>CM062290.1:258766845-259366845 GCA_031216915.1 Pictodentalium vernedei | reverse complement strand
ACTAACCAATGGCCCAGATGGGTATGGCCCTCCCATGAGTGGGCACTCATACCTCCCTGCTGTTAACATTTAACAGGCATCTGTAGAAAGAATGATGGTTGGCACCAATTTAGGTGCCTTCCTGGATACTGCGCATGTGCAGATCTCAAAAGTATGAAGGACCATCTAGGACTTAATTTTTTTTGGTCATGGCCCGTCGTCCGTCTGTCCATACGTCAACAATTGGATACGGCTCGGGCTAGAGGCCGTATTTATGAACCAATCTTTACGAAACTTCTTGGGTACCTTTGTTATGACCGTGGGACGAGAACGAGTGTTTTTGGGTGCGGTCCAAAATTCAAGATGGCTGCCAGCCGATGCAGAAATCTGTTTTTTGTACAGAACTTCCATATGAAAGCTCTGATTTGAATAATTTTTTGTATGAATGTTTAGTACCATGGGATACATCACATATAATACGGATTTTTTTCTCGTGCGTAAATTGTGCAAATTAGACTAATTTTGATGTTTTTTGGTGTTACTTTCGGCACTGTAAGTGCAAATGCCAATACGGGTCGGGCTAGAGGCCGTATTTATGAACCGATCTTTACGACACTTCTTGGGTACCTTTGGTATCACCGTGGGACGGGAACGAGTGTTTTTGGGTCCGGTCCGAAATTCAAGATGGCCGATGGCAGCCATTTTGTACAAAATTAGGTGCAATCAGATTTTTGCACAGAACTTCCATATGAAAGCGCTGATTTGAATACTTTTTTGTGTGAATGTTTAGTACCATGGGATACATCACATATAATACAGGTTTTTTCTCGTGCAGAAATTATGCAAATTAGATGAACTTTGATTTTTTCAGTGCGACTTACACACAGTAAATACACATGTCAATACGGCTCAGACTAGAGTCTGTATTTATGAACTGATCTTCACGAAATGTCTTGGGTACCTTTGTTATCACCCTGGGATGAGAACGAGTGTTTCTGGGTGCGGTCTAAAATTCAGGTTGGCTGCCAGTGGCCATTTTGTACCGAAATTAGGTCTAATCAGTTTTTTGTACACAACTTCTATACAGCTCAGACTAGAGGCCATATTTATGAACTAATCTTTACGAAACTTCTTGGGTACCTTTGTTATCACCGTAGGGATGAGAACGAGTGTTTTGGGGTGTGGTCCGAAATTCAAGATGGCCACCAGCAGCCATTTTGTACCAAAATTAGTGCAATCAGTCTTTTGTACAGAACTTCTGTATGAAAGTTCTGATTGGAATAAATTTTTGTATGAATGTTTAGTAACATGGAATACATCACATATTGTAAGGGGGTTTTTTCGTGCAGAAATTATGCAAATTAGATGAACTTTGATTTATTCAGTGCTACTTAAAACAATGTAAGCACAAATGTCAATACGGCTCAGGTTAGAGGCTGTATTTATGAACCGATCTTCACAAAACTTCTTGGGTACCTTTGTTATCACCTTGGGACGAGAATGAGTGTTTCTGGGTATGGTCCAAAATTCAAGATGGCTGCCAGTGGCCATTTTGTACCAAAATTAGGTCCAATCACTTTTTTGTCACAAGTTCTATACAGCTCGTATTTATGAACAGATCTTCACAAAACTTCTTGGGTACCTTTGTTTTCACCTTGGGGCAGGAACGAGTGTGTTTTGGGGTGCCTTTGTTATCACTGTGCTATAAGAACAAATATTTTGGGGTTCAGTGAGACCCACTCTGGGACTCAAAAATTTCTTTTCAGTTTAACATCTGACTGCCATTACAATACTTTACCTATACATTTGTTACAGGCAACGGTCAGTATTTATGTACAGACCATTACAATACTTTATATGTACCTTTGTTATCAGGTCATTACCTAGATGTTTGTCATTGCTGTGTCACATACTATACATGTACATGTCTTAACAAGTTGAGCTACAGTGTCATTGACACTTTCATTTCGGTTTTGCATGCAAATTTTGGGGATTGGGGGTCAAAATTTGTGTTTGGCCCTGGACTAATTTGGGTTAGCACCAGCTAGTCTGGGCCATTGTATAAAAAATATACAAATTACTTAAAATTTATCATTTTTAGCTCACATGACTGAAAGTCAGGGTGAGCTATTCTGATCACTTTTTGTCCGTCGTCTGTCTTCCGCCATCCGTTGTGAAGGTGGTGTTTGGGTCTTTTTCTCCCAAACCACTGGCCACATTTTAATGAAATTTCACATGAGTAGTGATTATATAGGGGCATTTGGGTTTTTTTTCAATTTGGGTTTCTGCTCATATTGAGGAGGGGGTGGGGCCAAAATGCCTCAATTTTTAAAAACATCTTCTCATGAACCAGCTATAGCAGAGACTTGATATTTGGTATACAGCTTCCTTTTGAGGTGTTGACTCAAATTTGTTCAAGAGAAGTTCGAGGGGCAATATTTGTCATCGTTACAGGAGGGACAAGAATTTTTGCCCCACCCAAAATTTCTATTTTTTTATACTGTACCAATGACCCAGACTTAGCTGGTGCTAACTCCTTAAATTATAGGGCCAAACACAAATTTTGCCCCCCCCCCCCCCCCCCAGTCCCCAAAATTTGCATCAAAAACCGAAATTTCAATGTCCTATGTGGTCCTCCATACCTTTTATCCACTGCACATGCGCAGTGTCAAGGAGGTCTCAAAATTGGCTCAAAAAGTCATTCTTTGTTTGGCCCTAAAATCAGTAACATGTCACTGATATTTGTGCTTGTAAATCTCAGTTTAAATGATGCCAGACACATAATTATGAAAGAAATGGTGGATCTAAGGATGAAATAAAAGGATGAGAGGAAGAATCAGTGGCAGAATGTGTTCAGGGCTGTAACTTATAATTTTTTTACGAAATTATTTCATGTTCCCTAATTTCGGGGGATGAGCCTGATGTTGTCATTCTGGCTATGAATTTACCATTGTTTGTTCAGTGTTTCCTCTCTCTCCCTTTCCTTTATTCCCCCTTTGCTATTCTCCCATGCTTTTGGCATAATTTTTGTAATTTTTTTTTTACTAAAATTTCTTGGGAGTTTTGGCTTGGTAACAGAATAATTATTTTGTTTTTCCCCATGCTTACGTCCTCACCCTTGGGTGGTTAGGCGTTTTCGTCTGCATCTACCATCCTATGTACTGCAGTTTCTTCTCTGGAAGTCTCTGTTTTACATCGGATAGTGTAAAAATAGCGGCTAAAGTGCTCATGGAAATACGACAATTGCCTAAGAGGTCCCTAGTAGGATCGACGGCGTTGATCGTCCGCTAGCTCGCCCGGTGTAGCGACCATTCATCGAATGGCTTGGCAGCCGGGTTTTGTCCGTTGAGGTCCAGGGAAGCAGTTTGGGTGATGCAAGCACTATAAACATTGAACGGGCACACCCAGCGAAGACAGATCCGAGGATAGTGCGGAGAAAGCCTGTCAGTCCGGTAGCTAGCTCCTCCAGGTCTATCCGAACCGCGAGCGAGAGAGGCCCCTCTCTCTTACAACAACATCTGGGCTGCGATGTTGTTGTATGTAACGTTCGTTAGTCGGAGCATACGTCCACTCCTCTGGCTCAGGATGCTCCGTCACATAGACAGTCCAACGCGGCTTGTCTATTGGCTTCCTCATCCTCATGTCAGCACACACTACCGCACCTTGGCTATGTGAGCGCAGATATCCAGCCTCCTTCGCCGACCAGGGAGTCCATGTCAACCAGGTCACGCCATCCGCTAGCCAAGGACATGAGGTCTTTCCAGTTGGGACGTTCACATATCAGAAGTATTCAGGAATTAACGTCCCTGGAGCTTCCAGCAGCTAAATTACGTAAGACCGCGGCTCCACAGGCCTCAGTGACGGACTTGCTATCGCAGATAGCTCAATTCATCGCAGCATCTCAGCAGCTATCAGAAACTTTTTCAGTAACTAACTATCTGAGCTAGCTGGGTCGGTTCGCTCCCATGCACAGTCAGTAAGGGACGACAGAGATTATTATGTGGTCCAGGCGGATGGTAAAAAGGGAATCAGCACAGCTGAAATTTTCCCTTTCCGAACAACTTAGGGTGGCCATAGATTTCATCCGGCATCACCTTTTAGAAGTTGATTCTCTGGACAAAAATGCTGCGTTACCTGATAAGAAACTGAAAGAGTTACTGGACACAGACTTTTTCGGCCGGATTAGGGACACTGTCCCTGAGTTTCCGACCCAGTCCAGAAATGTCACGGACAGTTAAACTTTTGAATGATGCTATATTCAAGCTAGCCTCTAAGACAGGCAAATCCGGTTTCTTATCGCCTAGCGCTATACAGCTGCCTTTCATCAATGTTAGACATAAATTTGAAACGGCAGGACATGGCGTGCTGAGAGTTCCTCTGCGTTTGGACGACTAGTCTGAAGACCTGGAATTGTCATTGCCGGTGTCCATGTCCATTTTCTCCAGTATACTGGAGACGACAATATCGTCTAATAGAATTTAGACACATTATCTCACGCAGATCACCTTACCAGAGCGTTATCACTACATCTTGAAGCAAAAGAATTCCAGGATGTTCAAACTTCCTCAAGAGTTCTTTCGAGGGCTATAGCATATTCTACATATAACTCCACCCTTTCAGTGGCAATATGGAGTTAGTCAGACGTGATGCTGCCCTGGCTGCATCCACAAGAGTGGATAGTAAGGTGAAAAACTCTCTTCCAGTCGCTCCGGTCTCAGGAGAGCTTCTCTTCGACATGAAGCTTTCTACAATCTATATTAGATTACTAAGAACGCTCCGGATTCTCTGTGTTTATTCCGCTTTGAAAAAATCGGACTCAGCAGGGAGGAGTAAGGCAGGTTCTTCGGGGGCGAATACGTCCAAAGGAAGTTCCTATAGAGGATCAAATAAAGTCTCTATGTCTTACTCCGGACACCGTCAGAGTAGCGACTCACATAGGGGTCGTCATGCTGGCCGAGATATTAGGTCAGACGCCCCTAGGTCGACTGGGCAAGGTGCGAGTCGTGGAGGATGTGGTTTCTCCTTCTGCAATCCTCGCAGGGCCAGGAGGTGATGGTCTATACCTCTATTGCGTTCCAGTGGGCGGAAGGCTGTCTAGATTCTTAACCAATTGGTTGTCAATTACGGACGACCCATGGGTGCAAAGAGTTATTTCCGAAGGTCTAGCTGTCCTTCAAGGAAAAACCTCCGTTAACTCGAAGTCAACGCTGGTCTCGGCTTCCGTTAAACATTCAGAAGAGAGATTCGCTGTTATCAGAAGTTCAATCTCTTCTGGACAAGAACGCTATACACGTCGTAGAAAACTAGGAATCTCCAGTTTTCTGCAGTCACCTGTTCCTGGTTCCATGATCAGACCACTCGTTTCGTCCAGTTATAGATCTGAGCTGGATAAACAAGCTGATCAGGGCTCCAAATTTTTATATGGAGACCATCCGATCCGTCAGAGCGAGCATTCAAGTGAACAATTATGCTGTGAGCATAGATCTCAAGGATACGTACTTTTACGTCAGGGTACATCCGGAATTTAGAAAGTACCTGCGCTTCGCTGTCCCAGGAGTTGTTTTCAGTTCCGAGCAATGATGCTCTGGTCTGAACCTAGCGCCCTGGGCCTTCACTCGAATAATGATCTCGGTAATGACTCATTTCCGAGCTCATTCGTCTGTGCTAACGTCTGCCTTCTTGGATGACATTTTTCAGGGTTACGGCAGCAAGTTAACGCTTCAGAACGATGTTCAGAGTCTGCTTCAATTGCTCCAATGTCTCGGTTTCATAGTAAACGAAAAGAAGTCGGATCTAGTGCCGTCCTAATCATTCACCCACGTGGGAATGAGCTTAGAGCTGCACAACAATCTTGTTCGTCTGTCGTTAACCAGAGCGATATTAGTCACTTGTTACACTCGCTTTTGCCTTCACTCAGATGTAGTAACAGCGAGAGAATTCATGAGACTGACAGGTTTGTGCGGACCCATTGCAGATCTTATTCCGATGGAGCGGCTACGCACTTGTCCACCACACATATATTTTATCTCAGAATTGGAGTGTGCAGACTCATTCGTCTAAACGTTCTAGCAGACTCCCTTTCTCGGAAAGGTCGTATGTTGTTGTCAGAATGGACTCTCAACAACGAGTATTCAATCAGATTTGCTACCAATGGGATCGTCCAATGGTAGACTTATTTGCGACGCATCTCAACAATCAGTTGCAGACGTATGTGTCACCATGCCCAGATCCTAGAGCGTTTGCTGTAGACGCTCTCTCGATCTCTTGAGACGGAATGATAGAATACGCGTATCCTCCAGCTCGGGGCGCGGTGGCTCAGTTGGTAGAGGTGCAGGCTGCAAGCCGAGAGGTCCTCGGTTCGAATCCCACCTGCGGCAGCCGCGTTGTGTCCTTGGGCAAGACACTTCACCCCGATTGCCTACATGGGGGCACGATGACGCTGTGTACTGAGGCGTACTGCACGTCGATGGTGAGCATGTCTTCAACCAATCTAACCCTGCCTGTGCTGCGGTGCAGAGTTCAGAGTTACGATGTTGCAGAGCTGACAGCTGCTCGTCGTTGCTCGGTGGTTCTCTCCGGGTACTCCGGCTTCCTCCACCCGTAAAACTGTCACGGTCACGATTAGCCATTGTGCATAAGTATGTGACCTTAAACACCAATAAATAAATAAATAATCCTCCAGCTCCGTTTATTCAGCAGATATTGCTAAAAATCAAGCAATCTCACTGCAGGATTCTGTTGATAGCATCTCTGTCACCCCAGAGACCATGGATAAATCTACTCAGGTGTCTGTTCTGGGACATTCTGCGGAAGCTTCCTCCACGAGAGGACCCTCTTTCGCAGGGGAAATCGCGCACACTGCATCACAACCCACAAGGTCTCAACCTTCACGTATTTCCATTGTGCGGTCCTTCTTGCACGGCAAGCATTTACAGGATGGGCAGTGTACGCAATTTCTAACTGTAGGAGGACCTCCTCTTCTCTAAATTATGCTGCTAAGTGGAAGGTTTTCTCATGGTGATGTAGGGATCATTCTGTTGATACCTTTGCACATCATGATAGTTTACAGATTGGATCTAATGTCTCTTTATCTAAGTTACTGAAAAACCTTTCGATAAATAGACCTAGAACCCTTAGATTAATTCCTAAGTGGAATTTAGCTTGGGTTCTTCTTAAGCTAAAAGAAGCACCATTTGAGCCTCTTGATACAGTGGACTTCAAATTCTTATCTAAAAAGGCAGCTTTCTCTTAGCCTTCTCTTCTGCTAGAAGAGTTAGTGAACTTCAGGCACTATCTGTTGATGATTCTCACTATCGTAGTGTAGGTAATACTATTACCTTGACTACTAATGTTGGATTTTGGGCCAGAATCAGGCTCCTAATAAGTATCCGGAACCTATTGTTATTAAGGCTCTTCTGTCTTCAGACGGGCATGGGCCTTTACTCTCCTGTTAGAGCTATACGTATTTACAAACGTAGATCTGAATTTATCAGAAAGGGACATAAACGTTTCTTTCTGTCTTTTCTGCCTAATAGAAGGGACATTACGGTCCATTCTATTGCAAGGTGGATTCAATTAACTATCCGTACTGCTTATGAAAAATTATCTTCAGCTCAGCAGTCTGTGCTTAAGATTTAGGCTCATGAAGTAAGAGCACTGTCTACATCTTGGGCTTATGCTAATAGTGTTGCTATTACCGATTTGATGAAGGCTGCATATTGGTCTCAGCCTTCTGCATTCATGAGTTTTTATCTTAGAAATATTGGGGGCGCGGTGACTCAGTTGGTAGAGGTGCAGGCTGCAAGCCGAGAGGTCCTCGGTTCGAATCCCACCTGCGGCAATCGCGTTGTGTCCTTGGGCAAGACACTTCACCCCGATTGCCTCCATGGGGGCACGATGACGCTGTGTACTGAGGCGTACTGCACGTCGATGGTGCGCATGTCTTCAACCAATCTAACCCTGCCTGTGCTGCGGTGCAGAGTTCGAGTTACGATGTTGGAGAGCTGACAGCTGCTCGTCGTTGCTCGGTGGTTCTCTCCGGGTACTCCGGCTTCCTCCACCCGTAAAACTGTCACGGTCACGATTAGCCATTGTGCAAAAGTATGTGACCTTAAACACCAATAAATAAATATAAATAATCTTAGAAATATTGAGTTCATTTTTTGGCGACCTGCTTTGTTTAGGTCTGTTATCTGTTGCTCGGAATGTCGTCCACTAAATAGTTGCAACTATAGTTATGCAGGCTTTCTGTTCCGGCAGCAACTCTGTCCTGCTGCCCTCTTCGCTCTGGAGTATTTGACCCAGGGCAAGGGGGGGGGGGGGGGGGGGTGGATGGTGTTCCCTTAGGTCACCTGCTTTATAGTGAAAAGCAAGGGAATTCCTCCTCTGGAATCAGTAATTCCGAGTCGGTGCCGGGATGGTTTTAAAGTGTAAAGCTAATTCATGCAATATTTTTTAAGTGTAGCTCGGTGTGAAACATTTGTATATGTCACGGGTCATACAAACGCTAATATACAATCCTCGGACACTTTTAAATGCGTATAAAGAGTCTCATTCTCTGGACTATCTTTATTTATTGGCTTTCCTTTAAAAAGATTAGTATAATGGGTTATACTGGATGTTAATAGAGATCATTGATGTTATTGTGCTTAATTACGGAATGGTATTGTGTCTTTCTTTTTTGATAATTGAGGGGATAATTCTGTTTACATGTAATTGAGACTATTGGATTTTCCTTTATGTCCTAGGCCCTCCAGCCTTTTTTCTATTCAGCTAAGTCTGGGTCATTGGTACAGTATAAAAATGTTAAAAAATTTATAGTAATATATATATTTTTTATACTTACCAATGACCCAGATGGGGATGGCCCTCCCATGAGTTGGGAACTCATACCTCCCCGCTGATTACATAACGCTTACCAGGCACTGGTTGTAAGAATGACTTTTGGAGCCAATTTTGAGACCTCCTTGACACTGCGCATGCGCAGTGGATAAAGGGTATGGAGGACCACATAGGACATTGAAATTTCAGTTTTTGATGCAAATTTTGTTGATTGGGGGGCAAAACTTGTGTTTGGCCCTATAATTTAAGGAGTTAGCACCAGCTAAGTCTCTGTCATTGGTAAGTATAAAAAATATATAAATTACTATAAATTTTTTAACTTTCCAAAACCGAGAGGCCGATTTGAACCAAATTTTATATGAAGTATTAATGAGTCATAAGTACTTGATTTATGCAAAAAAAATTGTCAGAATGCTCCATGAGAACCACAGGAGCTAAAAATAGAAAAAATATCAAACGCCCATATTTCCAAAACGACACGGCTCTGAGAATTCTTATTTGGTGTGAACCTTCCTTAGGACCAACAGAATGGAATGGTAACAAAAAATTGCTATCAGTTTTATCATAGGGTACTTTTTCAGGACATTGAAAAAATGCTGAGTCAGCATTTTTTAACACTGTGGGTAATGGGGAAATACTTCTTCTCCCAAACCATTGCTCCAAATTTATTTATTTATTTATTGATGTTTAAGGTCACATATTTATGCACAATGGCTAATCATGACGTGACAGTTTTACGGGTGGAGGAAGCTGGACTACCCGGAGAGAACCACCGCGCAACGACGAGCAGCTGCCAGCTCCCCAACATCGTAACTCCGCACTGCAGCACAGGCAGGGTTAGATTGATTGAAGACATGTGTACCATCGATGTGCAGTATGCCTTAGTACACGGCGTCATCGTGCCCCCACGCGGGCAATGGAGATGAAGTGTCTTGCCCAAGGACACAACG
The DNA here is from genome assembly GCA_031216915.1 of Pictodentalium vernedei. Taxonomy (NCBI): domain Eukaryota; kingdom Metazoa; phylum Mollusca; class Scaphopoda; order Dentaliida; family Dentaliidae; genus Pictodentalium; species Pictodentalium vernedei. The sequence continues at coordinate 259,357,075 of CM062290.1, read as the reverse complement.
CGGTTGCCGCAGGTGGGATTCGAACCGAGGACCACTGCTCCAAAAGCTTTCAGATTTCACATATAACATCTTTGGAAGATTGTTTCACATGTGTGTTGAAATCAAATCCCTGGGTCCATATTTGGGCTCTATTAGTGCAGTATGAGGAATATTCTTTAAAAATCTTCTTCTTCAGATCCACCAATCAGAATCTTTTGATATTTGGTATACAGCATTCTTGGGGGGGGGGGGGGGGGGGGGGGGGGGGGGGGGGGGAGATTCACGTTCAAGCAAAGTCTCTGGGTTCATATTTGGGCTTTTGATATTTGTTATACAGCATCTTTAGGGGTGGGGGGGGGGGGGGGGGTTGCCCATATTAAAACTTAGTTCAATATGAGGAATATTTTTTTTTTTTTTTTTTAATTTTCAGATCCACTGGTCAGAATGTTTTGATATTTGGTATACTGTTATCTTAATGGGGCAGATGCAAGTTTGCTCAAATCAGGACCCTCGGTTGATAGTTGCCAGTGTCAGGTGAGCGCGCTCAGACCCCTTGGGGCCTCTTGTTAAAATTGAAAACACGAGCGGTGAGGGGAATGAAATCATTGAATACCTATGGAAATTTCGACCGACTTTTGAGTCATTAAAAACCCCTAATAAGTGATTGATTAATGATAATACAGAATCCATTGAATATAACAAAGGGATACTTTATTATTTCAAGTCGCACTGTTGAACAAACACACGCGACATAAAACATAAATTAAACCACATGGGCATGCTCATAAAAAAAAAACAAGCTACATTTAATCGGACTGCTGTGGTGTGCACAGAGACTTCCCAATGTTAATTCAAAAATGGTTTCACATGTGTGTTGTTTTCAAACAGCTTTTCATGTCATATTTGACAAAGTGGATATTTAAATGAAAGTATAAAGAAATGGTGGATCTAAGGATGAAATAAAAGGATGAGAGGAAGAAACAGTGCGACTTGAAATAATAAAGTATCCCTTTCTTATTTGAAGTGCCTTTTAAACATGTCTGCTTCACATAATCATACAACTCATTTTTCCAACTAATAAAAACCGACACCTGAGGTGACCATTCTGCCTGGAATAATTAATTATGACATGGTAATTTCCCGTTCCTTTCTAAATATAAAGGCTTAGCACAGAGTGGAGAAAAGAGTTGACAACACAAAAGACACTTTTTGAATTTTAATTCAGATGCAATTAAAAAATAAAGTGAAATAAAAAAAGCAACACATCAAAATGATTCTAAAATTTTATTTTAGGTGCAAGATTATTACAGTAATAAATTAAAAAATGAAAATATCAACAAAACAAGAAACATTTTATTTTGATTGGAAACTTGGGAAATCCCTGTCATTAGTATAATTACCTGTTACATGTTCCTGAAAAATAATGTTGGAAAATCTGTGGCGGACTTATATTTTTATACTGTACCAATGACCCAGACATAGCTGGTGCTAACTCTTAAAAATCTAGGGCCAAACACAAATTTTGCCCCCCAATCCCCAAAATTTGCATCTAAAACCAAAGAAAACATGTCCTGAATGGCCCTCCATTCTTCGCCTCTACTGCGCATGCGCAGTGTCAAGGAGGTCCCGGAATTGGCGCCATTTATCATTCTTTGTTTGGCCTTTCATCAGTTCACATCTGACTGATCTTTGTGCTTGTAAATCTCAGTTTAAATGATGCCATATACATAAATATTAGAGAAATGGTGGATCTAAAGAGGAAATAGAAGGAGGAGAGGAAAAATGAGTGACAGAAAATAATCAGAGCTGTAACTTAAAATTTTTTAATGAAATTATGTTAAGTTACCTATTTTCGAGGCATTGGCCTGTTGTGGTCATTCTTGCTATAAAGTTACACTGCTTGTTCAGTGTTTTCCTCTCTCCCTTTCCTTTAAGTCCCCCCTTGCTATTCTCCCATGCTTTTGGCATATTTTCTGTAATATTATTACTAAAATTTCTTGGGAGTTTTAGCTGGGTAACAGAATGAATTCTGTTCTTTTCCCCATGTTTACGTCCTCACCCATGGGTGTTTAGGCGTAGTGTTCTGCATCTACCATCTGATGTTCTGCAGTTTCTTCCCTGGAAGTCTCTGTTTTGCATCAGATAGTGTATTTTTGGTAACTGATTTCGGGCCATGGTTATCAGTACCTGGAGTCATGTTTCTGGTGTTTTTACACTTCTTGTTTACATTGACAACAGTCTCTGTGGAGGGGGATTTCTTGTCTTTGTGTTAGTTTAATCACAACAAGATACATTATTATTATTCATAAGTGTTGCATTAATTTTTAAAAATATTTTTAAAATTTTGTCCACACTTAGGCTTGGGATCCATTGGGGCTCAACGTTACTTTTCAGAAACTTGGGCTTTTCTGAAAAAATATTTTTTCAAAAAAATTTTTTTTTGATTTCAATTATTTTTTCTATGTTAATGGATCATGTTATTATGTATCTTTGTTTTCAGGGGTTGGTGCGAGTACTAGGACTTTTTGTATTCTTTTCACAATGAAAGGATATTGTTCAATTGTAATAAGAGGAAATCTTCCTCTGACTTTCATAATCATTGTATTAATTGTAGTCAGTGTACTCGCACTAACTCCTGTTCAGTATGTGTCATTTGGGATGACAAACATGGGAAGCGTGTGTCACGGTATGTTAGCGGGGAAATGGCCATGCCGGTCCTTTCTCCGCAGGGTCACTCTAGTTTATCAATCTCTATTTCAGACGAACAAGAACAGGGTGATGTATCCGTGATGTCTTCCAAAAGTGTGCCTCCATCGTCACAATTAAATGAAGAGCTAGCGGCAAAGTGCTCATGGAAATACGTCAATTGCCTAAGAGGTCCCTAGTAGGATCGACGGCCTTTGACGTCCGCTAGCTCGCCCAGTGTAGCGTCCATTCATCGAATGGTTTGGCAGCCGGGTTCGTCTGTTGCGGTCCAGAAAGGAGTTTTGGGTGATGCGAGCACTATAAATCAACTAAGTGCACACCCAGTGACAGCGGATCAGAGGAGAGAACGGAGGAAGCCTATTAGTTCGGTTCCTAGCTCGTCCAGGTCCATCCGGGCTGCGAGCGAGAGAGGCCCCTCTCTCGTACAACAACATCTGGGACCAGATGTTGTGGTACAAAATGTTTCGCATTCGGAGCATACGTCCGCCGATCGGGACGCTCCGTTATATAGATAGTCCGGAGAGACTGTCAATAAGGCTTCCTCATCCTCACGGCAGCGCACACGACCGCACCTTGGCTACGTGACCTCGGATATCCAGCCAAGTTCGCCAATCAGAGAATCCACGGCGACCAGGTCACGCAATCCGGTAGCCAGGGACACGAGGCTTGTAGACTCCGGATGTTCGCATAAGAAAAGTATGCAGGAGTCAACGTACACGGAGCTTCCAGCGGCAAAGCATCGTAAGACCGCTACTCCACAGGCCTCAGTGACGGACGTGCTATCCCAAATAGCACAACTTATCGCAGCATCCCAGCAACGACAGAATCTCTGTCGGATCAGGTAATATCCGACGACGCTGGGTCCGTACGCTCCGCTGAAGCATCAGGTACGGACGTCCGAAAACTTCATAGGGTCCGACAGGATGGCGAAAGGGATTCGGAGGATTTCGAGCTTTCCCTTTCGGAACAACATAAGCTGCTGTACATTTCATCCGGCTTTATCTTCTAGAGGTTGTTTCGTCAGACCAGATTGCTGCGATGCCGGATAAGAGACTGATAGCGTCTGTGGACACAAGAAATTTTTGATCGGTTCAGGGACATCGTCCCTGAGTTTCCGACACAGTCCAATAATGTCACAGGAACTTTCGAATTATTGAACGACGCTATATATATATATGCTTGCTATTAAACAAGCAAGTCTGGTTTCTTGTTCGCAAAAGTTACCGTGATGTCTTCCAAAAGTGTGCCTCTGTCGTCATAGTTAAATGAAGAGCTAGCGGCAATAAGTGCTCATGGAAATACGTCAATCGCCTAAGAGGTCCCTAGTAGGATCGACGGTGTTGACATCCGCTAGCTTGCCCGGTGTAGCATCCATTCATCGAATGGTTCGGCAGCCGGGTTCGTCCGTTGCGGTCTAGGAAGGAGATTGGGTGATGCAAGCACTATAATTAGACAAAAGTGCACACCCAGTGACGACGGATCAGAGGAGAGATCGGAGGAAGCCTATTAGTCCGGTTCCTAGCTCGTCCAGGTCCATCCGGGCTGCGAGCGAGAGAGGTCCCTCTCTCGTACAACAACATCTGGGAACAGATGTCGTGGTACAAACGTTTCGCATTCGGAGCATATGTCCGCCGTTCGAAACACTTCGTTATATAGACAGTCCGAGAGACTCGATAAGGCTTCCTCATCCTCACGGCAGTGCACACGACCGCACCTTGGCTACGTGACCACGAATATCCAGCCAGCTTCGCCTTTCAGGGATTCCACGGCGAACAGGTCATGCCATCCGGTAGCCAAGGGACACGAGGCCTGTAGACTCCGGACACTCGCATAATAGAAGTGTGCACGGGTCAATGTACACGGAGTTTCCAGCGGCAAAGCAACGTAAGACCGCTTCTCCACAGGCCTCAGTGACGGACGTGCTATCCAAAATAGCACAACTTATCGCAGCATCCCAGTAAACGACAGAATCTCTGTCGGTTCAGGAATAATCTGGCGACGCTGGGTCGGTACGCTCCGCTGAAGCATCAGGTACGGGCGACCGAGCTCTTCATAGGATCCGACAGGATGGCGAAAGGGATTCGGAGGATTTCGAGCTTTCCCTTTCGGAACAACAGAAGTTGCCATAGATTTCTTCCGGCATTATCTTCCAGAGGTTGTTCCGTCGGACTAGAATGCTGCGATGCGGGATAAGAGACTAATAGCGTCATTGGACACAGAATTTGTTTTTGATCGATTCAGGGACATCGTCCCTGAGTTGCCAACACAGTCCAATAATGTCACAAGAACATTCGAATTATTGAACGACGCTATATATAAGCTTGCTACCAAAACAGGCAAGTCTGGTTTCTTGTCCGCAAATGCTCTAAATCTGCCTTTCATCAATTCAAGGAATAAATTTGAAACGGCAGGACAGGGCATACCGAGAGTTCCTCTGTGTCTAGATGACGAGGCTGAAGACTTGTAATTGTCTATATCGCCGTCTATGTCAATTCCAACTACGACATTGGAAACGACAATAATCTCTAACAGACTTAACTTATACGCTTTATCATATGCAGACCACCTTACTAAGGCGTTTTCATTACGTCTTCAAGGGAAAGAATTCCAGGATATGATCTTCAATGAGATTTCTTTCGAGGGCAGTAGCTTTTCCACGTATAACTCCGCCCTTCAGTGGCAACCTGGAGTTGGTTAGACGTGACGCAGCCCTAGCTACATCCACGCGCATAGATAGTAAGGTGAAGAACTCTCTCAGAGTCGCTTCGGTCTCGGAGAAGCTTCTCTTCGATGGCAACCTTTCGGCAATCTATGAATTGCTCGATATAGACGTTCTCTTGTCAATCAAGTGTAACAAGAGATTCAGACTTGGGCAAGCATTCAGTGGTTGACTCAGGGAGTTCCACTGCAGTTGCCGGATCCGAGTTTTACGATTATGACGGATGCCAGTCAAACAGGTTGGGGGTACAACATTGATCCCAACGGATTCGAAGTGCCAGTGTCTTTGGGTTCCGCAGTTTCTAGGCAAGCACATAAACGTCCAAGAAATGATGTCAGTTTGGCTTGCACTACGTCATTGGATGAACATTATTCAAAAAGCGCATGTCCAAATCCTGTCCGACAATACGACAGTAGTTGCGTATATCCGGAACCAGGGAGGCACCAAGTTCTGCTTTCGGTCCGTCATATTCCGGGTCGTCTGAATGTATTACCATACAGACCCGTCAGTTAGCCCACTTCCGTGGATAAGCCCACCCCCCAACTTTCAGAAAAACGTATTTAATTGGAAGACACCCCAAAATAAGCCCACCACAGATTTTCCAGGATTATTTTTCAGGTAAATAGGTGAAACACAAACCGGTAAGTTGAACCAACGACGGGGATTTCCCAAGTTACCAATCAAAATAAAATGTTAATTATTTTGTTAATATTTTCATTTTATTCATTTACCACAACAACATTGCGCCCTAAATAAAATTTTATAATCATATCGACGTGTTGCATTATTAGCTCAACTTTGACGAAGTCAAATTTGAGCTATTGTCATGGCCCGTCGTCCGTCTGTCCATCCGTCCGTCCGTCCGTCTGTCCGTCCGTCCGTCCGTCCGTCCGTCCGTCTGTCCGTACGTCAACAATTGGCTGTGGCTCGGGCTAGAGGTCGTATTTATGAACCGATCTTTACGAAACTTCTTGTGTACCTTTGTTATGACCCTGGGACGGGAACGAGTGTTTTTAGGTGTGGTCCGAAATTCAAGATGGCTGCCAGCGGCCATTTTGTACCGATGATGCAAAAATCAGTTTTTTGTACAGAACTTCTGTATGAAAGTTCTGATTTGAATAAAGTTTTGTATAAATGTTTAGTACCATGGGATACATCACATATAATACGGTTTTTTTTCTCGTGCGTAAATTTTGCAAATTAGACTGACTTTGATTTATTTAGTGTTACTTTCAGAGCTGTAAGTGCCAAGCTGCTATGGCTCGGGCTAGAGGCCGTATTTATGAACCGATCTTTACGAAACTTCTTGGGTACCTTTGTTATGACCGTGGGACAAGAACGAGTGTTTTTGGGTGCGGTCCGAAATTCAAGATGGCTGCCAGCCGCCATTTTGTACCGACGATGCAGAAATCTGTTTTTTGTACAGAACTTCCATATGAAAGCTCTGATTTGAATAATTTTTTCTATGAATGTTTAGTACCATGGGATACATCACATATAATACTGGTTTTTTTCTCGTGCGTAAATTGTGCAAATTAGACTAATTTTGATGTTTTTTGGGGTTACTTTCAGCAGTGTAAGTGCAAATGCCAATACGGCTCGGGCTAGAGGCCGTATTTATGAACCGATCTTTACGAAACTTCTTAGGTACCTTTTGTATCACCGTGGGACGAGAACGAGTGTTTTGGGGTCCGGTCCGAAATTCAAGATGGCCGATGGCAGCCATTTTGTACAAAATTAGGTGCAATCAGATTTTTGCACAGAACTTCCATATGAAAGCGCTGATTTGAATAATTTTTTGTGTGAATGTTTAGTACCAAGGGATACATCACATATAATACGGGTTTTTTTCTCGTGCAGAAATTATGCAAATTAGATGAACTTTGATTTTTTCAGTGCGACTTACACACAGTAAGTACACATGTCAATACGGCTCAGACTAGAGTCTGTATTTATGAACTGATCTTCACGAAATGTCTTGGGTACCTTTGTTATCACCTTGGGACGAGAACGAGTGTTTCTGGGTGCGGTCTAAAATTCAAGATGGCTGCCAGTGGCCATTTTGTACCGAAATTAGGTCTAATCAGTTTTTTGTACACAACTTCTATATAGCTCAGACTAGAGGCCATATTTATGAACCAATCTTTACGAAACTTCTTGGGTACCTTTGTTATCACCGTGGGATGAGAGTGAGTGTTTTTGGGTGTGGTCCGAAATTCAACATGGCCACCAGCAGCCATTTTGTACCAAAATTAGTGCAATCAGTCTTTTGTACAGAACTTCTGTATGAAAGTTCTGATTTGAATAAATTTTTGTATGAATGTTTAGTAACATGGAATACATCACATATTGTAAGGGGTTTTTTTCGTGCAGAAATTATGCAAATTAGATGAACTTTGATTTATTCAGTGCTACTTACACAATGTAAGCACACATGTCAATACGGCTCAGGGTAGAGGCTGTATTTATGAACCGATCTTCACAAAACTTCTTGGATACCTTTGTTATCACCTTGGGATGAGAATGAGGGTTTCTGGGTACGGTCCAAAATTCAAGATGGCTGCCAGTGGCCATTTTGTACCGAAATTAGGTCCAATCAGTTTTTTGTCACAAGTTCTATACAGCTCGTATTTATGAACTGATCTTCACAAAACTTCTTGGGCACTTTTGTCTTCACCTTGGGACAGGAACGAGTGTGTTTTGGGGTGCCTTTGTTATCACTGTGCAATGAGAACAAATATTTTGGGTTTCAGTCAGACCCACTCTGGGACTCAAAGATTTTTTTCTAGTTTAGCATCTGACTGTCACCCACCTTTACAATACTTTACCTATACATTTGTTACAGGCAACAGTCAGTATTTAGACCATTACAATACTTTATATGTACCTTTGTTATCAGGTCATTACCTTGATGTTTGTCATTGCTGTGTCACATACTATACATGTACATGTCTTTGTCTTGACAAGTTGAGCTACAGTGTCATTGACACTTTCATTTTTTCATTGCAGCTGGATTAAAAGTCCCAAAACATATTTTGTGTTGTCAATTTTGTGTATCCACTCTGCTCTGATCCTTTATATTTAGAAATGAACGGGAAATTCCCAGTTCATAATTAATTATTCCAGGCGATATGGCCACCCAGGTATTGGGTTTTAAATTGTTGGAAAATGAGTTGTTTGGTTATCTGAAGCAGTCATATATTAAAAAGGCGCTTCAAAAAAAAATAAATGTAACTTCGTACCTTCATTTTAATATCCACTTTGTCAAATATGAATTGAAAAGCTGTTTGAAAACAACACACATGTGAAGCCATTTTTAGCTCAACTTTGACGAAGTCAAATTTGAGCTATTGTCATGGCCCGTCGTCCGTCTGTCCGTCTGTCCGTCTGTCCATCTGTCCGTACGTCAACAATTGGCTATGGCTCGGGCTAGAGGTCGTATTTATGAACCGATCTTTACGAAACTTCTTGTGTACCTTTGTTATGACCCTGGGACGGGAACGAGTGTTTTTAGGTGTGGTCCAAAATTCAAGATGGCTGCCAGTGGCCATTTTGTACCGATGATGCAAAAATCAGTTTTTTGTACAGAACTTCTGTATGAAAGTTCTGATTTGAATAAAGTTTTGTATAAATGTTTAGTACCATGGGATACATCACATATAATACGGGTTTTTTTCTCGTGCGTAAATTATGCAAATTAGACTGACTTTGATTTATTTAGTGTTACTTTCAGAGCTGTAAGTGCCAAGCTGCTATGGCTCGGGCTAGAGGCCGTATTTATGAACCGATCTTTACGAAACTTCTTGGGTACCTTTGTTATGACCGTGGGACGAGAACGAGTGTTTTTGGGTGCGGTCCGAAATTCAAGATGGCTGCCAGCCGCCATTTTGTACCGACGATGCAGAAATCTGTTTTTTGTACAGAACTTCCATATGAAAGCTCTGATTTGAATAATTTTTTGTATGAATGTTTAGTACCATGGGATACATCACATATAATACGGGTTTTTTTCTCGTACATAAATTGTGCAAATTAGACTAATTTTGATGTTTTTGGGGGTTACTTTCAGCACTGTAAGTGCAAATGCCAATACGGCTCGGGCTAGAGGCCGTATTTATGAACCGATCTTTACGAAACTTCTTGGGTACCTTTGGTATCACCGTGGGACGAGAACGAGTGTTTTTGGGTCCGGTCCGAAATTCAAGATGGCCGATGGCATCCATTTTGTACAAAATTAGGTGCAATCAGATTTTTGCACAGAACTTCCATATGAAAGCCCTGATTTGAATAATTATTTTGTGTGAATGTTTAGTACCATGGGATGCATCACATATAATACGGGTTTTTTTCTCGTGCAGAAATTATGCAAATTATATGAACTTTGATTTTTTCAGTGCGACTTACACACAGTAAGTATACATGTCAATACGGCTCAGACTAGAGTCTGTATTTATGAACTGATCTTCACAAAATGTCTTGGGTACCTTTGTTATCACCTTGGGACGAGAACGAGTATTTCTGGGTGCGGTCTAAAATTCAAGATGGCTGCCAGTGGCCATTTTGTACCGAAATTAGGTCTAATCAGTTTTTTGTACACATCTTCTATACAGCTCAGACTAGAGGCCATATTTATGAACCAATCTTTACGAAACTTCTTGGGTACCTTTGTTATCACCGTGGGATGAGAGCGAGTGTTTTTGGGTGTGGTCCGAAATTCAACATGGCCACCAGCAGCCATTTTGTACCAAAATTAGTGCAATCAGTCTTTTGTACAGAACTTCTGTATGAAAGTTCTGATTTGAATAAATTTTTGTATGAATGTTTAGTAACATGGAATACATCACATATTGTAAGGGTTTTTTTTCGTGCAGAAATTATGCAAATTAGATGAACTTTGATTTATTCAGTGCTACTTACACAATGTAAGCACACATGTCAATACGGCTCAGGGTAGAGGCTGTATTTATGAACCGATCTTCATAAAACTTCTTGGGTACCTTTGTCATCTCCTTGGGATGAGAATGAATGTTTCTGGGTATAGTAAAAAATTCAAGATGGCTGCCAGTGGCCATTTTGTACCGAAATTAGGTCCAATCAGTTTTTTGTCGCAACTTCTACACAGCTCATATTTGTGAACTGATCTTCACAAAACTTCTTGGGTACTTTTGTTTTCACCTTGGGACAGGAACGAGTGTGTTTTGGGGTGCCTTTGTTATCACTGTGCTATGAGAACAAATATTTTGGGGTTCAGTCAGACCCACTCTGGGACTCAAAGATTTTTTCTAGTTCAGCATCTGACTGTCACCCACCTTTACAATACTTTATCTATACATTTGTTACAGGCAACGGTCAGTATTCATGTACAGACCGTTACAATACTTTATATGTACCTTTGTTATCAGGTCATTACCTAGATGTTTGTCATTGCTGTGTCACATACTATACATGTACATGTGTTTGTCTTGACAAGTTGAGCTACAGTGTCATTGACACTTTCATTGTATTAACAATGGGGAGTCTCAATTCACACCACGGCGGTCCGATTAAATATAGCTTGTTTTTTTATAAGCACGCCCATGTGCTTTTATTTACGTTTCATGTTGCGAGGATGGAGCACAGATGACGAACGCTCGAATCATTAAAAAAACTAAAAACTGATTTTTTAAGGAAAATAATAAAGTATCCCTTGGTTGTGTCAAAGGATTCTGTATTATTTATCTTTAATCATTCAATTTTTAGGGGATTTAATGACTCAGGCATCGGACGAAATTACCACGGTTATTCAATGTTTTCATTCTTTCGCAAGCGTTTGTTTATAATTTTAAAAATAGAAATGCCACGTGATTTCCAATCTTTCACTTACAGTTTCATTACCCGATACATGTATTCATGGTTTCGCATCAAGTTGTCATAATTTTGAAACATTATTCATGAAATAAAATACATGTTATATTTCCAGCACTGATAAACGTATCAGTACTAGAAATATAAAATGTATTTTATTTTATATTTTACCCTCGAAAAGTCAACAATATCATGCACTGACGCCGAGTCAGCCTAAAAAATAGTTCTAAATCGACCACGTGAGTTTTCGTCAGTTTCAGATTATTTTGTCCCGATTTGTAAATATTATTTTTGTCATTTTCTCCATTAATTTTTATTTTTGAACAAATGGAATAATGGATCTGAAACAAGGAAATAAACAACTCAGAAATGTATGTGCATTTTTATTATATTTCTTTTAAAAATAACATTTACCAAAACAAACGGGGTAATCAGTCACTCAAATTGACCTACTGAACATCGTAATCTGCGACCAGTAGCTACTCGTAGGGACCCTTAGTTCACTTTACAATTGGTTTTCTCCATAAATAAGCCCACCCCCAATTTTTCTAACAATTTTTTTCACGTGCCCCCTGGGCTTACTGACGGGTCGGTACGGTAGTAGACTCCCTTTCATGAAAGGGTCGCTTGTTGCCATCAGAATGGACTCTCAACAAACAGGTATTCAATCAGATTTGCTACCAATGGGAGCGGCCAATGATAGACTTATTTGTGACACAACTCAACAATCAATTGCAGACGTATGTGTTACCATGTCTGGATCCCCGAGCATATGCAGTAGTAGCTCTATCGATCTCGTGGGACGGAAGGATAGAATATGCGTATCCTCCAGCGCCGTTAATTCAGCAAGTATTGCTCAAGATAAAACAATCTCCATGCAAAATTCTGTTGGTAGCATCTCTGTCTCCACAGAGACCGTGGATAAATCTACTCAGGTGTCTGCTGTGGGACTTACCGCGAAAACTTCCTCCACGAGAGGATCTTCTTTCGCTGGGGAAATTGTGTCAACTTCATCACAACCCGCAAGGTCTCAATCTTCACGTATTCCGTTGTGCGGTCCTTCTTGCACGACAAGCATTGTACAGGACGAGCAGTGGACGCGATTTCTAACTGTAGGAGGACCTCCTCTTCGCTATACTATGCGGTTAAGTGGAAGGTCTTTCGTCATGGGTGTAGGGATCATTTTGTTGATATTTTTGATCCCTCCATACCAGACATTGCAAACTTTCTAGTATACTTGTTTGACGAGATCAGCTGCAGCCTGTTACTATTAAAGGTTATAGGTCTATGTTATCTGATACCTATGCACACCATGATAGTTTACAATTGAATCTTATATCTCTTTATCTAAATTAGTTAGAAACTTTTCGATAAATATACCTAGAACCCTTAGATTAATTCCTATATGAATTTAGCTTGGGTTCTTCTTAAACTAAACGAAAACCATTTGAGCCTCTTGAGACAGTCGATTTCAAATTCTGGTCTTTTAAGACAGCATTTCTCTTAGCTTTCTCTTCTGCTAGAAGAGTCAGTGAGTTTCATGCATTATCGGTGGACGATTCTCACTATCGTAGTGTTGGGAACACTATTACCTTTACTACTAATGTTGGATTTTTGGCTAAGAATCAAGCTCCTAATAATATCCGGAACCTATTGTTATTAAGGCCCTTCCGTCTTCAGACGGGCACAGGCCTTTACTCTGTCCGGTTAGAGCTTTATGTATTTATAAACAAGATATCAGTTTATCAGAATGGGACGTAAAAGCTTCTTCTGTCTCTGATGCCTAAATAGAAGAACATTACGGTCCATTCTATGGCTAGATGGATTCAATTAACTACCCGTACTGCTTATGATAATCTATCTTCAACTCAGCAGTCTGTGCGTAAGATTTCGGCTCATTAAGTAACAGCTCTTTCTACATCTTAGGCTTAAGCAAATAGTGTTGCTATTACAGATTTAATGAAGGCTGCATATTGGTCTCAGCCATCCACATTCATGAATTTTTATCTTAGAATATTGAGTCCATTTCTGAAGACCTGCTTTGTTTAGGTCCATTATCTGCTGCTCAGAATGTCGTTCACTAAACAGTTGCAACTATAGTTATGCAGGCTTTCTGTTCAGGCAGTGACTCCATCTTGCTGCCCTCTTCGCTCTGGGCTATTTGACCCAGGGCGAGGGGAAGGGGGGGGGTGGGTTGTTCCCTTGGGTCACCTGTTTTATAGTGAAAACAATACCTCCTCCGGAGTCAGGAATTCTGAGTTATTACCGGGATGGTTTTAAAGTGAAAAGTTAATGTTTAAAAAATTCATTCATGTCATATTTTTAAAGTGTAGCATGTGTATATGTCACGTGTCAAACGGGAGTTAATATACAATCCTCGGACACTTTTAAAGAGTATAAAGAGTCTCAATTCTCTGGACTGACTTTATTTATTGGCTTACTTTAAAAATAATTAGTATAAGGATTATACTGGATGTTAATAGAGAACATGAATGTTATGATGCTCAATTATGGAGGGTGTTGTGTCTTTCTAATTTATCATAAATAAGAAAGATACATGTAAAGCCTAATACTCCTTTTCTCCTCGAGGGGATGACTCTATTTTATATAGTTGAGCTTATTGGATTTTCCTCTATGTCCTAGGCCCTCCAGCCTTTTTACTATTCAGCTATGTCTGGGTCATTGGTACAGTATAAAAATGTTAAAAAATTTATAGTAATTTATATATTTTTTATACTTACCAATGACCCAGATGGGGATGGCCCTCCCAGGAGTTGGGAACTCTACCTCCCCGCTGAGTACATAGCGCTGACCAGGCACTGGTTGTAAAAATGATAAATGGCGCCAATTCCGGGACCTCCTTGACACTGCGCATGCGCAGTAGAGGCGAAGTATGGAGGGTCATTCAGGACATGTTTTCTTTGGTTTTTGATGCGAATTTTGGGGATTGGGGGGCAAAATTTGTGTTTGGCCCTAGATTTTTAAGAGTTAGCACCAGCTATGTCTGGGTCATTGGTAAGTATAAAAAATATATAAATTACTATAAATTTTTTAACTTTTTGGTGTCTTCCAATTAAATATTTTTTTCTGAAAGTTTTTTTTTAAGGAAAAAAAAGCCCACAGCATTGACGATTGCCATGGCTAATTTCGAGGGCTGTGGATACAAGGCCTATCAATATATCCTGCTTGTTTTACTTTCAGTATTGATTCAATAGCCCTTATAGTCTCTTTAAAGATTAAAATTATTGCCCTTTGTTCACTGCATTTTATTCAGAATTTTTATGTTTAGCTCATAACTTGGAACGTTGTTTAATTGGATTACAATAGGAAAGTGATTGCCCTTTATTTTCTGACATTAATTTAAAATTTTATGATGTAACTTCAGGAACCTTCAACATTATTCATCAGCTTTCAGCAAATTTTCATGGGTGGCTTTTGATTAACAATGCATCAGAGAAGTCCATTGAAAGTTCTGAGAGTCAATTGTTCACTGTGATTTACTCAAAATTCTGTGTGGATGGCATAATTTGAATATTTTGTAGTGATTGCGCTAAATTCCAGTGTGTTAGCTCATATTAACAATGCTTGAAACAAATCACTTCAGTATGTTGAAAAGTAATGTTATAACCATTTATGTACTTGTTTCACTTTAGATTCCAGTGTTAATGGCATAACTTGAACATTAACTAACAGCGTTTCAGAATTTCAGTGTGTGTGTGTGACTTTATATTAATGATGTTGGGGACAAGTTTGAAAAGTATACTCTCAGATATGTCATCTGTTTATAATTGTTTCTTACTTTTGCATATGGGTATGCCATAACAAGGTTAACATGTCAGCATGAGTATTCAGATGCCAAATGAGAAAAACAATAGGATTATGCATATAGTGACAGGTTGTCATGTAGTTTATACTCTTTGTCTTTCTTTAACATTTTTGGTTCACAGTTTCTTCAAACTAGGGCTGAAACGGTTGGCTCATTTTCACAACCGACTAACCGAGAGCTATAACCGGATAATATCCAGTTATAGCTCTCGGTATATAATATCCGGTTATAGCTTTTGGTTTACAGTTTCTTCAAACTAGGGCTGAAACAGTTGGCTCATTTTCACAACCGACTAACCGATAGCTATAACCGGATAATATCTGGTTAACCGTAGTCATTACTTAACCAAATCTGGGATCAAAACTATAGGAATTGGAAAGCAGTATTCTCAGAAACTATTCTGTAGTGTGTATACAAACGAACGTTGTCGAGTTCATTTGTATACATACTACGGAATAGTTTCTGCGGTTACTCAGAACTCACGGAAATTGCCGATCATTAACGAAGTCTTGAATGCCAAAGTCGATTATTTCTCAATATATACACCGGTGCTTCGAGGTGTAATCTATCCCAAAGGAGAACCGGTAGATTTACTACGTTTTAACCGTGGAATGACGATCACTATTGATATTTCGGATAACCGGTTGACGATTTTAGGTAACCGGTTTCAAACCAGTTATCCGGTTAACTATTTCAGTATTACTTCAAACAGCAGTAAAACTTTAAAGTTCTCATTTTGTTAATATTTTGTCATTTCAGGTGGACCACGCCCTCCCAGACCAGGAATGAGAGGTCCTCCACCTCCAAGAAATATGATGGGAAATAGACCTTTTCCTCCCAGAGGAATGAGACCGCCTCCTCCAGGACATGATGGCCCACCAAAATACTGATAATTAACACAGGCAAAGCTAATTTGAGAGATTTTATGTGCTCACACATTAAAAAATATTCTTTTCTTGGAAGCAGATTCCAGGCACATTATATAGCTGTATCGAATGGCAGATAAGATATGAGGAGCAACCAAGCATCACATCATCAAGTTCCAGTGTTCCCACGGGGCATTGGATTCAAGGAATGGCCTTGCATTTGACTAAGGGTCATTCAAGGTCTCGAACTCCTGAAAAATGGAAATCTTGGAAAATGTGTCAGGAGGCCTTGAAAATCATTGAATATTCATGAAATTAAAATGCTGACGAGGTTATCATAACTATATAGTTTTATATGCCAGAGTTTGTGAAAGCATAGTCCTAACTATGATCTCTGGCTATTACCCCCCTCCTCCCACTTCCTTTTAGCCCTTTACCCAACGTAATGGCCAAAACCACCCAGAGCTATTCTCAAAAATCGCTAATTAATTTTATTATTTTTAGCTCAACTTTGGCGAAGCCAAATTTGAGCTTATGCCATGGCCAGTCGTCCCTCTGGCCGTCTGTCCGTCTGCACACACAAATGACTACTTTTGTGGCTATGAGTTAGTAAAACAGGATACTTATGTGGTTAAAGTCTGTTACGTGGCTAGAGTAGGGTTAGGGCATTCCAGGGTGGGGTTTAGGAGAGGGGTGGGGTGGGGGTCTGTGAAGGAGTGTTGCAGTTATGTGGCTAGGGTTAGGGGTGGGTAGGGTCAGGTTAGGTTAGGGTTAGCTGACCCCCCAAAAATTTTCCCCCAAAAAACTTGTTTTATTATGTTGGACATGTGTTTTAGGTTAGCCACCTAATATGTCCATAAAATAGCCACATAAGTAGTCATTTGTTAGAACGTCTGGCCGTCAACAATCCAATACGGCTTGTGCTAGAGGCCGTATTTATGAACCGATCTTTACGAAACTTCTTGGGGTATCTTCGTTATGACCCTGGGACGAGAACGAGTGTTTTTGGGTCTGATCCGAAATTCAAGTTGGCCGTTGGCAGCCATTTTGTACAAAATTAGGTGCAATCAGATTTTTGTGCAGAACTAACATATGAAAGCGCTGATTTGAATCATTTTTTGTATGAATGTTTAGTACCATGGGAAACATCACATATAATATGGGTTTTTTTCTCGTACGTAAATTATGCAAATTAGACTAACTTTGATGTACTTAGTGTTACTTTCAGCACTGTAAGTGCAAATGCAAATGCCAATACGGCTCGGCTAGAGGCTGTATTTATGAACCAATCTTTACGAAACTTCTTGGGTACCTTTGGTATCACCGTGGGACGAGAACGAGTGTTTTTGGGACTGGTCCGAAATTCAAGATGGCCGATGGCAGCCATTTTGTACAAAATAAGGTGCAATCAGATTTTTGCACAGAACTTCCATATGAAAGCGCTGATTTGAATAATTTTTTGTGTGAATGTTTAGTACCATGGGATACATCACATATAATACAGGTTTTTTCTCGTGCAGAAATTATGCAAATTAGATGAGCTTTTTTCAGTGCTACTTACATACAGTAAGTATACATGTCAATACGGCTCGGGCTAGAGTCTGTATTTATGAACCGATCTTCACAAAACGTCTTGGGTACCTTTGTTATCACCTTGGGACGAGAACGAGTGTTTCTGGGTGCGGTCCAAAATTCAAGATGGCTGCCAGTGGCCATTTTGTACCGAAATTAGGTCTAATCAGTTTTTTGTACACAACTTCTATACAGCTCAGGCTAGAGGCCGTATTTATGAACCAATCTTTACGAAACTTCTTGGGTACCTTTGTTATCACCGTAGGGATGAGAACGAGTGTTTTGGGGTGTGGTCCGAAATTCAAGATGGCCACCAGCAGCCATTTTGTACCAAAATTAGTGCAATCAGTCTTTTGTACAGAACTTCTGTATGAAAGTTCAGATTTGAATAAATTTTTGTATGAATGTTTAGTAACATGGAATACATCACATATAGTACGGGTTTTTTTCTCGTGCAGAAATTATGCAAATTAGATGAACTTTGATTTATTCAGTGCTACTTATACATTGTAAGTGCACATGTAAATATGGATCGGTCTAGAGGCTGTATTTATCAACCGATCTTCACGAAACTTCTTGGGTACCTTTGTTTTCACCTTGGGACGAGAATGAGTGTTTCTGTGTGCGGTCCAAAATTCAAGATGGCTGCCAGTGGCCATTTTGTACCGAAATTCGGTCCAATCAGTTTTTTGTCACAACTTCTATACAGCTCGTATTTATGAACTGATCTTCACGAAACTTCTTGGGTACCTTTGTTTTCACCTTGGGACAGGAACGAGTGTGTTTTGGGGTGCCTTTGTTATCACTGTGCTATGAGAACAAATATTTTGGGGTTCAGTCAGACCCACTCTGGGACTCAAAGATTTCTTTTCTAGTTTAGCATCAGACTGTCACCCACCTTTACAATACTTTACCTATACATTTGTTACAGGCTACGGTCAGTATTTATGTACAGACCGTTACATGAATGAATAAATGAACCTTTGTTATCAGGTCATTACCTAGATGTTAGTCATTGCTGTGTCACATACTATACATGTACATGTCTTAACAAGTTGAGCTACAGTGTCATTGACACTTTTATTTCATTTTTTGTCACAAAAACATAGGTTATGACCCCTCATTGGAACAAGCTCATTGAGCGTGTTCCAATGAGGGGGTCATAGCCTATGTTTTTGAGACAAAAAATGAAAAAAATTAGTTATTCAATAATTTTTTTTGCAAGTGTCATCTGTGTTTCATGTTAGGTAAAGGGTTAGGGAAGAGGGAGGAGGGAGGAGGGGCAATGATGGGAAGTCCTAGTTAGGACTAGTGAAGGCAGAGCCCTGAAATCTCTGAATTTGGCTATTGTAGGGTCTTGAAAAATGCTGAAATATATTGAGAAACGGCCTTGAATAACTTTGAATTTTATCAGTTCTTGCCCACAGGAACCACATGTTCTTTTGTTGAGAGAATCATGAGAAGTTTTTTCAGATTTTCAACTCATTCATGTTTTCAGTTCATTTCATCTTGATCCAGTGTCATGAGAATGGTACATCTTCAGGTCTGTGGATTTCAAAATTGTACACGTACAGTTGGTTATCCTCACATATATTGACTACTTAACCAATGTCAGGACTGGAAATAAAAAGTTAACATCATACATAACCCATTAACTCTTTACCCAACATAACTGCCAAAATCAGTCAGTGCTATTCACAAAAATTACCAACCCTTTTTCATTATTTTTTTCATTTTTTGTCTCAAAAACATAGTTTATGACCCCTCATTGGAACGAGCTCATTGAGATCATTCCAGTGAGGGATCATAAGCTATGTTTTGGATGCAAAATATGAAAAAAATTAGTTATTCAAGCATTTTGTTTGCAAGTGTTGTCTTCCTTTCGTGTTAGGTAAAGTGTTAACAGTTTACACTATATATACACTATATATGGTGGTAGCCTAAAAGATACAAGTGATGTGATGCTTTTCCACCTCCTCTGTTTTTACTGTGCAAGCCAGGCTGTTTAATTCTTAATAGAATTTCTGGGAGCATGGTGACTAAGTGGTTATGGAATTGGACTTCAAAAGGTCCATGGTTGGATCCCCACTTGGGTAACTGCATAGTATCCTTGGGCAAGGGACTTAATCCTGATTGCCCCATGTTGATGGTGCACTTGTCTTCAACTAATGACAACCCTGCAGGCGTGGAGTTATAAAGTTGAGTCTGTCAGCTGCTCACCACTGCTTTGTGGTTCTCCCTGTGTACTCTGACTACCTACACGCATAAAACTGTCCAATATGAGGTGACCCTGGATGTTGAAAGTGTCATTAAACCCCAGTGAAAAACAAAAAAAAAACCAGAATTTCAGCCAAAATAAATATCAACAACTAATGTGTAATCTCACTTTGACCAGATCAAACGTAAGTACTGTAGATTTTGGCAGAAATGCTGTTATGATGTAAATGACATGCCACTCTCTTCATAATTATGTGGCTGCAATTAGCAACCTTTGAGTGAAGTTAGTCACAAAAGATTGGACTGGCAGGATTAGGAATTTATGTTGTATTATTTTGTTGTAACCTGTAGTTCGTTTTTGTATTTTACACCTTAAGTACCCCCCAGCACAACCTAAATGATCACCTACAAGTTATTTCCAGGCCTGGTTTGTTGAAGAGAAGTTCATTTACATGAGCATAATAGATTACTTTGTTGTGTATTATAGATATGCCTGTTTTAGCATATCTAATAAACATAGTGCTCAGTAAGAATGGCATTAACCCTTTACCTAATGAATCGGTCGCATCTGTCCACATAATTTACAAAACGAGCAGTTGAAAAAATCAAAATTTTTTTTAAAAATTCACCCAAACCATAGCATGTGACCCCTCATTGGAACAAGTTCGTTGAGGTCATTCCATTGTGGGGCCACATGATATGGTTTCGTTGAAATGTTTTGAAACATTTGTTAAAAAACCATAATTAAAATAATAAATTTTGATAGTCTGTGTGTTGGGTAAAAGGTTAAGCATGATGCTCTGGCTCAGCACAGCATTAATCATACATACAGAAAATATCATAAAGGTTTCATATGGGAGTGTGGTGGCTGATTGGTTACAGCATTGAACTTCAAACCAAAAGGTCCACAATTCGATCCCTGTCAGGGGTAACTGCGTTTTGGCCATGGGCAAGGCACTTCATCCTGATTGCCTGTATGGGGGCATGGTGGCACTGTGTACTAAGGTGTACTGTGGAAATCATAGACACTCAAAGAGATTTTAAACCTCAATAAACAAATAGAAAAAACTGTCATCACTGAACCTCTTAATGAAAACAAGAGATATATTAGTCAATGAAGTAAATGGAATGTCATCTATTTTATTGTCATCTTCATTACATTATTTTTTTCATTTTCATCAACTAGTTGTATAAAGATAAAATAAATCTTGTACATAACAATTTCTTGCAGTTCTTTTTTATTTTTAATCCTTAAGGTCCTGGAGATGTCTAAAAACAACTGCCAAGTTGCTTGGACTGTAACTTGCTAATTTTCCCCCATAGACTTCATGTTGAGACACCTGTTCTGTTGGGGATTTTGGAGTTTAAGGGTTTAACCCTTTACCCAACGAATCGGCCACATCCGCCCGCGTAATATGCAAATTCGGTAGTTGAAAAAATATTATTTTTCAAAAAATTTCGACAAAACCATATCATGTGACCCCCTCGTTGGAACAAGCTCGTCGAGCTCATTCCAACGAGGGCTCACATGATATGGTTTTGTTGAAATATTTGAAAAAATGATACTTAAAATAATAAATTTTGATATCGTCTGCTTTGGGTAAAGGGTTAATTAGGCCTTTTAGGGTAAACAGACACTTTGTATTTCTCACATTGTAATTTCTGATTAACTCTTTCAACATGAGAGACCGCTTTTCCTGTCCAGCAACACGATACGTCATAATTTCATTAAGTAGGAAGGCTACTAAGTGAATGTGTGTGGTAGAACAATTAATATTTTCAACGTGCAGCCTTCATTGAATATATTAATTGTTCTACCCCCAAATATTGGATATGGACCCTTCCAATTTCTGTCATTTAACTGGCATGGAAGATACCACAAGTGTTCAAAGGGTTAATCACTTCTATCAATCAGCATAGGATTATGGGTATTTGTATGAATATGGCCACTCCAACTGTATAATATAAAATTCAATTTGGTGCCCTGCCAACAAAAATAAATTATCACATTGAAGCTGTTCAATTTTTCAAAACAAAGCCACTCAGGCCTAAAAAAGATCAAATTTCTTTCTCAGACCTTCCCAAATGGGCGTTTTGGCTGCCGCATGTCCTCCTTTTATTACCAGTGCTAACTTTAAAGAAATAAAAATTAATTTATTGTCAAATAAATTCCCCCAAGTTAGTTAATAAATGGATCAAATTCACCATTGCCAATGTTATTCTGTAGATTATCCCTTTTCACATTGATAACAAAATATCAATATTTTTATACTGTACCAATGACCCAGACTTAGCTGGTACTAACTCTTAAATTCTAGGGCCAAACACAAATTTTGCCCCCCCCCCCCCCAATCCCCAAAATTTGCATCAAAATCCAAAAATTAGATGTCCTATGTGGCCCTCCATACTTTTATCCACTGCGCATGCGCAGTGTCAAGGAAGTCTGAAATTTGAGCCAAATCCTCATTCTTTGTTTGGCCCTTCAATCAGTAACATCTCACTGATATCTGTGCTTATAATCTTAGTTAAAATGATGCCAGACACAAAATCATGAAAGAAATGGTGGATCTAAGGATGAAATAAGAGGATGAGAGGAAGAAACAGTGGAAGGATGTGTTCAGGGCTGTAACTTATAATTTTTGTGCAAAATTATGTCATGTTTCCTAATTTCGGGGCATGGACGTGATATTTACATTCTTGTTATGAAATTTCCATTGTTTGTTCAGTGTTTCCTCTCTCCCTTTCCTTAATACCCCCCTTGCTATTCTCCCATGCTTTTGGCATAGTTTTTGTAATTATTTTTACTGAAATTTCTTGGGAGTTTTGGCTTGGTAACAGAATGTTTATTCTGTTTTTCCCAATGGTTACGTCCTCACCCTAGGGTGGTTAGGCGTTTCGGTCATGCATCTACCATCCGATGTACTGCAGTTTCTTCTCAGGAAGCCTCTGTTTTACATCGGACAGTGTTAAAATTGGTTACTGATTTCGGGCCATATTTTCAGTGCCTGGAGTCTTGTTTCCAGTTTTTATTCACTTTTGTTTACATTGACAACGGTTACTTCTGACAGTGATTCCTTGTCTTCTATTAGTTCTGCTCATAGCCAGATACATTAATATTGTCTGTAAGTGTAACATTAATTTTTAGACATGTTTTAAAATTTTTGTCCACCCTTAGGCTTTTTTGGGGATCCATTTGGGCTCATCGTTCCCATTGGGAACTTGGACTCATCTTGAATTTTTTCGAAAAATTTTTTTTCTTTTGAATTAAATTTTGGAATGTTTGTAATGGATTATTATTATTATGGATCTTTATTTTCAAGGGTTGGTGCGAGTACGATGACTGTTTAATATTTTTTCAAAATGAAAAAATATTGTTCAATTGTAAATCGAGGAAGTCTCCTTCTGATTCTCATGTTCATTGTATTTGCTGTAGTCTGTGTACTCGCACTAATTCTTGCTCAGTGTGTGCCATTTCAGATGACAAACGTTGGAGACGTGTGTCATGGTATATTGTTAGTGGTGAGAGGTCCATGCTGGTCCTCTCTCCACAGGGTCACTCTAGTTTTTTCAGTCTCTTTTTCAGAGGAACAAGAACAGGGTGATGTTTCCGTGATGTCTTCAAAAGTGTGCTTCCGTCGTCGCAATAATGAGCTAGCGGCAAGTGCTCAAGGAAATTCGGCAAGTTCCTAAGAGGTCCCTAGTAGGATCGACGGTCACTTATCACCCGTTAGCTCCCCCGGTGAAGCAATCATTCACGAAATGGTTGTGACGCCGGGTTCGTCCGTTGCGGTCCAGGAGAGGAGAAGGGGTGTTGTGAGCACTATAATCTTGGATCACGCACACCCGGCAACGACAGATCGGAGGATGGAGGTCGACTGGGCAAGGTGGAGGACGTGGTTTCTCCTCCCACAAGCCTCGCAGGGCCAGGAGGTCTAAACCTCTTTTGTGTTCCACTGGCCGGAAGGCTGTCGAAATTCTTAACCAATTGGTTGTCTATTACGGTCGACCCATGGGTGCAAAGAGTTATTTCCGAAGGTCTAGCTGTCCTTCAAGGAAAAACCTCCATTAACTCGAAGTCCACGTTGGACTCAGCTTCCGTCAGACGTTCAGAAGAGAGATTCGCTTCTATCAGAAGTTCAATCTCTTCTGGACAAGAACACTATAGACGTCGCAGAAAACTAGGAATCTCCAGGTTTCTACAGTCACCTGTTCCTGGTTCCAAAACCAGACGGCTCGTTTCGTCCAGTTATAGATCTGAGCTGGATATCAAGGATGCGTACTTTCACGTCATGGTACATCCGGCGTTCAGAAAGTATCTTCGCTTCGCTGTCCTAGGAGTCGTTTATCAGTTCCGAGCAATGTGCTTTGGTCTGAATCTAGCGCCCTGGACCTTCACTCGAATAATGAACTCGGTAATGACTCATTTCCGAGCTCATTCGTCTGTGGTAACATCGGCCTACTTGGACGACATTCTTCAGAGGTACGGCAACAAGTTAATGCTTCAGCACGATGTTCAGACTCTGCTTCAATTGTTCCAATGTCTCGGTTACATAGTAAACGAAAAGAAGTCGGATCTAATGACGTCCTAATCATTCACCCACGTGGGAATGGGCCTAGAGATGCACAACTATCTCGTTTGTCTGCCGTTAACCAGAGCGATAGTAGTCAGTTGTTACGCTTGCTTTTGCCTTCACTCAGATGTAGTAACAGCGAGAGAATTCATGAGACTGACAGGTTTGTGCAGACCCGCTGCGGATCTTATTCCGATGGAGCGGCTACGCACTCGTCCACTCCACAGATATTTTATCTCAAGAATTGGAGTGTGAAGACTCATTCGCTTGAATCGAACATCGTCTTGTCGAATCAAGTGAAACAAGAGATTCAGACTTGGGCAGATATTCAGTGGTTAACTCAAGGAGTACCACTGCAACTGCTGGATCCGAGTTTAACGATAATGACGGATGCGAGTCAAACAGGTTGGGGCGCAACTCTGAGCCCAACAGATTCAGGGTGCCAGGGTCTTTAGTATCCGCAGTTCCTAACAAGTACATGAACATCAAGAGATGATGTCAATATGGCTTGCGCTACGTCAATGAATGAACATTCTTCAGAATTCACTTGTTCAAATTCTGTCTGACAATTCGACAGTAGTAGCGTATATTCGGAACCAGGGAGGCACTCATTCCATTCCGTTATTCAGTTTAACGGAAAGAATCCTTCTGTTTGTCCTAGAGCATCAAGTTCTTCTATCAGTCCGTCATATTCCGGGTCATTTGAACGTTTTGGCAGACTCCCTTTCACGGAATGGTCGCATGTTACTGTCAGAATGGACTCTCAACAAACGAGTATTCAATCAGATTTGCTACCAATGGGACCGTCCAACGATAGACTTATTTGCAACGCATCTCAACAATCAGTTGCAGACGTATGGGTCACCATGTGCAGATCCTCGAGTGTTTGCAGTAGACGATCTCTTGGGACGGAATGATAGGATACGCGTATCCTCCAGCGCCATTGATTCAGCAGATATTGCTCAAGATAAAGCAATTGCACTGCAAAATTCTGTTGGTAGCATCTCTGTCACCCCAGAGTCTGTGGATAAATCTACTCAGGTGTCTGCTGTGGGACATGCCGCGGAAGCTTCCTCCACGAGAGGATCTTCTTTCGCAGGGGAAATCGCGCACACTGCATCACAACCCGCAAGGTCTCAACCTTCACATATTTCTGTTGTGCGGTCCTTCTTGCACAGCAAGCAATTTACAGGACGAGCAGTGGACGCAATTTCTAACTGTAGGAGGACCGCCTCTTTGCTAAATTATGCTGCTAAGTGGAAGGTTTTCTCACGGTGATGTAGGAATCATTCTGTTGATACCTATGCACATCATGATAGTTTACAGATTGGATCTAATGTCTCTTTATCTAAGTTACTGAAAAACTTTTTGATAAATAGACCTAGAACCCTTAGATTAATTCCTAAGTGGAATTTAGCTTGGGTTCTTTTTAAGCTAAAGAAGTGCCATTTGAGCCTCTTGATACAGTGGACTTCAAATTCTTATCTTATAAGACAGCTTTCTCTTAGCCTTCTCTTCTGCTAGAAGAGTTAGTGAGCTTCAGGCACTGTCTGTGAATGATTCTCACTATCGTAGTGTAGGTAATACTATTACCTTGACTACTAATGTTGGATTTTTGGCTAAAATCAGGCTCCTAATAAGTATTCGAAACCTATTGTTATTAAGGCTCTTCCGTCTTCAGATGGGCATAGACCTTTATTCTGTCCTGTTAGAGCTATATGTATTTACATAAGTAGATCTGAGTTTACCAGAAAGGGACGTAAACATTTCTTTCTGTTTCTGCTGCCTAATAGAAGGGACATTACAGTCCATTCTATTGCAAGGGGGATTCAATTAACTATCCGTACTGCTTATGAAAAATTATCTTCAGCTCAGCAGTCTGTGCTTAAGATTTCAGCGCATGAAGTAAGAGAGCTGTCTACTTCTTGGACTTATGCTAATAGTTCCGGCAGTTACTCTGTCCTGCTGCCCTCTTCGATCTGGGGTATTTGACCCAGGGCAAGGGAAAGGGGGCGGGGGGGATGGTGTTCCCTTAGGTCACCTGCTTTATAGTGAAAAGCAAGGGAATACCTCCTCTGGAATCAGTAATTCCGAGTCGGTGCCGGGATGGTTTTAAAGTGTAAACCTAATTCATGTAATATTTTTAAAGTGTAGCTCGGTGTGAAACATTTGTATATGTCACGGATCATACGAGCGCTAATATACAATCCTCGGACACTTTTTAATGAGTATAAAGAGTCCCATTATCTGGACTATCTTTAATTATTGGCTTTCCTTTAATAAGATTAGTATAATGGATTATACTGGATGTTAATAGAGATCATTGATGTTATTGTGCTCAATTACGGAATGGTATTGTGTCTTTCTTTTTTGATACAAACAAGAAAGATACATGTAAAACCTGTTCTCCTCTTCTCCTTGAGGGGATAATTTTGTTTTCAGGTAATTGAGTCTATTGGAATTTTCTTTATGTCCTAGGCCCTCCAGCCTTTTTTCTATTCAGCTAAGTCTGGGTCATTGGTACAGTATAAAAATGTTAAAAAATTTATAGTAATTTATATATTTTTTATACTTACCAATGACCCAGATGGGGATGGCCCTCCCATGAGTTGGGAACTCATACCTCCCCGCTGATTATATAACACTTACCAGGCACTGGTTGGAAGAATGACTTTTGGAGCCAATTTCAAGACCTCCTTGACACTGCGCATGCGCAGTGGATAAAAGGTATGGAGGACCACATAGGACATTGAAATTTCGGTTTTTGATGCAAATTTTGGGGATTGGGGGGCAAAATTTGTGTTTGGCCCTATAATTTAAGGGGTTAGCACCAGCTAAGTCTGGGTCATTGGTAAGTATAAAAAATATATAAATTACTATAAATTTTTTAACTTTTCATCAAATCTAGTCATGGCTGCATTAAAGCAGTCATGACTAGTTTGGATGAAAAATATTTACAAAATACTCAGTGGGTTAAGAGTTAACCTTTTACCTAATGCACTATCCAGATGACACTTGCAAACACAATTCTTGAACAACTAATTTTTTTCATTTTTTTGTCAAAAAAATAGCTTAAAACCCCTCATTAGAATGAGCTCATTCCAATGAGGGGTTATAAGCTGTGTTTTTGAGACAAAAAATAGTGAAATTGAATGGTAATTTTTGTGAATAGCACTGGTCGGTTTGCGCTTTTACATTTGGTAAAGTGTTAAAACAAGAAAATACAAAGAAGGATGCCATTGGAACAAGGTCTGTGAACTTGTTCCACTGGAATATCTGAATGGGCTATTTAAGAAGTGTGGAGGGGAGGGTAGATATTACCATGTTTGTCTGTCTGTTGGTCCAAAAGGGGCTCTCAAAAATGTCCATCTGTTTGTCTGCTTGTTTATGTCTGCATCCACAGCCTATCACATGTCCTTCTACAGTTTTAAAGGGATTTGGTCATTTTTTTTTGAATTCACATTAACAAAAATGTCCACAATCTAGTAGAAATATTTCCATTAGTTCCTTGAATCCTGCACCCTATGTAACATGTAACCAACTACCCCCGTGCATTTTTACAGCCTTAGTGTATATTTTCATGTAGTGTGTGATATGGCAGCCTATCAACTAATCATGTGCAATGCCTATGGTCAGCCAGTGTATGTTGGCTTACCAACTAATTTGGTGCAATGCACAGGGTTAGTCACTGTTTTCTTTCTGGTTATAAATTAGATCATCTATTATGTGACTTAGTGAATGTACATTTTCATGTAGTGTGTGATATGGCACTTACCATTTTTTATAACCAGAAAATGTATCTAAACCTGTAAATTTCAAAAGCAAATATCTTAAGCACAGGTTATCCAATCTTTTGTTCAACCAACTGTCAGTCTGTCCACATTTTGTCAGTCTGCCCACATTTTGTCAGTCTGCCTGTCTTGAAAATTGTGCCTTAGTCATAACTCTATAAAGGCTGAGGGGATTTACACAAAACATCACACAAGGGTAAAATACAAAGTGATGCTGTGTTATGCAGCACCACCAGGTCCAATGACAAAGGTCAAGGTCACATGCTTATAAAATCTCAAATCTTAGAAAAATTTTCATTTGGCCATTACTTTGTGGGTTTGGGCACATCAGTGGTCTGGGTATGCTTTTCTGTCACTGTCATTGTGACAGGTACAACAGTTTTGTATCTGTAATTGTTGGTACCTGTCACAGAGATTAGGATGCAATAGTTTGGTCGCAAACATTGTATATTTCTCTTTTGGCAGATGAAGCAGCAATACTCTATTGAGCAGAACACCCCTGTAGAAGGTAGATTTTGATTCATTCATTCGTATCTAGAAATAATTTTCTAATGTTTATCTGTCACCAGGAGAAGCAAAAATGTCAAATTCAGCTTGTTAGTTTCTCTACTAAAATTTCAAGGGAGAAGTAAATGGCATGTTAAGTTTTTAACATGCATATATATATATTAACTGGCAGAGTGCTAAATTATTTTTGCTTGGCGAAACTTGATCATGTGTCTTTGCATTGTTACATTTTATGGGAGAGTGCCTCAGGGCACTCTCCCATAAACTGTAACAAGACAAATCCACAAAGACTAAATAATAATAATAATATACACATTTATATAGCGCCAAAATTATAGTTCAGAAGATATACAACCATATTCTAAGGCACTGTACATGTTACTGAGCTCATGCAAATATACAAATGGAATATATACAATATCTTACAGTCCAGAACATCACTTATAGGCTTTTTGAAACAGGTATGTTTTGAGATCTTTCTTGAAAAGGTTGACATTTGACAGTCTTTTTAGGTGTTCTGGTAAATTATTCCACAAGTGTGGGCCAGCAAATGAGAATGACCTATCTCCAAATGTCTTACACCTATGTTTTGGAACATGCAGCAGCATTTTACCATCGGACCTCAGGTTGTATTGACGCACATTCTTGGTATTAACCTTTTACCCAACGAATCGCCTGCATCCGCCCGCGTAATATGCAAATTCAGCAGAAAAATTTTATATTTCAAAAAATTTCGACAAAACCATATCATGTGACCCCTTGTTGGAATGAGCTCGTTGAGCTCGTTCCAATGAGGGGTCACATGATATGGTTTTGTTTAAATGTTTTGAAAAATTTGAAAAAAAGATATTTAAAATAATCAATTTTGATATCGTCTGCATTGGGTAAAGGGTTAAGGAGTTCCTCTAAGTAGGCTGGTGACATGTTGTTTTGTGTCTTAAAAACTAATAATAAAGTTTTGAAAATTATTCTGTACTTAACTGGCAACCAGTGCATATCCCTCAGAACAGGAGTGATGTGTTCAGATCGTATTACCCTACATACCACTCGGGCTGATGCATTTTGTACCATCTGCAGGCGAGAGTACTGATATTGTGGAAGGTTGAACAGTAAGGCATTACAATAATCCAAATGTGAAGTTACAAAGGCATGAACTAGGGTTTTTGTTGAGTCTTTGGTGAGGAATTGTCTTATCTGTTTAACTTTGTATAGACCTCTGAAATCCTTATTGCACATATTTGTAACATGTCGGTCCATAGACATGGTAGAGTCGAAGAAGGCACCAAGATTACATACACTGTTACTTGCACTGATGGCGGAATCTCCTACCTTCACTGAATTGATGTCAACTTTAGTGAGTTGTTGTTGTGAACCATTTATTAGGAATTCAGTCTTATCATCATTTATCATTAATTTGTTTGAAACCATCCATGTGCGAATGTCCAAAATACATGATTCAATAGTTTCTAGAGCTTTAGTTTGATCCTTGATTGATGGTCGAAAAGAGAAATAGACCTGTGTGTCATCAGCATAACCATGGACATCAGGTAGGTGAGATTCAATGATGGTGAACATTTTTGAAATATAGAATAGAAACAGAACAGGACCAAGGCAACTGCCCTGTGGGACTCCACATTCAAGATGGAAGTCTTTTGACAGATTACCATTTATTGGTACACGCTGCTGTCTATTCTTGAGGTATGATGATAGCCAGCTAGCAGCAACACCATTAAGTCATTGTCTCTAGCAGAGTTTTATGACAAACAGTGTCAAAATCAGCACTAAGGTCTAAAAGAACAATCAATGTTACCCTTCCTGACTCCATATTAAGGAGGATGCCATTCTGAACCTTCGCTTCAAAGATAATAGGAAGTAGATTCAGAGAATATGAAGCCTTTAAGTGGCAGCACATGCACTTTGGAATAAAGCCCAAACATGGGTTTCCAGCACTCTACCAGTTAATGGTATATGAAGATTGGACTGTGATCTTGTTCTGTTATCATTTATCAGAAAGCTCTCTGCAAGAGGGCTTTCCCATAAATGATAATAAGTCAAGGATTTGGGTAGTGGTAAAGTCAACATGTTTTTAAATTGGAGGCTCATAGTCAGTTCCAGAAAATGTACTCGTCATGACAGTGAATCAGACGTGCAATGGTGACTGTCAATCGCCATAATTGGCTACTTATTTGCAGGCTTGATCACAGTTTATTGACTTTTAAAGTAAGCTAATAGAAAGGCGTGATCTAATAAGACTAACATCCTCACTCTCTGCTTGGACAAGAGCTCGCTTAGTTTTTTTCTATGTTTACGGCTCCAGTGATATATGTTACCGTCTGATGTCACCAAGTGAAATATTTGAAAAGATGATAACAATGGGAGGAGATTCAAAGTGCATACTATGTATAAAATTGTATTTTTCGAGGCCAGATCATTCTATGAATGTATACTCACAACCCTCTTATAAAAAAGTTGAGGTACTCCATCTCCGTTCAAATAATGAACTTTTTCAGGATTTGAACTGAGATGGAGTAGCCTTGACATTTATCTAAGTTACTGATTTTTTGTTGTCGAGTGACGTCGTGGGGTACACAAATGGTTTATTCACTAAATTTGTTATTGTTAAAGTTGCCTTGTTCATTTCATGATGTGGGTTTTGGGCTTTGGGTAGGGTCTTATTGGACCATATGCATTATTGTGATGAATTGATGGTAACGTGGTCTGAGGATTGTGGCTCAGAGCATATGTTCAACCTCAACACTTTGCTTAGCTCCGAGCCTCAAACCTCAGACTATGTTGCCATCAGTTCATCACAATAACTTATGGTCTGAAGTCATCATTGCAACTAACACTCAAGCCCTGTCTCACATGATAAAGGCATCATAATGGTTGCACAGTCAAATTACTTTCATCATGCAAAAGTGGGTTTCCATCATATTCTGCATCCCAGCTGGTCTCTTGACAGAGAGGGTTGTTACAAAAGAATGAGATTATTGTTTGAGTAATAATCTTCTTAAATTGATACCTGTTTTCTATTTTTGGAGCTGTTTATCAAGAGAGAGAGAGAGTTAATGGAAAACTATTCAAAATATACCTCAGATCTCGAAGTGGGAACAGTACAAGATGCACTAGAGGTGCTGTCCTGATTTCAAATAAATGGAAAGAAAACCTCTGCATTCCACATTAAGCAGATTTAAAAAATACTCCCAAGTCAACAAAAACTGCAATAAATCTGCCAATATGAGTCTGGCCGATCTCAACATCACAACTGAGCAGGTTCCAACATGGATTAATGAATGTTTAATAAAAACAAAACAAATACTGAAAAAATCACGAAAGTTGCAAAAATACTCCCAAGTCAAAAAGAGGCAATAACTCAACCATAATGAGTCATTTCATCTCAATATTTAGGTCTGTGATACCTATAGGAAATAGATTTTTTGACTTCCAAACCTTATATTATTATTATTTTTGTAGATTATTTCACATTTAAATGTTCATTGGGGTACCACACACCTTACAATACTGTTTTATTGTTTTGAAGAGTTATATTATTGTCTCAGTCAGCAATAGAGGCTATATGTTGCCAAAATTAAGGCTGAATGCGAATTCACATCTTGAGCAAGTGTAGCCTCCAGGAGCACACTTTAACCTCTGGCAAATGCCAAATAACAGCCAAATTTTACCCTATTAACACAATTTATTTTTATTTAAACCATGATTCCCCTCATAGTACTAGGGACAGAGGGGGATTCCTATCTTCCAACCCCCTCCTAAATCACCATCCAAACACACAGCCAGAAAACATGCATGTATATTGCACTTTTTTTTACTGGTATTTAGAAGGTTTTCTCCATATTGTGCTGTTCAAAATGTTAGAAAACCAATTTGAAAGAGTATTTTGGAGCACAAATTTTGGGGGTGGGTGGAGTGGGGCTACAGTGGAAACAATAACATAATAAAGTGACAAATTTGAATGAATGACATTTATGCATAGCCACTAATATGGTAGTCCAGTACTGGTGCTGTCCGCACGTGTTACAGCACAAAACTACAGTAACAAATGTGTTCTCTCCTTGAAGCAAGTCCCCCTCCCAACCACACAGAACCCCTCAGCTGATGAGAAACATTTGGAAAGACTGTACAGCATGTTTTGGAGACTGGGGTTAATAGCATACCCTCTCAGTTTGATTTCGGACTGCAGCATGCATGGTCCACTGAGTCTTTTTCTGTTTCAACAACCTTGCCCTGTCTCTTCTCACTATATTTTTCATTATATGTCCGTCAGTACTCTTATGTAGACTGCCTGCCTGCCCACCCATCCATCCATCCGTCCGGACAATTTTCAATAATTGTCAGCTGATATCTTTCACTCTCTAACCTCACACGCATACATAAATATATTAAACATCAAAGAGCAATATATTTTTGAAACAAATATCTGATTCATCCTCTTTGGAGACATATATTCTACAATTTTATTCTTTTTGTCAGAATGGGTGTCTGTGGGGATTAAAACCAAAGTTGTGAATGTGCTTATGCATACTTGCAGCACAAGCACAGCACTACTGAATCAATAGTTGATGGTTTCAGGCATTTTTACGGTTTTATGAGATACCAAAGGAGTGTACTGGTCATACTGTTGGAAAAAATCAGTGTTTTTTGTTTTGTCAGTGCCATACCAATGACTCTAGGTGCCTTAACTGAAAAACTTAGGCTTTGTTTTTTACAAAAATTACAAAATATTCATCAAACACAATGTGAAACATCTACAGGAGCCAGAATGTGATTTAAAAACAATCAGAAATGGGAAATTTAATATCACAAGAGGTGTGTTTTGTGGCAACATCAATTAATTTATTTCTTATATCATAGTTTTTATGAAAAGGGGCATACCAGGGGTGGGGGCACATTCAGATTTAGGGCAATATTTTACCACATCAGTAGGTAGAAGAAACTTTGACATCAGTTGTTGGGATAAAATAGCACTGTCTATTGATATTGGTGAATTAATAGCTGCAACCCCTATTTTTTAAACAAAGTTGACATGCATATTGTTTTATGTGTGTGTGTGTGGGGGGGGGGGGGGGGGGGGGGGGGGGGGCAGTGGAACACTTTCTCTTGCTGTATGGTTAAATAAGACAGATTCGTTTTCAAAAAGTATTGTGTGCTGATGCAGATTTTAGTTTTATTTTGGGATTTGGGTAGTTTTCAAAGAAAGCTGTGAATTCTTATCCCTCCCAGCTTACTCATTCAGTAACAAGAGTAGAAAAATTTATTGGAGGCAATACCAGTTTTTAAGCCCATTTGCATAAGTATGTGACCTTAAACACCAATAAATAAATAAATTTAAGCCCATTTGACACATTTTGGACACTTTTTTTTAACAAAACTAATTTCCCATGTTTTTGACTCGGTGGGAAGTGAATTCTAATGCAGAAATGAGCCTTTTATCACATAAAAGAGGTAAAATGTATCTTTGGTAGGGTTGGGGTTGATTATAGGTATCACTTCAGTAAATATTTGAATTAGAGTTACCTGCCTTGAAAAGTTGCACTCGGAAATTATGCAATCTCTAAAACTAAGCAGCCTTGGGAACATATATTGTTTCAATAAACATTTGAAGCATTCTTCTGACATCTTGCATTATTGCTGAATATTCCAGGTAACTGACGAGGGTGATTTGATGACTTTTTGGACCTAAAAAATACAATTAACTATTGGTGTGTTTTTGTTGGGAACTCTCTTGACAAATATGTGCACGTGACCTGTACTTCCCTTCTTGTCGGTTTTTCTCTCTTATTTGTTGCATGACCCCCTGTTTTCGGGTCAGAAAAAGTTGTCTGAAGGGCTGTACTTGACAAAGATATTTCACAGCCCAAATTAAAGTGATGCGATCATTTTTTTCCACTTCCGCCTGAACGTTATAATGGACGCCTAAAATATTTAGTACTGTGATACCTCAAAAGTCGCATGTGCACAGCTTCCCGTGTTGGTTAATCACTGCGCTACGTTTGTAAACATTTGACCACAAAATGAAGGAATACAAGCTCGGACAAAGTTATGTACACCAACTATTAATATTGGTTAATCATTTTGTCAAGTCTGAAAACAAATGACCGCAAAACGAAGGAATACAAGGTCGGACATAGTTGTGAATATTAACTTTAAATTCCATGTCAAAAAGCATTAACTTTGAAACGACATGTCCGATCAGTCTCAAAATGGCAGGTGCACAGGTTCATGTGGTTGCTAACTATAGTTTGCCAAGTTTAAAAATAGTGGCTTTTAAATGACCGAGAAAAGATCCGGGCACACTTGCGTCCACGAACGGACGGCCCGACAGACGGACAAGCTGAGTCCAGCACCAGGGAGAGAATCCTGGGGGATTGTAATCGAAATTGGCAAGAAGTAGCCAGAGAAAAGAGTTCTTTAGGCTGCCTGCGTGATAAAGAGTAGCCAATATTTGTGGAGTTCCTGAATGGCACCTTGAGGGAGTAGTAAACTAAGGTAGAGCTTCGGTACTAAATTGGGACAGATAGTGACAAGATCAAGGAGTCAAATGTGTAATTTTGAAGTAATAGGGATCCTGGATTGCTTTCTCGTAGAATGTTCAAAATATCAGCTCGACTGACAGAACGAGATTCAGTTGGAGTATTTTGAGGAATTGGGATGGAAGAATTAAAATGTGGTAAATTATTGGATGATACAAAGGATGGGCTCAGTATGATGATCGATGAAATTGGAAGAAAGAAGTATGGATACCATCAAATGGTTCATTTCTGGGTGTTAGGATTAGAGAAGGGTGGGTGGTAGTGAGCGGCATATGGGAGCGTTGGGATAGTCAAAGCCTCCTTCCTCATCCTAGAACCACGATAAATAAGCTTCCGACTAAAGTGGCATTACTATTGTCTTGCTCCTTCCACACTTTCAGAAAATATATTTAGTGGTAGGAGTTGAACTGAGTTCATTCCAGATTCAAGGGCGCCAGAACTGGGGGGGGGGGGGCTGAAGCCCCCCCCCCCCCCCACTTTTTTTAACTGACTGGTGAAACAAGGGGCGGATCCAGAGCCTCTCCCATATTTTCGCCAGCTATGTTTCTCGCGTACTGGTTCAGTTTCGATGGATTTCGGATCATTTTTTGCAGTAAGTGCCAGCAAACGCTAAAATGTATACAGTCTGTTAAAAAATCGGTTAACTGAAATTGATCGTAATCTTACAGACCAGACATACAGGTACAAAATCCACCCACTGACAAGATAATCCACAGACAGTACAATTGCTGTTAGCGTCTGGTAAAGCATACAGGTGAGGTCTATTTATCAGCTTTGGCCGTTACGACCAAAGCTGATAAATAGACCTCAACGGTATACTTTACCGACGTTTTTTAACGGCTCTCAACGTGTGAAATCTTTCCAATACATCTGAAAAATCTCAAAATATCCGCTCAGATGCATGGAAATGGGAGTTTTGGTACCTGGAATTTTGGCCCGTCATACCCATGACCATCCTCCACCCGATCCACCCCCGCCCCCCTCCCCACACACACACACACTTTGAAAATCGTTTCGCCGCCCCTGAAATTTAAATATTTCAACCTCTCCCCGCTTGTATGGGGTTACCTCCAGACACAATTGTGAAATGCGAGAAATAATTATTGGAAATAGAAGGAAAAATTATAAAACCAGTCACGAGTGAACAATAGTAAATTCATTGTATGTATATCTTCTATTTTCAAATTTCTATTTGAAAAAAATAAAGAAATTAAAGTTTTAGTAAAAGATTTATCGTAAGTAAAGATTTGCCTATCTGTGTTTGAACGGAAATGAGTTTGAATATTTATGTTTTTAGCATTCAGAAGTAGGTGTTAGAAGTAAACCAAGCATGTATGTTTTCTAGTTCAAGGTTTGAATTTAGAGTGTTGTGGGTAGATATTATGATGAAATGTGCATACTGTGGTGTCGTTATCACATGAAAGGAAATTTAAACTCGATGCATATGTGATCCCATTGATATTAATTGGAAACAAAGCAGGACCCAAGATGCACCTTGAGGGATATAACCAGTAATTTGTGTGTCAAGATCTTTTATTTTTATTCAACATATTGGATCATCCTGCTTGGCTAATTTTGAAATCAAGAACTGGTAAAAAATACAAATTATTTATTTATTTAGTGGGGTTTAACGACACTTTCAACAGCCAGGGTCACATCGTGTCGGGCAGTTTTACGGAGAGAGCACCCGAGTAACGGCGAGCAACTGTCGGACTCCTCAACGCACTAACTCCGCGCAAGTAGAGTTAGCATTGTTTGAAGACAAATTGTATATAAATTGGACTACAAGGGAATGACACACCCAGAATAATATACATATTGTAATCGGATCTGTAGTTTGTGAGGGCTTTTAGACGAGTAGCTTCTCCATTCAGGAGTCGTGGTGGCTTGCTTTCAGCAATTGTTTGGGCAAATGGACGGTTCACCACAGAGATCTAAGAACTGCCCTCATCTTCCTCGGCAAGGATTATGGCCATTACAGCTGAAGATTGAAATACGCCAGAGTCAACTGCTCAGATGAGCAACTGCTCAAGCAACTCTTGTATATTTTCACTTATTTTACGAAGTCAAGGTAAGCTATTGCCATGGCGTGTGCAGAAGTCTATCCACAATTCGTTCATCACGGTTCGTTTCTTTCCGATCATCACCAAATTCTATATACATGTTCGGGTTCATTCCTTGATGTGAACGTCGTATTATGGTCATATACCATTGCCACTCGCAAAGGCTGCCACGGCATCCGTCTTGAATTACTCCACCCAGGCTACAAGTCGCCTTTATGCATCTATTTGCTTGAAATTTAGCAGGGTGACTTGCATGGTGAGTAGATGAGAATGTCATATTTGGTAACGATTGGCCGCCCCAGGGGCCAACTTAGATTTCTTAAGAACGCCCTGCAGGTAGGATGTATGCATAGATTTTTCTTAAAATTCCGTAGGATAACTTTGTATGATGGGGAGATTGGAACGTCCTGTGATGGTCACGGCGATCTTCACACAATGGTGTCCTTGGCAGCCATCTTGGATTTCACCCGCCCGCATCTTGGATTTTTTTCAGCGCAGTCTACAGGTGGCATTAGGTTTCATGAAATTTGACCGGGTGACTTACTATAGTTTGGTAAGTTGATGAGAACGCTACATTTCCATCACAGATAGCTGCTTACAATGACCACAATTGTTCATAATGTTCTTTAAGGGTTGTTTTTAGATAACAAAAAGTATATAATTGTTTACTGAAATGAAGCATTGGTAAGGTAATTGTGACATTAATATCATGAAAGTGTCAATGATGCTGTAGATTAACTTGTCTGTGTGTTGTGTTTGATGAAAAGGATAATGTTCAATGTTTATGAAAGGATTATGAAATAAGACAAGAATTGTGATAATTGGGAATATGCTAATTTCTGTTCCCTGGATGCTATGTTTTTAATAAAAATAATATGAGGTGTACACTGCACTAAAGAGCTGAGGGGTGGGTTAATATGACCTCACGGTTAATGTTTGTGGTCCCCACAGTCACCGTATGTCAGCGAAAGTTACCATGTTACAGTGAAATTATTCCAAAACGAGTCATCCTATCAGGTTACATTGAAATCCCTTCATAAATATGGCCTGTGCACTGTGCTAAAGGTTTTCAGGCTTCAGGCCTGTGTAGCCATGACGGTAGACCGATTGCAGCTAAAAGGGGACGTCCTCATCTAGACATTATATGAAGTCAACCTACCAAGTTACAGTGAAATCCCTTCACAAATACGACCTGTAGTCTGTACTAAAGTTTTTTGGGTTTTCGGCTCTGGAAGCCATCATGGTTGAATGATCGCGACTAAAAGGGGGCGTTGTCATCTGGGCATCGACTGGAGTGATCCTACGAAGTCACAATGAAATCCATTCATAAATATGACTTGTAGACTGTGCTCAAGGTTTTCGGGCTTCGGGCACCTGTAGCCGTCACAGTTGACCAACCACGACCAAAAAGGGATGTCATCATCTGGGCATTATATAGAGTCAACCTAACAAGTTACAATGAAATTATTCCATAAATACGACCTACAGACTATGCTAAAGGTTTTTGGGCTTGGGCAGCCATCAAGGCTGAATGGTCGTGACAAAAAGGGGACGTTCTCATCTAGACATTATTTGGAGTCATCCTACCAAGCTACAATGAAATCCCTTCAAAAATATGACCCGTAGACTGTGCTAAAGGTTTTCGGCTTCGGGCCCCTGTAGCCGTATCAGTTGCCTAATCGTGTCCAAAAGGGGACGTTCTCATCTAGACATTATATGAAGTCAACCTACCACGTCACAATGAAATCCCTTCATAAATATGACCTGTAGACTGTGCTAAAAGTTTTCGGGCTCGGGCAGCCATCATGGTTGAATGATCGCAACCAAAAGTGGACATTCTCATCTGGGCATCATCTGGAATGATCCTACAAAGTTACAATGAAATCCCTTCATAAATATGATCTGTAGACTGTGCTCAATGTTTTCGGGCACCTGTAGCCGTCTGAGTTGACCAATCACGACCAAAAGGGGATGTCATCATCTAGGCATTATATGGAGTCAACCTAACAAGTTACAATGAAATCCTTCCATAAATACAACCTATAGACTATGCTAAAGGTTTTTGGGCTCGGGCAGCCATCAAGGCTGAATGATCGCGATCAAAAGGTGACGTTCCCATCTAGACATTATTTGGAGTCATCCTACCAAGTTACAATGAAATCCCTTCATACATATGACCTGTAGACTGTGCTAAAGGTTTTCGGGCCCCTGTAGCGTCACAATTGCCCAATCACGTCCAAAAAGGGACGTTCTCATCTAGACATTATATGAAGTCAACCTACCAAGTTACAATGAAATCCCTCCATAAATATACCTGTAGACTGTGCTAAAAGTTTTCGGGTTTTGGGCTCGAGTAGTCGTCACGGTTGACGGATCGCGACCAAATGGGGAAGTTCTCATCTAGACATCATACGGAGTCATCCTACCAAGTTGCAATGAAATCCCTCCATATTATATATGACCTGCAGACTGTGCTAAAAGTGTTTGGGTTTCGGGCTTGGGCAGCCATCACGGTTGACAGATCATGGCCAAAAGGGGACGTTCTCATCTAGGCACTATACAGAGGCATCTTACCAAGTTACAATGAAATCGGTTCATAAATATGACTTGTTGACTGTGCTAATGGTTTTCGGATTTTGGGCTCGGGAAGCCATACCGGTCGACCGATCACGATCAAAAGGGGACGTTCTCATCTAGACATGACCCCAAACCTGCATATGAAATTTCGTGACGATCAGACAAGAACTATACGTGGTGTAGCCTGTGCTAAAGGAAAATGTGAACAGACTAACAGACTTCCGCACGCGTGATGGCAATAGCTTATCTTTACTTTGTCAAGTTAAGCTAATAATTGCTGCATAAAATCAAGGTATGCTACAATATCATTGACATCATCATTGGCATTGAAGGATAACCAACGGAGAATTACCGTGCCCCCACTGACCATCTACCCGTAACTTCTACCGTGGCTTGCAGAAGCGGACTGGACGTATGATCCACCGGGAAAATTCCCAGTGTTGGTCATCAAAACTGATGCTGCCCAACACCTCTTGATGCATGAAATTTTGTGAAAATGACCAAATGTCGAAATGGATCTGATTGTATTATTGTATTAGACTCTAGGAATATTTAAATATTCTCTTTGTAGACTGTCACAGGCAATCCACCAAGAGAACATTTCGATATATCAGCTCTCAAGTCTGCCATTGATCGCTCATATGCAAATAAACGGCGTTCTTTCAGTTTGAAAACTCAAAATTTTCTTCCAATGGACCGAACTGAGGTCGATCCGACGCCCCCCCCCCCCCCCCCCCCCCCCCACACACACACACACACACTCATGGCGCAACCATTTTTGTCGAGTGAGCGATAAAGATGATAGTAAAATGCCATAGATATGTCCTCTATGTGGACTGCAATTGTTCAATCAAACACAAGAAAGCGGCGTTCTTTCAGTTAGAAACATCGAAGTTTTTCCCGGTACCCACCTCGACACCCCCACCCGAGATGCATTTCTCGGTAACTTTTCTTGACTCCGTCCTCCCTTGTCACGAGGAGAAACCACAGAGGTTTAGTTCACAAATGCTAGATAATTTTATATGGACAGGCCGGTTGCTTGGTCTATATGAAGAAACAGTCTGACTGCCTAATTGTTCCGTGTCTTTGCGATTTGGCCGATTTTGCCAGCTGGATAGAGAAGAAGAATGGTATTCTGGAAAAGAAAAAGAATGGGCCAAATAGCCTAAAACAGAAATTGATTTTGTTTCATTTTGAATGGGCTAGCTTTCTGCCGGACTACCCTGGGACAACGAACAAGACTACCTCAGTGCCAAGGAAAAGCAGAAATGGGGTTGAATGAAGGAAGGCGTGCAGGGACGATTCAGCCCCTTTCGGCCCTTATGGTTCTGTCTATTTTGTCATCTACTGGCTGCTGAGAAGGCAAAGGCTGTCGGATGTGGAAGAAAGAAATATGGTCAAGGTGTTTCTTTTTTTTCTCGACTTTGCTGGGCCAATGTTCGGGAGATTGATTTCAGTTTCGGGAAGACTACCTCCATTTCTTTTTTCAGTCCCTCTCTGCTCTTCCCGGGTGTTTTTTGAGGAAGTTTTTTCACCTTCTGTTTTTGCATCTTCCTGTGCCCTCTCGGTGGTAAGTTGGATATTGATGGCGAGTTCGGTTCGGAGAACCGGGCCAGTTGAGAGGGAAGAGACTGTTTCTCAGTGGGGGCATCGAAATTTCAGTTTCTATCACCTCTTCAGCGTCGCCGATAACTTCCCCATCCACCAATTCAATTCTCACAGGAGAAGGACCTGGGGTCTGTATATGGAAGGGGGTGGGAGATGTACGTGGATTTCTCAATCTTCTCCTCTTCCTTTTCCCGAACTTCTTCAAGCGTAAGTAGTATGTAATTTGGTTTTCACCCCAATTCTGCAGGATTTCATGCGTGACGTCATGTCACGTGCCTTAGTTACGTCATGTTTGGTTGCCATGGTAACCCGCGTGAGGGCCATGTGACGCCATTACCATAGTGATACGTGATGTTAGTGCGCTGCGCGTGTTAGGTGATACGTGTTTCCGTCGTCCATTTTGTTTTCTGGAGGCTGCCATTTTTGTTTCTATGGTAGCACGTCGTTGTTATGTTACTCAAAGGCCTACCATAGGACAAGGGTATGTTCGGATGGCGTGTTCCTTTGTACAAGTGTATATCTAATTACTAA
Organism: Pictodentalium vernedei; assembly: GCA_031216915.1. Lineage (NCBI taxonomy): Eukaryota > Metazoa > Mollusca > Scaphopoda > Dentaliida > Dentaliidae > Pictodentalium > Pictodentalium vernedei. The sequence goes on along the minus strand of CM062290.1, from coordinate 259,315,147 downwards.
AAACAACACGACAATACCTCCAAACCACCCAAAATCAACGAAACGGACTTGGCGAATCCCCACTTTTGGCTTATAAGAGTAGCACGAGTGCTATAGGGCGCATCCGATTCAATGGGAGTAGTTTTCAGGTTCAGAGTTTCCCCAAATACTTCATAGAATTACCACAAACAACCCTACAATCCCCGTCTTAATTACCGAAACGAACTTGAATTTCCCCCATTTGTAGGGCATATAATAGTAGCACGTAGTGCTATAAGGCTCATTCGATTGAATAGGAGTACTATCTGTTTACTTCATATAATTAGCACCATCAACCTGACCATTATTTACTTGGTTCGGATTCCTGCAGAATCCTCGGTTTCTACCTGTTATTCGGATTCCTTAGGAATCTCCTACTTCTATCTATGCCATAGTTTTTGTCTATTCAACCCCGTTCGTTTGTTCTGGAGTATACTCAAGTAGAGTAGAAGTACCTATTAGTTGGAACAATTTTGTTACTATTTTAGCTTTTCTGGCCTGTTCCGGCTAGTTCTAACCCTATTCCAGGTTACCCTAATAAGCTATCGAGCAGTAACTGGAACATGCATTGCTCGAACGACTCGAATCCCATCGAGCAAATAAGCTAAAGAGCAATTGCTCGATCGAGCGACTCCACCTACAACTCTTAGCTTCATTTCGGTATTCGAGGATATCCATGACATGGCAATATATCATTTGAGCATACCTTTAGAGGGTACCTTTTGGAGAATCCCTTTTTGTCGTATGAGGCCATCAGGGCCATGAGAAAATCTCCCAATAAGATCTAATTTACCTCCCCTCTTAGCCTCATTTCAGTATTCGAGAATACCTAGGACATGGCAATATATCATTTGAGGATACCCTTGGAGTTTTGTCGTATGAGGCCATGAGGGCCATGAGAAAATCCCTCAATGATGTCTAATTTACCACCCCTCTTTGCCTCATCTCGGTATTTGAGGATACCTATGACATGGCAATGTATCATTTGAGGATATCCTTTATAGGATACTTACCTGAAGATATCTATCTGAAGATAGTTATGGATACTATACAACAGTCACCCAATGTTATAGTGTTCTACCAATATTACACATCATCCACAAATACCTTTAACAACAACCAGAAACACGGAAGTAGTAATGCACCCAAGAATCCCATTCTCTGCAAAATCCGTCTCTTCCTTTTGCCAGATGTCCCTTCATTTGCCACTGACCTCACTAGTTGTTTCTGACGAATTTGATTCTCTAAGCTTTGGTCAAAGGTACTGCCCCCGTCAAGATATTCGAGGCACAGTCACACAAACAAGTAATCAAATCTTTGTCTGCATGTTTAGTATGGCTTTGACGAGTGTGGGTTTCGATTTAATAAGAAGCTTGCGATGTTGCGCTTGAGACGGTTGGACATACTTCTGATTTGGGGCAGACCTTGCTGCTTCCCTTTTATACATTTCAGAGGTATACGTACTGGGTTTCCCCTGGAAGAAATTGACTTCTCAATCTTATGTGTTGGGGGTGTCTTGTTTCAGATCGATTAAAAGGTAGCCAAATTGGATCGAAGTGGCACTTTCGAAAAAGAATTATCGACTTACTCTGAAAGAAGGTTGTTTTTCGGATCCTGCTACTGTGATACGAGGTATCAATGGTGTTAAAGAATTACTCCTGCCTCATCACGATAAGGTAGATTTTGAATTAGATGAAGGAACTGGTAAAGTTCGTGTCACGGTACGAGATGGTGTCGTGGTCACATTGAGCCCTACTCTCCAAAATATTTTGGAGTTTAACGAGTGTGTTTTCAAGTCGGGTACTTACAATTCTTCCCGAGTCGACGATGTCAACCAAGGATTCTATTCGTTCTACGTTTTCTGTGACTTGGTTCGTGACCAAGTCGTAGGAGATGCAAGAATACCGCTTCTTCGTATCGTATCCGTACGTGAAAAATATTGGAACATCATCTCCCAAAGTTTTGAGAATGTGTATTATGTGCCAGTGAAAAGAAAAAAATTCAGCACCGTCCGGGTGTATATAAGGGACGACACAAGAGCCATTAATAGTAGGATATGTACCCGTCGACCCTCATTACACGAATCTTTGCCGGAGCAGCTAGTGTTAAATGTCCACAGGAACCGGAGCCTTTTGCCGGAGCAACTGTTTTGGTGCAAAATTTCGGAACCATACATCTAGATCCGGCAAGCAGTGTACGTACTGCATATATAGTATGCTATGGTATGTACAGTGATATATGTAAACACATACACATGTAGTATGGGTGTGTAATGGAAAATTAATGGGAAAGGTGAAATTTTTCTTGAAAGTTTTCCCCGCGAAACGGTTGACGTTGCTATTGACGTCGTGACGTCATGATGCGCACGCGACGTCATGGAGACGTTGACCACTGTTGTTGTCCACTATACAATCTAACATAACGTTGTTTGGGTCGGGGGTGTCGGACTTTCTCGTATTCGGTGGCGGCGATATGATAGTAGTGGTATATATCCATGTTGGTATACTATTAGCCCCTGGGCCTTCATATTATCCTGTGTCTGCAAGAGCTAGGTCAAGCAGTATTGTGGGGATGGGGGTCATGTATGGTCGCCAAGTGCGGTACTGCGAGATAGTCCTTGGTAGTTTAGATTTGCAGTATAGGATGAATGGTCTGTTGGTGTATTACCCCCTTAGTTCTATTAACCTACCGAATCCTTTGTATTATCTTATGGCTGGCATTGGTAGTTTAATGCTGGGTCAGGCAGTATTATAATCGTTTGTTCAGAACGGGGGGCATAGGATGCATGGTATATACCCATGTAGGTTCCCTGTTAGTCCTCGATATTATTAACCAACCGATTGCTTTGTATTATTCTATGACTGGTATAGGTAGTACGTTATGGCAGGTCAAGTGGTATTGTGGGGTGGGGTGGTGGGGGTGGGGGATAATGCCTGGTAGTATAGAACGGCAGTATAGTATGGGCGATATATACATCGCCCCCTCCCCCCCCCCCCCCCGAAAGACATTGGTACTACTAATCGACTTAATGCTTTATGTCATCCCATGACTAGTATAGGTAATACGTTATGGCAGGTCAAGTGGTATTGTGGGGTGGGGGTAATACCTGGCAGTATAGAACGGCAGTATAGTGTGGACGATAAATACCTCTGTGGGTCCCCGAAAGCCTTTGGTACAACTAATCGACCTAATGCTTTATGTGACTGGTCTAGGTAGTATGTAAGACCAGACGTTATTGTCGGGGGAGGGGGGGGGGGAGGTGTAATGCATGGTAGTTTAGTGTAGTAGTATACGATGTTCGCTTTGTGCCCCTACAGGTCCCATGTTAGCCCTTAGTACTATTAATCTACCTAATGCTTCGTGTTATCCTGTTACTGGTATAGGTAGTATGCAATGCTAGGCATAGGAGTATTGTGGGCCCCTGTTAGTGCTTGGTACTATTAACCAACCAATTGCATTGTTTTATTATATGGCTGGTATATGTAGTACGTTATGGTAGGTCTAGTGATATTGTAGGGGTGGGGGTAATGCCTGGTAGTTTAGAACGGTAGTATAGCATAGGCTGTACATACCCCGTAAGTCTCTTGTTGGCCCTTGGTACTACTGATCCACCAGGTGCTTCATATTATCAAGCGGTATTCTAGGGTGGGGTTAATGCCTGGTATTACAGAACGGCAGCAGAGTATGGTTGGTATATTCCCCTGTAGGTTCCATCTTAACCGCTGATAGTATTAACCTACCGAATGCTTTGTATCATCCTGTTACTGGTAAGGTGGTACGTAATACCAGTAGTTCCTACCCTATTTCGAGAACACTTATTCTTGTTTCAGTTTCCCAGATCATCCAATCAGTTCACTTTACGGAAGCTGATTAACCAATCAGATTGCTTCATTTCCCGTAATTTATACATATCCATACAAAGTTATCTCCCTTGGTATAACAAAAGCCTATTTCATTCCTAAACCCAAGAATCTACCGAGTAGTTGGTCTGTGTGAAACACACAGACTATTGTTTTTGCACGTTTTCTTTTTTTTTCTTTTTTTTCTTCTTCTTCTTCTTCTTCTCTTCTTCTTCTTCTTCTTCTTCTTCTTCTTCTCCTGGTCTTCTGTCTTCTCATCACTTTTTTGTTCGCCAGATAACTCGGAAACGAATTGCCCTATCTCGTTGATTTTTGGCATGCTGATAGGCAACCACAAGTTCTCGGCCACATATGTTTTTCGGATTCCTGGGGTATCAGGGGTGTCTGTAGGGGTGTTTTGAAAGTAGGTCACGCCCATATCTCAGGCGTAGTATGACCTACAGACCTGGGACCAACACCAAATGAGTCGACACTCGATGGAGGTTCAAAATATGGGTCAAGGTCACGGATGTCATCTAGCGGTCATTGAGTGCATTTTTCAGAATTGCTGGAAATCACATTTTTTGACCCCTTAAAGTATTCCTCACGTACACACATGCATTTTGACGTAAAAAAGTGGGCGTGGCCAAAATTTTTGAAAGTGGGTCACGCCCATATCTCAGGCGTGGTATGACGTATGGACCTGGGACCAACACGAAATGAGTCGACACTTGATGGAGATTCAAAATATGGGTCACGGTCACGGAGGTCACCTAGGGGTCATTGACTGCATTTTTCAGATTTGCTGGAAATCACATTTTTTGACCCCCTAAAGTATTCCTGACGTACACACATGCATTTTGACGTAAAAAAGTGGGCGTGGTCAAAATATTTGAAAGTGGGTCACACCCAAATCTCAGGCGTGGTATGACGTATGGACCTGGGACCAACACCAAATGAGTCGACACTTGATGGAGATTCAAAATATGGGTCAAGGTCACAGAGGTCACTTAGGGGTCAATGAGTACATTTTTCAGAATTGCTGGAAATCACATTTTTTGGCACCTAAAGTATTCCTGACATATACACATGCATTTTGGCGTAAAAAAAGTGGGCGTGGCCAAATTTTTTTAAACTGGGTCACGCCCATATCTCAAGCGTGGTATGACCTATGGACCTGGGACCAACACCAAATGAGTCGACACTCGATGGAGGTTCAAAATATGGGTCAAGGTCACGGAGGTCAACTAGGGGTCATTGAGTGCATATTTCAGAATTGCTGGAAATCACATTTTTTGACACCCTAAACTATTTCTGATGCACACACATGCATTTTGACGTAAAAAGGGGGGGCGGGGCCAAAATTTTTGAAAGTGGGTCACGCCTATATCTCAGGCGTGGTATGACGTATGGACCTGGGACCAACACCAAATGAGTCGACACTTGATGGAGATTCAGAATATGGGTCAAGGTCACAGAGGTCACCTAGGGGTCATTGAGTGCATTTTTCAGAATTGCTGGAAATCACATTTTTTTGACCCCCTAAAGTATTCCTGACGTACACACATGCATTTTTACGTAAAAAAAGTGGGCGTGGCCAAAAGTTTTGAAAGTGGGTCACGCCACATCTCAAGCGTGGTATGACCTACGGACCTGGGACCAACACCAAATGAGTCGACACTCGATGGAGGTTCAAAATATGGGTCAAGGTCATGGAGGTCAACTAGGGGTCATTGAGTGCATTTTTCAGAATTGCTGGAAATCACACTTTTTTACCCCTAAACTATTTCTGATGTACACAAATGCATTTTGACGTAAAAAAAAGTGGGCGTGGCCAAAATTTTTGAAAGTGGGTCACGCCCATATCTCAGGCGTGGTATGACGTATGGACCTGGGGCCAACACGAAATGAGTCGACACTTGATAGAGATTCAAAATATGGGTCAAGGTCACGGAGGTCAACTAGGGGTCATTGAGTGCATTTTTCAGAATTGCTGGAAATCACATTTTTTGACCCCCTAAAGTATACCTGACGTACACACATGCACTTTGATGTAAAAAAACGTGGGCGTGGCCAACATTTTTGAAAGTGGGTCACGCCCATATCTCAAGCGTGGTATGACCTACGGACCTGGGACCAACACCACATGAGTCGACACTCGATGGAGGTTCAAAATATGGGTCAAGGTCACGGAAGTCACCTAGCTGTCATTGAGTGCATTTTTCATAATTTCAGAATTGCTGGAAATCACATTTTTTGACCCCTAAACTATTTCTGATGTACAGACATGCATTTTGACGTAAAAAGTGGGCGTGGCCAAAATTTTTGAAAATGGGTCACGCCCATATCTCAGGCGTGGTATGACGTATGGACCTGGGACCAACACCAAATGAGTCGACACTTGATGGAAATTCAAAATATGGGTCAAGGTCACAGAGGTCACCTGGGGATCATTGAGAGCATTTTTCAGAATTGCTGGAAATCACATTTTTTGACCCCCTAAAGTATTCCTGATGTACACACATGCATTTTTACGTAAAAAAAGTGGGCGTGGCCAAATGTTTTGAAAGTGGGTCACGCCCATATCTCAAGCGTGGTATGACCTATGGACCTGGGACCAACACCAAATGAGTCGACACTCGATGGAGGTTCAAAATATGGGTCAAGGTCACGGAGGTCAACTAGGGGTCATTGAGTGCATTTTTCAGAATTGCTGGAAATCACATTTTTTGACCCCCTAAAGTATACCTGACGTACACACATGCACTTTGATGTAAAAAAGTGGGCGTGGCCAAAATTTTTTAAAGTGGGTCACGCCCATATCTCAAGCGTGGTATGACCTACAGACCTGGGACCAACACCCCATGAGTCGACACTCAATGGAGGTACAAAATATGGGTCAAGGTCACGGAGGTCACCTAGGGGTCATTGAGTGCATTTTTCATAATTGCTGTAAATCACATTTTTTGCCCCCCCCCCCCCCCCCCCAAAGCATTCCTGACATTCATACATGCATTTTTACGTTAAAAAAGTGGGCGTGGCCAAAAAATTTGAAAGTGGGTCACACTCATATCTCAAGCATGGTATGATGAATGAACCTGGGACTAATACCAAATGAGTCGACACTTGATGGAGATTCAAAATATGGGTCAGGGTCAAGGAGGTCACCTAGGGGTTATTAAGTGCTTTTTCATAATTGCTGGAAATCACATTTTTTTACCCCCCCCCCCCCCCCCCCCCCAAGCATTCCTGAGGTCCATACATGCATTTTAATGTTAAAAAAGTGGGCGTAGCCAACATTTTTGAAAGTTGGTCATGCTCATATCTCAATCGTGGTATGATGAATTTACCTGGAACTAACACCAAATGAGTCGACACTTGATGGAAATTCAAAATATGGGTCAAGGTCACGGAGGTCACCTAGGGGTCCGCCTGAAAGAGGTCACCAAAGTCATCAAGTGCGTATTATTCAGAAATACTGGGAAATTAATTTTATTACACCTTAATGCATTTCTAAAGTTTATGAACGTATTTCATCACTCAAATTAGTGGGCAGAGCCAAAAAGGTCCATTTGCTCGATGGAATTCGAGTCGTTCGAGCAATGACTTATCAGTAACTACTCGGTAGATTCTTGGGGTTAGGAATGAAAATATTATTTCTGTCGGTTGAGGAACGATATAGACAGAAATTATTTTCTCCATGGGGGTATATGCATTTCGGTAGGATGGCATATGGGCATCAAGGGTCATAACTGTGGAAATCAAGGGGCTTAATTCTAGTAACAATGGGTTGGTGACGTAAATGTTAGTCATCTTGGGGCGATACGGCAAGACGCAAACAGCCATCTTATATTTTTCTGCTTATCAACTTTACAAAATTGCTCAATTCCGTTTTCCAATTCCCCTGCTGACAAATGGCTAATGCAGATGGAATAAATGAGAAGTTGGATGCGTTATTGGAAAGATTTGACAATACCAAACGTGACCTGGAGTATTCATTTGATAGGAAAATTCTGGACCTTACGCAGGAATTTCGTGCTACAGCAAGTGACGTGAAACGATTAAAAATTGACAGCGAATATCAGTGGAAAAGAGAGGGGAACAAGATACAATTTAAGTTTAATTCAGAGAGTCTGGATTCGTTGCAACAAGTTCAGTGGGCTCTTCATCACGGGAAAACAGAATATGCAACAGAATTAGTGGCAAGTCTTATCGCATCGGTTCAGAAAAGGAATAAGCATATAAAGCTTGCTGATTCTTCAGAGGGCGGTTGGGAAACCGTTAGGCAGTACGCTACGCATGATTTGGCTGAGGACTCTGATGACGAAAAGAAGATCGATCGGGCCGAAAGTAGGGCTTGTAGAAAGATTAAGGCCAAACAAGCAAAATTTCAGAAGTCCAGAGTTGCACCTGCTTCCACCATTAGTAAACCACCCAGTGATCATCATGTTTCTGACTTTTCTACTGTTAATAGTGCTCATTCCTTTCGGAGCAAAGGCACAAGTCCAGGATGTTTCACCTGCGGATCATTTTCCCATTGGAGGAGAGAATGTCCTTTCAACAGGATCAATAGAGACGGGGGAAGGCAAAGCCACTGGGATTCCACACAGTCTTCCACACGCTGATCAGTTTGACGACGAGTTCATAGATAAGTACTTTTTAGCATACAAACGTTATATAAACTATTCTGATAGTGTGGTGGAACCATTTCTTGTGACAGATAATTTAGCTGAGTATGAGCAGGGGAAAGCTCACATTCTAGTTAAAGATAGGCTAAAAAACAATATTTCATTTTGGCTTGGCATTGGGGCCACTGATTTGGTCATTGATACTATACGAAATGGTTACAAGATCCCTTTTGTTCATGAGCCTACAGCTAGTTATGCAGCTAATAATCGTTCGGCGCTGAGGAATTGTGAATTCGTGAATGCAGCTGTGCACGAATTATTGGCAAAGGGTTTAATCACGAAATGTGTCAATCGTCCTTTTGTTGTCAATCCGATAACGGTATCTGTGCGAGCTAACGGTAAAAAACGTTTGGTTTTAGATTTGCGGCATGTAAATCCTTTTATCGCCACACAACATGTACGGTATGACGATTGGAAAACAGCTTTGTCCTTTATCGAACAGAATGATTATTTAGTTAAATATGATATCCATGCGGCATATCATCACATTAGTATTCGAGAATGCGATCAAAAATATTTAGGTTTTTCCTGGATAGATAAGGCAGGGACCCGCCAATTTTATACATTTGCTGTCCTCCCATTTGGTATAAAATCTGCTGGATTTATTTTTACAAAAGTTGTCCGCCAGCTCGTAAAAAAGTGGCGTTCAGAAGGTTTAAAAATTTTGATGTTTTTGGACGACGGTTTATTGGCAGTAAATAGTGAATCTCGTAACAGAGTTGCAGGAGTTAAACAAGATCTGATAGACAGTGGTTTCGTACTTAAGCATGAAAAATGTTTCTGGGTACCATCTCAAAGTTTGGAATTTCTAGGCATATTTATTAATACTGCCGAAATGACTTTGTACATTCCTAATCCGAAAATCCAGAAATTAAAACAGCATATTCACGCCATTCTATCATATCGTTCATGTTGTCATGTTAAACGAATAGCCTGTGTGGTGGGTCAATTATTATCCATGAAGCTCGTTCTTGGTTCTTTTGTACAGTTCATGACCCGGTATTTGAGTATTGACATTACGCATTCTGTGTCATGGAATTCGTTCATTACATTATCCGACAACAGTTGTACTCAGTTACGTTTTTGGCTGAATAACATTGATCATTTGAACAAGAAAAAGTTGTGTGCACGCGTTTCTGTTGACAGGGTGGTGTTTTCAGATGCTAGTGGAACGGGATTTGGTGGTTATTGTGTCGAAATGAGTAAGTCAGTGTCACACGGTCAGTGGGACGAGTCTGAAGCAAGTAAAAGTTCTACGTGGAAAGAGCTGAAGGCAGTCTATTATGTTCTACACAGTTTGATTGGAGCGTTGACTGCGTGTAATATCAAGTGGTTCACGGACAATCAAAATGTGGCATTAATTATTAGCAAAGGTAGCATGAATCAATCTTTACAGGATATTGCTTTCGATATTTACAAATTATGTTTTGACAATCATATCAACATTGAGCCACAATGGATACCGCGGTCGCTTAACGAGAAAGCTGATTATCTAAGTAAAATTACTGATAGAGATGATTGGGGAATAATAGACAATTTGTTTCACTGGCTAGATCAGCTGTGGGGTCCTCACACCAGAGATCTCTTTGCTTCATCCTACAATGCAAAAGTTAACGTTTATAATTCCCGTTACTGGAATCCGGGTTGTGCTGCAGTGGATTCCTTTACCACAGATTGGGCTTCTGATGTCAATTGGATTGTTCCCCCTGTTCATTTAATCGCACAAGTTTTGAAAAAATTAATTGAAGATTCCGCAAGAGGCACTTTGGTTGTGCCCTTTTGGGTTTCGTCAAATTTCTGGCCGTTATTATGCCCATGCGGAAAATGGGCGCCTTTTGTAAAGGATTGGGTATATTTACCCACACTCAAACAGTACTATATTCCAAGTAGAATTGCAGGAGGCATCTTTGGTGAACGAAATTTAAATTTTCAAATGATAGCTTTAAAAATAAATAATTATTCCAATTCAACATAGACAGACCATCCCAACCCCACTAACACCCACCTTCACCCTCACATTCATTCTCTTATAAATTTCAAGGCAACCAGATGTTATTTTCAAATGTTTTGGGTGCGGTTCGCTTTGATACAATTCACAGAAACTCTGTTACAAAAAAAAAAAAAAAAAAAAAAAAAAAAAAATTGGGTTCCGGGCGCATTTAGTTGACATCGGTATAAATTGACAGCTGTTATTGAACCTAGTCTTTTGTGTCAAGAGTCAGTTTAGCTAGGGACAGCATCTATTTTTATAAATGTTTGTATTTATTTTTTCAGGCTTTATTTCTGAATTTTACCGACAAGATGTAATCTCATTACCAGATCATTTACAATCCAAAGTGCCTGATCTTGTTTCTTTATTACGAGGCTGCAGAGCCGAAACCACTTTCAGAAGTTATTTCTTAGGATTCAAACGTTGGCAACGCTGGGCTAATGACAATTCTGTGGTTAGCTTACCTGCTCCACCATTTCCTTTTGCAATTTATTTACTCGCTTTAACTCAACAGTGTGAGTCAGCATCGCCGGTTATTACCGCATTTTATAGTGTCAGACATATACATCGTTTGATAGGTCAAGACAGTCCAACAGATCATCCACTTGTTACTAACGTGTTAGAAGGTGCCAAGCGTAGGTTAGCTAAGAGGGTTACTAAAAAGGAACCCATTACAATTGATTTATTGACTAAACTCTACCTTTATACTTCAGATCATTTAACTTTATATTCACAAAGAACATTGGTTATGTGTCTTGTAGCATTTTCTGGCTTTCTTAGAAATGAAGAATTACGTCACATTAAAAGAAGCGACATTGTATTTCATCAACGTTATATGTCAATATTTCTCGAAAAGTCCAAGACGGATATTTACAGGGACGGCATTCAATTGATTATTGCTAAGACTGGTTCACAATTATGTCCAGTAAATGCTTTGACACTTTATTTGCAAATGGCTCATATCGATGATGATTCCACCGAATGCATTTTCCGCATGCTTACCAAAACAGCTACTGGATATAAATTGACAAACAGAAGCACTCCCATTTCTTACTCTAGGGTTCGTGAAATATTTCGGGAGGCCTTTTCACCTTTTGTCGAAGACATTAATCGTTATGGGCTTCATAGTTTGAGAGCCGGTGGAGCCACCGCCGCGGCGAATAATGGCATTCCTGATCGTCTGTTCAAAAGGCACGGGAGGTGGCGTAGTGAATTGACGAAAGATGGATACGTGAAGGATAATCTTGAAGGTCACCTGCTTGTGTCCTTGTCTTTGGGCTTATGATCGTCTTGGGCATTCTTGTCGTATCGCCAGCTATCCTATATCAGTGTTTTTCGTTTGTTTTACGTCGGTGTACTGAAATGCAGGTGAGGGTATATGGAGAAATATTATTTCTGTCGGTTGAGGAACGATATAGACAGAAATTATTTTCTCCATGGGGGTATATGCATTTCGGTAGGATGGCATATGGGCATCAAGGGTCATAACTGTGGAAATCAAGGGGCTTAATTCTAGTAACAATGGGTTGGTGACGTAAATGTTAGTCATCTTGGGGCGATACGGCAAGACGCAAACAGCCCTCTTATATATATATATGTATATATATTTTCTTGTTAGGCAAAAGATGATTTATTTACATCTATGATATCTCGTGTCTTTATATATTTACAGATGTTGAAGTTAGTTGGCATAAACTATTGCTGCCTGGAAAAGTGTTCAGGAGATGTTAACACCTTCGAAGTGGAAGAGTGACTTGAAAGAAACGAATGAACATTTCTGGCTGCAGAGCCATTAGAATACTAGAGGGTATGGTGTAAAAAGGTGTAAATAAAAGAGTCGTTGTCGTATCGCCAGCTATCCTATATCAGTGTTTTTCGTTTGTTTTTTACGTCGGTGTACTGAAATGCAGGTGAGGGTATATGGAGAATAGGCTTTTGTTATACCAAGGGAGATAACTTTGTATGGATATGTATAAATTACGGGAAATGAAGCAATTTGATTGGTTAATCAGCTTCCGTAAAGTGAACTGACTGGATGATCTGGATAACTGAAACAAGAACAAGTGTTCTCGAAATAGGGTAGGAACTACTGGTATTACGTTACACCTTACCAGTAACAGGATGACAGAAACAAATTACCAAGAAGATTACCAGATCACAGACCACTGGCTTTGATAGCCAACACGGATCCAGACCATAGAAAAGGAGAACATTGGGTGGCTCTCTCTGCGAGTCACCACGGCGCAGAGCACAACACAGACCATTCGAGAATTTCCTGAAGAAGAATTCCACATACTGGAAGGTTAATACGAAACGCCTTCAAGGACCATTACCAATGTGTGGACAATACTGCCTGTTTTACTTGAAAACATTGCTGTCTCGGTGATGTATCGATGTAAACCATAGTCAACATGTTTACGACTAAGCTAATGGATAGTGATGTGATGGTTAATGACGTAATTGAAGAAACCTGCCACAAGATGTCGCTGTATTGAAGAAAAAACTATAAAAAAGGCGCACTTGACTTTCAGCTCATTTGTGTTTCGACAGCCAAAGAAGAATGTCTACGAATATGACCGTCTTCAAACTCAACAACAGATTCAACTGTTCAAGATAGATTGACGTTGGGTTCTAGTTTGCCATGAGAGACTGGAAACAAGTGACCAAAGCAGTGGATATTGTAAGGGAGTGAAGCCTTGAAATAGAAGAACCCAAACCGAAAGGAGGAATAAAACCAAAGGAGAATGAAGATAAAAATGATCAAAGAATGTTCACTACTCCATGTTTGATCAGGATGGCGCTGAATGATTATCAATCAAGAAACCAAGAATCAAGTAGTCCATTTCCAAGAGATTTGGTGGAGAGAATGAGCGTTTCATTCGAAACTCATTTTCGTAATGTTCCACCACCTGTACTGGGACAGCTTTTACGTGGAGAAGTGGAGCTTGTTTGATAAGAATTAGCGCAGAGACTGCCAAAACACATCGAGTATGCATTGAAGGAAAATCGTCTTAAGACATTCGAAGACAGTTGCTATGTGAAAGTGTGAAAACCCCAAATGAACTGACAAAAGCTGGATTCTTTTATTTTGGGACAGGAGACAGAACTTAATGTTTTCACTGTGGTATTATTGTTCGTTTCTGGGAAACAGAAGATGATGCTGTAGAAAATATTCTCCCGGAATGCTATTACATTCACAATTTACCACCTGAATTCATGGACGTCGAAAAAGTTCAAGAGGAAGTGGACGTTGAAGAAGAAATGGACACATCAGTTCAAGAACATCAGTTCAAGAAGTTCCAAAAATAGAAGATTCACGGAGGATGAAATGTTGTATGTTTTTATTAGCTGAAGCCAGTGTCGCTCCGCGGCCATGTAACCATTTGTGCCTGCGCAAAGACTGTCGTAAACCACTATGAACATGTCCAATCTGCAGAAAGACTGTTTATGAATATCTGACAATCTACATACCATAGAAGAAACCATTTCCATGTATTTTATTCCATAAAAAGTTGTAATTTGATGTTGAATAAAAGAAATTAAAATGTAAAAATTCTGTTGTTATCAACCAATGAGTCCGCCAAGAGCCTACGGATGGGAGAGTTGAATGCTAAGAAAATAGCTTCTCACGCGGGTAGATCCCCAGATGAGTATATGGGGGAACTCGAGGTTAGCATCATGGTCTTCATGTACACATATGGGACCTACACATACTTATTCGAATCCGAATAATGGTTAGAAACTATAGTACTACGTGATACACTTATAAACCTAAAAGGTAGAAATAGAGGATTCTGGGTAATTATATTGACTCTTATGGAATCGAACGCGCCTTATAAAGCACTACGTGCTACTATTATAAGCCCAAAATTGGAAAATTCAAGTCCATTTCGGTAGTTTTGGGTGATTTGGATGGATTGTCATGTTTATTTGTGGTAGTTAGATGTACTTCCATGCATTGAATCGTACGTACACTATAGCACTACGTGCTACTCCTATAACACAAAAAATGGAGATTCGCCAAGTCCGTTTCGGTGATTTTAGACAGTTTTGGGTGATTCGGAAGGTTTGTCGAGTTGTTTGTGGTAATTCTACGAAGTAAACGGGTCGGGAAACTACTCGTATTCAATCGAACATGCCTTCTAAATTACCCCTGCCCTATTGTAGGTCTTCCAGGCCCATAGCAAGCACGTGGCACCTTAGAAGCCAAGATGGCGGCCTCCTGTATACAAAATGGACGACGGAAACACGTATCACCCTAACACGCGCTCCGCATGCACATTAACATCACGTATCACTATGGTAATGACGTCACAAGATGGCCACTCACGCGGATTACCATGACAATCCAACATGGCGCCACTGGGTCGCGTGACATGACGTCACTTCCGGAGTCATCCACCGGGGTCACCCAACCTTTAAGTCAAAACCACATCACATACTACTTGTGTTGGACATCACGCCGCTTGGTTGATGGGCTCTTTTTCCTCTTCTGGGTGGCATCCGACCTAGTTCAGGTGGAGACCAATGTGAGAGAAGGGTCTCTCATAAAAGGTACTACCACTGCCCGAACAGATAAAAAAATTTAACTCAAGTCTGCTTCCTCCATTTTAAAATTAAGACGACCCAGAAGTGTTGTTGATCTAAATTGATTTCTTCGTTTTTGGGTTGTTTTTTTTTTTTTTTTTTTTTTTTTGCTACTTGAATATAGTGTAGTTTACACACACAAAAAGAGTGACTCGTGTATTGTGCATGACAAATGATTTTATAGCCCAATGATGTCACGGTGATTTTCCAGATAATCTTTTAACTTTTTAAGTCGTACAAAGTACAATTTTCTTGGAAAGTAATGTTATCTTCACATTATAAATAGAAAGAAAAAAAACGTACACGGAAAACGATATGGTGTGGAAATTAGCAAACACTTGCATATATCAAAGAATTCGAGAAACATTATAAGTGGAATCGGCTTGGGAAAAATATTAGTGGGGACGCTTTAGGCGAAATTGTGGGGGCTGGTTTGGGCGATATTGTGGGAGCAGGTTTGGCTAGAAGCCGGTTTAGGTGTAATTCTCACCGAATGAGGTGGTTGTGGCGTTCTCGCAAATTCCACGGTGAAGAGGGCGTCCTCGTCCTTTTCTTGGACAGTGCAAATAAATGGACGAGAGGCTTTCAACTCAACAGGGTTGGTTCTCATGACGTTATCACGAAAATCCATGTTGTTTATCCGAGCGTGGCAACTGACGTGTTTTCACTTGGCGTCCAAGGTGCGAGTTATCATGAAATTAATAGGGATATGGAAGATAGAAGTCATAATATATCTAGATTTGGTTCACGACTGGATAGAACTGGAATGGTGGTTGGCAGGGAGGGGGGGGGGGGGGGGGGAGTCCGAACCACAAAGAAAACACGTCTAGATACTAGATCATGTTGACAACCAGGTGCCATCTTTGAAAGCCAAGATTCCAAATAAACAGGTCGGCACATCACCTTAACCCTTTGATCCCTAGCAGCCCTTTTTCCAGCCAGGAACATGATACGCCATAACGTTATTTTTAGGATGGGTGTTCGGTAAACATGTGAGATAGACCAATCAATATTTTCAACGTGCAGCCCTGAGGCTGCACGTTGAAAATATTGATTGGTCTACCCCAAATAATGAATATGGACTCTTTTAATTGTTTTTATTAAACTGTCATGGAAGATACCACCAGAGTTCCAAAGGTTAATAACACGTACTGTGTAAGCGCATAAACAACACACATAGTTATGATGATGACGTTACAACATGCGTTCTTTCAATCCGCGTGATGTGACAGCCACCTCGTTTTGCAGTATGGCGTCGCTTCCAATAGCCGCACGTATTCACAAGAAAAGGATCGAAAATTACTACTAATGATACAGTGTGAGAAATGGCATGGTACTAGAACTACAAAATGATCAACGAGGTTGATAGGAGAAAGTCGCCATTAGGCCTACATCCAAATAATACAGAATGGAACCAATGCGATATTTGGGTCACAACCATTCTGTAAAATAAACACACACGCACTCTCAAACACACAGGCACGACAAACAATTTCCTTAACAACATGTATAGGCCTAATAATGACTAAAACCCGTGGAAAAAAAAATGATTCAAGATCGTTTGGAGAATTCAAAGATATGCCTAATTATTACTTTGAACCTCAACTTTTGGACTCGAAAGAGGCCAGACATTTTTATGTTCACATCCTTACAAATTTTGTAACCACAAACTAATTACCGAGAATGGGTTGGCATCTGCAATCACCGACATCCAGGGATGAGTGGTTCTATGGGGTTTGGGGCTGAGGGGTAAGCCTAGTAGAAACAGAAGTTCATTTTGTGATGGAATTCACAGACTATGAGCCTCTGCGAAACACTTATCATTCCGAATGAAAAAATGACCTTGCTACTCTTCATAGGGAGATAAATTCACGTTAAAGATCCCGCACGTGCTTTAAACCCATAAATTACAAATAATACCTCCCCCCCCCCCCCCCAGGGGCGGAGTTAGGATTTTCAAATAAGGGGGGGGGGAGAGCTGAGCAATATTTTTTTTTTGGGGGGGGGGGGGGGGGGGCAATACCGTAGGCATGTCCCGAGGCCCAAATGCCCGAGTGAGAAGTTGGTTTGGGAGGGGGTGTGGCCCACCCTAGAATGGGGGTCCGGTTGCCCTTCCCCATAGGTCCTCCTCTGAATGCATTTCCCGCCCTACTCGCTGATCTCTACAGTACTGGATTGCAGGAATGTCAGCGAAAAATATCGTCACTTAAACTGCCCCCTCCCCCCCCCCCCCCTCCAAGATGGCGTGAAGCCAATCAATGTAATAACTCCCACCCCCACCCCACCCCCACCCCACCCCCACCCCACCCCCAGGCCATAACGTTTGATGACACGAAAGCTGTTCCGCTCTGGCGTAACAAATCTCACTTCATCAAACCCCATAGCGTTTACTTTACATAATCCTTTACCTAACACAAAACGGCTTAGAAAAATATTTTACACATGTCTTATGGCCAAACAAAATTAAATAATTGATTCTCAGGCAGTTTATTTTAAAATGAATGAGGGAGGGCGGTTTTATTTTTTTATTCCTGATGGAATGGTCGACGATGCCTAAAATCCAGTTGTGCTAGCCTAAAATTAAATACTAGAGCTTCCATGTTGATTTCACGAATAGATTTTTTTTGTAACAGTAATCATACAACACAAAATCAATATAGAACAACTAAAATGGAGATTAAAAATAAGAAAGATTTTTTTAACTTGTTGAGTGCTGGAAGCCAGAATCAGACCTTTCAAAAAATGAGAGTACCAGTGCAAAAGGCAACATTTTCCTTACCCATGTTTCGTATTCAGTAAAACGTAAATAATAGTTTGTTTATACAATTTTGTTCTATTACAAATTATTGGAGATTGCCTGTTGGCACTCTCCAATAATTTGTAATAAAATAACTTTTGATTAACAAATGTAGACCACTAAAACTAGACTAGCTCTCAACCAGTTGAATAAATACATATTTTGTAAATACATATGAGAATCGTGTCGCTTTTTGCGACGTGAATAACAATACTGTGTCAATGTATACGACATATTGCATCGCAAATTGCGATGTGATACCGCTAAAATCACACCCTTTGATTGTTTTATACATTTTGAATTTGGCCTCCAAAATAAATATGACGAACACGGACCAAAAAACGAATGCGACGGTGCCTGAGAATCAAAAGATTAATTTTCTTCAGCCTAAAAATGCTTCTGCATGTAACTTTCCAATCTCGGCATTTGTTTTTTGTCAATAACAACTAAAATACATTGCAAATATTCAATTTGTATTGATGGTTTGCAATGGTCTAGAGGTTTAGGTGCTGTACTCCTGATTGCTAGGTAAGGCTGCTGAGGGTTCGACTCCCGGCAGGGGATCAGAAACCAACATTCTAAATTCCTCTATATAACATGACTGTGTCCTTCGAAAAACACACACGATGGCGGCGGCGGGGAGACATGTTTCGGTTTCGGAAAACGTTTGTGAAAGTCAGTAGGATCAAAGGAGAACAGTTGCATGGGATTCTCCCGATCCCTCTTTCCCTAACGAGACGAACATGAACAAATCATTACGTTTTTGGACAGGGAATCGACTGTTTCATGTCTTAAAGAATGCTGCATTATGCTCCCGGAAAATCAACCTTTATTGTTGATGTCGATGCGGCGCGACTTTAATAGATAATACTCTGTTTTCTCATTTCTGGCGCCCAATTTGGCGGCCACATTGGTTCGCTAGTTATGGAAATTTCTTGACACAATCCACTTTTACTCCCGCTGTATTCATAATCACCGTATAGGTGTAGTTTATATTATGATGAAATGTCAGTGTTTTTGGATACCATTTTTACGCCATCTTGGACTCCTTGGTTTCCTCAAAACGAACTTTAGCGAATTTTATGTATATTGTCCGTGGGGCGTATCTGCACAGAATGACACCCAAACTAGCCAGATAACAATTTCTTAAAGGACTAACCCTCCAATGACTACAAGGCCAGCTCTGGCGAGGCCCTTTGTTCAGACTTCTACAAAAAGAATTCTCCAAGGAGGATTTTGCAAAAGTCATTCCTGAAACATTTTTTAATACAATGGTACCAAATTTTGCTTGTTAACCCTTTACCCAACGCAGACGATATCAAAATTTATTATTTTAAATATCATTTTTTTAATTTTTTCAAAAAATTTCAACAAAACCATATCATGTGACCCCTCGTTGGAACGAGCTCGACGAACTCGTTCCATCGAGGGGTCACATGATATGGTTTTGTTGAAATTTTTTGAAAAATAATATTTTTTCAACTGCTGAATTTGCATATTACGTGGGCGGATGCGGGCGAATCGTTGGGTAAAGGGTTAACAATTTCTTCTCGGTTGTCTCCTCAAATCTGCTCCCACGACATCACCAACACGACCCATCGTCAAACCGTTGACTGTTAATACTGAAGGGTCAGTTGGGACATTATTGCTGGTGGAGAGGCTTATATTCTGTGCAAGAGTGAGCTAAATTCATTGATTTAAATGACATTCACCCTAAAATAAGTTGGGATAAAAATCAACCCAAATCAACTGGGTTGAGTGAATATGAACCCCGTTGTTTTCAATCTGCGGCGATCCCAACCAAGTTATCTCCCATTTGACTCTGAAGATTGAATATGAATTTCTAAATGAAATCATTGTGTGTGAAACTCCAACTACATTTAACCCTTTGAACCCTAGCGGCCCTTTTTCCGACCAGCAACATGATACGTCATAACGTCATTAAATAGGATGGCTGTTCAGTGAACGTGTGGGGAAGACCAATTAATATTTTCAACTTGCAGCACCGAGGCTGCAGTTGAAAACAATTGATTTATCTACCCCAAATAATGAATATGGACTTTTCTAATTGCTGCCATTGAACTGGTTTGGAAGATACCACTAGAGTTCAAAGGGTTAATTAAGGAGTGACTTCGATAAATCATTACAAACGTGTCACTAACAAGTAAATATGTTCATTTTCCAAATTTTTTTTAACTGCGACTTTGGAGTTGATTCAGATATCTATATGGAATCATTGTTTGCGCAACTTCTGCATTTCTAAACCTATTTCAATTAAACTTATCATACATGATCAATAATAAGTGAACATTATTTCCGAATTTTTAATCGGCGACAGTTTTAACCTAGTTATCTCCCATTGGACTTAGAAGACTTGATATAGATTTCTATTGGGGACTCTTGTGTCCACAACTCCTCCTTCATTTATTGAGCGATTTCGATGAAACTACTTCCCAGATATCACATGTGTTTATTCCAAAGTTTTTTTTTAAACTGTGGTAATTTTAACCAAGTTATCTCCTCTTGAATTTAGATTGAATACAAATGTTTGTATGAAATTCGTCGTATGGTCGCAACTCACCCTTTATGGATGATTCGACTTTGATGAGGCTTCTTATACATGATGAACTGCAAATGGATATGTACATATTTCTGAATTTTCAAGCTGCGAACATTTTGACCAAATCATCTCCCCATGAACTCAGATTCAATCAAGATTTTTATATGAAATTTTGTTTTGTGGTGCACAACGCATCCTGCATTCAAGGGTGTAGCCAGGGAGGGTCATGGGGGTCATATGACTCCCCCCCCCCCCAAATCTCAAGGGTCTGCGGCCGATATTCTCAACAGCAATCTAATACATGCCTACATTGGACATGATTCACTTTCCCTCAACATGAAATCTTTGATCACAGCTGATATCAAATACTGAATACCCCCCCCCCCCCCCCCACACACACACACACCACTGGACCGCCACCGATGGCCAAAGGTCAAGTTGGAGGAGATTATGGGAGGGGTTCACCCCCTCCTATAATCTCCTCCAACTTGACATCTGGCCAAGGCTTGTCCCCTGGTCAAGTTTTCAGTATTTTAGTTGCCAGACATTCTCATGCTTGAGTTGCATTGGGGACGCCCCCACCCCCTAAAAAAAATGCTGGCTACACCCCTGGCATTTCTGAACCGATTTGAGGAAACTTCTCAACCTGCCACCATACAAGCGAACATCTGCATTTTTCACAATTTCGAAGTTCCACATTCAGAGGTGCAGTCTGAAAATCCAACAGTGTGTGTTTGGACGTGGTGGGTAATCAACTTCAGTGATATTTCTAATTCTTTTTGGCTTCATTTGATTCTATCAATCGATAATATGTATGAAGCCAATCAGTGACTCTCTTCTCTTTCATAAAACCATTCATTTCCTCCCCCAATACCCACTTTCTTCACCTACCTCTGCTACTCCTCCACAAAATACTTGCTTCTGACTGATAATCCTTTGTTATTATCTAAAACTTCCTTATCTTCTTTTTGTGTCAAATCTTACCTTACTTTCTCTTGAGGATGTTTAGAGGTGAAATCTGGAATGAGATTCGCGCGTGGTGAATCCCAAAAGAACGAGAGAATATAGTGTTGCAGGCGAGTAGTGCAGAGCCTGGTCGATGTTTGCTAGACGACGTGGGGTCGAGCATCGTTCGGTTCCTTCACTCCTCTTTCAACCTGTTACATCTGCCCAAGCACCAGGTTGCAGAGATGATGTAACGAAACGTTCGTTCAACTTCATGGTAAATACTAGGGCTAAATCTCTTATAGAACTGGTATATTTTCATGGAACAGAGGCTGGCAGAGGTTGAAATTACAAGACGAGAAGAGCTTGTATCCAGTAATGGGAATCTCAGGATTAACGCTTCCTGTGGGAACTCCCATATATCTGAAATACATTCATCTAAGTTATTGGTGGAGACGAGAAAAAGAGAAAATGAACATAAAGCGTTTCGTCTGATTTAACCTGTAAAGCTACAAGACTACAATCCGGTGAAAATCATACCAGATACCCGGTAAAGGCTTTAACCCTTTACTTAACGTAACGGCCAAAACCGACCAGCGCTATTCACAAAAAATCTTCAATTAATTTTTTCATTTTTTGCCTCAAAAACATAGGTTATGACTCCTCTTTGGAACGAGCTCGTTCCAATGAGGAGTCATAACCTATGTTTTTGAGGCAAAAAATTAGTTATCCAAGAATTTCGTTTGCAAGTGTCGTCTTCTTTTCATGTTAGGTAAAGGGTTAATATGTCCCTCTGGTAAAGCCGCAATGATTATCAAGTTACGGTCGATATTTATTTGCCATTGGCGTATGAAGTAACAGTTGCTGTGAAGTAGTAAAGGCAGAAATCGCGTTTGCTGAGGTACCAGTACATTCAGGGGGCGTAATTATGGGGCGAGGGTGTAGTCTTAGATACCGATTCGCTCTTGCTGGCACTCGTGCACAGGACTAGATTTTCTTCTTGGACTGATGGCATGCACGCAGTCGGTCTCGTGCAAATGGAGGTCTATGACTGATTGGGGATGTTGGAATCCCGGCATGACAATTTTGAGTCCGGTATGTGTTAATTAAATATGAAGTTGGGAAGCTCATGCATCACTACTACATGTTATTTTATTATTATTTATTTATTGGGGGTTAACGACACTTTCAACTAGTGTTCAATCGATTATCAAAAATTGTCTCTGCCCGATTACCGGTTATTTGAGCTCACACTATGACGATTCCGATGCCGATTCCGATTGTAACGCTGTGCACTACTGGACGAGTCGAGGCTTGAAAGAATTACATTAAATTGGACATATTTCACAGTGTTAAACGTCGTTGACTCAGGGTCGCCAAAAAAATGACCAAACGCGCACACTTAGGCGGTATACATGGCTCTGAGGGCCACGTGTAACACCCAAGTGCGCGCGACTGGTCATTTTACTACGACCTGAGTCAATGGAGTGCCAACCTTCACTTTTTCCGGTATTGCCGCAAGTACGCTCAATTGTAAGCGTTACATTTCGTTTAACTTGTACATCCCGTAAAGGGGCGTCTGGAGTAATTAGGAATACACATTGTGGATGTTTCTCAATTTTATTGAATGGTATCATTGACATCATTTTACATTTACAATTGAACAATTGCAGAAGACAATAAAATGTGGTCAATGAATCATCATCACCAAAAAAAATGCTTGGCAACAATCGGTTGACCCGATGTTCCAGGAGCCGTTGCTGTTGTCATCCGATTGCCCACAATCGGCCGATTGGGGTGGCCGATTCCGATCATCGGTTGAACACTACTTTCGACAGTCAGGGTCTCCTTGTGACGGACAATTTATGGGTGGAGGAAGCCGGAGTACCCGGAGAGAAGCGGCGAGTAATGTCAGACCCTTTAACATACCAACTCAACACAATCAGGGTCAACATTGGTTGAAGGCAAGTGCGCCATCGACGTGTATATAGTATACCTTAGTACACAGCGCCACCGTTCCCTCACGTGGGAATCTGGATTAAGTGCCTTGTCCTACGACAAAACGTAGTTGCCCCTTGCGGAGATCGAACCGCGCACCTTTAGATTTGAAGTCCAATGCCGTAGCCACTGAGTCACCGCACTCCCAACTTACGATACATGTTTTTATCCACAAATAAATTTCCTGATTTTTTTTTAACTGTAATCCCCATTGACAAATATTCCAACAATATCATCAAGTCACGCCTTCGAAGATGGCGTATAGTTGGGATATTTCTTCAGTCAGGATTTGAGTCATGACATTTGGGACAAATTGGGTTTACACCTCCACCCCCAAATTCGGTTAGCTTCGCGACGCTTTTGCTGGCCACTTGAGTTAAGACGTGAGTTTCTGAGTGCCAGCTGCGCCTCTAGCTAATCGTACCTCCCTTCGCTTTTCATAAGCCCTTAAATATGTGACCAATAGTTATTTCTGTGGGAAGCATGATTTGAGATTTATACTTGAAAACAACATAATTACGGTAATGATAACAAATATGAAATATGTCGGGCAAAACTTGTGTTTCTCGCTGAAGGCTTCTCAGTGGACTGACCTCACCATTTTGTTATTGCCTTTGTAATGTTTCGTTTAGGTTTATAATTTAGGTCTCAATGAATATCCACTAAGGCAACAATCACCGAGCTACCTTTCAGTCTACAACTATTCCGGTTTACTTAGTTTACAATTCCATGTAAACCTAAACTAGGTTTAGAAATCACAACAGAACGATATGTTTTATGCCAATACTATTCCACATAAACCCGTTTGATGTTGCTAGGAAACGCGACGCATGAAAGTATTGTTAGGAGGGGGACATCCAAAGCAGTGGCGGATACAGGAATTCTCAAAGGGGGGGGGGGGGGGCGGATCGTGCAGATGCCGAAGGCATCTGCCGCGAGTGCCGAAGGCACGAGCTTTTGTAGTGGGGTTCTCCCCCAAGACATTTTTTGGAAATGAGCGACCAAATGGGGCATTCTGGTGGTTTCTGGGGTGGAAATCCTCTTGAATTTTTGAACGGCTAATTAACACTTTTTAAACAGCATGTTTCAGAATTTCAAATTCTGTCATACGTTCAAGACAGAATTAGAAAATTTGAAATATGCTCTTCAGATCCGTTTACCATAATACTGTATTTTGGACACACTGTTTACAGTCATAATCGACTTAACCTCAGGAGAACATTGCGATCTGCCAGCGTTTGAAAGTTTTCAGCAGTCAGCTCTCTAGGCTTAGGTACGCCATGACTATGCCAATTAAGATCCTGACCCATAACTGGCATAGCCATGGGGTACCTGAGGCTAGGGGCATGTAACACCACAAAATCATGCTGTGTCGGAGACGCTATAAATGGAGGCGACCAGTAGATATATTTTGCATAATTTCAACGGTATATTTGTTTTCCATAGCGAATGGTGATGGAGGAAATAAATGTCGCTGTATGTTTTTACTTCAATTCATGTATTGTCCCCAAATGAAAATCCTGGCTACGCCCTACATACGAGACAAACACGAGCTAAAGGGGGGGGGGGGGGGGGCGACCGCCCCACCGCCCCCCCCCCCCCCCTCTGTATCCGCCATTGATCCAAAGCGTGGGAAACATATCTCTGCTTTCATTTTTAAACAATCTTAGAAACCCATCGTTAAAAAGGCCCTCATCAGAAACTTTCCAGTGATGGTGTCAGAAACTGCGTTACTGCTATCATGGAAATAAAATGGCCATAAAGGATCTTCTGAAAGTTGTAACAGTTTTTCTGACAGAAAAACACCCTTTCCGTTGAGAATCGAAAATTTTTGAAATGCCGTTTTTATGGGCTAAATAAATGTTATTAACTTTTTTTTATAGTTTCTCTCTCTTGAGTTATAGCATTTTTCATGAACCTTGCGCTGTTTATTTCTGTTTTGACACTCGAAATTGAATGTTTTATTATTGTCGTTGGACGGGGCGTGGAACTTTTATGTGCGTTCCACTGCGCATGTCAAGAATAGAATGATAAACCATGCAGATAACCCTGCTCTCAAGGAGGTTTAGTTGGTTTAATCCAGAATGATAAACCAGAATATAAACTGCTCAATAAAACGACCTGGTTTTTATTCCGTGTGTCTACGCATGCTCACAATAAACCAAGTAAACCGGAATAGCTCACTGAAACATACCCTATACCCTTTAAAATTGGACATCATCATCTCAATCCAGCCTTACATCAATACCAATGACACATGGTTTTCGGTTTGTCAAATCGATATTTGTAATATGCTGAGAAGAAAATTAATTCTATGGAAGAATGTACTTGTTGCAACTAATAAACTCGCTAGTTATCTGCTGCGTCAATATGTGACCGGTGGGGAAGAGGGTGGTTGTTTTTCCTCGTATTGTTGACTTTAGTAAACAAGTTGTTTTTTGTTTTGTTTTGTTTTTTTGTTTTTTTTTTTTGGGGGGGGGGGGGGGTTTGGGGCTCAACTTATCCCAAACCGATGGCCCAAATGCAAGTTCCTCATAACATAGAACTCCAAAATGATCTCCAGTAAAGGCCAACACACGCTACAAATGCATTAGACTTTTACCAAAGTTTCTTGGGGAAGGCCTAGTCCTAACTAGCTAGAACCCATCGGTCGTTACCCCTCCTCCCACTTCCCTAAAGGTCTTAGTTAGGACTAGGGGACGCCCCCATACACCACCCCCTTCCACAACGGTGTTTCGAATATCATGTTTGACCCACCCCAAAAACTGGCTCTACTATAGAATCATGGCTACGCGCCCAACTGATATTTGGTTTCTCTTCATAACACAAAGGTAGTTAGTTTGTCATACAGAGTAGACCAATTAATATCTTTAACCTACAGCAGTATGGCTACAGGTTAACCCTCTGCGCAGTGATGTCATTTCTTGACCAGAAATCACTGCTAAACTGCTTCACACTTAAGGTGTGTTGTAGTAGAAAGTTCCAGACCCCAAGGAGACTATTTTCCATAAGCTTTATTGTACGAACACGAATTTCAGAATCCCTTAGTTTATCAAGAATTTCTAGTAGCGCATTTGCTGGTATTCTTATTTTCAAATCAGGTACGCCATGGGGACGGAGGTGATCGCCTCAAAACCACAGAACTGTATCAAGATCTATATATATGTTTTTGGTTTGTTTTTACGTGTCGATGGCAGGCTCAGAGGTTAGAGCATTGGACTTTAAACTGAACGACCGACAGTTCGATTCTGGCGAGCGGTAACTACGTTTTGACCTTTGGCAGAACACTTAATCCTTTACCTAACATGAAAAGCAGATGACACTTGCAAAAAAAATTCTTGAATGACTAATTTTTTTCATTTTTTGTCTCAAAAACATAGGTTATGACCCCTCGTTGGAACGAGCTCAACGAGCTCGTTCCAACGAGGGGTCATAACCTATGTTTTTGAGACAAAAAATGAAAAAATAATGAAAATTAATTGGCGATTTTCGTGAATAGCGCTGGCCGGTTTTGGCCGTTACGTTGGTTAAAGGGTTAATCCCGATTGTCCAAGTGGCACATGGTGGCGCCGTGTACTAAAGCGCACTGCACGTCAATGGTGTACTTGCCTTCAACCGCTGCTTACTCGGTTTGAGTAGAGTTAGTAAGTTGGACAGTCTGCCATTTGCTCGGTGGTTCACTCCGGCTTTTTCCACTCGTAAAAATGTCTGACATGATGTGGCCCTGGCTGTTGAAAGTGTCGTTAAACCCCAAAAAACAAACATGTGAAATTATTGGAGGGGACCAGACGTCCCCACACCCCCTTCCCATAGTTACGGCCCTGTTTGCGAGTGTTAAATACAATCCACAAAAGGGACCGTCGACAGAGAGTATAGTCTGCCTCAATCGTTCTGTTCTGGCTGTTTTTCGGGTGATGTGGTGGGCTGTGGTGGTGTGCATTTGCCATTTTCTACAGTGGCTCATCTAAGAAAGGCTCTTGATTCATATCAGTTAAGGCGGATCGAAATGGAAAGTACGGCCATTGAACGGTGTTTGGTGGACTTTCTGGTAGCCAATCCTTTACCTAACGTGACGCTCATATCTGGCTAGCCTGAGTGCTATTCACAAGAAATCCCTCTTCGTGTCTTATTATCCCACCGAGGAGATGGGATATAGCACAGAGCATCGTCCGTCCCTCCATCCGGAAGTTGGGTCGTACTCCTGAAGTTTCTTTATGCGATAACTTGAACAATAGTTATCGTATTTCCATTTATTTGGGTGTGCTATCAACAATGTTTTGTGCAAGTTCAATAACCATTATTCGATGATAATTGTGGGAGTTATTGCCCTTTGTATGTTGAATTTTGCTCGAAATCACATTGTTCATGCAATAATTTGAACAATAGACCTCAGGTTTCAATAAAATTTGATAAACTGGTTTATATTAACATTGTCTTGGACAAGTTCGAAAACCACGAAAATTGCCCCAGAATGAGAGTTATTTCTCCTTTTTGTTGAATTTTGCACGAAATTTCATTGTTTATTTTATACCTTGAAAAGAAAAGATCAGATTTCAAAACATTTTGGTATTATGCTTTATGTTAATAATGTCGTAGACAAGATAAAAAATTACGACCACGTCTCGAAAATTTGTGAAGTTATTACTCTTTGTTGATTCCGTTTTACTTAAATTTTTAATATGTATGTGATTATTTCAAAAATAAACTTCAGATTTCAATACATTTTGATATGCTGTTTATATTAACATTGTATTACACGAAACTGAATATCACGATGATTTGTGTAAAACTGAGGCAGTTATTGCCCTTTCTGTATTCCGTTTTACTTTAATTTTTTATCTTTATGTGCTAACTTGAAAAGTTATCATCAGATTTCAGTATATCTATTAGCATATATTGCTTTATATTTACATTACCTGGGACAAGTTTGAAAACCATGATGATTTGTTGAAAATTGACAGCGTCATTGCCCTTTTTTCCGTTTTGAAGGAAATGTTAATGATTATGTGATAACTTGAGCAGTAATTATCAAATTACCATAATGTTTAGTTCATTGCACGTTTGCTTGTCATATTTATTTATTTATTTATTTATTTATTTATTTGGATTTCACGACACTTTTGATCGTTAGGGTCACCTCGTGTCAAGTTTTACTGGTGGAGGAAGCCGGAGAGTACCACCCAGCAGCGGTGAGCAACAATCGGATTCCCCAACATAATAACTCCGTACGGTACGTGCAGGGTTAGCATTGGTTGAAGGCAAGTGCACCATCGGCGTGCAGTACGCTTTAGTACACAGTGCCACCGTACCACCATGCCTGCAATCGGGATGGTTTATCAATGGCTATGGTGGGGTGGGGGTTGCTTCGCATTGCGATGCTTTTTCTTGTTAGATTTTCAGTTTTTGTCTCAAAAACTGTTGAATGTGAAATCCTACAAAATTCAAATAGTGGTGCTTATATTCAGTGAAACATACCAATTATCCCAGGCAACAGTCAGTTGATAAGGGTTGTCATATTTCGTCGAACTGAGGAGGCCGTATGGGTCGTGTTTGTTCTGGCTGATCTGGTCTCGTCATCGAGAAGGAATACAACTTGACGACCCAGATTGATTGACTGTTGTAATAATTTGTTTGTGATTATGACCGTGATTATTTAAAATATGAAGCCAAAAATGTAAACAAAAAAAAAAATTATGAAATGTTTGTCCATGGTGTTTAGGGCAATAACTCGCGAGATTGTATTTCGCATTTATAAAATTGCCGCCTCGAAAATCTGCGCATGTACATGACGTCATGTAAGCCTCGTTTGAGACGGACCTGATTTGGATTTGGAAAAGTTGAGCCCCGTTTTCCGGTGGGCCAGAACTGATAAGCTAAAAACAGCGGTAATATGACTATTTGTGGTAGTCATATGATAAAATGTTTTTCCAGAGAAAAGTGTTTAATCTTTTCATTGCTGCGTTTGTAAAAAAGCAATTTTGCAATGTCAAAAGATGGCTTGCTTTGTAATATTCCTTCTTAAGGTAGATTAATTAATCTCTTTAACCCGCAGTCAAGTTAAAGACATTGACTGGTCAAAACGCTCCGTGACTATTGAACCTTCTCGTGGTACGAAGCCACACGCAAACCAGATATCGGTTTCTTCTCATTGTATTGAACAAAGAAGTCGGTATTGTTCGAAATGTGAGTTTTTGTACTATAAAAACTTACCTTTCTGTAGCAGTACCGGCATCTGATTCCCAGGCTTTTGGCCGTACCTAAGTCTTTATTCATCAAGAACAAAACACATAATTTTTAGATTCCCTGGCAATCTGGGTCGTTGTCGCCTGTCTTCAGCTGAGTTGGGGATAAACCTGTGCTTCTTATTTCGTAACTTTAAGGAAACAGGGTGGGGTATAATGATTGAATTCTGCAGAGATCCGTTCGGTGGTTATAAGCAGGCCTGAAAATAAGCAGTCTGACATTTGCAGAATGAGGGTGAATTTGATGATGCTATCCTATACAGTGGGCCAATTTATCCTCTGGGTACCTCTTTCTGTTTAGTTTTGAAACCCTGATTCAGATTGAGGTTCACAGAGGGTATATTTAGTGATGCTACCCTGCTGTGCAGGGTAGTATCACTAAATTCACCCTCTGGGGACCTCATTTTGCAGATGACAGTCTGCTCATTTTCTGGCTTGATTATAAGAGACGTCAGAAATGATCAAGCTTCTGCGGGAAATCATGATGGGAGCGCTTATTTTGGACGAGGGATGAGATGAGTGGAAATCAAACAGAGAGAAGAGATGTAGCTTGCTTTTTTTCTTTCTTTCTTTCTTTTTTGTTAGTGCCCTTACTCTGATGTTCATATCATAGGCCTATTGCTTCTTGTTTTCAGTCTATGTTTATTAGAAGGTGTGTTTGTTGTTTGTTGCTCTCTCTCTCTCTCTCTCTCTCTCTCTCTCTCTCTCTCTCTCTCTCTCTCTCTCTCTCTCTCTATTATTTAATGACGTGTCATGTGTTGCTGAATATAAGGAAAAGTTTATCGATCTGTGATCGTAAATTTGGGTCCCCACCAGCCCGTGGCATTTTGTGATTCTTTACCAGACGATGTCAGACACAGGCTCCAGATTCTGGGTTCAGTTACTTCACGAACTTGTCGTGTACAGCACAACGAAGACCAGTTTCAAATTATCTACTAATTTTAATGACTCAAATTTATTCACATTACGACTAACCGTCGTTGTCTCTGGCTGGCATAAAATATAGTATATTAAACAACAAAATTCATACCTCAAAACATCAGTGGTGGCATCCAGGTTTCTTCTTGCAGGTCGGTCTGTATTCCTCAGGAGCCCAGAGACAACTTGTCTGAGCAGTCAGAAATTGGTGCTTATATACACCAAATTTCTGATGCAATATTTGGGGTACGTGACGACCGTCAGCATTTTCTCCTTGACCTCAGGGAAATTTAGGGAAAGTCCCCTGACGTTGCGGTCGCCATTTTGTAGACTCTTTTACTGCCATGCAGACTGTCGATCAGTCTGCATGCAGCCCATGGAAGCTTGGCCATCAAATAGTATTCCGCCGGGCGTCAGTTAACCGGCGGAATGTTCTGGTGACTGGTGCTATTATGCAACTCAACATCCCCAGTTCAACGGGGAGTTTCACCGGGTACATATTATGATTTGTTAGACAGTTCGAACACCAACATCCCAGTAATACTGCTGAATGTTATTGTTCCATCTATCAACAAATCCTTCAATGTTACTGCTTGTTGACAATATTGGCTTGCAAAGGTATGCCTGATATTGTCAACAGAACATCTGGCGTGTACCCACAGAGTACGCCTGTCCTCTGGTCGCCAGTTTAATACAATTCCATGAAATTTATTTGTCATGTTCCAATCTGTTCAAAACTATGAAAATAAGTTAAATAAACTTGAGTCCACTGAATTCCCAATGAAACCCCAAGAGCTCGAGCTCTTATCCGAGCTTGCGAGCTTAATTTAACCCCTGTGGGCTCACTTCGCAACACATGGTGGTATAGATTTCTGTGATGTGGTGGACTGACCGGCATCCATGGTTCGCCACGACTGAGAAAATTTTGAAAATGAGTATCACATGGAGCTCTGTGGTGGCATCTGTGAAAATATTATGTGAAATTTGGAATCTAAAATATAGCAGTTTTGCACTGTTGTGTGTAAACAATTACAAACAAAATAAATCGATAAAGTTGATAGGCATATCTTATTTTCCAGATATATATTATAATTATATATGTAATTTGCTGTTAATATGTGATTCTGACAGAAATTAAAAAGCGATAAGCTATGTATAGTATGTATAGACCTAACATATAGGGCCTGTAACAAAAGGGAGCCATGCAACTAGTTTCTGTGAAATGCCTAGGCACTTTGATACATTTTGCAGAAACTGCATGCATACGAGAACATTTATGTTTTAAAAACAACTTATCCCGTAATTCCGATGCATCGTACTCTCTGTGTTTAAGCCAAAGAAAGTATCGGGGTGATGTCGCCCCATTTGATCCAAATTTTCAAACCATAAATGGGAGATAGTTCTTTAAGTGGAACTTCAATTTTGTGGGGAGGCGCGTTCGCACCCGTCGCACCTCCCCGGCTACGCGCCGGATATTTTGTAGGTCGCTGCGTAATCAGATGGGTTAATGCTTCTGCATTATGATCAACATTTCAAGCCCACAATCGATCACTGACACTGTTGCATTATTTTTTTATGACTAGGCCATCGATAGACCCGGTAGTACAATATGGAGAACGTGTATTTAATTGTTATCTATATATAATAAATGACCAAAAAAATTCATTTCGTTCAGTAATTACTGGCTTGTTATTGCACATACGTCCCCATCCCGAATAATATCACAAAACACCCAACGATTGTGATATAAGTATATGGATAAGTGAGGTTTACTGTGGCTCAACAAAGGTACTCTGAATGTACAACTAGTTGGGACAGTCCATTATTGAGAATGGCGGGGGTATTCCATTTAAGAGATATTTCTTTCTTCCAGTTTCATTCTTCATGTCGTGTAAATTATTTTCAAACGTCAGTCTATTAGATAAAGTATACAGCATGGACTTTCTCAACAGTCGCATTTTGCAATATATTGCTGGTCTGCAAGAAAAACTCGTCGAAATGATAAATTAGAGGGCATGTCTGAGAGATCCCCTGAAGTTGGACGAATCGACTTCGGGACACATCAGCTTGTCGGAACCGAATGTTCAAAGGCAACACAAGGTCTGCAATAAGGTGAGGCAAATTCGTAAAAAATGTTTATTAGTTTCTTTAAAATGTATATGAACTAAACAATAACTAAGTAATTTAATTTTGTAGGAATATAATGATATCGTGAAGGATATGAAAATCTTTCGAAAACATAGAATGCGTATAGAACGTGAATAATTCTAACAATGAATATTATGGACTCTTATATAAAGATATGGCAGATGTAACCACTACTAGGCTATGCGTACCTTTTCTCGATAAACTTGCGTCTTCTTCTGATTTGTGTGAGCAGGAGCTACAAAATATATCATTGATCATTTTATTGAATACATTATCTATCAAGTGAGTCCGGTATAATTAGTCGTCTGCAACAATTCAACAAACGTTGAACGGGTTATGTTATTGCATGGATATGGGTGAAAAGTAGATCATCAGTGGTTTATACTATACACATAAAAATGAACGGATCGCGGAAGATTGGTAGGGTGGGTATTTCTGCTTTTAAATAACGAATAACCCTCTTCAGAAAAAGAGGAGTGGACTGCATCATTCGATAGCCAGAGTGTCGCACCAGCTAATGAGACAACTTGGTGTTTTTATGCAGGTAGTTTGGGAGTTTATTTTATAAATATTACACACGTTTGCTGGCAAAATACAATAGCAACGATATCCAAGATGGCCGCAGCTGGGCGACTCATTTATTGATGTTACTGAAGCGGAAATATTTTACCGTATTTCTTGCAAGTGTCGGGTGCAGTTAACGATATATTGTTTTGAACAATGTTGATCAATCTACAAATCGAATTTCAAAGAAATTATGTAAAGTATGGGAGGTGTTTTGTCTAAATGTTGTCAAGTTTTTACTGTGGGAACAAAGTAATAAGTTTCTACCACGTTTTATTGTGCACTTATTCTGAATGATACGGTTACCAGGTATCTGTATATCGTTCGGTCATACGAGGAGCATGAGTATTTAGTCAACGTACTCGTCGAAATCACCAATACAGTTTCACGTATTTGATGAAGTAATTATTGATGATGAACATGTAGTAAATATTGTGTGTTTTTACTTTATTTAGCGTGGTATAAATATATGTTTTATGTTAATAATGGTTACAGGGAAGGAGGTTTCACGCAAACAAACGCATTGAAAGCCCACCGTGTTTCTGACTTGCCACACGTCACTTGACAAACAAAGAGCTCTGAGCTTGAAGAAAAAAACTCAACTTGGCGTCCAGATGCAAAAGGACAGAAAAAGATAATACAACCACTTATGATAAACAGGGTGACCTCAAGTTATATGAAATATTAATGTTGGCTACAACTTTAACACTTTCACGGCAGCAGATTACAATAATTATAACTGCATTAACACACATGTTCTCTTAAATATTTTTTTTTTCATTTAAAATATGGCTTTTACCTTTTACTGGAATGAGCTTCGTCAGCAGGAAGTCATGAGCTGTACTTTGGAAGAAGAGAAGAAAACTGGATGAAGTTTTTTCACATGGATAGGTTGCAACAAGTGCTTTTCCTGAAAAGTTAACTATATAAGTGACATGAGCAAATGCTTCCATTCAGTTTTCACCACACAGAAGAAAATTTTTAAAAAATGTTTAAAAATAGAAAAACCTGAAATCAGTATTTTGGTGCCAACTTACTACCAAGGCCGGGTGGATCTGATTGACCCATGTAACGCTTCACCAGTGGCGTAAAATGAAATATATATTTATATATATATATTTTTTTTTTTTCTGGTGAGGGTGGGTGGTTAAAACTTGTCATTGCACAGTTCTGACCGATGCAAAACATATCACAGGGGTTAGGCACAAGAGGTTTTGTGAATTTTGGGGTTTGTATTTTTTTAAATTTTTTTTTTTGGGGGGGGGGGGGGGGGTGATGGGTGGGTGTGCAAGTTGGTAGGTAGGTAAATAGTCCTGTACCCATCTGGATTCTATGTCACCACTTTACCAAAAGTTCTTGATGACTCTATCTGGTCAGCGCTATTCACAAAAATCATTCAAATTTTTTAATTTCAATTTTGCCCTCTAAAACATAGCTTTTAACCTTTCTTTGGAAGGATCTCATAGAGCTCATTCCAATGTGGGGTCATAAGCTATGTTTTGTTTTTTTTTTATTAAATCCTGAAAAATTTTAATTATTCAAGAAATGTTTTTGCAAAAAATGTCAGTAGTCCTGATTTGGTAAAGGGTGAATAAGAGGAAGGAGTATTGTCAAGATAATCGATTGTGTGGAGTGAAAACCTGATTTGTCCCGACTGTGATGTCTTAAATGCTGACTGATAAAATATTCCAACTACATCATCATGGCATGCCTTCGTTGGCTTGCTCTGATGAAGTAGTTGGAATATTAGTCAGTAGTGACTACAGTTCAAATACTTGCAACTTCTTAGAACTTGATTTGTGGATAAATAAAATCAGGGGTGGACTGTGCCAAAAAAAGTTGCCGGAAAACGTACCAAGGGGGCTTGGTCCCAGACAAAATTTTAATTTTTCAAACCAAAAGAATGCTTCTTCCTTGCATCTGAGCGATCAATGGCTGTCTGCATAGAGGACATTTTCATTGGCATTTTTGTATCATCTTTGTCACACATTTGGCAAAAACGGTTACACCAAAGGGGCTCCAGACTCATC
This sequence comes from Pictodentalium vernedei, assembly GCA_031216915.1. Lineage (NCBI taxonomy): Eukaryota > Metazoa > Mollusca > Scaphopoda > Dentaliida > Dentaliidae > Pictodentalium > Pictodentalium vernedei. The sequence goes on along the minus strand of CM062290.1, from coordinate 259,279,823 downwards.
AGACTGACCATAGTTTGGCCCAATGGGAGAAAATTTTGATTTTTCGAGTCTGAAGAAAGCTGTTTCCTTGCATCTGACCGATCAATGGCAAACTAGAATGCTGGTATATCCAAATGCCCTCTATGTGGACTTCCAATGGCAGTCCACATAGAGGGCATTTCGAGAAACCAACAGTCTATGCAATCAGATTCATTTTGCCCTTTGGTCATTTTTACGAAATTTCATGCACAAACAGGTGTTGGGCTGCATAAATTTGGGGGCCATAGGTGACTTCCAATAGGGAGGGAGGCACTGGGAAATTTCCCGGTGGCCCATAGGCCAGTCCACCTCTGAATAAAATATAAATGTAGATGTGGACCAAATTCTTATTTAACTAATACATTCCATACTCCAAACCTGTCACACTGGGCACCAACCTGAATGACGATTTTTGTGAATAGAGCTTGTAGGATATGGTTGTTAAGTTATTTAAAAAGCCATAAACCCTCTGTTTTGGGTCTTCTCAAAAACTAAAAGTGGAACCACCAGATTGCAGATTGCATGAAAGTGTCCTTAAAGGCCTGGAGAGTTCGACTTATGTTTTGCTCTCTCATAATAAGGTATCACTTTGACTTGGTAAACAAGTTCTGTTTTACTGGTAAAATAGGGCCCTGTCACCAATACCTCGGGTGGAAGTCCTCTAAAATGGGCAACATGGGTATAAATGATTGGCTGGACTTGACTTTACCTTCATGTTGTGATCACAAATTAGCCATTGTGCAGAAGTTTTTGACCTTAAACACCATTAAATAAATAAATAACACTTTGACTCAGCAGTGGTGTCTAGTGATGTCTTGGCTGCCTATACATGTAGTTGCAGGCAAGACAACACTAGAAACCACTACCAAGGTACTGTAACTTCCACCAGCAAGACCACCAAAAGCCTGTAGGTACAATGTTTATGCAAGACAAGAAACTCGCCAAACTTGGAACTTAGCCCCTAAGGGTTCAACTCGAGTAAATATGAGATTTGTTTTTTACTATGGAATATGTACTGGTTGCACTCACAAGGGTATCACAGTACTCGCAAATTCTAAATTTTTGTAAGAACTGAAAATTGATTCTCGCAACAAGAGCTCTCGAGAATCAAAACCGCTTCTTGTGAATCAGGACAAATTTTAAGGTCTCACAAGGAAAACAAACTGGTAACTGCTATGGAAAACAAAACGAGAAGAGCGGTAATATTCTCATATCAACTACAGTGGAGCCCATGTGATTGGGTTTTGCATAATATAATATTCTGTTTTGTTGGTAACCAGTGCCTGGTAACCAGTGCCAGGGGTAGAGGTCCTCTAAAGTGGGCAGCATAGGTATAAACAATTGACTCAATTTGATTTACACTTGTGCTGCAGTCATCATATAGCCACAACTACTGAAAATGACTTTAAATTGACAACAATAAGTAAATTATTTATTTATTGGGATTTGACAACACTTTCACCACACAGGGTCACCTGGAATATCGGGAGAGAACCACCAAGCAATGACAAGCAACTGTCAGACACCCCAGCGTATTAACTCCACACAAGCAGGCTTAGCATTAGTTGAAGACAACTGCCCCATCAATATGCCTTACACCTTAGGACACAGCGCCCCCATGTGGGCAATCAGGATGAGGTGCCTTGCTCAAGGACTCAATGCAGTTACCCCTGGTGGAGATAAACTGTGGACCTTTCCTTTTGAAGTTCAATGCTGTAACCACTGAGCCCCTGCGCTCCCTACCAATAAGTAAATAAAACACTAATTCATTCATCATGCCATTGGTACAAATTTGACATGTTACAGTAGTGTAACCCTAAAAGCAGGGGTGTTATAATTATTGATTTTCCTAATTGATTAATCAGCAGAGATAATCAATTATAATCAACTAATCATACCCATATGTAACCCCTTAAGAGTATTATGAAAACAAACATACCGTGAACAAAAACGAACAGCCTGAATGGTCCACATTGAATTTTGTAAAGTTTGCTTATTGAAATGACTATTAGTGCCTTTTGCACTGTATTTCTGACTGTTTATCTGTTACTTACAGGAGTGTAGGAACCTTGCAACACAGGGGGAACATGCCTCCCAATGAAAGAGTTAAAACACAGAGAGAGAGTTTAGGACAGCATTATCTTGACCTGCCATGATTGCAGTCCTGTTGGAAATTAGCAGGAACGTGGTGTGCAGACACTTTACTCTTAATTATATTATGTGTTTGATGATTCCTTCCTTTGGTTTGTCTTCACTACGATCTCTAAAGTCAAGAGAAATTCATATTTTTGGCTGTGCATTTAACAAATTGCCTCATTGGTCCAAAACATTGTTTTAGACCAAAGGGGAAATTTGTTGAATATTTAACAAAAAATATGCACTTTTCTCAGTGTAGAGGTATGGCCGTTTTCTAAGCATTTGAAGGAAATAAAAATTTACCAGTTATTCAACTAAGGAAAATACAAATCAATTATGCCGTGAATGTTAAATAGCCGACTAATTGAATATTCATGACAGCTGTACATAAAAGCAGTCCTTTCTTGATCAGATCACAATTTTGTTTTGACACATGTACACTAGTGGATAGAGATTTCATAAATAAAATATTTCAAAACCAAGAATGAATAAAAACAAGGTGCCACGTCACCGGTATCCTCCACCGAGAAATGGTTTACTAACCAGAAACCATAAAAATTTTAATTTTCTAAATCAAAAAAGGCCCATAATTGTAGAAAAAATGATTGGACAAAGCCTGTTACTTGTTAATATCCTTTCCCCCATGATGGTCCATCAACATACCAAAGATCATTCAAATCTGGCATGCACTGACCAAGATACAGAAGTCTAAAGTTGTTATGGACAGAGAGCCGAACAGATGGACTCCATTGCTAGATCCCCACAAACTTCATTTTGACGGGGAATAAAAATAACAAACATAGCATCTGAGATGAAATGTTTTTACATTTTATTTTATTTTTTTCGACAAGTGAGATTTTACCATGTTGTGGGCAGGAAAGTGAACAGAGAGTTTTGATCAGATTACAACCCAGTTGTGATACCTGCAAAAGTCTTTGTCCACATTTGTTTTGACAGTACTGTAATTGAATATGGGTTATAGAGTGAATTTCTGCTAAAGTGAATAAAAATGTTGTCATTAATCTGCAGCCACTGAATTCCCCATGTTTATAGACCTCTTAGGGCTTCTGAACATGCAATACAGTAGAAGCATGGTAGTTGAATAGCCAGTTGTTTGCCAGTGAAGAATATTCACTTAATAGGAATATTCAAATGAGCAGAATTTAGTCACATTAACTGGTTGAGTGTTAGAAGCCACTATCATGGCTCTGCTGAAAAGTGCTTAAAGCCACTTGAGTGGCTTTACAATCTATGCATTAGCTTATCCTTTGTTCAATGATAGAACATTTGTTTTTAGACAATTATTGTCTTAAAACGTATTGGAGAGTGCCAACATGCACTCTCCAATAAATGTTAACAAAACACTTATTTTTAAACAAAATCTTGCTAAACAAAGGCTCTCCTTACTGGGAGAATGGCATCTTCAAAAAAAACCCACTTGTGTTGCAAATAACCCGTGAAAAATAATTTAGCACTCAACCAGTTAATACACTTTGCTGATCAAATCATTACAGTTGAATGCTGTTACCGGTAATTGAAATTATTGAATAGCCCTTTTGCTGGAGAAAAATATTCAATTAACAGGCATTGGGTCATTTTTATGTATACTACTTATAAACTGAGAATTTATTCTATTATATTTTGTTTGAAAGAGCTCATCGAGTTCTGTGAAACAAGATACTATAGAGTAAATGCCTATGTTGGATGTATTGAGGCCAAAAATATCTATAAATGAGGAGAATTCAGTGTATGTTGGATCAATTCTTCAATAGATTATAAGATTTTTATTCAATTAAGCAACTTACACTCTAACCTATATGCAATTCCAGGTCTATTTTGTTCTGAAGGCATGGTAAATGGTTTGGTGTTTGTAAGTTATATACAATTAACAGGGCTATTCAATTGAAAGATATACAATGAAGTGGACTATACTGTATTTATTTTATTTTCTGTGAGCCTTGTCAGACGGAATATAATAGATTATCCTTTTACCTAACGCGAAAGGCAGACGCCGCAAAAAAAAAAATGCTTATGACCCCTCATCAGAATGAGCTCAATGAGCTTGTCCAATAAGGGGTCATAAGATATGTTTTTGAGATATAATATGAAAAAAAATGATGAAAATTGAATAGCGATTTTTGTGAATAGCGCTGGGTGGTTTTGCTTGTTACGTTGGGTAATGGGTTAAATACTTATATTGGCAGTTCTAAGGCCAGTAGGTCTGTAAGGCTCATGAATTTGGGTGTTATCATCAGAATTTGGGGATAATTAAGGACAGTAGGTCTGTAATGCTCATGAATTTGGGTGTAATCATCAGAATTTGGGGATATTTAAGGACAGTAGATCTGTAATGCTCATGACTTTGGGTGTTATCATCAGAATTTGGGGATAACTAAGGCCAGTAGGTCTGTAAGGCTCATGAATTTGGGTGTGAGCATCAGAATTTGGGGATAACTAAGGCCAGGAGGTATGTAAGGCTTGTGAATTTGGGTGCTATTATCAGAATTTGGTGATAACTAAGGCCAGTAAGTCTGTAAGCTTCACAAATTTGGGTGCTATCATCAGAATTTGGGGATAACTAAGGCCAGGAGGTCTATAAGACTCATGAATTTGGGTACTATCATCAGAATTTGGGGATAAAGCACAATGTTTTTTTTCTGATAACAATGATTTACTCTTTAACGTACAGACAATTAACAAGTCAAATTTGTACCAAAGGTGTAGTAAATAGTTTGGTATTTGACACTTATATGCAACTAACAGAGTTATTCTTCTAATCAGTATAAAATAATAATTGGAACCCACTGTATAAGTAATTAAAATGTAAAATCTTGTTTGTCAGAGTTCAGTCACATGAAATATAATAAGTGTTCAGTTTATCATCCAATAAATGATGAAAATGACCCAGTTCTTGTGAATGGCACACTCCTGTCAATTAAATATTTTCTTCTGGCAAAGTTCCTATACAACTAACACGTGTCTGCTGTATTTAGAGAAAATGGGCCATTCTTCATGAAAAAATCATTATGTTTAGAAGAGTATATTCTGTCCATATTGGTATTACAAAATTATAAGGTTCAGAACTGAAAAAAATTGTATAGCCCGAATGAAAATAAACTGAACTCTTCAGTTCCAAATTAAAGTACAGGGAGGAAATGTATAAGTACAGAGTGGAAAATCTGACAAAATTAAATAAAAGTACAGGGAGGAATAAGAGAGGAAGATCTAATAAAATTAAATAAAATACAGGGTGGAATACACAGTGGAAAATCTGACAAAATTAAATGAAAGTGCAGGAAAGAATACAAGTACAGAGAGGAAAATCTGACAACATTCAATAAACGTACAGTGTGGAATACAACTACAGAATGGAAAATATGACAAAATTAAATAAAAGTTGTAATCTGGTCGAAATTCTCTGTCCGCTTTTGTGATCACATTACTGTAATCCAGTGGACAGATATGTTGTGAATAAAATATTGAATTATGAAATATGAACAAAAATAGTACCTAAGGTGCAATGTTTTCATATTTCCTTTTAGCTGCTACAAGCTGCTTTATGTTGCATTGTCGGTCGGTCAATTGGTCTCTGACCAGTGAATTTTTAAACTAAGTAACTTTTAAAATACTTGGTGGATTTACATCATATTTGGTATGCAAGTGTATCTTATTGATGTCTAACCCCATGTAAATACAGTGTTTTTCAGAGTATCTTGAGTTATTGTTCTTGATGGATTTAGAATTTGTTTCATTTTTACTAGCCTCCGTAGCTCAGGTGCAAGCTTACAATTTTTTTTACAGCTGATATTCTCAAGTGCAGTGTGCAGAAAAGTGGACAGATATGGACAAGATACTCTGTCCACTTTTGTAATCACATCTCTGATATTTACTTTTTTAAACCACAGCTAATGACCAGGCCTGCAAATAAATAACCTGTCATGGTCAATGACAGGCACAATTTGCAATGTTTGGCAGATACAGTACACTCACCATAGACTGGTTGTAATCCAGTGATGTCCACGCATGCATTTACTAGGTAATAAAAATCAGCAGCAGCAAAATTTTATTAATGAAGAACCAGGTGGTACCCGGTGCTTCATTAATTTAATTTTTGATGATTATTCCTATAATTTGTGTTTGGAATTTAACCCTTTACCCAACGCAGACGATTTCAAAATTGATTATTTTAAATATCATTTTTCAAAATTGTTTCAAAAAATTTCAGCAAAACCATATCATGTGACCCCTCTTTGGAACGAGCTTGTTCCAAAGAGGGGTCACATGACATGGTTTTGTTGAAATTTTTCGAAAAATAATATTTTTTCTGCTGCTGAATTTGCATATTACGCGGACGGGTGCGTGCGATTCGTTGGGTAAAGGGTTAATGACATTGCATCCAATTCCATGGAAATATTGCCCACCCATGGAAGGTGACTGGACTACTGTACCAATCCACATGTGCCCGACATAATGCCCAGTACAGTTTTTTTGATACTCCGTATAATAATTTTAATAGGCTAACTCAAATTCATGACTTGTTATTTATTGGAAAGCTCTCTTATAGGGAGCTTTCCAATAACTGATAACACATAAAGATTTTGATGAGATCTATCAGTGGCATTAACATGAAGATTGTGTGCAATACTCTACAGTTCCAAATAAAAGTGCATGTATTTTTATTAATTTCTACAAACTTTTCCACCCTGCACTGTCCTTGTTTGGGTCTGCGCATTTAATTTTTTATTAGCTTTTCAACGTTCCAATATTTCACTTTTTAAAAAGAGAATCTTAAACAGAAAAGTCTTGTTGTTACCATCTACTAATTTCCATCACTTTCAGAAAATTAGTTTTACTTTTCAGCTTCTACTTGGAACATATTTATTTTGTACCCACTAAGTTGGATATCCATGAGTTCATACTGGCCTTTTTCCACCCTGCACTATTATTGGGACTGCACATTTATTAATATTTGTCTTTTTCCACCCTGCACTTTTGTTTGGGTCTGCTTGTTTATTTGGAACCCGAGAGGAACCATACACCTGCTGTCACAAGCGAACACTGCTCTATAAACAAAAAGATATACTGTTTCTCTGAGTGATGGTTCACAATACTGTTGTAATCATTTTATCAGTTACCAACTTACTACCAAGTACAGAATGGCAGTCACAAAACTATTGATTCCTGTCACCTTGACAGGTGCCAAAAGAAAAAAAAGAATTGCAGGCTTGCTGAGATCTGGCATTGTGAAATAAAGTTGGGGCCCAGAAAGAACTTTCATGTGCATTTTTGTTTTGTCAGGGCCTTTTTTCATTAAACTTAGTGGTGAGATGTTATTTTCTTTGGGTCTTGTGACAGACCTTAAAAAAACATTTTCAGGACTTACTTTTGGGGGCCTTCTGCCATGGCCTTGACAAAATAAAAGGTCTGCTGGCTAATGACCTTTCATAGATTGATTAGTCAGGGAGCATAAGCTGTGATTTGGGAAAGGTGGAGTTATTTAGGATAAAAATATGAGTGCTGACTTGTTGACAACTTGTGTTTGGAGAAGGGCTAACCCTTCAGTTGATTTGCCAACATGAAGCAAATTTTCAAACTCCTTGTGGTGACAATATGAACACTTGAAAAAAATATTCCAACCAGAACCCAGATCAGTGCAAAGGCAGTTCACAAATATTTTCAGATTTTAATTATTTTATGGTATCGCTCTTATTTTAGAAACATATATATTGTAGGAGTAGATACAGAAATTAGGAATAGCAAGAGAACTGATTTTGGTCAGTAATGGTTCAAGAGAAGGTGCCAGCATTTGAAATTAAACATTTTCGAAATATATTTTGCTGAAACAAAAAAAAATGTGTTTGTGATTGTCCAATTGACCAGAATTTTTAGACACCAATTCAAAACTTATTCTTCTGTTATAAGTATAAAACTACAATGTCAATGCAATATAAACAGCCTTTTTTCAGCCGAAACTGAATTCATAGAGAATGGAGGGTAACAGTCCATTTGAACTGGTCCATCCTTTTCCAGAAGGTTGGTTGTGTCAAGTATATTTTGAACTTCTTAGACCTTGTGAAAGGAGTAGAGCACCCACCTGGAAAGTCTAGCATTTGACCACACCCAGAGAGAAAACAAGGAAGTTGTGGAAATGTGATCAACATTTTCATCACTACTCTTCCTCCACCAACTGTTATAAAAAGGAGAGTAAAAGAAGCAGCTAAGTTCTGGAAGCAAGATGCTCAACACAGACAGCATACATGTAGCTGGAATGACAACAAGAAGATCATGTGAATAGAGACCAGCCGGTTACAACCATCAGGGGATGTGGAAGGGGTGGCAGAATATTGATATGAATATGGAAATTGGCTTCACCCCTCTGCTTCCACCGATCTCTCAAATCTCTTTCTTTTGATCTCTGTACCTGTGTTGGTTGGATTGTAGTTCTTGTCTATCATTGCAAATGATAGAAATTAACATTTAGCTTTTTTTGAAATTGGTGGCATTTCTTTTGTATGGAAATATACATGCCTATTTGAATACTATTGTCTCATTGGGACATTCTGATTCTTATGTTTCTGACATGAGTCAGCAGTCAGTAATTCTTAAAAGACATTGATGAAAGTCATTCACTTAAGATAAACTATCCTAAAAAACTGACAATTATCCAGGTACCTCAATTGAAACGAAGTACGGAATGGAAGTGGTTCAGTAACATGCTGTTATTTAAACCCATTATAATCAGTAACTCTTTTTTGCCATTTTCCCCCATTTTCTTCTTGTTTTAACTGTTTAAGTTATCAGCATATACAATTATTTCTTGTTTCCCTTTGTATCAAATCTACTATCAAATCGTAACTATATTTTGAAAATGTAATGAAAAATTCACCATTATTGGGTTTGGAAGGTAACTTTGATTGTATGCGTACCTGTCTTCTCAACTGTTTTGTGTTCAAATGTTTTAACTGGTGGAAACAACCTCGTATGAGCTTACAGCTTACTGTTGGATCCACACTTACTGTAACTTATATAATTGTATATATTTGAGAACTGGAAATAAATATAGTTTAAACTAAATCTCTCTCTCCACCACTGACAACCAGTAACAACACAGGAATATTTTTATACTGTACCAATGACCCAGACTTAGCTGGTGCTAACTCTAAAATATTCAGGGTCAAACACAAATTTTGCCCCCCCCCCCCCATCCCCAAAATTTGCATCCAAATCAAAAAATCTAATGTCCTATATGGTCCTCCATACTTTTGCCTACTGCACATGCACAGTGTCAAGGAAGTACCGAAATTGGCGCAAAATCCTCATTCTTTGTTTGGCCCTTCCATTAGTAACATCTCACTGCTATCTGTGCTTATAATCTCAGTTAAAATGATGCCAGACACAAAATCATGATGGAAATGGTGGATCCAAGGATGAAATAAGAGGATGAGAGGAAGGAACAGTGGATGGATGTGTTCAGGGCTGTAACTTATAATTTTTATGTAAAATTATTTCATGTTCCCTAATTTTGGGGCATGGGCCTGATGTTTTCATTCTTGCTATGAAATCTCCACTGTTTGTTAAGTGTTTCCTCTCTCACTTTCCTTGAAACCCCCCTTGCTAGTCTCCCATGCTTTTGGTATAATTTTTGAAATTTTTTTATTGAAATTTCTTGGGAGTTTTAGCATAGTTACAGAATGTTTATTCTGTTATCCCCATGGTTACGAATATAGGACAAAACCCCCTCGGACAAAACACCCTCGAACAAAACCCCCTCAGGACAAAACACCCTCGGACAAAACCCCCTCACTTTTGCTGACAAAATGGACAAAACCCCCTCACTTGAGAAAAAAATGATGATGAAAAAAATGAGGTGATAAATGTTGAAGTGAATAAATAAAAAGAATATTTAAACAAATATAGAGTTTTATTAAATTTGTTTGCAGGTAATTGTAATTAATATTTAATGACATATATATATATAATACTGACAACATGTAACAGCTAGCGATCTTTTTCACACAGAACTATAGAACATACAAATATTATATTAATTAGGATCATCTTGCCTTACAAATTACAACATCTATAAAGTAATTGTCCAATGATAATAAATCTAATTGACACTCACAAAAATTCAATGTGGTTCAAGTCGCGTTTTTGAGTTACCCTGGATCATGTAATAAATAGAATCTAAAACGGATCCCTATTTTGTAGCTCTATTTACAAAACTCGTCCAGTAAATTAGGTCTTGGCCTCGCTAAAGCTCGGCCAATACCTAATTTACTGAACTCATTTTGTAAATAGAGCTATAAAATGGGAACCCGTTGTAGATCCTCTATTTATTACACAAATCTAACCTGTGATATGGATACCATGTAATGTTTTTACCGTGTTGACGGACGGACGTATAGGTGAAGCACTATATTTTTAAAACTGTTTCATATATATGAGTGAAGTTTCTAAAACCGAATACAATAACCAACATATTTCAAGAAGTCTGCCACATTGAGTTTACCCTCACGCCTATCCTCACACAGTTTTACAAGTTTCTTCTTCAGGGGTGACATCTCGCAGATGTGACATGCCTTCATGAATGTCATCTACTGGCAGAAAGGCTAGACTGTCCAACATTCCACAAAAATGCTTAACATTGTCATCCTCCCTGTAACAGGTTACCAAACCCAAACTCTGAATTTTGCGCCACGTACTTTGAGTCAAATGATAAAAACATCCATGTATAACAAGTTGTGGACCAAATATTTCTGTCGCTGCCTTCATTGCAGCTATTTCAAAGTCCATTGTAATGGTCGTTGGGTCTACTTGGAATCCTAAAGTTTCACAATAGTCCTGAATTGCCCCAAACAGTTCTTCATATGTAGATTGTTTTTTGTCCACCAACAGAGCATACACACAAGCCACTGAACTTTCACCAAGGGCAGCATGGATTACATACAGCTGGTTAAAGAGTTTTGGTGCCACATTAAAAGTTCCATCCATAAACCAAGATGAGGAATTAGCGAGATGTCTTAACCCTTCATTGGTAGCAAACACCAACATACGGTTGGTACTGTCAACACCATTATCATATATTAGAAAAGAGTCTCCATCTGATGATAATGCCCACTCTCCCTCAACTATCAACTCTGATAAAGTCTTTGGGCTCTGTGGCAAATATTTAGCTCGTTCACGACGGAGAGAACGCTTCACGGAGTTGATATCCCCAATGGCAGCTCGTACGGAAACTGGAGCTGTTGCAATAGTGTCTGTCAGGAGCTGGCTGTTTGTACCTCTTGAACCTGGAGCCTGCTCTTTCATCTCTGCACGTAGTTTTGTTGCCTCAACGCCGCCGTTTTTAGGATCATGCGAATGTTCGGTGGAACTAAAAACAGAGTTCATTTCAACATTTGTAGTAACAGCTGCCTTACACAAAAATGTTGATCTGTTTGAGCACTCCCATCGGATTTTATTTTGACGTGTGTATTTCTTAGTATACATGTAGCCATCAAGCACAAGTTTCAGACCACCTTTGTGGTTTTTGATAATCTCCATAATATAGCACTAATTGACAATATTTTGAATACTGAGAAAGCATCACAAAACTGGCATATTTATAACATTATGACAGAGAATGTTGTTCTAAAACTTTGTCATGCCAGTGTAATAAAACAACATAAATGGTTATTCAAGTCAGCAAAATTAAAAAATTGAAAGTGCAGATAGCTTGCAAAATGGTATTACTAAAACAACAAAGCTATACCTCAAAGAAGTAATGGAACAGAAGACACAAGCTAGTATCCCAGCAATTTGAGCAAAATTGAAAAATTGAAAGTGCAGATAGCTTGCAAAACGGTATTACTAAAACAACAAAGCTATACATCAAAGAAATAATGGAACAGAAGACACAAGCTAGTATCCCAGTACTTTGGAGATTTGTTGTTATAATAACAACAACAGCCATCTGTACTTTTAATGGTTAAGTACAGATGACTTGCAAAATGGTGTTACTGAAACACAAGACACAAGTTAGTATATATATAATGTCTGAGGGGGTTTTGTCCTGAGGGTTTTTTTCCCTGAGGGGTTTTTGTCCTACGATGCAAAAAATGAGGGGGTTTTGTCTGATGGGGTTTTGTCCTGAGGGGGTTTTGTCCTGTTACCATGGTTACGTCCTCACCTTTGGGGTGTTTAGGCTTTTTGGTCATGCATCTACCATCTGATGTATTGCAGCTTCTTCTGTGGAAGATTCTGTTTTACATCGGATAGAGTTTTAAATTGGTTACTGATTTTGGGCCATGTTTTTCAGTGCCTGGAGTCTAGTTTCCGGTTTTTATTGACTTTTGTTTACATTGACAACCGTTACTTTCTGTTAGTGATTCCTTGTCTTCTGTAAAGTTTATTATATAGTCAGATACATTAATATTATCCGTAAGTGTAACGTTAATTTTTAGAAATGTTTTAAAATTTTTGTCCACACTTAGGCTTTTTTGGGATCCATTTGGGCTCATGGTTCCCTTTGGGAACTTGGGCTCATGTCAAAAATTTTTCAAAAATTTTCTTTTGAATTATTTTTTGAAATTTTGTTATGGATTGTATTATTATTATTATGTATCTTTGTATTTTCGAGGGTTAGTGCGAGTACTACAGCTGTATAATATTTTTTAATTATGAAAGAATATTGTTCAAATTGTAATTCGAGGAAGTCTTCCTCAGATTCTCATGCTCATTGTATTTGCTGTAGTCACTGGACTCGCACTAATTCTTGTTCAGTTTGTGCCAGTTGGGATGACAAACATTGGATGCGCGTGTCACAGTATATTGTTAGTGGTGAGAAGTCGATGCCGGTCCTTTCACCACAGGGTCACTCTAGTTTTTTCAGTCTCTTTTTCAGAGGAACAAGAACAGGGTGATGTTTCCGTGATGTCTTCCGGAAGTGTGCTTCCATCATCGCAAATCAATGAAGAGCTAGCGGCAAAAGTGCTCAAGGAAATCAGACAAGTGCCTAGATCCTTAGTAGGATTGACGGCCTTGTCGACTGGTGGATCTATCACTCGTAATGTGGGTGATGTGATGCCGGCTATGTCCGTTGTGATCCAGGAGAGGAGAAAGGGTGTTGCGAGCACTATAATCTCGGATCACTCACACCCTGTGACGATGGATCGGAGGATGGATCAGAGGAAGCCAGTCAGTCCGGTAGCTAGCTCGTTCAGGTCTACCCGGACCGCGGATGAGAGAGGCCCCTCTCTTACAACAACATCTGGGGCCAGATGTTGTTGTGCATAATGTTCGTCAGTTGGGGCATACGTCCACTCCTCCTGCTCGGGACGCTCCGCCACATAGGCGGCCGGGGTAGGTTAGTCTATTGGCTTCCTCTTCCACACGCCAGCACACACGACAGCACCTTGGCTTCGTGACCTCAGATATCCAGCCTACTTCACCAACAAAGGATTCCTTGTCGTCTAGGTCACTCCATCTGGTAGCCAAGGACACGAGGCCTCACCAGTCGGGACGTATGCATAAAAGGATTATGCAGGATGTACCGTCTCAGGAGCTTCCAGCGACTAAACAACATAAGACCGCAGCTCCACAGGCCTCAGTGACGGACTTGCTATCACAGATAGCGCAACTAATCGAAGTGCCCCAGCAACCCTCGGAAACGGTTTCAGATCAGGAACTGTCGGAGGAAGCTGGGTCGGTACGTTCCTCTGCAGTGTCTTACAGGGACGACCGAGATTCGCATCTGGTCCAGTCAGATGGTGAAAGGTAAACTGCGGAGCTAGATTTTTCCCTTCTGGAACAGCATAAGGTGGCGGTAGATTTTATCCGTCAACACCTTCCAGAGGTTGTTCCATCGGACCAGAGAGCTGCGATACCTGATAAGAGACTGATACCGTTACTGGATGCAGACATTTTTGGCCAGACTAAGGATGATGTTCCTGAGTATCTGGTCCAGTCTAGCAATGTCTCATGGACGTTTGAATTGCTGAATGACACTATTTTTAAGTTAGCCTCTAAGACAGGAAAAACCAGTTTCTTATCACAACATGCTCTACATCTCCCATTCATCAACAATAGGAATAAATTTGAAATGGCAGGAAAGGACGTCCCGAGAGTTCCTCTGTGTTTAGACGACCAGGCCGAAGACTTGGAATTGTCTTTGCCAGCGTCTATGTCAATTCTCTCCAGTACATTGGAGACGGCAGTCTCGTCTAACAGAGCCAGTTTAGACGCTTTATCATACGCAGATCACCTTACCAGAGCATTAGCGCAACATCTCGATGGTAAAGAATTCCAGGATGTTCAAACTTCCTTGAGAGTTTTTTCTAGGGCAATCGCATTTTCCACGTATAACTCCACCCTTTCAGTGGCAAATTTGGAGTTAGTCAGACGTGATGCTGCCCTGGCTTCATCCACTAGGGTGGATTCTAAGATGAAAAACTCTCTTCGAGTCACTCCGGTTTCAGGAGAATTTCTCTTTGATGGTAAGCTTTCATTAATCTGTGATCAGATTACCAAGAAAGCTTCGGATTCTCTGCTCTTTAAGTTTTCTTTCTAAGAAACCCGGACTCAGCAGAGAGGAGTAAGTCAGGAGCTTCTGGAGCTAGTACGTCCAAGGGAAGCTCCTATAGACTATAGAAGATCTAAAAAATCCTCTAGCTCTTACTCCAGAGACAGTAGCGACTCAGGTAGGGGACGAAATGATGGCCGAGACAACTGGTCAGATGCCCATAGGCCGACTGGTCTAGGTGCGGGATGGGGAGGACGTAGTTTCTCCTCCCGCAAGCCTCGCAGGTCCAGGAGGTGAAGGTCAGAACCTCTATTGCACTCAAGTGGGCGGAAGGCTGTCAAGATTTTTAACCAGTTGGTTGTCAATTACGGACAAGCGAAGGGTACAGGTGGTTATTTCGGAAGGTCTAAAACTGTCCTTCAAGGAAAAACCTCCGTTAACATGAAGTCCACGATGGACTCCGCTTCCGTCCAACCTTCAGAAGAGAGATTCACTTCTATCAGAGGTGTAGTCTCTTCTGGAGAAGATGCAATAGAGGTCGTAGAAAACCAGTCATCTGTTCCTGGTACCAAAACCAGGCAGCTCGTTCCGTCCAGCTATAGATCTAAGCTGGATAAACAAGCTGATCATGGCTCCGAAGTTTTATATGGAGACCATTCGATCGGTGAGAGCGAGCAATCGAGTGAAAGATTATGCTGCAAGCATACATCTCAAGGATGCGTCTTTTCACGTCATGGTACATCCAACGTTCAGAAAGTACCTTCGCTTCGCCATCCTAGGAGTCATTTATCAGTTCCAAGCAATGTGCTTCAGACTGAATCTCGCGCCCTGGGCTTTCACCTGAATAATGAACTCAGTAATGACTCATTTCCGAGCTCATTCGTCTGAGGTAACGTCGGCCTACTTGGACGACATTCTTCAGAGATACGGTGACAGATTAACTCTTCAGAATGATGTGCAGAGTCTGCTTCAATTGCTCTGACATCTTGGTTTCATAGTAAACGAAAAGAAGTCGGATCTAGTGCCATCCAAGTCATTCACCCACCTGGGAATGAGCTTCGAGATGCACAACAATCTTGTTCGTCTTCCGTTACCCAGAGCGAAATTAGTCAGTTGTTATGCTCGCTTTTGTCTACACTCAGATGTAGTAACAGCGAGAGAATTTATGCGGCTGATAGGTTTGTGCGGAGCCGCCGTGGACCTTATTCCGATGGGGCGCTTACGCACTCGTCCACTCCAGATATTTTTTACTCAGACTTGGAGTGTGAAGATTCATTAGCTCAAAATGAACATCGTCTTGTCGAACCAAGTAAAACATGAGATTCAGACTTGGGCAGATATTCAGTGGTTGACTCAGGGAGTTCCACTGCAACTGCCGGATCCGTTTTTTATGATTATGACGGATGCAAGTCAAACAGGTTGGGGCGCGACATTGAGCCCAACAGATTCAAGGTGCCAGGGTCTTTGGGATCCGCAGTTTCTGAACAAGCACATAAACATCAAAGAGATGATGTAAATTTGGCTTGTGCTACGTCATTGGATGAACATAATTCAGAATTCTCATGTTCAAATACTGTCTGACAATTCGACACTAGTAGCATACATTCGGAACCAGGGAGGCACTCATTCCATTCCGTTATTTAATTTAATGGAAAGAATCCTTCTGTTTGTCCTAGAGCATCATGTTCTTCTGTCGGTCCGTCATATTCCGGGTCATTTGAACGTTCTAGCGGACGCTCTCTCTCGGAAAGGTCGCATGTTACCGTCAGAATGGACTCTCAACAAGCGAGTATTCAATCAGATCTGCTACCAATGGGATCGTCCAATGATAGACTTGTTTGCGACACATCTCAACAATCAGTTGCAGACGTATGTGTCGCCATGCCCAGATCCTCGAGCATTCGCAATAGACTCGATCTCTTGGGATGGAATGATAGGATGCACGTATCCTCCAGCTCCGTTGATTCAACAGATATTGCAAAACATCAAGCAATCTCACTGCAAGATTTTGTTGGTAGCATCTCTGTCACCCCAAAGACCATGGATAAATTTACTCATGTGTCTGTTATGGTACATTCCTCAGAAGCTTCCTCCATGGGAGGACCTTCTTTCGCAGGGGAAATCACACACACTGCATCACAACCCACAAGGTCTCAACCTTCACGTATTTCTGTTGTGCGGTCCTCCTTGCACGGCAAGCAATTTGCAGGACGAGCAGTGGACTCAATTTTTAACTGTAGGAGGACCTTCTCTTCGCTAAATTATGCAGCAAAGTGGAAGGTTTTCTCTCGTTGGTGTAGGGATCATTCAATTGATATCTATGATCCCTCCATTCGTGACATTGCTAATTTTTTGGTCTACTTGTTTGACAAGATCAAACTGCAGCCAGTAACTATTAAGAGTTATAGGTCTATGCTATCGGATACTTATGCTCATCATGATAGCTTACAAATTGGATCTGATGTCTCTTTATCAAAGTTAGTTAAAAACTTTTCGATAAATAGACCTAGAACCCTTAGGTTAATTCGAATCCCTGACATCTGCCCCCAGGCTGTCGGCCCCCCTGTCAAAATTGATAGAAGAGGACACCTGCCCCCCCCCTCATGATTTTCCAGAGATGGACACCTGCCCCCCTACTAAATTTTATTAACAGGACACCTCCCCCCCCCCCCCCCCCCCAGCTAATTTGTATACCGTGGACACCTGCCCCCCCCTGCTGGTTTATACACCTATAGGACATATGGCATATTTTCTAACAAAAAATGTTATAGTAACTTATTGATATGAGCAGGCTTTTTACTGTGGAACACGCAATATATCTTTTAGGTTTTATCCAGTGGGGAATAGAATTTTATGAACAACATTTATCATTGAAATTGTCGACACATTTTCGACTGCTTGGCCTTTATAAAGTGGGAAAAATAGATTTTCTACTTATTCCAAAACAAATTCATATGAATCTTCTAGAAAAAAAAGCTATGTGCAATGGTGGCGATATACTTGAGTGGTATTAAAATGAGATTAAATGGGTTTGTATTGTATTGATGTTTCTATTTATTCTATTTATTACTCAAATAAAACACGTCTTAGCAATAAATCAATTTGGCAAACAGAATAGAGTAATAATATAAGATGTATGGTGTTAAATTTTAGAGTCTAATTCAGTTAATTCACACTCAATGTATTATATGTAACTGCTTTATTGCTCAAGATTATGTACCTGTATGTTATTGTTGTTATTTGAGACAATTGTGTTATGGAAATATATCGCATGGACACTTTTTTGACAGTTTTAGTTTTTATTATTAGATGTGTCCTATAGGTGTATAAACCAGCAGGGTGGCAGGTGTCCATGGTATACAAATTAGCTGGGGGGCAGGTGTCCTGTTAATAAAATTTAGTAGGGGGGCAGGTGTCCAACCCTGGAAAATCATGAGGGGGGCAGGTGTCCTCTTCTATCAATTTTGACAGGGGGGCAGACAGCCGGGGGGCAGGTGTCCGTATCCCAGTTAATTCCTAAGTGGAATTTAGCTTGGGTTCTTCTGAAGCTCAAAGAAGTGCCTTTTGACGCGGTAGACTTCAAATACTTATCTTATAAGACAGTTTTTCTCTTAGCCTTCGCTTCCGCTAGAAGAGTTAGTGAGCTTCATGCTCTATCTGTTGATGATTCTCACTGTCATAGTGTTGGTAATACTATTACTTTAACTACCAATGTGGGATTTTTGGCTAAGAATCAGGCTCCTAATAAGTACCCGGAGCCGATTATTGTTAGGCTCTTCCGTCCTCTGATGGCCATAGGCCTTTGCTGTGTCCAGTTAGAGCTATGCGTATTTACAAATGTAGATCTGAGTTTATCAGAAAGGGACGAAAACGTTTCTTTCTGTCTCTGCTTCCTAATAGAAGGGACATCACGGTCCATCTATTTCTAGGTGGATTCAGTTGACTATTCGTACTGCTTATGAAAGTTTATCTTCAACTCAGCAGTCCATGCTTAAGATTTCAGCGCACGAAGTTAGAGCGCTGTCTACACCTTGGGCTTATGCTAATAGTATTGCTATTATGGATCTGATGAAGGCTGCATACTGGTCTCAGCCTTCTACGTTCACTAATTTTAACCTTAGAAATATTGAGTCTATTTCTGGCGACCTTAGATGTTTAGGTCTGTTATCTGTTGCTCAGAATATCGTCCACTAAACAGTTGCAACTATAGTTATGTAGGCTTTCTGTTCCAGCAGTGACTCTGTCCTGCTGTCCTCTTCGTTCTGGGGTGACTGACCTAGAGCAAGGGGAAGGGGCGGGGGGGGGAAGGGATGGTGTTCCCTTATATCACCAGCTTTATAGTGAAAAGCAAGGGAATACCTCCTCCTGAGTCAGTAATTCCGAGTCGGTGCTGGAATGGGTTTAAAGTGTAAAGCTAATGTCTATCTCATTTATGTAATATTTTTAAAGTGTAGCTCGGTGTGAAGCATTTGTATATGTCACGTGTCATACAAGCGTTAATATACAATCCTCGGACACTTTTAAATGAGTATAAAGAGTCTCATTCTTTGGACTATCTTTATTTATTGGCTTTCCTGTAAGAAATTAGTATAATGGGCTATACTGGATGTTAAAAGAGATCATTGATGTTAATGTGCTCAATTACGGATTGGTAATATGTCTTTCTTATTTTGTATAAACAAGAAAGATATATGTAAATCCTGTTTCTCCTTTTCTCCTTGAGGGGATCATTCTGTATATGTAATTGAGCCTATTGGATTTTCCTTTATGTCCTAGGCCCTCCAGCCTTTTTTCTCTTCATCAAAGTCTGGGTCATTGGTACAGTATAAAAATATGAAAAAATTTATAGTAATTTATATATTTTTTATACTTACCAATGACCCAGATGAGGATGACATACCTCCCCGCTGATCATTGATCATATAATATTTACCAGGCACTGGTTGTAAGAATGAGGATTTGGCACCAATTCCGGTACTTCCTTGACACTGCGCATGCGCAGTAGGCAAAGGTATGGAGGACCATATAGGACATTAGATTTTTTGATTTGGATGCAAATTTTGGGGATTGGGGGTGCAAAATTTGTGTTTAGCCCTGAATATTTTAGAGTTAGCACCAGCTAAGTCTGGGTCATTGGTAAGTATAAAAAAATATATAAATTACTATAAATTTTTTCATTTTTATCCTCAACAGTGCAGAGAAAAATCATTGAGAGCTGAAGCCCAGTCTGGTAAAAGTAAACAAAGTTCAGATGAGAATACGAAGAATATTGTTCAAAGATTACCATCAAAATCTCTGCCAGACCACAAAATCATCATCAAATACCAACATTGATCAAACCTCAACATAAACCAGTTACCAAAACACATCTGCCAAAACAAGAAAAAGAAGCCAAGCCTTTCGGTTGCCTCACTCCTTTATCTCTCAACAGAATTGATGTCAAAATACCAAAATTTCAAGCAGCTAATTTTTCCCCATAATACAAGGATTTTAACCAATTCAGTCTTGTTGACAAAGCTCAGATTGTTGGTAGAGGGTTAATTGTTCATGTTTTTGCTTCACCTGTGCCCTTCTCATTCTCTGCCTTATTTTCACAGATGACAACTAAACAAAAACTCTTTTGCATATCATTCAGTCCAGCAGAGGGAATTGTAATTTGTTCACCTTCTTTTCAGAAGTTTATAAATTTGTGATCAAAGGGGGATAACTGCAAAAAATAAAAAGGTGATTTTCTTGCTTGATTTTTACTTCAATGAATAACAATGTCAGAAAATTGTCTAATTTGCAATCTTTGACCTTGTAATTAAATAAATGACTACATTTTCTTGATTGTTTTTGAATATCATTCCCTGTGGGGAACATTATGATGTTGAGTGGTGTTTGTTTACAGTTGTAAACAAGTTCTGATTCACTGGTTTTCATGTAGTAGGGCCCCTTAGCAATGCCTGGGGTGAGAGTCCTCTAAAGTAGGTAGCATGATAATAAATGATCTACACTTTACTTCATACATGTGTTTTGGTCACAATATAGATATAGATGCTGAAAGTGATGTAAAACCCACATTAAACAAACAACCAAACTTAATACAGTGGAGCCCACTTAATTGTATATCTCTTAACTGAATAACCCTGTTAATTGAATATAATTTCCCAACAAAAAAACATTTAACATACCTCCAGTACAAATTTGACCTGTTAACTGAATGTAGGTTATAGAGTAAACTGGGAGCGCGGTGGCTCAGTCGGTAGAGGTGCAGGCTGCAAGCCGAGAGGTCCTCGGTTCGAATCCCACCTGCGGCAACCGCGTTGTGTCCTTGGGCAAGACACTTCATCTCCATTGCCCGCGTGGGGGCACGATGACGCCGTGTACTAAGGCGTACTGCACGTCGATGGTACGCATGTCTTCAACCAATCTACCCTGCCTGTGCTGCAGTGCGGAGTTACGATGTTGGGGAGCTGGCAGCTGCTCGTCGTTGCTCGGTGGTTCTCTCCGGGTACTCCGGCTTCCTCCACCCATAAAACTGTCACGGTCATGATTAGCCATTGTGCATAAATATGTGACCTTAAACATCAATAAATAATAAATAAATCAATAGAGTAAACTCCTGTTAATTGAATAAAAAATGTTGTAACCTGTCGAGAAATTACCCTGACTCTCCTCAGTTTTACTTTGTTTATAGACCTATTAGACCTCAGTACATCCAATACAGGCATTTAATTTTTTATATCTTGTTTGACAGAGCTCATGGAGCTCTGTCAAACAAGATATAATAGAATAAATGGTAAGTTTATCTCTAGAATACAGTAGTGACACAATTGCTGTTAATTGAATACTCCTGTTAATTGAATAATGTTTATTGGCAAAGTGGCTATGCAATTAACAGGGTCCACTGTATAATAAAATCTGAATGTATTAAAATACATTCAAGTGGGCAATTTCCTTCAAAGGAATATTATTTTGATCCAAACTGAGTTTATTATTTTGATGAAGTGGCATGGAAATACCGCTACATGTTCTCACCACCAGAATTAAGAAAATTAGTGCCTGATAATTAAATGGTAGTTTCACAACTCACCACCTTCAGTCAGTTGGGAAATGTTACTGTGGAACATTGGATTTAATTTTCAGTGATTAGCAGTTTCTTAGGGTAAAAAAGGCAATGGAGAGCTCAAGTGAGAACAAGTGAACTTTGGACTATGATGAAGCAAGCAACATGCGTTTCCCTTTCTCCACATGTCCTTAACATTACAAAAGTATCCTGGATCCTATATTTTTATACTGTACCAATGACCCAGACATAGCTGGTGCTAACTCTTAAAACATAGGGCCAAACACAAATTTTGCCCCCCAATCCCCCAAATTTGCATCTAAAACCAAAGAAAACATGTCCTGAATGGCCCTCCACACTTCACCTCTACTGCGCATGCGCAGTGTCAAGGACGTTCCGAAATTGGCGCCATTAATCATTCTAAGTTTGGCCCTTCATCAGTTAACATCTGACTGATCTTTGTGCTTGTAAATCTCAGTTTAAATGATGCCAGACACATAAATATTAGTGAAATGGTGATTCTAAGGAGGATAGAGAAGGAGGAGAGGAAAAAAGTGTGACAGAATATTATCAGGGCTGTAACTTAAAATTTTTTAATGAAATTATGTTAAGTTACCTATTTTCGAGGCAGCAGCCATTTTGTTGTCATTCTGATTATTTAGTTACACTGATTTTTCAGTGTTTTCCTCTCTCCCTGTCCTTTAAGTCCCCCCTTGCTATTCTCCCATGCTTTTGGCATAGTTTTTGTAATTATTATTACTAAATTTTCTTGGGAGTTTTAGCTGAATAACAGAATGAATTCTGTTCTTTTCCCCATGTTTACGTCTTCACCTACGGGTGGTTAGGCGTTGTGTTCTGCATCTACCATCTGATGTTCTGCAGTTTCTTCCCTGGAAGTCTCTGTTTTGCATCAGATAGTGTATTTTTGGTAACTGATTCCGGGCCTGGGTGCCTGGAGTCCTATTTTGTGTTTTTACATTCATTGTTTACATTTACAACAGCCCTCTGTGTGAGGGGGGGATTTCTTGAAAATAATATCTTGATGTTATTTTAATCATAACTAGATACATTATTATTGTTCGTAAGTGTTGAATAAATTGTTTAAAATATTTTTAAAATTTTTGTCCACACTTAGGCTTGGGATCCATTGGGGCTCAACGTTACTTTTCAGAAACTTGGGCTGTTCTGAAAAAATATTTTTTCAAAATATTTTGATTTCAATTATTTTTTCTATATTAATGGATCATATTATTATTATGTATTTTGATTGCCAGGGGTTGGTGCGAGTACCAGGACTTGTTTTCTTTTCACATTGAAAGGATTTTGATCAATTGTAATAAGAGGAAGTCTTCCTCTGACTTTTATAATCATTCTATATGTGGTCAGTGTACTCGCATTAGCTCCTGTTCTGTATCGTATGATTTCGATGACAACATGGGAAGCGTATGTCACGGTAGGTATGTTAGTGGGGAATTGGACACTCCGGTCCTTTCCCCGCAGGGTCACTCTACTTTATCAATTTCTATTTCAGACGATCAAGATTAGGGTGATGTATCTGTGATGTCTTCCAACAGTGTGCCTCCGACGTCACAATTAATGAAGGACTAGCGGAAAAGTGCTCATGTAAATACGCCAATTGCCTAAGAGGACCCTAGTAGGTTCGACGGCCTTTGACGTCCGCTAGCTCGCCCGGTGTAGCGTCCATTCATCGAATGGTTCGGCAGCCGGGTTCGTCCGTTGCAGTCTAGAAGGAGTTTTGGGGTGATGCGAGCACTATAAATCAACCAAATGCACACCCAGTGACGGCGGATTAGAGGGAGAACGGAGGAAGCCTTTTAATCCGGTTCATAGCTCGTTCTGGTCCATCCGGATGGCGAGCGAGAGAGGCCCCTCTCTCGTACAACAACATCTGGCCCCAGATGTTGTGGTACAAAATGTTTCGCATTCGGAGCATACGTCCGTCGCTCGGGACGCTCCGACATATAGTCAGTCCGGAGTAGACTGTCAATAAGGCTTCCTCATTCTCATGGTAGCGCACATGACCGCTCTTGGCTACATGACCTCGGATATCCAGTCAGCTTCGCCAGTCAGAGAATCATCGGCGACCAGGTCACACCATCCAGTAGCCAGGGACACGAGGCCTGCAGACTCCGGACGTTCGCATAGGAAGTGTGCGGGAGTCAACGTACACGGAGCTTCCGGCGGCAATGCATCGTAAGACCGCTACTGCACAGGCCTCGGGAACGGACGTGCTTCCTAAATAGCACAGTTTATCGCAGCATCCCAGCATCAACTGAATCTGTCGCATATTTTTTATCCGACGATGCTGGGTCGGGACGCTCCGCGGAAGCGGGTACGGACGTCTGAAAATTTCATCCGGTCCGACGGGATACCGAAAGGGATTTGGAGGATTTCGAGCTTTCCCTTTCGGAACAACATATGCTGTTGTGTATGTCATCTGACTTGACCTTCTACAGCTTCTTTCGTCGGACCAGAATGCTGCGATGCCGGATAAGAAACTGATAGCGTCGGTGGACTTAGAAATTTTTGGTTCGGTTCAGGGACATCGTCCCTCAGTTCCGACATAGTCCAATAATGTCACACAACTTTCGAATTATTGAACGACGCTATATATATTATTATATGCTTGCGATAACCAAGCATTTCTGGTTTCTTGTTCGCAAAGTTACGGAGATGTCTTTCAAAAGTGTGCCTCTGTCGTCATAGTTAATGAAGAGCTAGCGGCAATTAGTGCTCATGGAATTTGTCTATCGCCTAAGAGATCCCTTGTAGGATCGACGAAGTGACATTCGCTAGCTCACCCGGTGTAGCGTGCATTCATCGAATGGTTCGGCTGCCGGGTTCGTCCGTTGCGGTCTAGGAAGGAGATTTGGGTGATGCGAGCACTATAATTACTTTAGTACTCACCCAGTGACGGCAGATTGAGGACAGATCGGAGGAAGCCTGTTAGTCCGGTTCCTGGCTTGTCCAGGTCCGTCCGGGCTGTGAGCGAGAGAGGTCCCTCTCTCGTCCAACAACATAGGGGACCGCATGTTGTGGTTCAGATATTTTACATTCGGAGCATATGTCTGTCGGTCGGGACGCTCCGTTATATTGACAGTCCGAGAGACTGTCGATAATGCTTCCTCATCCTCACAGCAGGGCGCACGACCGCACATTGGCTACGTGACCTCGAGTATCCGATCAGTTTCATCATTCAGTGATTCCACGGCGAATAGGTCCCGCCATCCGGTAGCCAAGGGACACGAGGCCTATATACTCCGTTCGCTCGCATATTGGTAGTATGCACGGGGTAACGATCACGGAGCTTCCAGCGGCAATGCATTGTAGGACCGCTTCTCCTCAGGCCTCAGTGACGGACGTGCTATCCGAGTTAGCACAGTTGTTTTCGCAGCATCCCAGCAATCGACAGTTTCTTACTCGAATCAGGAATTATCTGACGGCGCTGGGTCGGTGCGGTCCGCGGTTGCATCAGGTACGGACGACCGAACGCTTTATAGGGTCCGACAGGATGGCGAAAGGGATTCGAAAGATTTCGAGTTTTCCCTTTCGTAGCATCGGAAGCTGCCATTCATATCTTCTGGCATTATCTTCCAGTGATTGTTATTTCGGACTACATTGCTGCGATGTTGGATAAGAGACTTAAAGCGTCATTGGACACGGAATTTTGGATCGGTTCAGGGACATTGTCCCTGACTTACCGACGCAGTCCAATAATGTCATTACAACATGTGTTTTATTTTTCGACGCTATATATGCATATAAGCCTGCTACCAAGCATGATAGTTTAGTTTGTCCGCAATGCTCATTTCTGCCGTTTTATCATTTATACGAATAATTTATTTTGGCAGAGCAGGGCATACCGAGAGTTCATATGCGTCTAGATGGCGTGGTTAAAGACTGGAAATATTCTTTTTCGCCGTCTATGTCTTTTCCAACCACAATGTTGGAAACGACAATGATGTCTAGTAGACTTAACTTAGACGCTTTATCATACGTAATCCACTTTACTCAGGCGTTATCATTACGTCTTCAAGAAAAGATTTACGGGATATTATTCTCAATGTGATTTCTTTTGAGGGCAGTAGTTTGTTCACGTATAACTCCGCCCTTCAGTGGCTGATTGGAGTTGGTTAGACGTGACGAAGCCCTAGCTACATCCACGCGCGTGGATAGTAAGGTGAAGAACTCTCTGAGTCGCTTCGTTCTCGGAGAAGCCTCTCTTCGACGGCAACTTTTCAGCAATCCAGGAATTGCTTGATTTACACGTTCTCTTGTCTATCTAGTGTTACAAGAGATTCAGACTGGGGCAAACATTCGGTGGTTGACTCAGAGAGTGCCACTGCAGTTGCCGGATCCGAGTGTTATAGTTATGACGGTTGCCAGTCAAACAGATTGGGATATAATATTGATCCCAACGGATTCGAAGTGCCAGGGTCTTTGGGTTCCGCAGTCTCTTAGCAAGCAATTATCTTCCGCGGAATAATGTTTTTTAGGCTTGCTTTATTTCATTGCATGAACATTATTCAGAAACGCATGTCCAAATCCTATCCGTTAATTCGACAGTAGTGGCGTATCTCCGGAACCAGGGAGACACTCATTCGTTTCCGTTATTCTATTTAATGGAAAGAATCCGTTTGTTGGTTATAGTACACCAAGTTCTGTTTCGGTCCGTCATATTCCGGGTCGTCTGATTGTTTTACCGGACTCCTGTTCACTTAGGGGTCGCTTGTTGCCGTCAGAATGGACTCTCAACAAACAAGTATTCAATCAGATTTGCTATCTATGGGAGCGCCCAATGATAATTTATTTATGACACAGCTTGCTAATCAATTGCAGACGTATGTGTTGGCTTGTCCGGATCTCTGAGCTAATGTTGTTTACGCTCTATTGATCTAATAGGACGGAATGATAGGATACGCGTATCCTCCGGCGCTGTTGTTTCAGCAGGTATTGCTAAGATAAACAACCACAATACATTTCTGTTGATAGCATCTCTATCTTCACAGAGACCGTGGGTAATTTACTCTGAGGTCTACTGTGGGACTCAACGCGAAATCTTCCTCAATGTGAGGATCTTTTTTCGCTTGGTAAATCGTGTCATCTTTATCACAACCCGCAAGGTCGCAACCTTCACGTATTCCGTTGTGTGGTCCGTATTGCATTGTAAGCATTGTACTGGACGAGCTTTGGACGCGATTTCTTACTATAGGAGATCCTCTTCTTCGCTATTCTATGCGGCTAAAGTGGAGGCTCTTCCGTCGTTGGTGTAGGGATCACTATGTTCATATTGTTGATCCCTCCATACTACTCATTGCAACTTTTTAGTATACTTGTTTGACAAGATCTACTGCAGCCTCTTATTATTAAGGTTATAGGTTTATGTTACCTCATACCTATGCACTCTATGATAGTTTACAATTGAGTCTTATGTCTCTTTATCTAACTCAGTTAGTAACTTTTTGATAAATAGACTTAGAATCTTTAGATTAAATTCCTATATGGAATTTAACTTCGGTTCTTATTTAGCTAAGTAATCATTTGAGCCTCTGGAAACAGTAGTTTTCAAATTCTGACCTTTTAGACAGTTATTCTGTTGGCTTCTCTTTTACTGAAGAGTCAGTGAGTTTCATGCACTATCGATGGATGATTTTCACTTTAGTAGTTTCGGAATCACTACTTCCTTTACTATTTAGGTTGGAATTTTGCATAAGAGTTAGGCTCCTATTATCCGGAACCTATTGTTATTAAGGTCCTTCCGTCTTCGTACGGGCATAGGCCTTTACTCTGTCCGGTTAGAGTTTATGTATTTATAAACAGATATCTGTTTATTACTACGGGCGTAAGCTTCTTCTGTCTTTGATGCCTAATAGAAGGACGTTACGCTCCATTCTATTGCTAATGGATTCAATTAACTATGGGTACTGCTTATGGTATATCATTGACTCAGCAGTTGTGCTTAAGATTTCGGCTCATGAAGTAAGAGTTCTTCTACATTTTGGGCTTACACTAATAGTGTCGCTATTATGGATTTTTGAAGGCTGCTCATTGCGCTCAGCCATCCACATTCATGAATTTTTATCTCAGAAATATCGAGTCCATTTCTGGAGGACTCTATTGTTAGGTCTATTATCTACTGCTCAGAATGTCATTCACTTAACAGTTGCTACTATAGCTAGGTAGGCTGTCTGTTTCGGCAGTGACTCCGTTCTGCTGCCCTCTTCGCTCTGGGCTATTTGACCCAGGGCAAGAAAAAGGGGGGGGGGGGGAGGGTGTTCCCTTGGGTCACCTGTTTTACTATGAAAACAAGGGGATACCTCCTCCGGAGTTAGTAATTCTGAGCTGTTATTGGGATGGTTGTTTAGTGAGAAGTTTATGTTTTAAAAATTCATTCAAGTCTTAGTTTTTAAAGTATAGCTTTTGAAGATAGCACGTGTCAACGGACATGATTATGCAATCCTCAGACACTTTTAAGGAGTATAAGAGTCTCTATTCTCTAGACTTACTTTATTTATTGGCTTACTTTAAAAATTATTAGTATAAGGATTATATTGGAGTACATGGATGTATGATGCTCAATTTTGGAAGGTGTTGTATCTTTCTAATTTATCATAAATAAGAAAGATACATGTAAGGCCTATTACTTCTTTTTCCCTAGAGGGGATGACTCTATTTTATATTATTGAGCGTATTCCATCTTGCTCTATGTCCTTGGCCCTCCAGCCTTTTTACTATTCAGCTATGTCTGGGTCATTGGTACAGTATAAAAATGTTAAAAAATTTATAGTAATTTATATATTTTTTATACTTACCAATGACCCAGACGGGGATGGCCCTCCCAGGAGTTGGGAACTCTTGCCTCCCCGCTGAGTACATAGCGCTTACCAGGCACTGGTTATTAGAATGATTAATGGCACCAATTTTGGAACGTCCTTGACACTGCGCATGCACAGTAGAGGTGAAGTGTGGAGGGCCATTCAGGACATGTTTTCTTTGGTTTTTTGTGTTTGGCCCTATGTTTTAAGAGTTAGCACCAGCTATGTCTGGGTCATTGGTAAGAATAAAAAATATAGAAATTATTATAAATTTTTTAACTTTTCGGTGTTTGTCAATTTCCTGGGTGGGAAAGGCTGTCTGCCAAAGCACATATACGTGAATTGTGAAAAAGCATGTCTTATCTCTTCAAGTACACGCTACTAGTGAATTTGAACATAATTACATCTACTGAGTTGTAATTAACATAAATTCACTCAGTTCTTTGATATTTAACTTAACCTCCTGAGTATTTTGTTTTTATTGTTTTGATAAAATTCGGTCATGGGGGTGGGGATGGGGGGGGGGAACGTTGGGAATTCAGTGTAATTCTTCAACAGATTGCACAATTTGTTATTCAGTTAACAGGAATTTACTCTATAACCTACAGAGGTCACATTTCTATTGAAGGAACCGGTATTGTAAATGGCTTGGTGTTTGGAAGTTATATTCAGTTAACAGGGATATTCATTTGAGAGGTATCTAATTAAGTGGGGTACCCCCCTACATCTCCAACATGATTCCACCTGCATCCGCAGAAAGACACACATACAACATACGCGGGACTACTGATTTAACCACCCCTTTATGCCGAACCGAGCAGCACAGCAACTCCTTCCTTCCATCTACCACAAGACTGTGGAATACATTACCCACCGAAATAAGGCTCAATAAGTCACTTCCCAACTTCAAAGAATTTCTAGACTCTAACAGGCCAAGAGTACCTCAATTCTACTATAGCCACAAATCCCATAGGGCACAAATCTTACACTGTAGACTCCGACTACACTGCAGTAATCTTAACGATGACTTGTTCAATAACCACCTCTCGAGGCATTATGCATGTTTGTGTGGCGAACGTGAAACAACTGATCACTACTTCTTCCAGTGTCCATATTTCGACCCCATAAGAATAGACACTCTTGGTAAATTACCATATGTGATAAATACAAGCATACTCCTATACGGAAGTGAATTCTACCCAAATGTAATTAACAGAGAGATCTTCGAAACTGTTCACACATTCATTAGTCGATCAAACAGGTTTTCCTAACACCAACCCACCCCTACCCCTCCGTACGTCACCAACAATGTGAAAAAAATAGGAAATGTCGCTTTTCAAGGCCGGACCGCGCCCGTATAACCTATCCAAACATGGCACCAGCACTTGTCAGCAGCATGAGCCTGTTAACCCTGATCACTGCTTCTCCGAATCATGTCATAGCTGCTTACCTCTCTGTCTTTTTTTCCACGTATTTAAAGTCTATGCCACTGCAGAAGGGAGGTGAACAAGTGACTTACTTCTCAGATCCCTGCTCCTCCTCCCTATTTCTTTCCTCTCTTTCTCACACCATTTTTTTTTCTTCTCGCAATGTGTGTGTGTGCATGCGTGTGTGTGTGTGTCTGTGTGTGTGTGTGTCTGTGTGTGTGTCCGTGTGTGTTTGTGTGTGTGTGTGTCTGTCTGTGTGAGTCTGGGTGTGCGTCTGCGCGTGTGAGTGAATGCGCACCTATGTAAAATGAATATTATATGTATCCACTCAACTGGTTTAGGCAAATGCTAACACAATATTTTACAAGTACAATGTGTTTGTCACGCTATATAACTTCTTTTGTGATAAAACCTGTGCCACAGAAACAGCCTTGTATAAGCTTCACAGCTTGTTGCTGAATCCGTTTCCATCATCCAAACTCATATGTATCAATTGTATCTATGTTTTCATTACTTGCTGTTGGAAATAAATACTGTTTAAACTAAGTGGGGTCCACTGTATTGCAGTCCTGGCAGAATATCTGCCAGCAGCATGCCAAGTATTAGTATTATGTTTGTAAATTTACTCTAACTATATTTGGACATTATCAAAAAGTTGACATAAAATATTTCCATGTCATATGTGAATAGAATTGACTTTTGGATGAAAGCATCTTGACCTTTGCCCTTTATTGCAATAAATGTTTCAGGGCACAGAATTCTGTAACTGGTCTTAACCTACAGATACGTTACATAAACTAAAGCGTCACCGTGCTCCCACATGGACAATTGGGATTGAGTGCCTTGCCCAAGGACACAATGCAGTTACTCCTGGCAGGGATCGAACAGTGGACCTTTCAATTTGAAATCCAATGCCGTAACCACTGAGCTACTGCACTTCCAAGATCTCAGATTGTTGACTAGTAGCAAGCAATACATGATTTCATAACAAAAGGCTCAGTTTAAACTAAAAGAAAAGTCATACTATAGGCATATGTTTTATAAAACTAAGTCAAAACTGTCTATAATTGATAATCTCCAAGCAGGTTTAGTGACAAGATCTATTCTGGTGACACACCAGAATTGTTTGTCTTTACTATTACTTAGGAAAAGCTATTACATATGGCACAAACTGTTGGAAAGGCCTCTGAGAGCCCTTTCCAGTAGTCTATCATATAAATATAATTTCAGTGGTTTAACTCATTGTGTGCTAACATATTCCTGCCTGGGACAGAATATCTCTTGTCACAGAAGTATATAATTTGGGCACATTTAATCAAATTTCCCCCTTGTAAATTGAATAGACTTTTTCACCCAAGATTTCTTGAGTTAACTTTTGATGAATTATTAATCAAATCTAGTCATGGCTGCTTCACACTTGATGAAAAATATCTTGAAAATACTCAACGGATTAAGAGTTAATGGGGGAATCTCTAGCCATGATCTGGATTATACTGTATCAATCTGGTTCAGAAGGCATGCAGATGGGAGATAGCATTATGTTATGCTCATGACTGTTCAGCATAAATACACTTGGGCCAATTTGCTAGCTGAAAATTCAAATGTTGGTAGATTTTCTTTAACTGGTTGACCATTCGCTTGAATTTGGTGCCATGTAGCCTTCACGTGAATGGGCATTCTCATGAAATTTTATGTCCAGTATTTTCAGGAAAAGAGTGGTAAGGGTGTCAAAGTTTACAAATATTTTTGCCCATGGGAATGCCGGAATGTGAAGCAGTTCATTGTGGTAAATAAAATTGGACCTCGTAACCAGTCCCTGGGGTGGAAGTCCTCTAAAATGGGCAACCTGGGTATAAATGATTGTCTGGACTTGACTTTATATCCATATTGTGGTCACAATTAGCCATTGTACAGAAATATGTGACCTTAAACACCAATAAATAAATAAATAAATAAATAAATAAATAAAAATATTTCATCAGTGTGTCTTGTCTATTGACATAAAGGGTTTATTTAAAAAACAATTATAGTGATTGCATTAAAAATAGCTCTGTGCAGGAAGATTGTTCAAGTCCTTGTCAAAAAGGGCTGGAAGCCCATATTTAAGACTCTTAACAAGATTACATGGAACGCAGGCATTCTGAACATCACAATAAAGTAATAAATATCAATTATCTTGTCATTATGCAGTTTTGACACAATGTTTTGTTTCTGATTTTAATTTGCTATTAGAACAAAGACAGTAATTGCCTCAACTTAGTCCAGTGTCAGATACATGTACATGTATGGAATATATAATCAATGAATTTAATTTTAATGCAATGACTGACTGTGTCAAAATTATATTCAGTGAATTTATATTTCACTCTATACATTAGTTTCATGTACTTAGTCTTTGTGTATGTTGTATAGTGAGGCTCACATTAAACCCCAGGAAGTGAAGCAGTGCTTGTTTATGTGGTAAACAAGTTCTGTTTTAGTGGTAAAATAGGACCCAGTCACCAATGCTTGGGGTGAAAGTCCTCTAAAATGGGCAACATGGGTATAAACAATTGACTAAACTTGACTTATCTCCATGTTGCGGTTATGATAAGCAATTGTGCAGAAAAATGTGACCTTAAACACCTATAAACAAATAGTTACATCAATTCTGCATGGTGCATGGTTCAGTATAGTTTCGCTAGGTGGTTGGTGCCAAAGGAAATTCCTTCGGCATGGGTTTGAACCCCCACTATACCATTGTAAATATAAACAAATACTTTATCACAACACTTGGTGTGTAAATTTCTTTAGACATTAGGGCACCATTCATTTACTTAGTATAGTGGAATCCTGTTAATTGAATAGCCACTTTGCCATTAAAAATTAATCAATTAACCCTTTACCCAACATAATAATCAAAAACGGACAGCACTATTCACAAATATGACCATCCAATGTTCATTATTTTTTGCCTAACTTGATAAAGTCAAGATAAGCTGTTGCCATCACACGTCTGGAAGCCTCTGAGTCTGTTCACATTTTCTTTAGCACAGACTATACCCTGTAGTTCTTGTCCGATCATCATGAAATTTCATATGCAGATTCGAGGTCAAGTCTAGATGAGAACGTCCCCTTTTGGCCAAAATCGGTCAACCGTGACAGCTTCACGAGCCCAAAACCCGAAAACCTTCAGCACAGTCTACAGGTCGTATTTATGAAGGGATTTCATTGTAACTTGGTAAAGATGACTCTGTATAATGTCAAGATGAGAACGTCCCCTTTTGGTCATGATCGGTCAACCTTGATGGCTGCACAAGCCCAAAACCCCCAAACCTTGAGCACAGTCTACATGTTGTATTTATGAAGGGATTTCATTGTAACTTGATAGGATGACTCAGTATAAAATCAAGATGAGAACGTCCCCTTTTGGTCGTGATCGGTCAACCATGATGGCTGTGCGAGCCCGAAACTCGAAAACCTTTAACACAGTCTACAGGTTTTATTTATGAAGGGATATCATTGTAACTTGGTAGGGTGACTCCATATAATGTCTAGATGAGAACGTCATTTTTAGGTCAGGTTCAGTCAACCTTGACGGCTGCAGGGGCATGTTAACTAGATTCATTTAGTACAGTCTACAGCTTGCATTTACGAAGGGATTCCATTGCAAATTTCTGGGATGGCTCAATATAATGTCTAGATGAGAGCATCCTATTTTGGCTGTGAATGGTCAATCGTGACTGCCACATAGGCACGTGACCTAGATTTGTTTAGCACAGTCTGCAGTTCATATTTATGAAGCGGTTTCATTGTAACTTGGTAGGATGACTCTGTATAATGTTTAGATGAGAACGTCATATTTTGGCTGTGATCAGTCAACCATGATGGCCACACAGGCCTATGACCTAGATTTGTTTAGCACAGTCTACAGTTCATATTTTTGAAGCGATTTCATTGTAACTTGGAAGGATAACTCGGTATGATGTCTAGATTTTCATTTTGTGTCTCAGAAACATAGCTTATGGCTTCTCATTGGAAGGAGATCATTGAGCTCATTAAAATTAGAGGTCATAAGCTATGTGTTTGATGCCAAAAATTAAAGATATTAGTTATTCCAGAATTTTGTTTGAAAGTGTCGCCTGCCTCCCTGTTTGTTAAAGGGTTAACAGGAGTTTCCTCTGAACAGGGATTTGGTCACTTTCCTATATTGTTGAGATAAACTGAGCATTTACTCTATTAGGCCAAAATAAATGATTTGATTCTCAGGCAATCCCTCATTGAAATTGAACCCCCTCATTGGATGGTTTTTATACTACTCAAAGTTTGCTTAGCACCAACTACCTATTTTACGTTTCAATTGAAATATTGTAGTGAAAAGTGTATATAGTTTTTATTGAATTATATCTTTAATGATTTACGTACAGAAATTAAGATTTTATTTGTGTTTGACATTCTTTTTTGGCTTTTGAATACGATAACCATGGAAAATGGATATTATTGGTAAAAGAGGAAATTTTTCAATTTGCCAGAAAGTTGACAGAGCGAACTGGTATGGGTTCAGTATCGAGTATGAGACCCATTACTGTTAATTACAGCTTGACAACGCCTTCTCATGCTCCCAGTCAGGTTCCTGGTGGTCCTTTGTGGGATGTTATTCCATTCTTGGACCAGCATGGTACTAAGCTCCTGGACACTTCTTGGCTGGTCTGGACAGGCTGAAATTGCAAGCTGCAACTCATTCCAGACATGTTCGATTGGATTTAGGTCAGGGGATCTTGCTGGCCAGTCCATATGCTCAGTCCCCTCCCTCTGTCGGTACTCCCCGACAACATGGGCAACATGAGGGCGGGCATTATCGTCCATCAGAATGAATCTATCACCCACTGCACCTGCATACAATCTGACATGGACATCCAGGATCTCATCAATATACCGCTGTGCAGTCAACGTACCATGTTCAAGGACGCAGAGCTCTGTACATCCATCCCTGCTGATGCTGCCCCAGACCATAATTGACCCTCCACCATAGCGGTCATGCTCAGCAATGTTGGCTGCATGGAATCGCTATCCTGGTCTTCTCCATACCCTAGAACGCCTATCTGTGCAGTCTAGGCAGTACCTTGACTCATTTGTAAAAAGGACAGGTCGCCAGTCTTCTCTGGTCCATCCAACATGGTCCATGGCCCATTCATATCGTGCCTGGTGGTGGTTTGGGGACAGCGGAATGCGAATACATGGTCTTCTCAATTGGAGACCACCTTCGTGCAACCTTTCCCGGATGGTCTGCATCGAAACATTTACCCCGGATGCATTCTGAAGGTCACTGCGAAGCTGGGTTGCTGTTGCAAAGCGGTTCCTATGGGTCTGAATGATCAAAAACTGGTCATCAGCTGCAGATGTTGCCCTGTCTCTGCCACCATCATGACATCTTACTGGTGTGCCATACTGCTGAAATCTTGCCCAGGCTCTGGTGATCACCGTAAGTTGCACACCAAGACTTCACCAACCTGATGATGGGTAGCCCCTTGCTCCACCATCCCTACAGCCCGCCTTATTTCTGCTTCTGACAAATGTCGTCTTACATTTGCATTTGCCATATTCAATCATTAAATCACAAGGGTTTGTGTTGAAATGAAGACTGAATACCCTACACATGTCATGTACATGTAGACAGTACACAAAAACATCATGAAAATCAAGGGGTACATGCTTTCCATGACTGTCACGAAAAGTCTGCCTGTCAAGAGAGCTAATGTAAACACTGGGGACCATCTCAATACATTCCCCAATCATATCCACCAAAAATATCACAAATATGTCACAAGCAAATTTCACAATGATGTGTCAAATATTTGGTTCTTAGCAAACTTTGAGTAGTATATTACCTTCCAGTGTCTTCCAAAATTGGGAGACTCTAAACTTTTTACATTTTTGGATTGATGTATATAACTGAAATCTAAAAAGAATAATTAAAAGCAGTCTACATTCTGTGGCTTTGTAGTGGTTCCTTGTAAAGACTTGGCTGCCTATGTAAGCAACCAAGACCTGCCTAGAAATGACTGCCAAGGCACTTAGAATGTAACTTTCAAGTTTCCCCATAGATCTTTGATCATTGTGGTAAAGAAACTTTTACTTTGCAGGTAGAATAGGATCTACCAGTACATGCAAGCCTGGAACTAAGCAGACTGTTATCTGCAGAATGAGGTCCCCAGAGGGTAAATTTGGTGATGAGCATCACTAAATTCACCCTCTGTGAACCTCTGTCTGAATCAAGGTCTTAGGCCAAAACAGAAAGAGGTACCCAAGGATAAATTGGCTCGCAGTATGGGATAGCTTCAGCAAATTCACCCACTGGGGACCTCATTCTGCAAATGACAGATTCCTTATTTCCAGACCTAGATGAAGTAACCAAACCTGGGGAGGAAGACAGCACAAGTGGGAAGCAATGGTTTATTTACATTGCGGTCATGATTCAGGCATAGATGCTGAAAGTCATTTTAAAAACAAATAAATAAAGGAATAAATAAGATTTAATTGGCTGAGTGCTATATGAAGATTCCATGTAATTTCATCTATTCGAATTTGTTTATTGACATTGTTTTGTTACAATTTATAGCAGACACACAGCCATGATTCTTTTGTAGGGGTGCCCTAGCCAGGTTTGGGGTCCATACATGATATTCAGAGGACCATTTGGTGTCCAAGGGCCTCCCCCTAGTCCTAACTTGCAACCTTCTGTCGTTAACCCTCCTCCCACTTCCCTGCAGAAGTGCACAGATTCTTTCAACTTGATTGTGGCTGGGTCGCAATCCAGTCAAAATTCTTTTGTGCTTTGTGATCAAAGTTCTTTATTCAACAAAAAGTTAGAAAACGACAAATTGATATGAACAAAGTATCAATACCTTCAATCAAATCTGAACCACATTAGAGGCATATGAAACCTTGCAGGCACCAACACTTGACCAGTACAGCTTTCATCACCCCTTTTCATTGTGGGAACCCTAAGAAGTGGAGCAGCACTTGAGTACTATTGTAATCTTGTCCTGTTTCAAATGTATAAACTTAGGATCCAGTAACCAATATCTTCTGTTGAAACATATATTTGAATATCCATTCATGGATCATTAAATTGACATTCATATATTCCCCTCCCTTCCCACTTCCCAGTGAACAAACTTAAATTAGGGTTATGGCTTTCTAAGGAAGCAAAGGGAATAATGTACATGTGCCTTTTGAGCCATGTGTGCCTTGACCTAATGAATAGGTCACATCCGCCTCCATAATTTACAAATTGAATAGTTAAAAAATTCAAAATTCAAAATTTCAACAAAACCATATCATGTGACCCTTTCATTGGAAAGTACTTGTTTGGTGTCATGAGCTGGGTGGTCATAAGGCCTCAGAAAACCAATGGAACACCAGTTGTGCATTAAATTTTTGTTTGAGATGGGATTGAGATTGCGTAATTTAGGGTTGAGAATTTGTAAAAATTATGTCCAAATGCCATTGGGAAAGGGTCCCATATTCAACCCCTGTAGGCACCCAAAAGAATCCCTTCCAACAATTAGTCCAGAACTGAATGGTAAGGCTATAGGTTACTTTTTTGGTGTGGTACATCCTGATAAGGATATACCATACCAATAGAATTATTTTCCTTACTATCGATTGTTTTTTATTATTGGGGATTAACTACACTTTCAAGAGCCAGGGTCACATTATGTCGGGCAGTTTTATGGAAAGGAAGGAAGCAGGAATACCTGGAGAGAACCACCAAGCAGCAGCAAGTAACTGTCAGATTCCCTAGCTCACTAACTACCTGTATGTCCAAACAGAGTTAGTAGCAGTTGAAGACAGGTGCACCTTAGTACACAGTGTCACTGTGCCTGCACATGGGCCTTGAGATTAACGGGTTGAGGGCTAGATTATTTTTGGTAGTCTGAATTTGTTATTTAAAATTTGTTTTAATACAAATTATTGGAGAGTTCCCATGGCACTCTCCAATATTTTGTAATAAACAAATTTATATTAAAATTTTATTTGCATTTGGCTAAAAATGAAATATGAGCAAGGAAAATGTTGACTTTTGCTCTGGTACCATCATTTTTTGAAAGCCCTGATAGTGGCTTCTAGCACTCAACCAGTTAAGTGTCTTGCCCAAAGAAACAATGCAGTTATCACTGTTCAGGATTGAATCATTGACCTTTTGGTTTAAATCCAATGCTCTAACCACAGAGCCACTGCCCCCTCACCATCATCATATATATACTCATACGTAATGATGCCCTCTTACACATGCAAAAAGAAATAAATATTCAAATACTTTTCAAGTGAATATTCAATATTAAAACCCCAAAATCTGCTGTTTGTTGAACACTTCCATCGGAGGTTTTCTCTAAAGTAGTCAACAAAGGTATAAATGATTGGCTGTACTTGACTTTATACAGTACAACTGCTGTGGACTGGTCATTTTCCACGGGTTGGCAATATTTTCACAGATGCAATAATATTAGATTCCAAAAACTAATTATAGGAATAATCAGCAAAAATCCAATTAATGAAGCACTGGGTACAACCCGGTTCTTCATTAATTAAAATTTTGCTGATGATATTTTTTTTTATTACCTGGTAAATCCATGCATGGTCATCAGTGTCTACACATGGATTATATGATGTTTTTTTAGCTGAACTTGACAAAGTCAAGCTGTGCTATTGCCATCACTTCTCGTCCGTCGGCGTACGTACGTCCACAATTTCCTTTGGCACACCTCACAGGTTGCATTTATGATCAGATTACTTTGAAACTTCTTATGCTTGTTTGGGGTGACTAGGTGACTAGGGGTGTTTAGATGGGAGCTATCGATTTTCTTCAATTTCCGTCAAAACATGTTGCCGCGGCCAACGTTCTTAGAACTTAGTTTAGTCAAACCACAATATTTCCCTTTGGCACACCCTTCAGGGCACATTTATGATTTGATTGCTTTGAAACCTGATACGCTTATTTAGGGTGACCTCTAGATGGGAGCTATCAATTTTCTACAATTTCCGGCAAAAAATATTGCCACGGCCAACGTTCGTAGAACTTAGTTTAGTCAGACCTCAATATTTCCCTTTGGCACACCCTACAGGGTACATTTACGATCAGATTGCTTTGAAACCTGGTATGCTTGTTTGGGGAGACCTCTAGATGGGAGCTATCGATTTTCTTCAATTTCTGTCAAAAAATGTTGCCGCGGCCAACGTTCTTAGAACTTAGTTTAGTCAGAAGACTCAATATTTCCCTTTGGCACACCCTGCAGGGTACATTTATGATCGGATTGCTTTGAAACCTGGCATGCTTGTTTGGGGTGACCTCTAGATGGGAGCTAGTGATTTTCTTCAATTTCCGTCAAAAAATGTTGCCGCGGCCAACGTTCTTAGAACTTAGTTTAGTCAAACCACAATATTTCCCTTTGGCACACCCTACAGGGCACATTTATGATTTGATTGCTTTGAAACCTGGTATGCTTATTTAGGGTGACCTCTAGATGGGAGCTATTGATTTTCTTCAATTTCCGGCAAAAAATGTTGCCGCGGCCAACGTTCGTAGAACTTAGTTCAGTCAGACCTCAATATTTCCCTTTGGCTCACCCTACAGGGCCCATTTATGATCAGATTGCTTTGAAACCTGGTATGCTTGTTTGGGGAGACCTCTAGATGGGAGCTATCGATTTTCTTCAATTTCTGTCAAAAAATGTTGCCGCGGCCAACGTTCTTAGAACTTAGTTTAGTCAGAAGACTCAATATTTCCCTTTGGCACACCCTACAGGGTACATTTATGATCGGATTGCTTTGAAACCTGGCATGCTTGTTTGGGGTGACATCTAGATGGGAGCTATCAATTTTCTTCAATTTCCGTCAAAAAATGTTGCCGCGGCCAACATTTTTAGAACTTGGTTTAGTCAGAAGACTCGATATTTCCCTTTGGTACACCCTACAGGGCACATTTATGATCGGATTGCTTTGAAACCTTTCATGCTTGTTTGGGGTGACCTCTAGATGGGAGCTATCGATTTTCTTCAATTTCCATCAAAAAATGTTGCCGCAGCCAACATTTTTAGAACTTAGTTTAGTCAGAGCACAATATTTCCCTTTGGCTCACCCTACAGGGCTCATTTATGATTAGATTGCTTTGAAACCTGGTATGCTTATTTAGGCTGACCTCTAGATGGGAGCTATCGATTTTCTTCCATTTCCGTCAAAAAATGTTGCCACAGCCAACGTTCTTAGAATTTAGTCTAGTCAGACCACAATATTTCCCTTTTGTACACCCTAAAGGGCACATTTATGATCGGATTGCTTTGAAACCTGGCATGCTTGTTTGGGGAGGCCTCTAGATGGGAGCTATCGATTTTCTTCGGTTTCTGTCAAAAAATGTTGCCACTGGCAAAAAAACTGACATTGGTCCCAATGATCTTCAATTTTGCCATTTCATTTATAATTTACCAAGTTCAAGTTTGTCAAGTTGAGCTTCAGTGTCATTGACACTTTCATTTTATTACCTGGTAAATCTATGCATGGTCATCACTGTCTACACATGGATTACAACCACTCCACGGCGACTGTACCTATGTCTCTAGCCATAGATGCTGACATTTACCTAAAACATTCATAAACATAAACTCAATCAGTAGAAAGTAGAATATTACTAAAACACCCATAGGGTGGAGGTTCCATCAGAGCAGTAAAATTATATTCTGCGAAAAAGCATAAGCATAAGCGGAAGCAATGTTGCAGCCAATGGACCTCTAGGGTCAACCTTGAGGTCCATTTGGCTGAAACTTGGTATTTTCTTCTCATGATTTAGTAAAGGTTTTGAGTGTTACTGTCTGCAATTACTGTCTGAAATTCCCCTTGTGGGTATTTTTACTGTTTTAACGATAATCCAATGTATATGTACTGAAAAAATATGTGTTTTGTGTGGAAATCTATTCTAAAATGGGCCCCAAAAGGAACCATGTAGTGGAGCAGTGCTTGTTTACTGCACTAAACAAGTTCTGCTTTACTGGTAAACTAGAACTGTGTAACCAATGTCTGCAGTGGAAGTCCTCTAAAGTGGGCAGCACTGGTATATAAATTGGCTAAAACTTGCCTTCATATCGGTGTTGTCATGAGATAGACATAGATGCTAAAAGTGACCTTAAACACAAATAAATAAATAAATTATTTGTTCATTGGCATTTAACAATGTTTTCAACAACAGTTTTATGGGAAAAAGAAGTTGGGGAGTACCCAGACAGAATCTGAGCAGTGATGAGCAACTGTCAGACTCTCTAACACACTAACTTGTCACAAGCACAGATGTATCTACAGATGCTGAAAGTGGCCTTGACTCCTTGAACGCTTTTTGCTGATATTCCTGCCCTTTCCAACAATTAGTCTGATGGTTGATTGGTTTGATCTGTGCATACAGAACGTACAGATAATCATCATTAAGTGGATGACAATAGTCACTTTTGGCAGCGAGAGTGTTAATAAAAAATTTCCCCTGTAAATTGAGTGACTGCGTGACCTATGACTTCTTGAGTTACATTTTGAGGAATGTTTCATCACATCTAGTCATGGCTACTGTAAAGAAGACATGACTAAATTTGATGAAAAATATTTTGAAAATACACTTTGGGTTTAAACACCAATAGAATAAGTATTTTATATGTCAAGATAATCTCATTTTCAACTTTGGCAGTGAAATTGTTAAGACTTTTAACATATTGAAGGATTGCTTTGTGAAAATGAGTTTGTATGTGTGTCATAGCTAGATTCGATGAATCATGAAATATATTTACAATCAGATTGTTTTTTTTTTTCAGGGATGAATGATCCCTATGGTATGATTAATGAATAACAATTTTTTTAAAATCAGGATTCAGTTTATGAATCTCCATATTATTTTAAGTGGTTTAGTACTGGGAACACATTTCTAAATTTTACCTTTACAGTACCTGTGGAAATAAGTTGCCAGACAACTCCAAGAATATATAGAATGCTCCATCGTTTTGGGTGAGTATTATATATGTTCCCCTAAGGTGAAAAAAAAAAATATATGGTGTGGTTCAGGTTGCATACAATAGTAAAATAGAGTCATTTGGCTGGGATTTTATTAGGCTTTCCCAAGCCTAGTTTGGGAAAGACTCTTGTTATTCTTCTTTTTCAAAATTTTTCTTCTCTATTTTTTT
The DNA here is from genome assembly GCA_031216915.1 of Pictodentalium vernedei. Lineage (NCBI taxonomy): Eukaryota > Metazoa > Mollusca > Scaphopoda > Dentaliida > Dentaliidae > Pictodentalium > Pictodentalium vernedei. The sequence goes on along the minus strand of CM062290.1, from coordinate 259,237,662 downwards.
CGTCCGTGAATTTTGTCTGTTGAACTGCTCAAAAACAAGGTGTATGATTTTAACCAAATTTGGCATACTTATGTAATGTCATAAAATCTAGTGAAATGTGGTATCATCATGTCTGTGAACACGCGTATTTTCAAAATATTCTGCCAAAACTTTCAAAATTTTAACATTTTTCAAAAGTCTCAAAACTGTTTACAGTTACTTAGCTCAAATTTTCCACACATTTAGAGCATAATATGATACACTACAATCACCACTCTAATCTTTCAACATTAACCCCCCCATTGGCCAAAAATGACATTAATATAGCTTTTTTCTTCAAAATTGATCAACTTCAAAGGCAAATTTCTCTAATTACAAGGTTGTTGTAACAATTATTTTGGTATGGATAGATGCAACAGTGTTTGTGAAAGAAAGTTACTGTTTACTTTTTAATCTCCGATTTAACCCTCAAACACAATGAGGGCGAGAATAAGAGTACCATTTGAAAATGCCAAAATTAGTCATTTTTCTATCATTTTGGAAAGGGTTAATTTCAAACACTTTTCATGTACGTATTCACAATTGATTACCGAGCATATTTGCTGTTGTAAGTTTGGTTGTAAAGTTTAACCCTATCCTATTCTGGTTGCATAAAAGGAGGTACCTTCCAAAAAAACTCTCATTTTTTCAGAATTTGGTAAGTTTAGGTGACGATTTACTCCATTTTCAATTACTTGAGCTCTGATTGTTTTCTATAGCTGCATGCAGCAGTCAAAGTATGACAAATTTTGTTTTATATGTTATTATTAAAAATATAACCCTTGGCAGATATGAGACTTCTCATAAAGGTACTGTCGGAATAATTGTTATTTTCGCCAACTTTTACATGCAATTTCTCAGCACTGCAGCCATATTTTCTCAAAATCGTTTCTGTGAGAAGATAGGGCATTTATCCAAGAACAATTTTGCAGTTATATGTTTTATTCCAAGTTTTAACCCTCACCCAGGTGTCGTGCCTTGACTTGGAGTACCCTCAACTTGTACATGTTTATTCATATACCAAGATTCAAGATTCCTCCATGTCTCTTATCAGACAATCACTCTGTGATTGGTGTCCACACACTAAGAGCATATTATGATACACTAAAATCACCACACAAATATTTTCAAATTAACCCCTATTGGGCACATATGATATGAATATAGCATTTTATCTTCAAGATTGACAAATTTCTCAAATTGCAAGGTTGTTGTAACAATTAGTTTTGTATGCATAGATGCAACAATGCTTGCAGAAGAACGTTACTGTTTAGTTTTTAGCCCGACTGTTTACAGTGAGGGCTATAGTCATGACTTTTGTCTGTCCGTCCGTCCTTCCGTCCGTCTGTTAACATTTAGAGTTTTGATTAAAGTTTGTGGTTAAAGTTTTTTACTGAAGGTTCAAGTGTTTTTTTTATGTTTTTTTCCTGTTTAGTCATGACTTTCTTCTGTCTGTCTGTTAACATTTGGAGTTCTGGTTAAAGTTTGTGGTTAAAGTTTTTTAGTCAACCTTAAAGTTTTTTTGTTTTTTTTTTCTTTTAAATTGATATTACTATTGATTGTATCATTCTCATTTTGTTTTTATTTTTTTATGTTTCATGTTATTTTGGGAAATATTTAACCCTTTTTGTATGGCAATTTAACTTACAACTTCCAGGTTAAAGTTTTGGGTTAAAGTTTTTTTTGGGGGGAGGGGGTGTTTTAAAATTACACCTTTAATTCTTCAAACAGTTTAGTGGAATGTCCCTGTTTCTTATTTGGGACAATGTCTACCATCTACTGAACATTTCTACAGTGATTTTTAGCCCGACTGTTTACAGTGAGGGCTATAGTAATGACTTTTGTCCGTCCGTCTCTCCGTCTGTTAACATTTAGGGTTTTGGTTAAAGTTTGTGGTTAAAGTTTTTTACAGAAGGTTCAAGTGTTTTTTTTGGGTTTTTTTTTTTTCTTATTCCTGTTTAGTTGACATTTGGAGTTTTGGTTAAAGTTTGTGGTTAAAGTGTTTTTTCAACCTTCAAGTACAGACTATACCCGGTATTTCTTGTCTGACCGTCACAAAATTTCGTATGCAGGTTTTAGGTCACGTCTACATGAGAGTGTCCCCTTTTGGTCGTGATCGGTCAATCGGTATGGCTGCCCGAGCCCAAAACCTGAAAACCATTAGCACAGTCTACAGGTTGTATTTATGAAGGGATTTCATTGCAACTTCATAGAATGCCTCTGTATAATGCCTAGATGAGAACGTCCCCGTTTGGGCATGATCTGTCAACTGTGATGGTTGCCCAAGCCCGAAACCCAAAAACTTTTAGCACAGTCTGCAGGTCATGTTTAATATGGACGGATTTCATTATAACTTGATACGATGACTCCGTATGATGTCTACATGAGAATTTCCCCATTTGGGCGTGATCTATCAACCATCACGACTGCCCGAGCCCAAAACCCGAAAATCTTTAGCACAGTGTACAGGTCATTTTTATGGAGGGATTTCAATGTAACTTCATAGGTTGACTTCATATAATTTCTACACATGAGAAAGTCCCCTTTTGGACGTGTTTGGGCAACTGTGACGGTTACAGGTGCCAGAAGCCCGAAAACCTTCAGCACAGTCTACAGGTCATATTTATGAAGAGATTTCATTGTAACTTTGTAGGATCAATCCACATGATGTCCAGATGAGAATGTCCCCTTTTGGTTGCGATCATTCAACCATGATGGCTGCCCGAGCCCAAAGCCCGAAAACCTTTAGCACAGTCTACAGGTCATATTTATGGAGGGATTTCATTGTAACTTGATAGGTTGACTTCATATAATGTCTAGATGAGAACGTCCCCTTTTGGGCAACTGTGACGGCAACAGGGGCCCGAAGCCTGAAAACCTTTAGAATATTCCACAGGCCATAATTATGAAGGGATTTCATTGTAACTTCTTAGGATCAATCCACATGATGCCCAGATGAGAATGACCCCTTTTGGTTGCGATCATTCAACCATGATGGCTGCCCGAGCCCAAAGCCCGAAAACCTTTAGCACAGTCTACACGTCATATTTATGGAGGGATTTCATTGTAACTTGATAGGTTGACTTCATATAATGTCTAGATCAGAACGTCCCCTTTTGGGCAACTGTGACGGCAACAGGGGCCCGAAGCCCAAAAACCTTTAGCACAGTCTACAGGTCATATTTATGGAGGGATTTCATTGTAACTTGATAGGTTGACTTCATATAATGTCTAGATGAGAACGTCCTCTTTTGGGCAACTGTGACGGCAACAGAGGCCTGAAGCCCGAAAACCTTTAGAATATTCCACAGGCCATAATTATGAAGGGATTTCATTGTAACTTCTTAGGATCAATCCACATGATGCCCAGATGAGAATGACCCCTTTTGGTTGCGATCATTCAACCATGATGGCTGCCTGAGCCCAAAGCCCGAAAACATTTAGCACAGTCTACAGGTAATATTTATGGAGGGATTTCATTGTAACTTGATAGGTTGACTTCATATAATGTCTAGATGAGAACGTCCCATTTTGGGCAACTGTTACGGCAACCGGGGCCTGAAGCCCGAAAACCTTTAGCACAGTCTACAGGTCATATTTATGGAGGGATTTCATTGTAACTTGATAGGTTAACTTCATATAATGTCTAGATGAGAACGTCCCCTTTTGGGCAACTGTGACGGCAACAGAGGCCCGAAGCCCGAAAACCTTTAGAATATTCCACAGGCCATAATTATGAAGGGATTTGATTGTAGTTTGGTAGGATGACTCCAAGTTTGTGGGTAAAAACCCAGACAAACACCACCACCCTCTAACCACCACCCCCCCCCCCCACACCCCCATTAGGCTTTTTTTCTTCTTCTTTTCTCCAATATGCATTTTGAACTATTTACACTCACTACATGCAGAACCTTTTTTTAAACTTACGTCCCCCCCACCTGCCGGGGCCCAATTAGGCACTTTTTTTTTCTTTCGGCAAAATGCTTGTTTACAGTTTTGGTTAAAAACCCAAATCCAATATGCATTTTGAACTATTTACAGTCACTACATGCAGAACCTTTTTTTAAACTTACAATTGGTTTCCAACTGATAACTCCAGTTTGGATTATTTGATTTCAACCAAAGTTGATATGTGTATTTTCCAGCTAGTAATACAGGCCAGGTTTCAATATAGGCTCCACAACTTCTAACGATGGCTTATTACTCCTTATTGGAACAAGCTCATCAAGTTTGTTCCATTAATAGGTCATGAGGTATGTTTTGAAGTAGAGAAATGAAAAAATAAAAATTGAATAGCAAATTTTGTATATCACGAGTGCAGATATGGCAGATTCGTTAGGTAAACTGTTAACAAAAAATGGTTCCGACTATTTTGCGTCTAAGCATTGCCATTCCTGGGACAGTCAGGCTGCATGCGTGACATCACTCTAGTCATTAAAATCGGCATGATTTTAACCCCTTTTAAACATGTTTTCAGACTTACTTTCTTTGTATTTGAAATTAGACTTTGCCACAAACTTTCTTACTCTAATTCTTGCTTGGTCAATACAACTTAATGATTCCATTTACATCAATGATTTCTTTTATCGGTTTTAGGAAATATTTAACCCTTTTTTGCCAATCAATTTTACTTAGTATTCCCAGCTTAAAGTTACGACTTAAAGTTCTGCTTTTCAAGGTTCTACCTTTCATTCTCCAAACACTCTGTTACAACGTCATTTCTTTTTTTCATTTCGGGCAAGGTCTACTGAAGCTGTACACAGTGGTTTCAAATAACATTGGCATTAATTTAACCCTTTTCACAATGCTTTTCGGGGAGTGTGGGGGGGGGGGGGGGGTGGGGGTGGGGAGGGGGGTCTGCTCAATTAGGAACTTTTTTTTTCTTTCATCAGAATGCTTTTTTACAGTTTTGGTTAAAGTTTGTGGTTAAAAACCCAGACAAACACCACCACCATCACCCCCCCCCCCCCCCCATTAGGCTTTTTATGTCAACTTTGGCGAAGCCAAATTTGAGCTTATGCCATGGCCAGTCATCCGTCTGTCCATCAACAATTCAATACAGCTCAGGCTAGAGGCCGTATTTATGAACCGATCTTTACGAAACTTCTTGGGTACCTTTGTTATGACCGTGGGACGAGAACAAGTGTTTTGGGGTCCGATCCGAAATTCAAGTTGGCCGCTGGCAGCCATTTTGTACAAAATTAGGTGCAATCAGATTTTTGCGCAGAACTTCCATATGAAAGCGCTGATTTGAATAATTTTTAGCTCATCTTGACAAAGTAAAGCTGAGCTAATCTCATCGCTTGCCGTCCGTCGTCTGTCATCTGTCGTCCGTTGTCCGTCAACCCCATGTTTTGGTCTTCTCCTCCAAAGCCACTGGGCCAATTCAAGTGAAAGTTTGTGTCAGTGATGGTCCCAAAGGGGCATTTCATTTTTGTTCAACTCAGCATGCCCAGCCCCATAGGGAGGGAGTGGGGGAAAATGCTCCAAAATATTTTAAAAATCTTCTTCTCAAGAACCAGTGTGTACAATGACTTGATATTTGCTATGGAGCTTCCATATGAGGTGTAGAATCAAGTTTGTTCAAACGAAGTTCGTGAAGTAATATTTGGCTTTGTAATAGGAGGGGTAAGATTTTTGGCCCCGCCCAAAATTTCTATTTTCTGAACCGATGGTCCGGTATGAACCAAATTTGGTTTGTGGTAGTATTGGGTCATAAGTATTTGACCCATGCAAAAAAAAAAAATTCCCTCATCCCCATGGGAACCCTGAGAGCTAAAAATAGAAATATTTTCAAACGCCCATATTTCCCAAACCCCACGGAACTGAGAGCTTTTCTTTGGTATGAAGTATCCTTATGACCAGTAGAATTGAATGGTAAAAAAAAATTGCCATCGGTCATGTTAGGGTGTTCTGTAATGGTCATCGAAAAAATGCTGAGTCAGCATATTTGCAAAAATTTTTAAAAATCTTTTCTCCAGAACCAATCATCAGAATCTTTTGATATTTGGTATACAGCATTCATAGGGGGGTCTGATAAAAGTTTGTTGAAATAAAGCTCATTGGTTCATATTTGGGCTCTCTACAGGAGCCCGAAGTTTTAACATAGGGTAATATGGGGAATATTCTTTAAAAATCTTCTTCTTCAGAACCACCAGTCAGAATCTTTTAATATTTGGTATACATCATTGTTATGAGGGTCAGATTCTAGATTGTTCAAACCAAGTCCCTAGGTTAATATTTGGGCTTCCTATGGAAGCCCAAATTTTATCTTTGTTCAATATGGAGGGTAATTTAAAAAAATCTTCTTCTTCAGATCCATCAGTCAGAATGCTTTGATATTTGGTATGCAACATCTCTATGGGGGTCAGATTCAAGTTTGTTCAAATCAGATCCCTAGGTATATATTCGGGCTCACTATGGTAGCCCAAATTTTTACTTAGTGCAATATGAGAAAATTTCTTTAAAAATCTTCTTCTTCAGATCCACCAGTCGGAATGCTTTTATATTTGGTATACAACATCTCTAGGGGGGTCAGATTCCAGGTTGTTCAATTCGAGTGCCTAGGTTAATATTTGGGCTCCATATGGGAACATGAAATTTAACTTAGTACAATATGAGGGAATTTCTTCAAAAATCTTCTTCTTCAGATTCACTTGTCAGAATGCTTTCACATTTGGTATACAACATCTCTAGGGGGGTCAGATTCAAGTTTGTTCAAATCGGATCCATAGGTCAATATTTGGGCTCGCTATGGTAGCCCAAATTTGAACTTAGTGCAATTCGAAGAAATTTCTCTTCTTCAGATCCAACGGTCAGAATGCTTTCATATTCGGTACACAACATCTCTAGGGAAGTCAGATTTAACTGTGTTTAAATCAAGAGCCTGGGTTAATATTTGGGCTCTCTATGGGAGCCGGAATTGGCCATTTTGCTGAAGAATTAAAAATTTTGTATTCAGTACCCTCTAGAGGTACTAAGATTAATCCACATAGGTTGTATCAAGGGGCTTCATAGGGGAGCTCTACATTTTACTTATGATCAACTGAAGAAAAGGCATGATGCCTAGATTATTTTTGTCACTCCTGAGGGACTCAAGGATTGACAGTGTAGCCTATGGAGATGGCTTGCTTAATGTAGACTCATTTTTGGACTGTTTAAATTGTGTTCTGTACAAGATGAGCGCTTCAGGCTCCGTAGGGCCTCTTGTTTGTATAAATGTTTAGTACCATGGGATACATCACAGAAAATACTGTTTTTTTCTCGTGCGTAAATTATGCAAATTAGACTAACTTTGATGTTTTTTGGTGTTACTTTCAGCACTTTTAGAGCAAATGCCAATACGGCTCGGGCTAGAGGCCATATTTATGAACCAATCTTTACGAAACTTCTTGGGTACCTTTGGTATCACCGTGGGACGAGAACGAGTGTTTTTTGGTCCGGTCCGAAATTCAAGAAGGCCGATGGCAGCCATTTTGTACGAAATTAGGTGCAATCAGATTTCCATATGAAAGCGCTGATTTGAATAATTTTTGGTGTGAATGTTTAGTACCATGGGATACATCACATATAATACAGGTTTTTTTCTCATGCAGAAATTATGCAAATTAGATGAACTTTGATTTATTCAGTGCTACTTATACACTGTAAGTGCACATGTCAATATGGCTCAGGCTAGAGGCTGTACTTATGAACCGATCTTTACAAAACTTCTTGGGTACCTTTGTTATCACCTTGGGACGAGAACGAGTGTTTTTGGGTGCAGTCCAAAATTCAAGATGGCTGCCAGTGGCCATTTTGTACCGAAATTAGGTCCAATCAGTTTTTTGTCACAACTTCTATACAGCTTGTATTTATGAACTGATCTTCACGAAACTTCTTGGGTCCCTTTGTTTTCACCTTGGGACAGGAGCGAGTGTGTTTTGGGGTGCCTTTGTTATCACTGTGCTATGAGAACAAATATTTTGGGGTTCAGTCAGACCCACTCTGGGACTCAAAGTTTTCTTTTCTAGTTGAGCATCTGACTGTCACCCACCTTTAAAATACTTTACCTATTCATTTGTTACAGGCTACTGTCAGTATTTATGTACAGACCGTTACAATACTTTATATGTACCTTTGTTATCAGGTCATTACCTAGATGTTTGCCATTGCTGTGTTATATTCTGTGCATGTACATGTCTTAACAAGTTGAGCTACAGTGTCATTGACACTTTCATTTTTTTTCTTCTTTTCCCCAATATGCATTTTGAACTATTTACAGTCACTACATGCGTAACCCTTTTTTAACCCCCCACCTCCCTGGGGGCCAATTAGGCACTTTTTTTTTTCTTTTGTCCAAAATGCTTTTTTACAGTTTTGGTTAAAGTTTGTGGTTAAAAACCCAGACAAACACCCCCCCCCCCCCCTCCCAATTAGGCATTTTTTTTTTTTTTGGGGGGGGGGGGGGGTCCTCCAATATGCATTTTGAACTATTTACAGTCACTACATGTGGAACCTTTTTTTAAACTTACATACCCCCCTCCCCCCCCCCCCCCCCCCCCTCAGTTAGGCATTTTTTTTTTCTTTCTTCAAAAATGCTTTTTTACAGTTTGGGTTAAAGTTTGTTGTTAAAAATCCAGACAAACACCATCATAACACCCCCTCCCCCCCGCCCCAATTTTTTTTTCTTTCCTCCAATATGCATTTTGAACTATCTACAGTCACTACATGCAGAACCTTTTTTTAAACTCACATAAACCCCCCTCCCACCCACTCCCCCCTCCCCACCCCCGGGCCATTCATCAAAAATGCTTTTCTACAGTTTTGGTTAAAGTTTGTGGTTAAAAACCCAGACAAACACCACCCCCCCCCCCCCCCCCATCCCCCACCCCCTTGGTGCCAGTTAGGTATTTTTTTTTCTCTGCTCAAAATGCATTCTGAAGGATTTAGACTGACTGTGGGATAAAAAATGGACTCCCCTAACACACCCCCACCCCCACCCCCCCACTCTCCAACCCCACCCCCACCTCATCCTCACCCAGGGCCATTCGTGCAATATTTTTTCTTTGGTTCAAAATGCATTTTTAACCTGACTGTTTATAGTCAGGGATATAGTCATGACTTTCGTCCGTCCATCTGTCGGTCCATCTATCTGTCTGTAAATAATTGGTTTCCGACTGATAACTCCAGTTTGGATTATTTGATTTCAACCAAAGTTGATATGTGTATTTTCCAGCTAGTAATACAGGCCAGGTTTGAATATAGGTTCCACAACTCCCTGATTGCAATAGAAAGTTTACTGTTTACTTTTTTAATCTCAAGATTTAACCCCCAAGCACAATGAGGGTGAGAATAAGAGTACCGTTATAGAATGCCAAAATTAGCCAACTTTGGATGCTTTGTGTATATCATTTTGAAAATGATTAATTTCAAACACTTTGCTTTGCTATATGTGGTCTGCATTTTCACATTGGAAAGCCCGTAATTTGTCCAACAAATTACGATTCTTCAGTTAGGCTTTCCCAAACAAGACTCTTGTTATTTTTCTCTTTCAAAATTTTTCTTCTCTATTTTATTTTTTCTTTTTATTTTATTTTTTTTTTTTTTTTTTAGGCTTTCCCAAACTTCATTTGGGAAAGACTATTGTTTTTCTTAAATTTCAAAAAAAATTTTCCTTGTTATTTTTAAAAAATTTTTTCTTCCCCCCTAATTTTGTCTGTGGCATAGCTTAAAAACAAGCTGTATGATTTTAACCAAATTTGGCATACTTATGTAATGCCATAAAATCTAGTGAAATGCGGTATTGTCATATCTGTGAAAATGCGTATTTTCAAAATATTCTGCCAAAACCTTAAAAATTTCACCATTTTTCGAATGTCTCAAAATTGTTTACAGTTATTTAGCTCAAATTTTCCACACATTTAGAGCATAATATGATACACCACAATCACCACTCAAATCTTTCAACATGAACCCCCATTGGTCAAAAATGAAATTGACCAACTTCAAGGGCAAATTTCTCTAATTACAAGGTAGTTGTAACAATTATTTTGGTATGGATAGATGCAACAATGATTCTGGAAGAAAGTTACTGTTTGCTTTTTAATCTCAGATTTAACCCTCAAGCACAATGAGGGCAAGAATAAGAGTACCCTTTGAAAAAATGCCAAAATTGGCCAACTTTGGTTGCATTTTCTATCATTTTGGAAAGGCTTAATTTCAAACATTTTTCATGTACGTATTCACAATTAACTACCGAGCATATTTGCTGTTCTAAGTTTGGTTGTAAAGTTTAACTCTATCCCATTCTGGTTGCATAAAAGTAGGTACCATCCAAAAAAAACTCCAATTTTTTCAGAATTTGGTAAGTTTAGGTGACATTTTACTCCATTTTTAATTGATTGTGCTCTGAATGTTTTCTATAGCTGCATGCAGCAGCCAAAGTATGACAAATTTTGTTAGCTCACCTGACTGAAAGTCAGGGTGAGCTTTTCTTATCACTCTTCGTCCGTCGTCCGTCGTCCGTCGTCTGTCGTCCGTCATCCGTCGTCCTGCGTGAAGGTGGTGTTTGAGCCTCTTTCTCCTAAACCACTGACCACATTTTAATTAAATTTCAGGTAAGTAGTGGTTATATAGGGGCATTTTGATTTTTATCCAAATTAGGTTTCGGCTCATATTGAGCAGAGGTGTGGGGGAAAAATGGCCAAATTTTTTGAAAATCTTCTTCTAATGAACCACCAGTAGCAGAGACTTGATATGTGGTATACAGAGTCCTTTTGAGGTTTAGAATCAAGTTTGTGTAAGAGAAGTTTGTCGGGCATTATTTGCCTTCGTTCTGGGAGGGGCAAAAATTTTGGCCACGCCTAAAATTTCTATTTTCTGAACCGTGAAGTCAATTTGAACCAAATTTGATATGAGATGATAATGGGTCATAAGTAGTTGATTGATGCAAAAAGATTTTTTCTCATTGCCCCATGGGAACCTCGGGAGCTAAAAATAGGAAAAACCTTAAAACTGCCATATCTCCAAAACTGCACGGCACAGAGAATTCTTATTTTATGTAAAGCTTACTTTTATCCAGTAGAATAGAATGGTTAAAAAAAATCCCTATCGGTTTGATCACAAGGTACTTTTTCAGGACTTTGAAAAAGTACTGAGTCAGCACTTTTTAACACTGTAGGCAATGGGAAAAACATTAAAAAATCTTCTTCTCCAGATCCAGCAGGCAGAATCTTTTGATATTTGGTATGCAACATTGTAGGGTAGATCTGATTTAAGTTTGTTCAAATCGGCCCCCTGGGTTCATATTTGGGCTCAGTATAGGAGCCCGATTTCGAACTTAGTGCATTTCAGGCAAATTTCTTTAAAAATCTTCTTCTCCAGATTCAGCAGGCAAAATCTTTTGATATTTGGTATGCAACATTGTGGGGTGGATCTGATTCAAGTTTGTTCGAATCGGCCCCCTGAGTTTATATTTGGGCTCAGTACAGGAGCCCAAATTTGAACTTAGTGCATTTCAGACAAATTGCTTCCAAAATCTTCTCCGGATCCAGCAGGCAGAATCTTTTGATATTTTGTATGCAACATTGTGGGGTGGATCTGATTCAAGTTTGTTCAAATCAGCCCCCTGGATTCATATTTGGGCTCACTATAGAAGCCTGAATTCGAACTTAGTGCATTTCAGGCAAATTTCTTAAAAAATATTCTTTTCCAGATCCAGCAGGCAGAATCTTTTGATATTTGGTATGCAACATTGTGGGGTGGATCTGATTCAAGTTTGTTCAAATCGGCTCCCTAGATTCATATTTGGGCTCACTATAGAAGCTTGAATTCGAACTTAGTGCATTTCAGGCAAATGTCTTCAAAAATCTTCTTCTCCAGATCCAGCAGGCAGAATCTTTTCATATTTGGTATGCAACATTGTGGGTTGGATCTGATTCAAGTTTGTTCAAATCGGCTCCCTAGATTCATATTTGGACTCACTATAGAGGCTCGAATTCGAACTTAGTGCATTTCAGGCAAATTTTTTCAAAAAGCTTCTTCTCCAGATCCAGCAGACAGAATCTTTTCATATTTGTATGCAACATTGTGGGGGTGGATCTGATTCTAGTTTGTTCAAATCGACCCCCTGGATTCATATTTGGGCTCACTATAGAAGCCTGAATTCGAACTTAGTGCATTTCAGGCAAATTTCTTAAAAAATCTTCTTCTCCAGATCCAGCAGGCAGAATCTTTTGATATTTGGTATGCAACATTGTGGGGTGGATCTGATTCCAATTTGTTCAAATCGGCTCCCTAGATTCATATTTGGGCTCACTATAGAAGCTCGAATTCGAGCTTAGTGCATTTCAGGCAAATTTCTTCAAAAATCTTCTTCTCCATATCCAGCAGGCAGAATCTTTTGATATTTGGTATGCAACATTGTGGGGTGGATCTGATTCAAATTTGTTCAAATCGGCTCCCTAGGTTCATGTTTGGGCTCACTATATAGAAGCTCGAATTCGAAGTGCATTTCAGGCAAATTTCTTCAAAAATCTTCTTCTCCAGATCCAGCAGGCAGAATCTTTTGATATTTGGTATGCAACATTGTGGGGTGGATCTGATTCAAGTTTGTTCAAATCGGCCCCCTGGATTCATATTTGGGCTCACTATAGAAGCCCGAATTCGAACTTAGTGCATTTCAGGCAAATTTCTTAAAAAATCTTCTTCTCCAGATTCAGCAGGCAAAATCTTTTGATATTTGGTATGCAACATTGTGGGGTGGATCTGATTCAAGTTTGTTCGAATCAGCCCCCTGGGTTTATATTTGGGCTCAGTATAGGAGCCCAAATTTGAACTTAGTGCATTTCAGGCAAATTTCTTAAAAAAATCTTCTTCTCAAGATCCAGCAGGCAGAATCTTTTGATATTGGGTATGCACCATGCTTAGGGGGGTGAGATTCAAGTTTGTTCAAGCCAAGTCCCTGGGTTCATATTTGGGCTCACTGTGGTAGCCCGAATTATAACTTGGTTCAAAATGAGGAATTTTCTTTAAAAATCTTCTTCAGATCCAGCAGTCAGAATGTTTTGATCTATGGTATGCAGCATCCTTAGGGGGTGAGATTCAAGTTTGTTCAAGCCATGTCCCTAGGTCCATATTTGGACTCACTGTGGGAGCTCGAATTGTAACTTTTCTTTAAAAATTTTCTTCTTCAGATCCAGCAGTCGGAATGTTTTGATATTTGGTGGGCAGCATCCTTAGGGGGGTGAGATTCAAGTTTGTTAAAGCCAAGTCCCTGAGTTCATATATGGGCTCCCTGTGGGAGCCTGAATTATAACTTCAATATGAGGAATATTCTTTAAAAATCTTTTTTTTTTTTAGAACCATTGATCAGAATCTTTGGATATTTGGTATAAGCTTTTCTTAGGTGGAGCAGATGGCACCTGTTGAAATCAATTCTCTGGGTTGCTATTTAGGCTACCATGTCAGGTGAGTGCCCTCAGGCCCCTTGGGGCCTCTTGTTTTATATGTAATTATTAAAAGTTGGCAGATTCGAGACTTCCCATAAGGGTACTGTCGGAATAATTGTTATTTTTGCCAACTTACATGCAATTTCTTCGCACTGGAGCCATATTGTCTCAAAACCGTTCCCATGAGAAGATAGGGCATTCACTCAAGAACAATTTTGCTGTTATATGTTTTATTCCAAGTTTTAACCCTTACCCAGTTGTCAGGCCGTTAATTGGAGTACCCTCAACTTGTACATGTTCATTCAAATATTAAGATTCAAGATTAGTCCATGTCTCTTTTCAGACACTCAGTCTGTGATTGATGTTCACACATTAAGAGCATAAAATGATACACTAAAATCACCACACAAATATTTCAAAATTAACCCCTATTAGCCACAAATGATATGAACATATCATTTTATCTTCAAGATTTACTAACTTCAAGGGCAAATTTCTCTTAATTGCGAGGTTGTTGTAACAATTATTTTTGTATGCATAGATGCAACAATGCTTGCAGAAGAAAGTTACTGTTTAGTTTTTAATCTCGTCTTTAACCCTCAGGCAAATGAGGGAAAGAGTACCATCCGGAAATGCCCAAATTAGCTAACAGTGGTTGCATCTTCCTGTCATTTTGGAAAGGGTTAATTCTAAACACTTTGGTTAGGTAGAGATGCCTAATGAACAAATCCTCTGCTTTAAGTTGTGCTTTGGAGCTTAACACAACATAAGCTTTGGCCATGTAAAGAATAGTACTGTCAGAAAAAAAATCGATTTTCAGTGAATTTTGCAAACATCTGTACTCATTTCCTCTAATTGCAAGGTTGTTGTAGCAATTATTTTGGTATGGATAGATGTAACAATGATTGCAGAAGAAAGTTACTGTTTACTTTTTAATCTCAAGATTTAACCCCCAAACACAATGAGAGTGAGAATAAGAGTACCGTTATAGAATGCCCAAAATATCCAACTTTGGATGCTTTTTGTCCATCATTTTGAAAATGGGTCATTTCAAACATTTGGCTTTGCTATATGTAGTCTGCATTTTCACATTGGAAAGTTGGAAAAGCCCGTAATTTGTCCAACAAATTACAATTCTCTAGTTTTAATATATTATTTTTATGGTAGCTTAACCCTTTACCCAATAGAATAACCTATTTCTTTGAGGCAAAAAATGAAAATTTATACGTATTCAAGAATTTTTAGCTCACCTGACTGAAAGTCAGGGAGAGCTTAAGTGATCACTTTCTGTCTGTTATCTGTCTGTCGTCCATCCATCGTCTGTCCATCTGGCTTGAACTTTACATTAACGACTTATCATAAACCACTGCTCAAATTTGATATGCATGTTCTTTATCATATGTTAATTCAAATTTGTTCAAATAAAGTTCCCACTCCTACAGGGGGCTCCACAAGGGAAATTACTCTGATAGAACCCATAAATTGTTTTCCAAAATTTAAAAAATCTTCTTCTCCAGAACCATCAATTATTTATTTATTTATTGGTGTTTTAAGGTCACATATTTCTGCACAATGGCTAACCATGACTGTGACAGTTTTACAGGTGGAGGAAGCCGGAGTACCCGGAACCATCAATTAGAATCTTGTGATATTTGGTATACAACAACTCTACGGGGGTGAGATTCATGTTTGGTCAAATCGAGTCCCTTGATTAATATTTGGGAGCTGGAATTTTAACCTAGTACAATATGAGGAAATGTCTTTAAAATGTTCTCAGATCCACCAGTCAGAATCCTTTCATATTTGGTATACAACATCTCTAGGTGGGTCAGATTCAAATTTGTTAAAATTGAGTCCCTGGATTAGTATTTGAGCTCCCTATGGGAGCCCAAATTTTAACTTAGTACAATATGAGGGAATTTCTTTGAAAATCTTCTTCATCAGATCCACCAGTCAGAATCCTTTCATATTTGGTATACAACATCTCTAGGTGGGTCAGATGCATGTTTGTTCAAACCTGGTCCCTGGGTTAATATTTGGGCTCCCTACACGAGCCCAATTTTTAACTTGGTGCAATTTGAGGGAATTTCTTTAAAAATCTTCTTCATATCACCACCAGTCAGAAATTCAGAATCCTTTCATATTTGGTATACAACATCTCTAGGAGGGTCAGATTCAGACTCCCTATGGGAGCCCAAATTTTATAAGTGCAATTCAAGGGAATTTCTTTAAAAATCTTCTTCTTCAGAACCACCTGTCAGAACCCATTCATATTTGGTATACAACATCTCAAGGAGGGTCAGATTCAAGTTTGTTCAAATTGGGTTCCTGAGTTAATATATTTTGGCTCTCTATTGAAGCCCTAAGTTTAACTTAGTGCAAAATGAGGAGATTTCTGTAATAACTTCTTCAGATCCACCAGTCAGAATTCTTTCATATTTGGGATTGGTATATAACATCTCCAAGGAGGATTAGATTTAAGAATGTTCAATTCGAGTCCTTGGCTTAATATTTGGGCATTCCTTAGAGTTTTTCCATAAAATTTTCCTTCCAAACTGCAGTAACATAACCCTTGGAAGTTGCTTGTCTACACCTGATAGAATTAGAAGTAGTCAGGAAGATCTATGATAATAAACAACTGATATGGATACTATAGCTATGCATAATTTCATGACTTCATTCCTCTGCAGTGTTGATGAACCATTACTAACTGAATGTTACCCAAAATACTTCCTTGAACCACTTGTCAGGTGAGCGATTATAAAGTGTCATCTCATATATGGATAAGGAGAAGGGTTAAAATGTATTGCCTATGTTCACAGTGTACATGTTTTTGATGCCAGGTCCATAAGTATCTTCAGATATCATTTTTAATACATGTAGATATAACTTTTTTTGCCAAGAGCTCATAAAAAGGTTAGGGTCGTTTGGAATTGAAAGTTAGGAACCATTTCATTTCTTTTACTCAGCCTAATGCTAGCACGAGAAAATATAAAATTTCTTTGTCTGATGTCAGATCATGTCCACCCAGAACCTGCAGTTGCCCTCCAGCATTGAATATACACAAAAGCCATAAAATATCCGATATTATTAAAAACCTACATTACATGCACACAATTAATAGTTATGGCCCTGCTGTTCTTTACAAGATGGGTCAATTGATAAAGCATCAAGTATTAAAATCAACTTCCTGGTATTTTGAGCTTTTGACATTTCTCAGAAGTGTTGAACTAAAATAGAAAAAAACTAATATGGTAAATGTATGTAGAAATGTTGTTGACATCCACATGTATCAGAAAGACTGGCTTTCCTTCATATATATATATGGTTTATTTGGCTTTTCCTAAAAGGAAAAGACATTTGTTATTGTACAGGAAAAAAATTTTTTTTTTTTTCTTTCTTTCTTTCTTTCTCCTTTTCCAGCACTTTACAAGAGCGGAATTCTTGAACGTTGTTACAGATTTCATTAAAACTTCACAAGGTCATAGGTGACTATACTTTGTCTTGACAGTAAGCTTTTGACTTTGGGCGTTAACATTCTTCTGCCAAGACCCTCCTAAAAATGCCCAAATTTTCATTGACCAATATCTCCTGGTCCGAATTGGCTAATGACCTGAAATTTTCACAGATTTGTCATAAATACACTTTTCTATAAGCAACTGGTAACAAAAGTTTACCAAAATTAATTTTTCTGCCCAAATGTTTTAAATGTTTTAAAACATCAAAAATAGGCCTAAAAATCAAACATTTTGGCTTACAGTCTCGGCACTGTGAATTAGCAGAACACCGGTAATGGACTGAATAGTAAGAATGTAATGTATCATTATCATAAATGCAAAAGAAATTATGATTTTATCCAAAATGGCTGCCAAACGTGGAGAAAAAAAAACACCCAAATTTTCATTGACCAATATCTTCTGGTCCGAATGGTCAAATGACCTGAAATTTTCACAGATTTGTCATAAATACACTTTTCTATAAGCAACTGGTAACAAAAGTTTACCAAAATTAATTTTTCTGCCAACATTTTTTAAAACATCAAAAATAGGCCTAAAAATTGGACATTTTGGCCTATAATCTCGGCACTGTGAATTAGTAGATCATCAGTAAAGGACTGAATGGAAAGAATGTAATGTTTCATTATCATAAATGCAAAATAAATTTTGATTTTATCCACAGTGAGTCCAAAATGGCTGCCAAGCACGATCATTTATAAAATCATCGATCTCATAACTGACAAATGATGGGTTAACATATGGTGCATCACTGTACTCCTTGATCTTTGTGGAATGACATATATTCAGAGATTATGGGTGAGCTACTGTCAGACTCTCCAACGTGCTAACTCCACTCAAGCTGGGAACATCGGGCAAGGAATTTAAAATAACAAGGAAAAATGGAAATCTTGTGATGGGGCATGCGACTGGGGAGGGGGTGGGTGGGTCAAGACACAATATTAGAGCAGGGGGAGGGGTCAAGACTCAATATTAGAGCAGGGGGAGGGGTCAAGACTCAAGATGACAGTAGAAGCAGTGGCATGGGAACCAGGGGGTAAGAAGGTATTTAACCCCCACTCCTCCCCCCTAAAAAAACCAATTTAGGCCTGACATTCTGAGGATGACGATCATCCCTGAGCACTATCACCTGATGCCTTTATGCTCGACAAGTGACCATCGTCGCTAACAACTACACTTCAATCTTGTGCAACAGTGATCAGGTCATGATCGCGTACAATATACCCTGTGCTAACCAACGGCACCGGTGATGTTTAATAATAATGATATCCCAAACTCAGATTTAGGGTAATAAGAAAATGAAGTTTTTTGTTAAGCTATCCAAGGGACGTTTAAGCTGGAACCCCAAACCAGCCCAGAGCAGCTCTTGGCAGAGCTGAGCATGCACTCCTTCACTTTAGAAAGCCCACCAACGTTTTCTCTTCATAAGAAAGTTCTTAGCGCATAAAGACAGCATGCTAGTTTTGATCTGTTGAGTGTTCTTATAAAAGACAGCCTTAGTGTTCCTCTCAAAATCACCTTTGCCCTGGCATTTTGTCCCAAATTGAGTTTCCTGTCAGGACGATTTGTCCAAAGAAGCTGATCTTTTCTCTTTTTTTTGAGGAGTTCCTGTTGAAATGTTTTCAAAGGAAGATATTAACCTCCATAGCCTGGAAGCCTGTATGAATGTTTAGTACCATGGGATACATCCCATATAATACAGGTTTTTAAATTATGCAAATTAGACTAATTTTGATTTATTTAGTGTTACTTTCAGCACTGTAAGCGCAAATACCCATACGGCTCGGGCTAGAGGCCGTATTTATGAACCGATCTTTACGAAACTTCTTGGGTACCTTTGTTATCACCGTGGGATGAGAACGAGTGTTTTTGTGTCCAGTCTGAAATTCAAGATGGCCACTGGCAGCCATTTTGTACAAACTTAGGTGCAATCAGATTTTTGCACAGAACTTCCATATGAAAGCGCTGATTTTAATAATTTTTCTGTGTGAATGTTTAGTACCATGGGATACATCATATAATACAGTTTTTTTTCTTGTGCATAAATTATGCCAATTAGACTAACTTTGATCTATTTAATGTTACTTTCAGCACTGTAACTGCAAATGCCAATACGGCTCGGGTTAGACGCCGTATTTATGAACCGATCTTTACGAAACTTCTTGGGTACCTTTGTTATCACCTTGGGATGAGAACGAGTGTTTTTGGGTGCAGTCCAAAATTCAAGATGGCTGCCAGCAGCCATTTTGTACCAAAATTAGTGCAATCAGTTTTTTGTACAGAACTTTTGTATGAAAGTTCTGATTTGAATAAATTTCTGTATGAATGTTTAGTAACATGGAATACATCACATATAATGCAGGCATTTTTTCTCATGCAAAAATTATGCAAATTAGATGAACTTTGATTTATTCAGTGCTACTTATACATAGTAAGTGCACATGTCAATAACGGCTCGGGCTAGAGTCTGTATTTATGAACTGATCTTCACAAAACGTTTTGGGTACCTTTGTTATCACCTTGGGATGAGAACGAGTGTTTCTGGGTGCGGTCCAAAATTCGAGATGGCTGCCAGTGGCCATTTTGTACCGAAATTTGGTCCAATCAGCTTTTTGTACACAACTTCTATACAGTTCAGGCTAGAGGCCGTATTTATGAACCGATTTTTACGAAACTTCTTGGGTACCTTTGTTACCACCGTGGGACGAGAACGAATGTTTTTGGGTGCGGTCCGAAATTCAAGATGGCCACCAGCAGCCTTTTTGTACCAAAATTAGTGCAATCAGTTTTTTGTACAGAACTTCTGTACGAAAGTTCTGATTTGAATAAATTTTTGTAGGAATCTTTAGTAACATGGAATACATCACGTATAATATAGGTTTTTTTCTCGTGCAGAAGTTATGCAAATTAGATGAACTTTGATTTGTTCAGTGCTACTTATACACAGTAAGTGCACATGTCAATATGGCTCGGGCTAGAGTCTGTATTTATGAACTGATCTTCACAAAACTTCTTGGGGTACTTTTGTTATCACCTTGTGACAGGAACAAGTGTTTTTGGGTGCCTTTGTTATCACTGCTATGAGAACAAATATTTTGGGGTTCAGTCAGACCCACTCTGGGACTCAAAGATTTCTTTTCTAGTTTAGCATCTAACTGTCGCCCATCTTTACAATACTTTACCTATACATTTTTTACAGGCTACAGTCAGCATTTTTGTAAAGATCGTTACAATACTTTACAAGTACCTTTGTTATCAGGTCATTACTAGATGTTTGTCATTGCTGTGTCACATACTATACATGTACATGTCTTAAACAAGTTGAGCTACAGTGTCATTGACACTTTCATTAACTAATTGCTTGTGAATCACCTGTCACAATGCTTTGAGATGTGGTATTCACCTTGTTTTAGTGAGAGAGATTCAACTCTGTTTACAGAATGTTTCTTGTTTGTGTTCCAATCTGAAGAGATTTATGTTTATGTTCCAATCTGAAAATGCCCATGAAATACTCTTATTTTGTGCATATATGCACAAAATAAGAGTGTTTCATGGGCATTTTCCCACATGCTTGTGCTTGCACAAAACATTTTCTTGTCCTTACTTGATTTGGTGTGTGCATGCCTCCCCCTAAAAACTGGTCCTACTTCCGTACTTGATTTGGTGCACGCCTCCTCCAACTAAAAGCTGGTCCTACTTCCATGCTTGATTTGATGTGTGCATGCCTCCCCCAAAAAGGTGGTACTACATGTACTTACATACTTATTTGATTTGGTGTGTGCACCCCCTCCTCCCTAAAAGCTGGTCCTACTTCTACCCTTTCTTGATTTGGTGTGTGCACACCTTCCCCTAAAAACTGGTCCTACTTCTACCCTTACTTAATTTGGTGTGTGCACACCTTTCCCTAAAAACTGGTCCTACTTCCATACTTGATTTGGTGTGGGCCACCTCCCACTAAAAGCTGTTCTACTTCCATTGTTACTTAATTTGGTGTGTGCATACCTCCCCTTAAAAGCGGGTCCTATTTCCATTCTTATTTTATATAGTGTGTGCATGCCTCTCCCTAAAAACTCTTGCGTCCATTTTGGATTTGGTGTATGTACACCTTCCCTTAAAAGTTGATCTTACTTCCATACTTGATTTGATGTGTACCTCCTCCCACTAAAAGTTGGTCCTGCTTCCATCCTTACTTGATTTGGTCTGTGCATGCTTCCCCCAAAGGGATAGTCCTACTTCCATACTTGATTTTGTGTGTTCCTCCTCCCACTAAAACCTGATCCTACTTCCATACTTCATTTTGTGTGTGCTTACTCCCACTAAAAGCTGGTCCTACTTCCTTACTTGATTTTGGTGTGTGTCACTTCCTTTTAAAAGCTGATCCTACCTCCATACATGATTTTGTGTGTGCCTCCTCCCACAAAAGGCTGGCACCTCTTCCATACTTGATTTGGTGTGTGCCATCTCCCACTAAAAGCTGATCCTACTTCCAAACTTAGTTTGGTGAGTGACTTCTCCCACTAAAAGCTGCCCCCTACTTCTGTCGTTAATTGATTTGTTCTGTGCCACCTTCCACTAAAAACTGGTCCTACTTCCATCCTTACTTGATTTGATGTGAGCATACTTCCCCCAAAAGGCTGGTCCTACTTCCATACTTGATTTGGTGTGTGCCACCTCCAACTAAATGCTGGTCCTATTTCCATCCTCTCTTCATTAGGTGTGTGTACACCTCCCCCTAATAGCTGGCCCTACTTCCATCCTTACTTGATTTGGTGTGTGCACAACTCCCATTAAAAACTAGTCCTACATTCATACTTGATTTGGTGTCTCCCACTAAAAGCTGATCCTACTTCCACACTTGGATTGTGTATGCCCACCTTCCCTCTTTAATCTCATGTCCTACTTTTATACTTTCCTAATTTGTCCACCTCCCCCAAAAGGGTCTTACTTTCATGCTTGATTTGGCGTGTGTCCGCTTCCTCCTAAAAGCTGATCCCACTTCTATATGTGATTTCATATAACTTGCATCTCCCTAAATGTTAGCCCTATTTCCATACCATACTTGATTTTACATGTGCCCACTGTCCCATGAAAGACAGAACCACTGAGCAGAGGTGAGCAACTGTCAGACTTTCCAACGTATTAACTGTGCACTTTCCAACGTATTAACTGTGCACAAGCAGGATTAGCATTGGTTGAAGACAAGTGCACCATTGACGTGTAGTACACCTTAGTACACAGTTTCATCATGCCCCATGGGCAGTCAGGCTTAAGTGCCTTGACCAAGGACATAATACAGTTTCCCCTGGTGAGGATCAAAGCAGTTTAAGGTTCAATGCCATAACCACTGAGCCACCATGCTCCTGGTGTGTGCCTTCATCCGATCTACAAGCTGGTTCTACTTCCGTACCCACTTGATTTGATGTGTACCTTCCTCTCCATAAGGTAGTCCTACTTCCATACTTAATATGATACAACAAAAATTCCTAGATGGACCAAGGAAGCTTTAAATAAAACCTCAAATTACATTGATCAAAACTGTGTTATTTAGCAGAGAAATAATGTAGGCATTTTGAACCATTCAGAAATAGAATGCTATTGAAGCAGCAGTTCAAAACTCTTGAAATGATGTCACTAGAACCATTTTTATTTGAAATGTAGGGGGCGCGGTGGCTCAGTAGGTAGAGGTGCAGGCTGCAAGCCGAGAGGTCCTCGGTTCGAATCCCACGTGCGGTAACCGCGTTGTGTCCTTGGGCAAGACACTTCACCCTGCTTGCCTACATGGGGGCACGATGACGCTGTGTACTAAGGCGTACTGCACGTCGATGGTGCGCATGTCTTCAACCAATCTAACCCTGCCTGTGCCACGGTGCAGAGTTCAGAGTTACGATGTTGGGGAGCTGACAGCTGCTCGTCGTTGCTCGGTGGTTCTCTCCGGGTACTCAGGCTTCCTCCACCCGTAAAACTGTCACCGACATGATATGACCCTGGCTGTTAATGTGTCGTTAAACCCAAATAAATAAATAAATAAATATTTGAAATGTAATAAGACAACCAGAGGTCAAGATTCATGTTTCATGCAAGTACATGTGTACAATTGCATACATCTTTGGCTACCAGTCATTTTGAAAACCACAGGAGCACAATTAATGCCCTCCTGGGAAAAGGTTCGAAAGGTTGACTGCCCAAAGCATAACAGTCATTTGATTCTGATATATGGCACTGCACTAAGAAGACAACACAATGAGGATAGAGTATGGGACATGGGAATCAAGGAACCGAGGTGGGATCGGCTCACATGAAATAAAGCAAAAATTTCCCCAAGGGTTACTGATTCCTGTCTCCTCTACAACAACAGGTATATGTACTGGCATCATTCAACCTGACCATTAATTGAATCAGTGGCATAGTTAAAACTTGGATGTCTGCCCTATTCATCTACTGACGATTTTGTCAGAACTTTAGTGTTCTGACAAATATTTTCAGGACCAATTTTCTGTTCACTCTTTAAATAATTTCCAGTTAATATTTCAAAATTTGATCATTTTATTTGGATCAGACAGTGACGTCTTTAAAAACTAGTCCTACATTCATACTTGATTTGGTGTCTGCCATTTGTCTGTCTGTTTGGCAATAAAATATCCAGGATGGCAAAAAATGTATGGACACTGGGCATGGGCTTCTTCCATAATAGTGGATTTTATTATTTTTTCTATTTCTTGGGTATAATAGGACCTGGTAACAAATGCCTGGTGTTTTAGTCCTCTGAAATGGGTAGGATAGATAAAAACAAATGGCTAAGCTTGACTTCATACTCACACATATATTGCTGACCAATGAATGCTGAAAGAGACTCCTAACACCAATAAATGAATAATCTTATTTTGTTTCATTTTCTTTATTTCAGATGGTGCTCCATATTTTGACTGTTGAATATCAGTCCTGAAAAACAGGAAACCTGCAAATAGAGATATGCTTGTTGTTGCAAAAAGCCCTTGATAAACTTATTATGGTATATTTATGCTCCATACACAATGCACCATTAAGCACATTGCAATGATTTTCAACAAATAACACCTTTACAGTATAGTCGCCATGGACTGTTCAAAATCCACATGTGGGCAGTGATGTCCATGCATGCGTTAACCAGGTAATAAAAATCATCAGCAGCAAAATTTTAATTAATGAAGCACCGGATTGTACCCTGTGCTTCATTAATTAAATTTTTGATGATTATACCTGTAATCAGTGTTTGGAATTGAATATTATTGCGTCCATGGAAATATTGCCCATCTGTGGAAAATGACCAGTCCATGGCAGCTGTACTGTATATGCATTTTCTTTTCAATGACATTCTAGTCGACATGTGACTTATTCTGGTGTGATGAGTTTAACCCTTTACTTACTTTACTTTTACTTATCCTCTTCGCTCCCTTTTGCCTTGGCCTCTGCCTCATTCCAGGTGGTTCCCAACTCTCCGAGTTCTGACTCTGCTGTTCTGTGCTAGGTGTTTTTTGGCCTGCCTCTTGGCCTCTTTCCTTGTGAGGCCCATCTCCGAACAACCTTTGCTATGTTTGATGTCGGCATCCTAGCTTGTGACCTAACCATCTCATACGTCTTGATTACTTCCATGATACAGGTGGCCTGGCTGAGCTAAACGAAGTCTTTGAGATCTTGTTTGGCCAGAATATTCTGTTGATCTTCCTGAGGCACCCATGGTGGAAACTAGACAGTTTTTAGCTCACCTTGACACAGTCAAGCTGAGCTAATCTAATCACTCTCTGTCTGTCGTCAGTCAACACCATGTTTTGGTCTTCTCCAAAACCTCTGGGCCAAATCAAGTGAAAGTTTGTGTGAGTGATGGTCCCAAAAGGGCATTGCATTTTTCTTCAACTCAACATGCCCAGCCCCACAGAGAGGGGTGGGGCAAATGATCCAAAAATCTTTAAAAATCTTCTCATGAACCAGTGGGAACAATGACTTGATATTTGTTAACTGGTAGAGTGCTAAATTATTTTGGGCTATCCAAATTTGTTCACACATCTTTGCCTTGTTACAATTTATAGGAGAGTGCCTGTGGGGTTTACTGTTTGGCGGGAGGGGTATTTTCGCTTATTTAGGAGGACCGCCAATTGGGTCAAACATTTTTTGGGAGCTGTAGCAGCGATAGGTCAAACCGGGCGGTATGTTCACGGGTTTGAGTTTCAACTATCATTGCAGGGTGGTTCGCAGTGGTGTCGTTTTGAGGGGTATAGTTGGGAGTCCCACTGGAGGAGTAAAAAAGCGTATTCATAGTTGGATATTGTTGGAGGACAAATCAATGGTGTGATGCGCTGTTGGGGTTTGGGTGGGCAAAATGTTGCTCTCATAAATTGGGTGTGTGTCTGTGTCATCTTTTGAGTTAAGAGGGAGTGGTCTGTGGAACGTGGTCCTGGTGGAACTATGCTCTCATGGATGGCGAAGTTAAGGTTTCCCAGGCTGGAATGGGTTTCAGCCGGTAAGAACATAGGGGACCAATCAATTTATTTATTTATTTATTTATTTATTTATTTATTTATTTATTTATTTATTTATTTATTTATTTATTTGTTTTTGTTTAAGGTCACATATTTCTGCACAATGGCTAATCATGACCATGACAGTTTTGTGGGTGGAGGAAGCCGGAGTACCCGAATAAAACCACTGAGCAACGGCGAGCAACTGTCAGCTCCCCAACAAACTAACTCCACACAAGCAGGGTCGGCACTGGTTGAAGACAGGTGCACCATCGACATGCAGTACGCCTTAGTACACAGCGCCACTGTGCCCCCACATAGGCAATGGGGGTGAAGTGTCTTTCCCAAGGACACAACGTGGTTGCCGATCCAAGCACCTCTCGGCTTGTAGCTTGAACGTCACCCCCAGGACCAATCAATCTTGTGATACGGGATGTCCTGTATTACTGTCGGTTGATGAGTTGACATTGAAGATGGGGGTCACAAGTACTGGGTGGGGGGGGGGAGCTCTCCTGTGACCGGGTGAGAGTATGGGATCACAGAAGATCGTATTGTTAATTGGGGTGCCATGTTGTAGCTGGTTAAGGGTGGCAGTAAACAACGTTGATGGGGCTTCATCTCGTTCGGAGATACTGGGAATCGGGTTCAAGTTGTCCTTCTTTATATGCGCAGGACTGGATACTTCACTGTTGGAGTTGTCACTTTGGGATATTTCCCTGGATAAGTGTGAAAGGTGTATGGACCGTTGAGACTTGTCGGGTGACAGGTCAATCTTTTCATTACTACATGTAATTGGGTTTGGTGTGGAAACAATGTTAGTCATGCCCATCCTGCCACGCTTGGGATTCACCAGGGTGGGAGGGGGTGGGGGGCAATTCCATTTGCCTCTTGGGCTCAGGGTTATGGGTTTAAATTTTTCAATTTGGTCCTGGGGTCATGAGATTGCTGGGTATTGACCATAAATTCACGGTTTTGTCTGGCTTCTGCAGCCTTGTATTGGGCATACCCTTTTCTAACACTAGTACTGACGTTGGTAAAACCTGAAGGCCTTAATCACTCGTCCGGAAGCATTATCCGCAGGGGATAACTAGTTACGCCTAATCCAGACTTTTCAAACCAACGAGAGAAAAGGGAATCTGACGGTAGGTTTATAGCTATCGCTGGTGTAAGGTTATTATACACTCGAGTAGCATCGATTTGCACAGTCAAAATGGACGCGGGATGGGGTTAAAGTTATGCTGTATGACGGGTCCGTGGAATAACAGCATGTCAAGGGACGATGTGTCTCAGTCACCAAAGTGAAAAGTAGGTGAAAAATCCACCAAGGGGGTGAAACCTTTCAGCGTGGAGATGGTGGAGCTATTTGGTATTTACGGGTCTGTATCTTGCAAAGTAGTGAGTACACTTTGTGAGTTATGGTAAAAATCACTCCATTCAATGTGGAGCTGGAAGGAAATATTTGGTATTTATGGATGTGTGTCTTGTGAAGTAGTGAATAAACTTTGTGTTTTAGGGTAAAAATCACTACAACCAGCGTGGAGCTGAGAGGAAATGAAGTGAGAAAACATTGAGTTTAAGGGTAAAAAAACACTACATTATACACTAGGAAGTACCGGGTACAGGATCAACACTTTGGATTTGGAGTGTTAAGCAAACACAAACTTTTCATCTTGTAAAGTAGTGAGAAAACGTTGTGTTTTAGGGTGAAAGTCGCTACAGTAGGTACTGGGAGGTACCGGGTGCTGGGTTGACACTTCGGGATTGGAGATATTATCTCGAGATCTTGAGATATTATGTCGAGATCTTGAGATAGTTTCTCGAGATCTTGAGATATTATCTCGAGATCTTGAGATAATTATCTCGAGATCTCGAGATAGTTTCTCGAGATCTTGAGATATTATCTCGAGATCTTGAGATAAAAAAAAGTATTGAGGGTGTCCTAAATCAGCCACCGTAGCATCTACATGTTAATATACTTCTATTTTAGCTAGGGCCTGTGGGGTGATTTTTTTTCATAAAATCACTCAAACATATTTTGAAGCAAAGAGAAGAAAAATCTACAGTGCACTACCTCTCACTCCTACCCCTGGGGGAATTTCATAAAATCAATCAAAACTCTCCAAATCTTCTTCAAGCAAAAATATTTTTGTTCAATGGACCCTCCAATCCCCCACAGGCCTCAAGAGGCCTGATAGGCCCCCATTTAGGCAAACATTAAAATTACACACACACATTAACATCTAACTAAAATTTACCACAATTAGCTCTGTCAGAATCTGACTTGTGCACATGAAGATGAAGATTTTTTAAAGAATAGTCCTTATTCTGCACTATGTTAAATTTTGGATTCCACAGGGAGCCCAAATATGACCATGGCACTTGATTTAAACAAACTGGAATCTGAATCTCCTAAAGTTTCTGGATATCAATTATCAAAAGATTCCAACTCGTGGATCTGAAGAAGATTTTTAAAGGAATTTCTCCATCTTGAATTAAGTTAAAATTTAGGTTGCCATAGGGAGCCCAAAAATAAACCCAGGGACTTTATTTGAACAAACTGGAAATCAACCCCATGAAGGATACTGCAAACCAAATATCAAAAGATTCTGACTGATGGGTCTGAAGAAGAGGATTTTAAAAGAATATTCCTCATATTGCACTAAGTTAAAATTCAGGCTCAAATATGACCTTAGGGACTTGATCTAAACAAATTTGAATCTAAACCTTCTAAGGATGCTGCATATTAAGTATCAAAAGATTCTGACTGGTAGATCTGAAGAAGAAGATATTTAGAGAATATTCCTCACATTTCACTAAGTTAAAATTAAAGTTCCCATAGGGAGCCCAAATATGACAACAGGGACGAGATTTGAACAAACTTGACTCTGACCCATCCTAAGGCGGTTCTATACCCATCATCAAATGATACCGACTGAAGGATCTGAAGAAGACATTTTCCTCATACCGCACCAAGTTAAAATTCTTCAGATCCCTATAGGGAGCCCAAATATGAACCCAGGGACCTGGTTTGACCAAACTTAAATCTCAACCCACTCAGGATGCTACAAACCAAATATCAAAAGATTCTGAACTGTGGGCTCCAATAGAGATCCCAAATATTAACTCAGGGATCCAGTTTGAACAAACTTGAATCTGCCAGCCACTCCCAGATATGTTATATGCCAAATATGAAAGGATTCTTTCTGGATCTGAAGTAGACTTTTAAAAGAAATTCCCTCACATTGCAATAAGTTAAACTTTGGGCTCCAATGGAGAGCCCAAATAGTTGCCCAGGCCACAATTTGAGCAAACTTTAATCCGACATACCCCCCCCCCCCCCCCAAAAAAAAAAACAAAACAAAAAACCTCCACCCACCTAGAGCTATAGTATAACAAATATGAAAGGAATCTGACTGGTGGTGATCTTAAGAAGAAGATTTTTAAAGATATTTCCTCATATTGCACTAAGTTAAAATTTGGGCTCCAATAGATAGGCCAAATATTAACTCAGGGACCCAATTTGAACAAACTTGAATCTAACCCACCTAGAGATATTGTATACCAAATATGAAAGGATTCTGACTGGTGGATCTGAAGATAATTTTTAAAGAAATTCCCTCACATTGCACTAAGTTAAAATTTGGGCTCCCATAGGGAGCCCAAATATTAACCCAGGGACCCGTTTTGAACAAACCAGAATCTTTAAATACATTTCCTCATATTGTAACAACTTAATATTTTGGTTCCCATAGCAAGCCCAAATATGAACCTAGGGACTTTATTTGAACAAACTTGAATTGACATATGATAAGGAACATGTATATCAAATTTGGTTCAATTCGGCCCAGTGGTTTATGAGAAGTCGATAATGTAAAGTTTACACCGGATGGATGACAGACAGACAACGCGTGGATGATGGATGGAAAGTGATCACTTAAGCTCCCCCTGACTTTCAGTCAGGTGAGCTAACAAGGGCAATAACTTGCAAAGAAATACTTGGACACAGCTGGTTCGCAATCCCAATCACATTCATGATATTATCACCAAAAAGCTATATATCAAATTTGAGAAAAAAATAAGTTGAATGGTTTTCTTTTAAATATGATGACAAGAAATGGAGGAGGGATGGACAGAAAGCTGGATAGAGAGATAGCAAAATGGATGGATGGATGGATGGAGGATGGATGGATGGATGGATGGATGGATGGATGGACGCATTCTGAATGCATTTATGCGTTTTCTAACCAATAGGACTGATATAGTCGCTATATGTGCTGGCAGGGAGAATGCTGTTAAACCCAATCGTCAAGTCAAATATGACAGTGAAGATTGGGAAGAATCTTATGAAAATTGCAAACATTTCTGGGCACACAGGCCTGCATCTAACAGATACCTACCTACCACATGCAGCATTTGGATGAGAGTTTTCCAGATTTTTCAGTGTTTAGACTCAGATTAGAAAAGGAGGTGGTGATGCACCCCAAACTAGACAGGAATCTTCAGTGAGAAGGGCATATAGGGACCAGGAGGCATCAGATTTCCGGTAAATCGGGGATCAAGGGAGCTACTCGGATCTGTCGGGAAAGGGGCTCTTTGTGGGAAACGGAGTAGCGAAAAGGAGGGAGTGGATGTGTTATAACCAGGTAGGGACAGGCGATGCTCTTGTGTCATGAGAGCATCTTTCCCTTATATCATTGGCAGGTGTCAATCCTCTTGAGGAGGGTCCCCCTTACCTTTTAGGGTACTAGGAGGAAGGGAAACTGTTGTTGCGCCCCGGGAGGGGTTTGTGTGATATATAGGGTGGGGGAGGCACCTAATTGCCAGTTAATCTACGGTGGAGATGCTACTATGGGTATCTTTGGGAAGAAATCCCTTATGGGACCGGGAGTAGCAAAATAGAAAGTGGGGTGCTACTTATTGTTTCAAATGTCGCGGGGACATATTTTCATCAGAACATTGCAGAGTTCACTGTTTGGCGGGAGGCACACTTTCACTTATTTTGGAGGAACGCCAGTTGGGTCAAACATTTTTTGGGAGCTGCAGCTGCGATAGGTCAAACCGGGCAGTATGTTCACGGGTTTGAGTTTCGACTATCATTGCAGGGTGGTTCGCAGTGGTGTCGTTTTGAGGAGTATTGTTGGGAGTCCCACTGGAGAAGTATGAAAAGTGTATTCATAGTTGGGTATTGTTGGAGGACAAATCAATGGTGTGATGTGCTATCGGGGTTTGGGTGGGCAAGATGTTGCTCTCATAAACTGGGTGTGTGTCTGTGTCATCTTGTGAGTTAAGAGGGAGTGGCGTGTGGTCCTGGTAGAACTATGCTCTCATGGATGGCGAAATTAAGGTTTCCCAGGTTGGAATGGGTTTCAGCCGGTGAGAACATAGGGGACCAATAAATCTTATGGGATGGGATGTCCTGTATTACTGTCGATTCATGAGATGATGTTGGGGGTGGGGTCACAAGTACTGGGGGATCTCCTGTGAGTGGGTGAGAGTATATGATCACGGAGGATCGTATGGTTAATTGGGGTGCCATGTTGCAGCTGGTTAAGGGTGGCAGTAAACGACGTTGAGGGTGCTTCATGTTGTTTGGGAATACTGGGAATCGGGTTCAAGTTATCCTATATATGAACGGGACTGTATACATCACCATTGGAGATGTCACTTTTGGGTATGTCTCTGGAGGAGTGTGAAAGGTGTATGGACCGTTGAGACTTGTCGGGCGACAGGTCAATCTTTTCATTACTACATGTAATTGGGTTTTGTGTGGAAACAATGTCAGTCATGCCCATCCTGCCACGTTTGGGATTCACAGGAGGGGGGGATTCTATTCGCCTCTTGGGCTCAGGATTATGGGTTTCAGTTTGGGTGTGTAATCGTGAGAACAGCTCCTGTGTGTCAGGAGATTGCTGGGTATTGACCATAAATTCACGGTTTTGTCTGGCATCTGCAGCCTTGTACTGGGCAAGCCCTTTTCTAACACTGACGTTGGCAATACGTGAGGTCCTTAATCACTTGTCTGGAAGCAGTATCCACTGGAGATAACGAGTTACGCCTAAACCAGACTTTTCAAACCAACGAGAGGAAAGGGAATCCTAGGGTAGGTTTATAGCTGTCGCGGTGTAGGGTTATTATACATCGGGTAGCACCGTCGATTTGCTCGGTCAAAATGGACGCGGGAATGGGGTTAAACTTATGTTGTATGTCTCAGTCAGCAAAGTGGAAAGTAGGTGAAAAATCCAACAAGGGAGTGGGGATGAAAACTTTCAGCATGGAGCTGGGAGAGCTATTTGTATTTACGGGTCTGTGTCTTGTAAAGTAGTGAGTAAACTCTGTGAGTCTTCGCAACAAGGTGATTAGTTGATAAGTTTTCTGAGTGACAGGAGTGGATTCGTGTAATTGTCATGGGGGGGTGGGGGACACGAATATGTTGCTGTTGGAAAAGATGCGACAAGTGAATAACCAGTTTGAATGATTTCTGCTAATGATCAAAGGGTGACACCGACATATATAATGCTTATCTCGAGATCTTGAGATATTATCTCGAGATCTTGAGATACTTTCTTGAGATCTTGAGATATTATTTTGAGATCTCGAGATATTATCTCGAGATCTCGACATAGTTTCTCGAGATATTATCTCAAGATCTCGAGATATTATCTCGAGATCTTGAGATATTATCTCGAGATCTTGAGATAGTTTCTGGAGATCTTGAGATATTATCTTGAGATCTCGAGATATTATCTTGAGATCTTGAGATATTATCTCGAGATCTTGAGATAATTATCTCGAGATCTTGAGATATTATCTCGAGATCTTGAGATATTAACTCAAGATCTCAAGATAATTATCTCGAGATCTTGAGATAGTTTCTCGAGATCTCGAGATATTATCTCAAGATCTTGAGATAATTATCTCGAGATCTTGAGATAGTTTCTCGAGATCTTGAGATATTATCTAGAGATATTATCTTGAGATAAAAAAAGTATTGAGGGTGGCCTAAATCAGCCACCGTAAGATGCTGAATGTGACCTTAAATCCTTCTTTAAACATTTTATCAGGTGAGCTATTAAGGTCCCTTGGGGCCTCTTGTTGGAATTAGGCATCAGGTGATTAGCCATCCTATGGCATTGCACTTTTTGAGTATAACTTCCAAACACAAACACATTTCATATCATTGCATTTCAAAGAAAACTGTTCAAGATTATTTGTCTAAATTTAATATTTAGTTCTTTGGAAAGGGGATTTCAAACCATCTATGTTCAAGCATTTCTTTGCAAGTTATTGCTCTTGTTGGACTTAGGTATTGGGGAACTGGCCATCCCATGGCATTGCACTTGTTGTGAATAGTGCTGGCTGGTTTTTGTCATTCTGTTAGGTAATGGGTCACCTCATCTTCTGTTGCTCTCTTCTGCAACAAGTTGATCAGAAATTTGGTGTTCACAATTTTGTTTTTACTTTGCCTTTATACTAAGTGGTCATGTGCTGTTTAAACCTTAACCAAACATGAATAAAAGATGACACTATTTGCACAAAATTTTGTTAAGAACTAAATACGTTAATTTTTTACTACAAGATCTGGCTTATGACATCTCTCATTTGAATGAGCTGAATTATCTTGTTCTAAAGATGGGTCATAAGCTATATTTTAAAATATTGCTCAGGTCAAAGTGGTTTCAAGCATGATTTTGTAACAGAACAATATTTACATTATATCAAATGTAGATGTGAGCATAGGTGCTGTAGGGCGTTAAGAAACTGAAATGTCAAGTTGAATGGCTTCATACCAGATGTCAGCTTTAACATTTGGGGATACAGTGGAACCCTGTTAATTGAATAAATTGAAGGAGTTATTTTGAATGGGGAATTTGTGATTTTCGAATCAGTCCATGTAGAAACTGAAGTGTTATCTCCCTTCATATTCAATTTTCCATCAGTTGGGGAGAGGGGGTGGGGATGCTAAGCTTCCTTGGATGGGTCGGTCTGCAAGTTCTATTAAATCTTGCTTGACAGAGTCCACTGAGCCTAGACAAACAAGAATAATACATTAAATTCCTGTACTGGATTGCAGTAAAGACAAACTAGTTTATAACAAGGGGAATTCAGTGGTTATCAGTATAAATTCACATATTACAAGATTTCCTATTCAATTAACAAGAGCTTACTCTATAATCCATACACAATTAACCAGTCAAATCTGTACTTAAGGTATGGTAAATGGTTAACATAGTTATTCAATTCATATATATCCAGTTAACTGGGCTCCACTTCCTGTGGGAACACTAGGAAGTGAACCAAGCTCTAAAATGGGCAACACGGGTATAACCGATTGGCTGGCCTTATAAATAAATAAATGGGCTCCACTTTTTATAGTAAGAATTGGTTACTGACATGTCTGATTTTAGATGAAACTGAAGGATTTGTTTCAACTGGTAGAGTGCTGGAAGCCCATATTTGTGCTTCATTCTCAAGTGCAGGTACTGCCACATAAAGGCTTCAAATTCAATGGGTATGCTTCATATTATCTTTGAAGTGATATTATTTAGTCAGTTAGGATTTGCCTTGTTACAATTTATGGGAGAGTGCCCACTGCACTCTCCCATAAATTGTAGCAAGGCAAAGACATGTGAACAAATTTTGATCGCCAAAAATAATTCAGCACTCTACCAGTTAAGTAATTATAAAAAAGGCTAAATAGTTTCACTGCACTTTTCGAGTAGTTCTGTGCATAAAATATTTTATTTCATTACTTGCGGACTGACCCATCCCAGGATTGGTAGCCCTACCCATGCAATGGAATATTTCTAGTGGCATTGAATATCAGTTTCCAGCTGGACATGGACTGAATCACAATTATATAATAGATAAGCCCACAGTAATTTTTCTGTTATAGTGAAAAATAACGTTAATATGGTTACTTGAGCAAGTGTTTCTTATTTATTTTCAGTTGAAGATGGCAGGTAAAGGGAAATCACCCAAGAAATTTGAAAAACTACAGCCATCAGTAGATTTGGGAATTCCCAAGGAAATTGTGGTTAAACCATCTGATGTTTGTGAAGGAGAGTTAGGTATGTGATCAAAGATTTGATTATTCATTACTTATTACTTTCCAAAGTGTGATTTCCTGGGATTTCCGGGTTTGATTATAAACAATAACTTCACAAGTGAATTATGCAATCAACAATTGTGTCGTGTATCCATGCGCGCAAACGAAGATGCTTTGCCGTGGGTGTAATGGGGACTTCACTGTTTTTTTGTTTTTTAACCCTTTACCTAACATGAAAAGCCAACGACACTTGCAAAAAAATTCTTGAATAACTAATTTTTAGCTCAACTTTGACGAAGTCAAATTTGAGCTATTGTCATGGCCTGTCGTCCGTCCGTCCGTCCGTCCGTCCATCCGTATGTCCGTATGTCAATAATTGGCTATGGCTTGGGCTAGAGGCCGTATTTATGAACCAATCTTTACGAAACTTCTTGGGTACCTTTGTTATGACCCTGGGACGGGAACGAGTGTTTTTGGGTGTGGTCCAAAATTCAAGATGGCTGCCAGTGGCCATTTTGTACCGATGATGCAAAAATCAGTTTTTTGTACAGAACTTCTGTATGAAAGTTCTGATTTGAATAAAGTTTTGTATAAATGTATAGTACAATGGGATACATCACATATAATACGGGTTTTTTTCTCGTGCGTAAATTATGCAAATTAGACTAACTTTGATTTATTTAGTGTTACTTTCAGAGCTGTAAGTGCCAAGCTGCTATGGCTCGGGCTAGAGGCCGTATTTATGAACCAATCTTTACGAAACTTCTTGGGTACCTTTGTTATGACCGTGGGACAAGAACGAGTGTTTTGGGGTGCAGTCCCAAATTCCAGATGGCTGCCAGCAGCCATTTTGTACCGACGATGCCGAAATCTGTTTTTTGTACAGAACTTCCATATGAAAGCTCTGATTTGAATAATTTTTTGTATGAATGTTTAGTACCATGGGATACATTACATATATTACAGGTTTTTTTCTTGTGCGTAAATTATGCAAATTAGGCTAACTTTGATTTATTTAGTGTTACTTTCAGCACTGTGAGTGTAAATCCCAATACGGCTCGGGCTAGAGGCCGTATTTATGAACCGATCTTCACGAAACTTCTTGGGTACCTTTGTTATCACTGTGGGACGAGAAGGAGTGTTTTGGGGTCCAGTCTGAAATTCAAGATGGCCGCTAGCAGCCATTTTGTTCAAAATTAAGTGCAATCAGATTTTTGCGCAGAACTTCCAAATGAAAGATCTGATTTGAATAAATTTTTGTATGAATGTTTAGTACCATGGGATACATTACATATAATACAGAGTTTTTCTCGTGAATAAATTTTGCAAATTAGGGGTCTGGGTGGGGCTTAGAAAATTTTGGACCAAAATCCGGAAATTAGTTTTTTGTGTTTTGATGCATTTTGGTCAATTTTAAGAAGAAGAAGAAAAAATTTTAGTCTGAAAATATTTTGTTTGGGACTGAAAATTTCCACACAAAAATAATAATCTACAATGATTGGTCTTAATCTGTAGTCCATTACAGTCACCTTGTAATTCTTTTATTATTGTTGACTGGGCCAAAACAAATACTAATTCCTGTCATATTCATTATTCAGTTGTCTTGGTCACAGCAAGTACTAATTCCTATCATATCCAAGTTGAGCTACAGAGTCATTGACTCTTTCATTTCATTTTTTGTCTCAAAAACATAGGTTATGACCCCTCATTGGAACGAGCTCGACAAACCTATGTTTTAGAGACAAAAAAATGAAAAATTATGAAAATTAATTGGCGATTTTTGAGAATAGCAGTGGCTGGTTTTGGCCGTTATGTTAGGTAAAGGGTTAAATAATATAATTATTGTTAATAATGAAAAGTAATAAACAGAGTAATCGCTTGACTGGACTGGTTACGTGAAATAATTCATTCGAGGCAAAGGACTATATTGTAAAACACTTGTGTGCATTCGCGCACTCGTGTTTGTACAGCGTCCCTCACCTCTCATGAATTATTTCACATAACCAGTCCAGTCAAGCGATTACTCTCTATTTGTTGACTGTTTCTAAGATGACACAATAGTTATCAGATATTTTTTGCATTTGAAGGGAGATGAGAGTAGGGTCTGTTCATATAGTATTTCCAATGCTGATTGCACTGTTTTAATCCTATGCAAGCATTTTTTTGCCTGCTTAGTTTCAGTCGCTTTCAAAATCGCCTGTATCTTAGACATGCCGACTCCTCCCTTTCCGAAGGGTAAAACAGAAGTAGCATTAAGCCTGCTGTTGATCTTGGACCCTCAGAAAAGTATATTTACTATAACTGATCAGTGTGGGATGAGTCAGGCTGTTAATTATTAATGTTGGGGGCGTGCAGTGGCTTAGTAGGCAGAGATGCAGGCTGCAAGCCGAGAGGTCCTCGTTTCGAATCCCACCTGCGGCAACCGCATTCTGTCCTTGGGCTAGATACTTAATACTGCACGTCGATCATGCACTTGTCTTCAACCAATGTTAACCCTGCTTGTGTGGAGTTAGTACGTTGGGGAGTCGGACTGTTGTTCGCCATTATTC
This sequence comes from Pictodentalium vernedei, assembly GCA_031216915.1. NCBI lineage: Eukaryota > Metazoa > Mollusca > Scaphopoda > Dentaliida > Dentaliidae > Pictodentalium > Pictodentalium vernedei. The sequence continues at coordinate 259,200,612 of CM062290.1, read as the reverse complement.
GGTGGTTCTCAACTCTGGGTACTCAGGCTTTCTCCACCTGTAAAACTGTCCGACATGAGATGCCCCTGGCTGTTGAAAGTGCTGTTAAACCCCAATAAATAAATTCCTTTTCTGCCATCAATAAATGACAGTGCCCTCCAACATCATGTCATTAATTGTTATATTATCTATAATAATATAATATCAGTTTTGTATGTAGCAGTATCTGTTCTGACGAGGAGAATTGTTTGAATTTTTAGAATAACTTGACAAAGTCTGTGAGTCTGTTAGTCTGTCAGTCTGCTCACATTTTCTTTGTCACAGGTTACATCCTGTAGTTCTTGTCCGATCATCACAAAATTTCATCTGAAGGTTCAAGGTTATGTCTAGATGAGAAAGCCCCTTTTGGTCGTGTTTGGTCAACTGTGATGGCTGCGAGAGCCCAAACCCCAAAACCTTTAGCACAGTCTACAGGTCGTATTTATGAAGGGATTTCATTGTAACCTGGTAGGATGACTCTGTATAATGTCTAGATGAGAATATCCCCATTTGGTCACGATTGGTCAACTGTAATGGCTGCAAGAGCCTGACACCCAAAAACCTTTAGCACAGTCTACAGGTCGTATTTATGAAGGGATTTCATTGTAACTTGGTAGGATGACTCCATATAATGTCTAGATGAGAACATCCCCTTTTGGTCGCGATCAGTCAGCCATGATGGCTGCCCGAGCCCAAAACCCAAAACCTTTAGCACAGTCTACAAGTCGCATTTATGAAGGGATTTGATGACTCTGTATAATGTCTAGATGAGAACGTCCTATTTTGGGCATGATCGGTCAACCGTAACAGCAGCAAGGGATGTTACCTAGATTTGTTTAGCACAGTATGCAGTTCATATTTATGAAGCAATTTCATTGTAACTTGGAAGGATAACTTGGTATGATGTCTAGATGAGACTACTATATTTTGGTCACGATCGGCCTGCCATTACCACCGCCTGGTCACTTGACCTAGATTCCTTTAGCAGTGCTTACAGGTTGTTGTTATGAAAGGATTTCATTGTAACTTGGTAGGATAACTTATTATGATATCTAGATGAGACTCTCTTATTTGGGTTATCAGTCAGCCGTGACTGGCGAACCATCACGTGACCTAGATTCCTTCGGCAAAGTCTACAAGTTATATTTATGAAGAGATTTCATTGTAATGTGGTAGGATGACTCATTTTGGAATGATTTTACTGTTACATGGTAACTTTGGTTGGCATACGTTAACTGTTAGGGCCATATCAACCCAGGTCTTAATTCTTTAGTACAGTCTACAATCAAATTATTCTTATTGAATTGAAAACATAGCATATAGGGAACATAAATTAACATATTCTCAATTATCACAATTCTTGTCTTATTTCATAATCCTTTCATAAACATTGAACATTATCCTTTTCATCAAACACTACACACAGTCATGTTAAGCTACAGTGTCATTGACTCTTTCATTACAAATCCCACTACCCCAGTTTAGGTTAACAGAGCAAGAGGTTCTGCCAGTAATCCAGACAGAACTTGTTGCTCACTCGACCCATACTGGGGTAGACGGAGTTGTAAAAAATGAACACAGGTTCAACAACAGTTTACTTGCATTGATTGGTTTGAATGCATTCCATGGAGAACACACTCCATTTACTGGGCATTTAGAAGATGTTTGAGAAGCAAAACATTACAAAACAGTTCAGGAGAGCAATTTGCTCACCTAAGTAGCTTCCAGGAGAGCCATTTTTTGCCCCCTGGATTTTTAGCTCACCTGGCCTAAAAGGCCATGTGAGCTTTTCTCATCACTTGGCGTCCGTCGTCGTCCGTAAACTTTTCACATTTTCTTCTTCTCTGTAACCGCTGAGCCGGTGTGAACCAAATTTGGCAGGAATAGTCTATGGGAGGTCCTCTACAAACGATCCTCATTTTGTTCCCATCAGATGAAAAACATGGCTTCCAGAGGTATTCTTTGATTCTGCTTGGTGGATTTTCAAATATCTTCTCCTCTGAAACTTCCAGTTAAAATGTTTTGAAACTTCACATAAATGATGACTGGGACCCCCTCTACCAACGATCCTCATTTAGTGTTGATTGGGTCACAAACATGGCCACAATTGCAGCTTATAGTTACTGTAGAAACCCTATGAGAAATCACATTTTCATCATCTTCTCTGGAACTATTGAGCTGTCATGAACCAAACCTGTCAGGGATAGTCTATGTGAGGTTCTCTACAAACATACATTAAACTCTACATTTTGATCCCATGGGTTTGAAAACATGGCCGCCAGAGGCATTCTTTGATTCTGATTGGTGGATTTTGAAAAATCTTCTCTGAAACCACAGGGCCAAATGTTTTGAAACTTTGCATGGTTGATGACTGAGAGGCCCCCTCTACCAACGATCCTCATTTAATGTTGATGGTGTTGCATACATGGCTTCAATTAAGGCTTATATTTACTATAGAAATCCTATGGTAATCACATTTTGATCTTCTCTGGAACTACTGAGCTGACATGAACCAAAACTGGCAGTAATGGGCTATGGGAGGTCCTCGACAAACGATCCTCATTTTGTTCCCGTGGGTTGAAAAATATGGCCGCCAGAGGCATTATTTGATTCTGGTTGGTGGATTTTCAAAAATCTTCTCTGAAACTGCCAGGCCAAATCTTTTGATACTTCACATAAATGATGACTGGGACCCCCTCTACCAACGATCCTCATTTAATGTTGATCGGGTTGTAAACATGGCAGTAATTGCGGCTTATAGTTACTATAGAAACCCTATGGGAAATCACATTTTCATCTTCTTCTCTGGATCTTTGGCAAAACCAAATTTGAGCTTATGCCATGGCCAGTCGTCCGTCTGTCCGTAGTCCTCCGTCTGTCCGTCAACAATTCAATACGGCTCGGGCTAGAGGCCGTATTTATGAACCGATCTTTTTGAAACTTGTTGGGTACCTTTGTTATGACCGTGGGACGAGAACGAGTGTTTTCAGGTCCGATCCAAAATTCAAGTTGGCCGCTAGCGCCCATTTTGTCCAGACTTAGGTGCAATCAGATTTTTGCGCAGAACTTCCATATGAAAGCGCTGATTTGAAAATTTTTTTGTGTGAATGTTTAGTACCATGGAATACATCACAGAAAAAAGGTTTTTTTTCTCGTGCAGAAATTATGCAAATTAGATGAACTTTGATTTTTAGCTCAACTTTGACGAAGTCAAATTTGAGCTATTGTCATGGCCCGTCGTCCGTCCGTCTGTCCGTCCGTCCGTCTGTCCATCTGTCCGTCTGTCCGTACGTCAACAATTGGCTATGGCTCGGGCTAGAGGTCGTATTTATGAACCGATCTTTACGAAACTTCTTGTGTACCTTTGTTATGACCCTGGGACGGGAACGAGTGTTTCTAGGTGTGGTCCGAAATTCAAAATGGCTGCCAGCGGCCATTTTGTACCGATGATGCAAAAATCAGTTTTTTGTACAGAACTTCTGTATGAAAGTTCTGGTTTGAATAAAGTTTTGTATAAATGTTTAGTACCATGGGATACATCACATATAATACGGGTTTTTTTCTCGTGCGTAAATTATGCAAATTAGACTGACTTTGATTTATTTAGTGTTACTTTCAGAGCTGTAAGTGCCAAGCTGCTATGGCTCGGGCTAGAGGCCACATTTATGAACCAATCTTTACAAAACTTCTTGGGTTCCTTTGTTATGACCCTGGGACGGGAACGAGTGTTTTTGGGTGTGGTCTGAAATTCAAGATGGCTGCCAGTGGCCATTTTGTACCGATGATGCAAAAATCTGTTTTTTGTACAGAACTTCTGTATGAAAGTTCTGATTTGAATAAAGTTTTGTATAAATGTATAGTACAATGGGATACATCACATATAATACGGGTTTTTTTCTCGTGCGTAAATTATGCAAATTAGACTAACTTTGATTTATTTAGTGTTACTTTCAGAGCTGTAAGTGCCAAGCTGCTATGGCTCGGGCTAGAGGCCGTATTTATGAACCAATCTTTACGAAACTTCTTGGGTACCTTTGTTATGACCGTGGGGCGAGAACGAGTGTTTTTGGGTGCAGTCCCAAATTCCAGATGGCTGCCAGCAGCCATTTTGTACCGACAATGCCGAAATCTGTTTTTTGTACAGAACTTCCATATGAAAGCTCTGATTTGAATAATTTTTTGTATGAATGTTTAGTACCATGGGATACATTACATATATTACAGGTTTTTTCTTGTGCGTAAATTATGCAAATTAGACTAACTTTGATTTATTTAGTGTTACTTTCAGCACTGTGAATGCAAATCCCAATACGGCTCGGGCTAGAGGCCGTATTTATGAACCGATCTTCACAAAACTTCTTGGGTACCTTTGTTATCACTGTGGGACGAGAAGGAGTGTTTTTGGGTCCAGTCTGAAATTCAAGATGGCCGCTAGCAGCCATTTTGTTCAAAATTAAGTGCAATCAGATTTTTGCGCAGAACTTCCAAATGAAAGATCTGATTTGAATAAATTTTTGTATGAATGTTTAGTACCATGGGATACATTACATATAATACAGAGTTTTTCTCGTGAATAAATTATGCAAATTAGGGGTCCGGGTGGGACTTAGAAAATTTTGGACCAAAATCCGGAAATTAGTTTTTTGTGTTTTGATGCATTTTGGTCAATTTTAAGAAGAAGAAGAAAAAAATTTAGTCTGAAAATATTTTGTTTGGGACTGAAAATTTCCACACAAAAATAATAATCTACAATGATTGGTCTTAATCTGTAGTCCATTACAGTCACCTTGTAATTCTTTTATTATTGTTGACTGGGCCAAAACAAATACTAATTCCTGTCATATTCATTATTCAGTTGTCTTGGTCACAGCAAGTACTAATTCCTGTCATATCCAAGTTGAGCTACAGAGTCATTGACTCTTTCATTTCAGTGCTACTTACACACAGTAAGTACACATGTCAATACGGCTCGGGCTAGAGCTGTCATTATCAACCGGTCTTCCTGAAATTTCTTGGGTCCCTGTGTTATCACCTTGGGACGAGAACGAGTGTTTCTGAGTGCGGTCCAAAGTTCAAGATGGCTGCCAGTGGCCATTTTGTACCGAAATTAGGTCTAATCAGTTTTTTGTACACAACTTCTATACGGCTCAGGCTAGAGGCCGTATTTATGATCCGATCTTTACGAAACTTCTTGGGTACCTTTGTTATCACCGTGGAATGAGAACGAGTGTTTTTGGGTGTGGTCCAAAATTCAAGATGGCCACCAGCAGCCATTTTGTACCCAAATTAGTGCAATCAGTCTTTTGTACAAAATTTCTGTATGAAAGTTCTGATTTGAATAAATTTTTGTATGAATGTTTAGTAAAATGGAATACATCACATATAGTACGGGTTTTTTTCTCGTGCAGAAATTATGCAAATTAGATAAATTTTGATTTATTTAGTGCTTCTTATACACTGTAAGTGCACATGTCAATACAGCTCGGGCTAGAGGCTGTATTTATCAACCGATCTTCACGAAACTTCTTGGGTACCTTTGTTATCACCTTGGGACAAGATGGAGTGTTTCTGAGTGCAGTCCAAAATTCAAGATATCTGCCAGTGGCCATTTTGTACCGAAATTAGGTCCCATCAGTTTTTTGTCACAACTTCTATACAGCTCGTATTTATGAACTGATCTTCATGAAACTTCTTGGGTACCTTTGTTTTCACCTTGGGACAGGAATGAGTGTGTTTTGGTGTGCCTTTGTTATCACTGTGCTATGAGAACAAATATTTGGGGGTTCAGTCAGACCCACTCTGGGACTCAAAGATTTCTTTTCTAGTTTAGCATCTGACTGTCACCCACCTTTACAATACTTTACCTATACATTTGTTACAGGCTACGGTCAGTATTTATGTGCAGACCGTTACAATACTTTATATGTACCTTTGTTATCAGGTCATTACCTAGATGTTTGTCATTGTTGTGTCACATACTATACATGTACATGTCTTGACAAATTGAGCTACAGTGTCATTGACACTTTCGTTTGATTCTGATTGGTGGACTTTCAAAAATCGTCTCCTCTGAAACTACAGGGCCAAATGTTTTGAAACTTTGCATGTGTGATGACTGCGACACCCTCTACCAACGATCTGCATTTAATGTTGATCGGATTGCAAACATGGCTGCAATTGCGGCTTATAGTTACTATAGAAACCCTATGGAATAACACATTTTCATCTTCTCTGGAACTACTGAGCCAACGTGAACCAAACTTCGCAGGAATGGTCTATGAGAGGATGGAAATATGTGGCTGCCAGAGGCTATATTCTAATGCTTAACCCAATGCCTCTACTGTCTGCACGAAGATCTGTACTGTCAGCAAAATACTTGTTTTTTGAGAATCTGGTAAGGGTTGGTTCCAGTTTTCTCCACTGAAAACTGGGAAAAAAAACCCAAAATATTGTGAATACAGTACAAGTCAAAATAAGTTGTATAATAACTGCAACAAACTAAGTAAACTGCTGCTCCTGCACTGACAAGATCAGAATCTGACATTTTCTGGAAAGCTATCAGTGAGAGCTTTCCAGAAAATGATGTCAGCTTCTGGTCTTATCAGTGTTGGAAGAGAAAGATACATAGTTTATAGGATTATCCTACTACTTATTTGGACTTGTACTGTAAACAAGTGCAGCTGTAATTATGTTAATACATGTATTACTCTCAAGTTACTTATCAGAAATATTGATTGATGACAGGTGTTTGGAAAGCATGAAAGTTTTGTTTATTTTCTTTTCCCATATGTTAACTTAGCTGACCAGTAAATTATATCATTTAAGATATGACAAAATTGGAGTAAAATGTGTTTCCTGTAATCCTTTTCCTATCCAAAGCTATTTGAAAGAGAATACTGTCTGAAAAAATTGTAATTTTCAAAATATTTAACCTTCTTTTACTGATTTTTTTGTTGAAATAGAATTCATAAATGTGTGCATTTTCAAGAAATCTTCTTTGAAACTACAAATGTTTTGAAACTTAATGTGACTGATGACTGTAACGCCCTCTACCAATGATCCTCATTTAATCTTCATCGGGTTGCAATTATGGCTGCAATTGTGGCTTATAATTACCATAGAAACCCTATAGGAAATCAGATTTTCATCATCTTCTCTGAAAGTACTGAGCCAATGTGAACAAGACTTGGCAGGCATGGTTTATGAGAGGTTCTCTACAACTGTTACTCATTTTATTCCTGTTGGATGAAAAGCGTGGCTGCCAGAAGCATTCTTTTATTCTGATTGGTCAATTTTGAAAACTCCTCTCTTCTGAAACCACAGGGCCAAATGTTTTGAAACTTTGCATGGTTGAAGACTGGGACACCCTCTACCAACATTCCTCATTTCATTTTGATCGTGTTGCAAACTTGGCCACAATTGCAGTTTATAGTTACTATAGAAAAACCCTATGGGAAATCACATTTTCATCTTCTCTCTGGAACTACTGAGCTGACGTGAACCAAAACTTGGCAGGAATGGTTTATAGGAGGCCCTCTACAAACAATCCTCTTTTTGTTCCTGTTGGTTGAAAAGTATAGCCTCCAGAGACATTCTATGATTCTGTTCGATGGATTCAAATGTTTTGAAACTTCACGTCATTGAGGACTGGGACACCTTCTTCCAATGATCCTCATGTAATGTTGATGTAATGTTGCAAACATGGCCACAATTGCAGCTCATAGTTACCATGGAAAGCCTATGGGAAATCACATTTTTAGAGCCTCTAGTTTAAAATTGTTAAGTCTGCTGGAATCGAATAGCAAAGTGAAAATGCACCCAAGATTTTCGAATTGAATGAATATCGAACATCTAACATGGACAATCACGCATTTTGTCTGTTCGTAACCATTGTGGCATATCAGTCTTTCGATTTTGAGGGGAGCTGTCACTTTTGTGTGCCATTGCACCTGCAATTTTTACTTTCAGTTCCTACAGAGTGATTGACCGTTACCTAACGAATGGGCTGCAAATTGGGGGAAAAATTAGTTTAACTAATTTTGATATTACGTGTTTTCTGTAAAATGTTAAATCTGTTTGTGGGAAATAGGCCAAATAATACAATGCGTACATGAAAATGCGAACAATACACACTGTAACATTCCAAGACTTCAAACTAATCAAACTTTGCTTTCTGAGAATTGGTACATAAACAATAATAATTCAACTAACTTCAAAGGCCAGTAATGCTACTCACTGTCTTTTTTTTATGCATTCCTTGGAGAGTCATCTAATTGACTTCTAATCGCTCGATTGAAGTGCATTTCTTGTATTATCCGGAACTCAAATGAATCAGATTATTGCTGCATTATTCAAAAAAGTTGGTAATATTTTTAGAAACCCTAATTACTGTGAACCAGTCGAATGAATGGTGTGCAGATGTTTGTTGGTGTTTTTCTTGAAAACATTTTTCCGATGCCGGGTCCCTACAATAGCGTACTCCACTTCAAATGGTAACAAGCAATATACAGCACACCTCCCATTTTCAAAATCAAAAGACTGGGTATATTGAGTCAAGGGCATTATAATGGTGGGGTGGGTGTAAACCTGATTTGTTTTGAATGTTATGGCTTAAATCTCAACTGATAACATTTTCCAACTACATCATCAAGGCTTCCAACTACATCATCAAGGCATGTCTTCTTCAAAGTAGCTGGAATGTCAGTCAGTTGGGTTTATAGGCAAAAAACTCATAATTTTTGGCATTTCTTTCATTTACCTTATTCAAAAATTCCGTATTCGGATCTACGATTTCAACTCAAATTCTATTCGAATATGCATTTCTAATCAATTTGCTTTTTGAATATCAAATATTACAGCAGTACTGTAAGTTGAGAGACTTCTTTTAATTAATTACACAGGGTTGAAGGTTTTCAGACAAGTAGCTGATTGATTCAAATTTACAACACATTAGGTCCCACAAAGTAGATCTTCTATTTCTCAGGCCATTTTTTTTTTGCAAAATGTCATGCAGGCGGTCGATTTTTTATTTTTGTAATTATATCTTTGCCATCAAAAATTCAAGTTTTTGGTTTTGTTTTATGTTTTAGGCCTCTTAATCTACAGAATAGCATGGGTCGTGGTTGACTTCGTCCCATGAGTGCAAGAAGGTTCTGCAGTGCTAAAGCATTACAAAGCCTTGTTCCACTCAAGGGACAAATTTATCATTTTTTTAAACTTCGGTAAGATATCAACCATTTAATTATTATTTCTTTTGCATTGGTTATAAAAAGAGAGCATGCGGCAGCTAAAAGTACCATCAGGGAGGACCTGAGAAACAGATTTTTAACTTTTTAGGTCTCATCTTATTTTAATAAATTTTTGTCAAAATACTTTTCAGAGAATAATTAGTTTGTGTTATATATTGTATTACATTATATTTTCAACAAGCATAAACATCCAAAACTGTCAAAAGTTTTGGGATCATACTCTGCACACAGAGTGTGTTGGTACTCAGTCATTGTCCACTGAGTCTGTGAAACATCTGTAAATGGACAAATTCTGCATTGATTCCTCTCATCCAGTTTTAGTTACCACCTTTCAACTCTGTTCCTGAATTGGCTTCCTGTCTAACTGGTGTATCTTTGCCTTGGTTGTGAAGGGCTGTTGTGTGTCACAACATTGTAAAAAGACTTGAAAGCCTTTAACACAGTGTGACATAACATCATATTATCTAAAAAAAAATAAGAAAGAACAGGAATGGGTAAGAATTTTCAATTTTTTTTGCAAATTTCAGATTTCATATCTGCCCATCCATCCATCCATCCATCCATCCATCCATCCATCCATCCATCCATCCATTCCATGCATTCCATCCATCCATCCATCCGTCCATCTGCCTGGACATCCATCCGCCTGTCCATCCATCCATCTGTCCATCCATCCGTCTGTCTTAGCGTCCATCCATCCATCCATCCATCCATCCATCCATCCATCCATCCATCCATCCATCCATCCATCCATCCATCCATCCATCCATCCATCCATCCATCCTTTCTTTCTGTCCATCTGTCTGTCCATCCACCCATCTGTCCCTCCCTCCCCCCAACTTGAACATTACATAGTGGATTTCATTTAATTTTAATGCACTGCTTTATATTAACAATGTCTTGTTTTCATTGATATATCATTTTTCAAAAGTCACTTCTGACTTGAAAATTTATATAAATTTAAGGAGGATGAGGTTATTTCAGGTTTTGTTTTTAATCTATCGTTCTCATCCTTGGAAGAGTAAGTTCCAAATCAACAACACTTAGCGCATATCAGCAGCTTATCACAGATGTTTTAATTTTACGACAGTTGTACATTTTCAGTTCAAATGGATTATCATATTCCTTTTGGGAACCATGGAAGATGGAGCACTGCTTGCTTACTGTGATAAACAAGTTCTGTTTACAGACATAATAGTACATGGTAACGAATGCCTTGGGCATGAGGCACTAAAGTGGGCAGCAAAGTTATTTTTGATTGGCTAAACTTGAGTTTATACATGTTTCAGTGCTGTCTTCAAGATATAGCCACAGATCCTTAAAGTTCCCTTAAACACCAATACACAAACAAGGATTATGATTATGTAACCAGGGATATACAATACTGTGATCACCAAAGCGGACAGAATTTCAGTCGAAATTATCTTTCTGCTTTTCTGCTTAAAACACTGTAGAATCTCAATTTCCAGAAAAGAAATGGAAGAATGTTGGGTCAGAGATTCAATTTCTGGAGGGGGGGGGGGGGGGGGGGGTATTAATTTGTCGGTCTTGACTTTTTGTATTTTATGAACCCACTGGTGTATAAGCATGTCACTTCCCCATCTGACTAAGAAAAATACCATTTTCTTGTAATCACAGTTCTGGTATATATGAACACCTGTACACTGATGTCAAAATATCGATATTATCAAACAGCAAATTCTTCTCACAATGCAACTAGGAATTTAACCAATTTATTCTTGTTTGACAGAGCTCAGTGAGCCAGGATAAGCTATAGTGATCATTCACCGTCTGTCGTCCGTGAACAGGATGTTTGCAACTGCCCCTCCTAAACTGCTGAACCAATTTGAGTTATATTTGAGATGATTGCTTGCTCTCACATCGCATTTGTTTTGTTTTTTTCAAATCAACTTGCCCAGTCTCTTAGGGTAGGGGTGGAGAAAATCCATCAAAATTCTTAACATCTTCTTCTCATGAACCAGTGGGTGCAATGACTTGATATTTAGTATGGAGCTTCCTTTTGTGGTGTAGAATCAATAGAATCAAGTTTGTTCAAACGAAGTTCGTGTATCAACATTTGCTTTTGTAGTGGGAGGGGGGGGGGGGGAGGGTCCAAGATTTGTTGCCCTGCCTGAAATTTGTATTTTCTGAACTGATGGTCCGATTTGAACCAAATTTGATATGTGGTGTTATTGAGTCATACTTGATTCATGCAAAAAAAAAAAAATCTCATGTATCCTCATGGGAACTCCAGGAGCTGGAAATAGAAATATTTTTAAATGCCCATATTTCCCAAACCTCACAGAACAGAGAACTGTTATTTGGTATGAAGCATACTTGAGACCAGTAGAACTGACTGGTAAAAAAATTGCCATTGGTTGTGTCAAGGTGTTCTATAGGGGGTGGGGTGGGGGGGGGGATGGGTATTGAAAAAATGTTGAGTCAGCATATTTTCAGCAAAAATTAAAAAAAAAATTTCTCCACAATTTCTCCACAACCACTGATCAGAATCTTTTTATATTTGGTTTACAGCATCCATGGGGGTGGGGGTGGAGTGTGTCAGATACAAGTGTGTTAACATGAAGCCCCTTGGTTCATATTTGGGCTCTGAAGAGGAACCCAAATTTTTATCTTTTTGGCAATATAGGGAGTAATCTTTAAAAAGAATGCTTTGATATTTGGTATGCAACATCTTAGGGTGTGGGGGGGGGGGGGGAGGGGTCAAATTCAAGTCTGTTGAAATCAAGTGCCTGGGTTAATATTTAGGCCCCCCATGGCAGCCCGAATTTTAACTTAGTGCAGTATGAGTGAATTTCTTTAAAAATCATCTTCTGACCCACCAGTCAGAAAGCTTTCATATTTGGTATACAACATCTCTAAGGGGGGGGGGATTCAAATTTGTTCAAATCAAGTACCTGGGTTGATATTTGGGCTCCCATTGGTAGCCCAAATTTTAACTTAGCGCAATATGAGGGAATTTCTTTATCTTTTTCTTCAGATCCAGTCAGAATGCTTTCATATTTGGTATACAACATCTCTAGGGGGGGGGGGGGGGTGCAAGTTTGTTCAAATTGGGTCCCTAGGTTAATATTTGGGCTTGTGTGGGGGGAGGAGTCAGATTCCGGTTTGTTCAAATCAAGTCCCTGAGTTAATATTTGGACTTTTATGGGAGCCTGCTGAATTTTTAACTTAGAATTAAATATAAGGGAATTTCTTTAAAAATCATCTTCTCCAGGTCCTGCAGTCAGAATACTTTTGTATTTGGTATACAACATCTCTAGGGGGTGAGATTCAAGTTTGTTCAAATTCTCTCCCTAGGTTAATATTTGGACTCCCTATGGTAGCCCAGATTTTAACTTAGTGCAACATGAGGAAATTTCTTTAAAAATCTTCTTTTCAGATCCACCAGTCAGAATGCTTTCATATTTGGTATAAAACGTCTCTAGGGGGATCACATTCTAATTTGGTAAAATCGAGTCCATGGGTTCATATTTGGGCTTCCTATGTGAGCCCAAATTTTAACTTGGTGCAATATAAGGGAATTTCTTTAAAAATATTCTTCTGCAGATTCCCCAGTTAGAATCTTTTCATATTTGGTATACAACACCTCTAAGTGGGTCAGATTCAAGTTTGTTCAAATCAGGTTCCTGGGTTAATATTTGGGCTTAGTGCAATATGAAGGAATTCTTTAAAAGTCTTCTTCTCCAGAACCATCTCTTAGAATGTTTTGATATTTGGTATACAAAATCTCTTTGGGGGGGGGGGGGGGGGGGGGGATCTCAGATTCAAGTTTGTTCAAATCAAGTCCCTGAGTTAATATTTGGGCTTTTATAGGATCCTGAAGTTTAACTTAGTGCATTATGAGGGAATTTCTTTAAAAGTCATCTTCTCCAGGTCCACCAGTCAGAGTGCTTTTGTATTTGGTATACAACATCTCTAGGGGGTGAGATTCAAGTTTGTTCAAATTAGGTTTCTGGGTTAATATTTGGGCCCCCAATAGTATCCCGAATTTCAGCTTAGTGCAATATGAGGAAATTTCTTTAAAAATCTTCTCCTTCAGATCCTCCAGTCAGACTGCTTTCACATTTGGTATACAGCATCCTAGTGGTGGAAGGGAAGGACTCGGGCTCAAGTTTGTTCAAGTTAAGTTCCCAGGTTGATATTTGGACTCCCAAGTTTTGCATTACTGGAAATCAGGGTATTATTTCTGTGGTAGCATCCCAGTACTAGAAAAAAATCTACTGGCATGGATAACATAGTTATAAATAATTAAATAACTTCATTCCTCTGTAGTGTTAACTAGCTATAAATGCTAATTAAATCCTTCTTTAAACAACTATTGCCAGGTGAGCACCTCAGGCCCCACAATATGTGAGGAAAAGTGTAGTGAATGAATAAATAACTGCTTGAAAACAGGGGGATGAATGAATGAATATGTGAATGAATATATCAGTAAATCTGGGAATAAATGTTTGTGTGGATGAATGATGAATGTGTGAGTGAATGCACTCTGAGTATGTGAATGGGAATCACTTTTTTACTAAGAGGTGACATATGGCTCCAGAGGGCCAGGCGCTTCATAATAAATACATATCTTATGTATTTTTACTGTGTATAGCACATGTTATGTTAATAAAGATATACTTACTTACTTGATATTTTCAGCATGAAAGTTTTATATTCTGACATCAGTGTGTATAGGGTTAACCATCACCCATGTCCACTGCAACACACAGTGGAATCAATAGGCCAAAGGGCTATTACTTGAGTTTCGTCCTATGGTGTGTGACCAAGTGCGAAAACACATTGCCTTTGTGTGTACTAGTACTACACATGATTGCAACTGTCTCTGACACGAGGTGACCCTGGCTGTCAAAAGTGTCACTAAACCGCAATAAAAATTGTAACAGTAATAACAATTGTGTTATGATGGTTGATAATATCAGACTTGAACTAATTGCTGATGTCATCTTTTTGGTGTTCCCAGGAGTATGGTGTAAAATTGCAATTCCAGAAGACAAAATATTTGGCCCATTCAAAGGTATACGCACCTATGAAGAAGACTATAAAAATGTCAACATGAGATATGCCTGGGAGGTGAGTAGTTCACAACTGCATATTTGTGCTTAATTTAGAGACATTTAAGACAATTAAGAGACATTAGTGAATTATCTAACTACTATACTAAAACCTTATAAACATTTGTTACAGATTTGTTTTCGTAATTTTTCTACTGGATGATGGCTAAGAGTTAACATTTAATTGTTTGGAGTTTTTTTTTTGTTTATTTTATTGGAATTTAATGACACTTTTAATGGTGAGGGTATTTTCATGTCACACAGTTTTACAGGTGGAGGAAACTGGAGTACCTGGAGAGCACCACCATTCACCATCAAGCAACTTTAGGAATTTAATGAAGAGAACTGGAAATCCTCTACTGATTTCTTCACACTGTTTACTTTCTCACAAACTACTATTCTTAATGTTGAATAAATCATTTTCATTTATTAATAAAAATTCAGAGTGAAGCAGTCTGCATCTTGCCTAATAAATTTTAGTGATTTTTAAAATATTAACGTAACAGATTTCAACACTTGTGCAGTGGAATCCTGTAACATGTAATTGAATAGCCACTTTGCCAGTCAGGAAAAATCAAGAAAATCAACTCAATATTTATTTATTTATTTATTTATTTATTTATTTATTTATTTATTTATTTATTTATTTATTTATTAAGGTTTAATGACACTTGAACAGCCAAGGTCATATCGTGTCTGTGACAGTTTTATGGGTGGAGGAAGCTGGAGTACCTGGAGAGAACTACCAAGCAATGACGAGCAGCTGCCATCTCCCCAACATTGTAACTCCACACTGCAGCACAGGCAGGGTTAGATTGGTTGAAGACATGCGCACCATCGACATGCAGTGCACCTTAGTACACCCCCATGTAGATGATTGGGGTTAAGTGCCTTGCCCAAGGATGCAACGTGGTTGTTCGAATCGATCGCTCAGATGGTCACCCATCCAAGGACTAAGTGGGCTCGACGTTGCTTAACTTCGGTGATCTGACGAGAACTGGTTACAGCAATGCGACTGCCCCCCCCCCCCCCTACCCCCCAATCAACTCAATAGGAGTTAAAGAGGACTCCGATATTGGTCAATGTCCCATATGGTGCTTATAGCCTTACTGGTTTTTTCAACATGAAGACTTATCAGAGGCAATTTAAAATGCTACTGAATGTCTGCCTTTTTTCATTTCTGTTGGATGGTTACAATGTTAGGTTGTTACAATCAAGTGTATAATGTTTAAGTGGTTACGGCAAGATAATGGTAGGAGTTGAACTTGGCAGACAGCCAGGGAATTACATTTGCTGATTGTTTGTTTGTTTTTTTTTGTTTTTCACATTCTTAGCTCACCTGAGTGAAGCTCAAGGAGAGCTTTAGTGATCACATTTCAACCGTCGTCCGTCATCCATCCATCGCTTCGGCATGTACTTTACTTTATCAACTTCTCCTCATAAACAACTGGGCCAAATTGAACCAAATTTGATATGCATGTTTCTTATCAAATGTCAGTTCAAGTTTGTTCAAATAAATTTGCCATGCCCACATAGGTCACAAGGGGCATAATTCTGTTAGCCTTTAAAAAAATAATATTAACAAATTTTCTTTTACAGAACTACCAATCAGAATCTTCTGATACTTGGCAACATCCTTAAAGGGGTCAGATTCAGGTTTGTTTGAAACAAGTCCCCGGGTTCATATTAGGGCTCTCTTTGGGAACCCAAATTTTAACTTTGTGCAATATGAGGAAATGTATTTAAAAATCTTCTTATTCAGATCTACCAGCCAAAATCTCTTGATATTTGGTATACTGCATCTTTAGGGGGGATCAGCTTGAAGTTTGTTCAAATCAAGTCCTGGAGTCATATTTGAGTTCCCTGGGGGAGCCCAAATTTTAACTTTGTGTAATATGAGTAATATCCTTTCTTTATTTATTTTTATTCTTCTTCAGATCCATCAGTCAGAATCTTCTGTTCAAATCAAGTTCCTGGATTCATATTTGGGCTCCTTATGGGAACCCGAATTTTAACTTAATGACATATGAGGGAATTTATTCAAAAACCTTCTTCAGATTCACCAGTCAGAATCCTTTGATATTTGGTATACAACATCTCTAGTTCACTATTTTTTAAATTTTCTTTTTCAGATTCACCAGTCAGAATCTTTTGATGACTGGTATAGCACATCCTTAGGGGGGTCAGATTCAAGTTTGTTCACATCAAGTCCCTGGATTCATATTTGGGCTACCTATGGGAACTCAATCTTTAACTACATGCAATATGAGCCACTCTCCCATAAATTGTAACAAGGCAAATCCTTACAGACTAAATAATTTCACTTCAAAGACAATACACAGCATTCCCACAGAACATAACCCCTTTGAGTTGTAGTACAGATACTTTAGAATGAATAAAGCCCAAATATGGGCTTCCAGCACTCTACCAGGTAAAACTTGCATCAGCTTGTGTGTGCATTTGTTTAATATTTCCGTAGGGTACTGAATTTCAAAGTCTATGTTTAGTTTACGTTTCTAAAGAATAAAAGGTTGATAATACATACTAATATGTGTTGTTTTTATTTAAATCCTTTTCTCATGTTACCATTTACAGTTCTGATTGACAAGAGGAAGACTATTCACAACATTTGTAAAAACATCACATTGAGCCTGAAAGCATGGCTTATCAGCATCCTGGGAAATCCATGCAACTCCCACAATTCAGTGTAACAATACTTCCAATTCACAAATTGCATGTACTAGCTTCTTCTCTTCTAAACAAAGTATGAGTTTCTGTCAATTTCAGTAAGTTGTGCATTGAAGGTGTTCATTTAGGAAAATTTTATCAGTCAATATAAATTTATGCAGCTCAGTATTGAAAATATTCACTCAAAAGTGATTGTAAAAACATTTTAAAGTACAAATGAAAGCTGAAAATGTTATTTGAAAGCCACTCTTTTTATAACACTTGACTAATCTCGGGTATTGGTCAAAACATTCCCAAACCAGAATGTCCCCTAAACAAAATTGTTCCTTGATAAACAAAACATCCCACAATACTGGTTAAAATGTCCCTCCCAAAAGTTGGTCAAAATATTTTCCAGAATTGGTCAAAAGTAAAATGCTGCCACCTCTTGCAAAAAGAACCCTTTATAAGCCCCTATTACCCAGTTAACTAACAAATTTTGAATCACACCCAAATTTACTTTACACTCCAATTTATATTTGAAAATTAAGATTTAGAAGCTGCTATGCACTTTTCATAAAATGCTATACACTTTTTCAGTATGTATAGCAATTGCTATGCAAGTTTCAAAAATTAAAATATTCCCTGCATGGAAACCCAAAGAAGTGGAGCAGTGCTTGTTTACTATAGAAAAAAAGTTCTGCTTTACTGGTAAAATAGGACGTGTTCACCAGTGCAGTGAGGTGGAAGTCCTCTGAAGTGGAGAGCATAGATTGGCTAAACTTGACTTCAAACCTATGTTGCGGTCATGATATAGCATGCATTGACCCTAAACACCCATAAATAAATGGATTCATCTCCTGATATATAAACATAAAAGAACTTATGGAATGTTTGTCCAGGATATTCACTGCAAAGTCATTCAAGTTTTTATTTTTGCATTTGTTAGTTAAAATGTTGCCTCAAAAATCTGCGCATGTCAATAATGTCATGTCAGACTCATTTGATACAGGCATTATATGGATATGAAAAAGTTAAAACTCTCATCTTCTTCAGCCAAACTTTATTGGAAAAGAATAATAACGATGAGCTATTTGTGGAAGTCAAAGTCTGGAAATTTTTGATACCATTTCATGTGACAGTTAAAACTAAAAGTTCTGTCACAAACTGTGTGCTTATTTTGACATCATTTCGTGTTGGAATTAATCAAAATTTCCCTATGAAATTGCATTCAAAGCACGACAGATTCTCCTGGTTATCAATAGAAAGCAAAAGTAATGTTTCAACCAAAGAACTTCCAGCTATCATATTCTGTACATATTACCTGTACACAAGCAATGTTTCATTGGCTGAAACATTACTTGTGTATAGGTAATATGTACAGAATATGATAGCTTTACTATGATCATAGCATGCAGATCAGTGCACACAGTGACATGTTATCTTCTACTTGTTATGCCCACAACCTCCTTAGGAGGTTTGGTGGGTATATATTCGATGTCTCTGTCCATATGTTTGTACATCCGTATGTCCATCTGAAATGTTCATACAAACATTATATATTACAACTCGTGCATCAGTTGTCGCATTTTGATTTTGATTTGTCCTTTGATATGGGGATAGACCAGCATGGGGAAAGGTTATCCACAAACTGTGGATTTTTTCCACGCATTCATACCAGAGTTATGGCCATTGTTGGACTTAGAAAAAATAGTAAAATGAACATTTTACATTATAACTCTGGTATCAGTTGTCGGATTGTTATGTCCTTTGGTTTGGTGATAGACCAGCATGATAGACATGATATCCACATATCATATTGCCGGTTTCGCCCATACATTCCTACCAGAGTTATATCCCTTCTGACACTTAAAAAACTCTCTGTATGAGCATTTTGCATTATAACTCAGTCATTTGTGTGCGGATTTGGATGTCCTTTTGTATGGTGAGAGAATAGCATGGGGGAGAAGACATTCTCATATTGCAGATTGGTCCACGCATACAGACCAGAGTTATGGGATTTAGAATAATAAAAACATTTTGCATTATAACTCAGGCATCAGTGGTCTGATTGTAATGTCGATTTTTTATGGTGATAGATCAGCATGAGAGACATGATATCCACATATCACAGATTTTGTCTGCTACATTCCTACCAGAGTTATGGCTTTCTTACACTTTGAAAACTCTCTGTACCATGTTTTGCATTATAACTTAGTCATCTGTGTGCAGATTTTTATGTCCTTGGGTATGGTGAGAGAATAGCATGGGGGAGAAGACATCCACATAGTGCAGGTTTGGTCCATATGTACAAATCGGAGTTATGGGGCTTAGAATAATAGTAAAATGAATGTTTTACATTATAAATCTGGCATCGGTTGTCAGATTTTGATGTCCTGTGGTATGCTTATAGACCAGCATGAGGGACATGATATCCATATATCGCTGGGTTTGTCTGTAAATTTTTACCAGAATCATGGGCCTTGTTACGCTTAGAAAACTCTTTGTATGAATGTTTTGCAATAACTCAGTCATTTGTGTGCAGATTTTGATGTCCTTTGGTATGGTGAGACACTAACATGGGGGAAAAGGCATCCATATATTGCGGGTTTGCTCCATGAATACAGATCAGAGTTATGGCCCTTGTTACACTTATAAAACTTTCCATATGAACATTTTGTATTATAACTATGGCATGGGTTGTTGGATTTTGATGTCCTTTAGTGTGGTGATAGACCATTCTGGGGGAACAGATAGCTGCATATTGCAGGTTATGCCCATGTATATTTACCACTGTTATCACAGTTATGCCCCTTTTTTAGACTTTTGTATTGCCCATGTTGACATTGCAGGAGGGGGCATATGCAATGCTTCATGTTGCTCTATTTTCTCGTTAATGTAATCCTGTTATCCAGATACATATGGAAATAAATTTTTGTTGTCTCTTTCCTCCTGAAACATAGATTGGTCCCTTAACAGGTAGAGTGATCATCTTCACAAGCTACCCCCAAGACATGATCTCCCCCTTGCCATTTTGGCCATTTCACCTTCCAGCTTCCCTGAATAATATTATTTAGAAGAGGTTTTTGGTGATATTGCTCACAGCTTGGGTAAAATAAATGATTAATGAAATCATATTTGTTTATTCAAGTGTAAAATATTTTTATTTCAGGTGTATAATTCGGAGACAAATAAATTACATCACATCCTCAATGCTACTGATCCTGCTAAAGGAAATTGGATGAGAAATGTTAACTGTGCACGATTTCTTGAAGAACAGAATATTGTGTCTGTCCAGAAGGGATGGGATATTTACTACAAAGCAATGAAGGTAGAACTCATAATCTTATTTTTCGGGTAGAGTGCTGGAAGCCCATATTTGGGCTTTATTTTGAAGAGTGTAGGTACTGCAATTTAAAAGCTTCATATTCTGTAGGTGTCCTTCATATTATTTTTAAAGTGTTATTATTAGCTCACCTGGCCTAAAAGGCCATGTAAGTTATTGCCATCACTTGGCATCCGTCGTCATTCAGCGTCCATCATTGTCCGTAAACTTTTCACATTTTCATCTTTTCTGGAACCACTGAGCTGATGTGAACCAAACTTGGCAGGAATGGTCTATGGGAGGTCCTCTACTAGCGATCCTCATTTTGTTCCCGTTGGAGAAAAACATGGCTGCCAGGGGCATTCTTTGATTCTGGTTGGTGGATTTTCAAAAATGTTTTGAAACTACAAGGCCAAATGTTTTGAAACTTCACATAATTGATGACTGGGACACCCTCTACCAAAGATCCTCATTTAATGTTGATTGGGCTGCAAACATGGCTGCAATTGCAGTTTATAGTTACCATAGAAACCCTGTGGGAAATCACATTTTCATCTTCTTCTCTGGAACTACTAAGCCAATGTGTACCAAACTTGGCAGAAATGGTCTATGTGGGGTCCTCCATAAACGATCCTCATTTTGTTCCAGTCAGTTGAAAAACACGGCCTCCAGAGACATTCTTTGATTTTGATTGGTGGATTTTGAAAAATCTTCTCCTCTGAAACCGCTGGGCCAAATGTTTCATAATTTCACATGATGGATGACTGGGATACCCTCTACAAATGATCCTCATTTAATGTTGGTTGGGTTGCAAACTTAGCTGCAATTGCAGCTTATAGTTAATATAGAAACCCTATGGGAAATCACATTTTCATCTTCTTCTCTGGAACTACTGAGCCAATGTGAACCAAACTTGGCAGGAATGGTCTATGAGAGGTTCTACAGCTGTTCATCATTTTGTTCCTGTTGGTTTAAAAACGTGGCTGCCAGAGGCATTCTTTGATTCTAATTGGTCTATTTTGAAAAATCTTCTCAGAAACCACAAGGCCAAATGTTTTAATACTTCACATGCTTGATGACTGGGACACATATCAATGATCCTCATGTAATGTTGATCGTGTTGAAAACATGGCCACAATTGCAGCTCATAGTTACCATGGAAATCCTATGGGAAATCACATTTTTGTCTTCTCAGCTGAAACTACTTGGCACAAATAATATATGGAAAGTCCTCTAAAAACAGTCATCATTCTGTTTTGCACAGATGAAGTAGCATGGCAATCAGAGCATTCTTTGATTTTGATTAGAATAACTGAGAGATATGTAGTTTTGCCAGGTGAGCGATTACAGGCTCTTGAGAGCCTCTTGTTATACCACCCACTTGAAAAGTGGGAGGTATATAGTGATCACTTGGTCCACACACACAAATGACTACTTATGTGGCTATGAGTTAGTAAAACAGGATACTTAAGTGGTTAAAGTCTGTTACGTGGCTAGCCACGTAACAGAGTCTCTTATTGTGGGGGTGGTTGGGGGTGGGGGTTTGGATAAATGTAGAGTAGGGTTAGGGCATTCTGGGGTGGGGTTTAGGGGTGGGGAGGGGTGGGAGTTAGTGATGGGGTGTAGAGTTATGTGGCTAGGGTTAGGGTTAGTTTAGGGTTAGGGTTAGCTTAGTGTTAGGGTCAGAAAAGGGTAGGGTTAGCTGACCCCCCCAAAAGCTTCCCTAAAAAAAATTGTTTTATTATCCCCCCCGCAAACAAAGTTTGGGGGGTATATAGGAATCACCCTGTCTGTCTGTCTGTCCGTCCGTCTGTCCATCTGTCCGTCTGTCCATCCTCATAAGCGCAATTCCTCCTAAACCGTTTGAAGAATTTTCATGAAACTTTACACAATGGAAGAACTCCATATGAAGATGTGCATGAAGCAATATAATTCCGTTCTGACATTTCCAAGGGGAGATAATCTACCTTATACATTTCAGGCGCAGGGGGGGGGGGGGGGGGCGGTGGGATCACTTTGTGAGCTTGCTCACAGTACCTCTAGTTATGTTGGACATTTGTTTTAGGTTAGCCACTTAACATGTCCATAAAATAGCCACTTAAGTTTGTAAGAACGTACATCCGTATGTCCATCCATCCGTCTGTTCGTCCATCTGTTACACTTTATGGGGGTACACATCTGCTATCCACAACTCCTCCTAAACCAGTGAACGGATTTCATTGAAACTGTCAGATATTCTTTTACATACATTGAAGGTGTGCACCTCCTATTTTGTTTTCAGATATTTTCATTTTTACAGTTTCCCATATTGAAAAATGAACTTTGTCAAATTCAATTGACATCCTGTACAGATCTGCTATCCACAACTCCTCTTAAGCCATTGAACAGATTTCATTGAAACTTTCAAACATTCTTTTACATATATTGAAGATGTGCACCTCCTGTTTTGTTTTCAGATATTTTCATTTTTAGGGTTTCCCATATGCTTTGTCAATTCAAGATTGTGAGGAGGGGGTGGGGGGTGGGGAGGTTGTTGACATTTGCTATCCGGGACCTCTTTTAAACTAGTGAATGGATTTCATTGAAACCTTCCTTCAAACATTCTTTTACATACTGTGAAGATGTGTACCTTCTATTTTGTTTTCAGATGTTTTCATTTTTAGCTCAACTTTGGCAAAGCCAAATTTAAGCTTATGCCATGGCCAGTCGTCTGTCGTCCATCTGGCCGTCTGTCCATCTGTCAGTCAACAATTCAATACTGCTCGGGCTAGAGGCCGTATTTATGAACCGAACTTTACGAAACTTCTTGGGTACCTTTGTTATGACCGTGGGACGAGAACTAGTGTTTTGGGGTCCGGTCCGAAATTCAAGATGGCTACCAGCCGCCAATTTGTACTGACGATGCAGAAATCTGTTTTTCACACAGAACTTCCATATGAAAGCGCTGATTTGAATAATTTTTTGTATGAATGTTTGGTACCATGGGATACATCACATTTAATACGGGTTTTTTTCTCGTACGTAAATTGTGCAAATTAGACTAACTTTGATGTATTTAGTGTTACTTTCAGCACTGTCAGTGCAAATGCCAATATGGCTCAGGCTAGAGGCCGCATTTATGAACCGATCTTTACGAAACTTCTTGGGTACCTTTGGTATCACCGTGGGACGAGAACGAGTGTTTTTGGGTGCGGTCCGAAATTCAAGATGACCGCTGGCAGCCATTTTGTTCAAAATTAGGGGCAATCAGATTTTTGCACAGAACTTCCACATGAACGCTCTGATTTGAATAATTTTTTGTGTGAATGTTTAGTACCATGGGATACATCACATATAATACGGGTTTTTTTCTCGTGCAGAAATTATGCAAATTAAATGAACTTTGAATTTTTCAGTGCTACTTACACACGGTAAGTACACATGTCAATACGGCTCGGGCTAGAGGCTGTATTTATCAACCGATCTTCACGAAACTTCTTGGGTACCTCTGCTATCACCTTGGGACGAGAACGAGTGTTTCTGAGTGCGGTCCAAAATTCAAGATGGCTGCCAGAGGCCATTTTGTACCGAAATTAGGTCTAGTCAGTTTTTTGTACACAACTTCTGTACGTCTCAGGCTAGAGGCCATATTTATGAACTGATCTTTACGAAACGTCTTGGGTACCTTTGTTATCACCGTGGGATGAGAGCTGGTGTTTTTGGGTGTGGTCCGAAATTCAACATGGCCACCAGCAGCCATTTTGTACCAAAATTAGTGCAATCAGTCTTTTGTACAGAACTTCTGTATGAAAGTTCTGATTTGAATAAATTTTTGTATGAATGTTTAGTAAAATGGAATACATCACATACAATACAGGTTTTTTTCTCGTGCAGAAATTATGCAAATTAGATGAATTTTGATTTATTTAGTGCTACTTACACACAGTAAGTGCACATGTCAATACGGCTCGGGCTGGAGGCTGTATTTATCAACCGATCTTCACGAAACTTCTTGGGTACCTTTGTTATCACCTTGGGACGATAACGAGAGTTTCTGAGTGCGGTCCGAAATTCAAGATGGCTGCCAGTGGCCATTTTGTACCGAAATTAGGTCCAATCAGTTTTTTGTCACAACTTCTATACAGCTTGTATTTATGAACTGATCTTCACGAAACTTCTTGGGTACCTTTGTTTTCACCTTGGGACAGGAATGAGTGTGTTTTGGGGTGCCTTTGTTATCACTGTGCTTTGAGAACAAATATTTTGGGGTTCAGTCAGACCCTCTCTGGGACTCAAAGATTTCTTTTCTAGTTTAGCATCTGACTGTCATCCACCTTTACATTACTTTACCTATGCATTTGTTACAGGCTATGGTCAGTATTTATGTACAGGCCGTTACAATACTTTATATGTACCTTTGTTATCAGGACATTACCTAGATGTTTGTCATTGCTGTGTCACATACTATACATGTACATGTCTTGACAAGTTGAGCTACAGTGTTATTGACACTTTCATTACAGTTTCACATATTGAAAAATGAGCTTTGTCAATTCACACTTTGGGGTGAAGGTGTGGGGGGGGGGGGGGGGGGGGTGTCATTGTGTGTGCTCTCTCCATTAAACACACCTTTACTGTTGTAAAATGTTTCTTGGTGGGAGTGGGTAGTATCATTTAGTAAGCAGTGCTCACAGTTTTTCTAGTTTTATTTGTGAGGATTCACCTTGTTACATTTTATGGGAGAGTGCATAGACACTCTCCCATAAATTGTAACAAGGCAAAGACCCACAAAGAAATTTTCAGGACCAAAAATAAAGTAGCACTCTACCAGTTAAGGTGCAAGCTGTCAGGTCACTTGTAAAATTCTGGTCTTATGGGCTATTTGTTCACTTTTGTGGAATTTGCACACATACTGCCATTAAGGTAAAGTGATGCCCCTTTACTCACTGAGGAATACTGATATTCTTTCATGTTCCAGTTATGGATATGCCACTTAATAAGTATTCAATTCACCTTGAAACCAAGATATTAACACATTTAGTGGAACCATTCTGCCTAATCATGAAACTGCAGCTGTAGCGAGGCTTCATTCACAATATTTAGAAAATAAACAACTCTAACTGTAATGCCATTAACTGAATCTAAAAATAGATGATGGACTATTCAAAGGCCAGACTGGTTCCATTCCAAAACAGCATCAGATTCACTTAAGGATTTGAGTTGTAGCTTGATTGCTTGAATTGAGTGCATACTGGTTTATAGATTAACACTGATAGTTGTCAAATAAAAAATTTGTTTGTCTTATCATAAAATATACATTTCACCTGTTGTTTGTATTTGAGTTGGTAGAGTAAATCTCTTTTAATTGAAGAAGGGTTAAAACTTTTCTGGCTTTCAACAGATTTCAATTTTGCTTTAGGGTACTTTTCATCCCATCTTTTTGGGAAGAATCATTAACTGGTAGAGTGCTGGAAGCCCATATTTGGGCTTTACTCTGAGGTGAAGGTACTGCAACTTGAAGGCTTCATACTCAGTGGATGTGCTTTGTATTATCTTTGAAGTGATATTATTTAGTCTGTAAGGACTTGTCTTGTTACAATTTATGGGAGAGTGCCTACAGGCACTCTCCCATAAATTGTAACAAGGCAAAGATATGTGAACAAATTTTGATGACCAAAAATAATTTAGCACTCTACCAGTTAAGTGACAGTTTATTTCGTCAGTAATCTGAACATTCCAATGCATCTCATATTATGAACATCTGCTGTTTTATATTGCCAGTGCTTGAAAACAACTTCCTTTTATTTTAAATACTTTGTTTTTTCTGTCCTTTGCCCATTCCCTTTTCACTATTCCATCAATGAATATTTTGAATCAGATTCAAGTGACTTTGCTTGGAGTAGAAGGGTGATTACATATATATTTGCAGTAACATACTTGGTTGCAGTTCATTTCAGTTGATGAAAAATCCCACACTGTTGTACACTCCATGAGCTCTGTCAAACAAGAACAAATAGAATAAGTCTCAGTTTATTTCCAGAAGCAGGAAAGTGACCAAATCCTTGTTAATTGGATACTCCTGTTAATTGAATAATTTTTATTGACAAAGTGGCTATTCAATTAATAGGGTTCACTGTACACATCTATACACGAATAAACTTACATTGTCGCATCTCTATGGGAACCCTGGGATGTGAAGCAGTGCTGGTTTACTGTGGTAAAGAAGCTCTTTTACTGGTAAAATAGGACCCAGTCATCAATGCTTAGAATGGAAGTCCTCTATAATGGGCAACATAGGTATAAACGATCAACTAAACTTGACTTTATCTCCATGTTGCGGTCATGATAAGCCATTGTGTAGAAATACGTGACCTTAACTCCTTGCATGCTGGTGATGGATATTTTTATACTACAACCAATGGCCTAGACTTAGTTGGTGCAACCTCAACATTATTAAGGGCCAAACACAAATTTTTAACCCCCCCCCCCCCCCATCCCCAAAATTTGCATACAACAATGAAAATTAAAAGTCCTATCTGGCCCTCCATACTTTTAGTACTTGCGCATGCACAGTACCCAGGAAGAGACTGGAATTGGCGCCAACACCATTCTTTGTTTTGCCCTTAGTCTGTAAACATCTCAACTGACATCTGTGCTTTAAATCTCTCCTTTGGTGGATGCCAGGCACAAATCAATGAAGTATATGGTGGATTCAAAGCAGTGAATGGATGATGGAAGTGAACAATTATGGTTTGAGACGTTCTGGGCTGTAACTTTTAAATAATATGGAAATTATTTCATGTTACTCAATTTCGGGATATACACCTTGACGTCATTAGTTTTGCTAATGATTTACCTACTGTTGGTTATGTGTTCCTTCCCTATCCTTCCATGAACCCAACAGGTAAACTCTTAAGCTTTCTGGCTGTTTTTTATTGAAATTTGTTATTAAATTTCTTGGGAGTTTAACGTGTTGTACAGAATGTTTATTCTGTTTATCCTCACTGTCACATCCTCACCCTAGAGGTGTTGGGTCATTATTGTCTTGCATCTCCTACCGGATGCATTGTTTTTTTTTCACATGAAGACCTAGCTTTGCATCAGGTATCAGTTAATTATTTACTGACTTGGGCCTTTTGTGTGCCTATTGTCTAGTTTCCGTTTTTCTAAATCCTGACGTAGTTTACTTTTAAAATTGCCCCTAACAGGTAATATTCAGGGTTTTATTTCATCACAATTATAGTAGGATACATTTATTAATATTCCGGTAGTGTAGCTTTAATATTTTGGTGTTTGTCCACACTTAGGCTCTATCGGGATGCCCTGGGGCTCGTGTGGTTCCCTTGGGGAATTTATGCGTTTTAAAAAAAAAATTTCTGAAAAAATTTGTTTTGATTTATTTCGAAATTACTTTTGATTGTCTTCATCATGTATCCTTATATTGTATTATTATATGTTAGATTTTAGGAGTGCAGTGAACTTTGTTTGGATTATTATTATTTATGAAGATTACTGCTCTCAGTGTAGGGGGAAGAAGTCTACATCGGGTTTACATGCTTGTTGTCTTGTCTGTAGTCACTGCACTCCTACTGATTCAGGTCCTACTTGTGTGGTTGGGGTCGACTCATTAGGTCACTAATGTTGGAAGCAGGTGTTTCGCTACGTATTCGCGGTGAAGTTCCAATGCCGGAGCTGTCACCGCAAGATAATTTGAGTTTTCAGCTTCTTTTCCAGAGGAACAAGAACATGGTGATGGTATTGCGACACCCGTCCAGAATGTTCTGCCGTCATTACACTCTGAGGAGCAAACAGAGCTAGCTGCAAAGGTGCTCTTGAATATAAAGGGAATAAGGCCTCTTATTCCAGCAGCTAGCTCGACCGGTCAGGCGGTTACCCGATAGTGGGAACCATAACACTGGGTATGTCTGTTGCAGTCGAGGAGAGTGTAGATTTGGGTAGTGCAAGCACCTTATAAACAAAAGCTCACCCAGTGATGATGGCAAAAAGGGGAAGAAGCCTGCAGGTTTCTCTTTGGGCAGCTCGGCGAGGTCTGGGATCAGACCGCAAGCGGGAGAGCCTTCTCTAACCCAGTAACAGTTGGAGTCGACTATTGCTTTGAGAAACTTGTCCTCCCTGGCCGCTCGGGATGTTCCTTCTACCCTGCAGCCTGGGCCGGCACCCCAGCTGCAGTTACGGCGTCTTCCTCTGCAGCGGTTATGGCTTCTTCTTCTTCTTACATGGAAGCACACAAAAGGGGATTAGCCTAGAAGTTTCTAAGCGAGATACTCAAACCACATGTACATGTGGTATTCTGTTGCTTGCGGGCATAATATGTATATGAGGCAGACGCATTATTGAATAGATTCTGTAAAATTCTTGCTCTGCTTTATAGAGCTTATGAGAATTTGGGGGCCAGTTGGATCAGTTATGGAATTGCCAATAGGTCGTCTATGCATACGTTCTCAATTGTTGGCTTCATTATTCGGAGTAGTATTTTCTTTCTCTGAACAGTCATTGGCTGTTACGGACCTAGGGAACAATGAATTACTTGGGGGACGGTCCGTGACGAGTCTTTTAATCATAGCCCGTTCCATGTTCTGAATCCAGCTTTCTACGAGAGACAGTACACAGGAGAATTCCTATTCTCGTATATTCGCACGGTTCAATTTGGAGTTTCATTATTGGAATTAATTGTACACCTGAACGGGGTTGCCTGTTGGTTGCCTCAAAAGTGTATTTGCTCTAACAGATAACTTTCCATTGGGATTCAATTGGACAAGTTTAAGGTTGTACACGTTATATCACCAGTTTTCAACCTATCTACGTATTTCAATTCTGGCATATGTTAGAAGCTTGCACTTTTAATAACCGGGGTCGCCACGAAAGCCTTAGCTACTGAGGTGGCATTAAGCACCAATAATTAATAATAATTAATAACTGCGTGGCTGTTGGGTGAATAAATGTAGATTATTTGGCACTGCTTTTCACCGATTCCAGAGCTCTTCCCTCTTTGTTTTGAAGAATATTCCTTAAAAAAAAAGGTCGGGGGGTGATTTTTCTTCATCTCTTCTGGCCTGATAATAAGTGTAACTATGAGTGAAGCTGTTTTTGTCTGTAGATTATTACTGATCTTAGATACATATACAGAACCACACTTATGTTTGAATGGGTTAACAATTACTGGACGAGAGCGAGTGGCGCAGGGATACCACGAGAGCCAGTAGGCTCGAGTGGTTATCCCAGCGCCACACGCTCGAGTCCAGTAATCGTTAACCCATTCAAACATAAGTGTGGTTCTGTATTTATGACACACCCAACCATGAAAAAGAATTCACTGTAATTAATCGCTAATTTAATTAAATAGTCGACAATTTGAACGGTTGAAAGAATTTTAGAGAGAAACGGGCAATTTTGTCAGAGAACCAGTCTTAAGTCTTTGACCTTACCACCTGTAGAATCGCTATTGATTCATTTTATTTGCAAAAAAATGTCGATCCGAACACTCAAAACTCAAATGATTGCGTTCAGCATATCAGACGTCACAAATTATGAGGTATCAAATGTGTTTTCAAAAGTGTGTGTGCAGGCATCATTATATCTGGAGGATGGAAAATGTACAAGGATTTTAATTTGAATACGGTGCAAACTGGCCACTCTGTTTAAATTTCGTGCTTTTTAAACTGAAATATCGTGGTGGCTCAGTTGGTAGAGGTGCAGGCTGCAAGCCGAGAGGTCCTCGGTTCGAATCCCACCTGCGGCAACCGTGTTGTGTCCTTGGGCAAGACCCTTCACCCCGATTGCCTACATGGGGGCACGATGACGCTGTGTACTGAGGCGTACTGCACGTTGATGGTGCGCATGTCTTCAACCAATCTAACCCTGCCTGTGCTGCGGTGC
This sequence comes from Pictodentalium vernedei, assembly GCA_031216915.1. Taxonomy (NCBI): domain Eukaryota; kingdom Metazoa; phylum Mollusca; class Scaphopoda; order Dentaliida; family Dentaliidae; genus Pictodentalium; species Pictodentalium vernedei. The sequence continues at coordinate 259,170,400 of CM062290.1, read as the reverse complement.
AGAGTTCAGAGTTACGATGTTGGAGAGCTGACAGCTGCTCGTCGTTGCTCGGTGGTTCTCTCCGGGTACTCCGGCTTCCTCCACCCGTAAAACTGTCACGGTCACGATTAGCCATTGTGCATAAGTATGTGACCTTAAACATCAATAAATAAATAAATAAGCTGAAATATAAGTTTGAACTCGGCTTGACGATACATGCACTACTGCCACTGGGTTATTGCATGTGGACATCGGTCATTTCTGTTATGCACTGTAACAAAAGTACACACTGTACGAGAAAAGACATTTTGTGCAATAATTAACCTTCCGGGGCATTCATTTGATCGTTTGGAGTAACTGAGCCTGAGGCAGTTTGAGATTCCATTCTGACTCTGAGTGAACTCTGCAGTCTTGGTAAGTTTGCACTTGATTTTTCAACATTATAAAGTTTCTGACTTGAAATTTAGCCGTCTTTTCATTTTACCTCAAGTCTTGATAATCTGTTTTGATATCAAAAAGGCATACGATAGAGTATGGAGGGAAGGTATGTGGCACAAGCTGGAGGCTATGGGCTTAGGAGGCGAGTTTGTTGGAATTATGAAAGCATTATATAAAGATGTACAGAGTGAACTTAGCCTGGGAAACATTACAAAGAAACCCTTTGCCAATCGTGTTTGCATTGTACATCAAAGGTTTAGGAGATGAATGAACTCCAGCGTAGCGAGGAGGGGATAGCAGTTGGGGACTTGAAGATCCCAGGGCTATTTTTTGCAGATATGGTTCTAGTGTCAGAATGCGAAGAGGGGCTAACGAAAATGCTGGGAATTGTTGGGAAATATGGGAGCAAATGGAGACTCGAACTTCATGAAAGCAAGAGCAAAATTATACATGTGGGCCCTACCGGAATCACACAAATAATTTGATTCTGAAGGGGAAACGAATGCTTAACCAAATGAAACTTATAGGTAGAAACAGTTTCAATAAGGTTTTCGTGGGGAAAACCATTTGGGAAATGGTGGGGCTGCCAAGTATAACATACGGTACAGAAGTGGTACCCCTAAACCAGATGGCCGTAAAGAGCTTGGAAATCCTGCAGTACGATGCAGGCCGATGGATAACGGGGGTCGAGTAATGCCGCAGCGCTAGAAGCAATCAGGGGTGAGATTGGGTGGATGAGGATCAAGGACAGGATAGACCTGTTGAAGCTCGGTTATCTTAATTATTTGGTAAATCTCCCCGACAGCCGATGGTGTAAAGTAATGTTCCGGAGAATTTTCAACTCAAATATCAAAACGGGGTGGATGGTCCAAGTGAGGGAGCTAGAAGAGAACTACTCATTGGAGATCTCGGACCTGGACGTTGGGGCAAACCAAGGTAAAAAATTCGTCAGAGAAAGGGTTATGAAGGATTGTAACCGTGATTGACGAGAGGGGGTCAAATCAAAGAGGTCTTTGGGTGGCCTGCGTGATAAAGAGAAGCCAGGTTTTGAAGAGTACCTTGATGGCACCTTTGGGGGGGTCACTGTTGTTCAAGCTGATGTCGCGATCCCTGGAGCTGGGGGGAAAAATTGGGAATGACGGTGAAAGGGAGTGCCAGATGTGTAACTTGGACATGGTGGAGACCCTGGAACACTTTCTTGTAGAATGCCTAAAGTATCAGTCTAAAAGAATGAGATTCACTGGGAGTATAATGGGGAAGTGGGATGGGAGAATGAAGGACATGTGGTTAGGGGGAGACTCAAAGGAGAGGGCTAATATGCTAATCGGAGAGAGCTAATATGCTAATTGGAGAGATTGGGAAGAATGGGACAAGGGATATCATCAAGCAGTTCATCTCCGAGAGTTGGGAGGAGAGGAGAAGCGCGGGAATAGGGAGGCAGTTGGGAGTACAGGGGTAACCATGGCCTTCTCGTCCGAGAACCGCGACAAATCAGCAGCTGGCCAAAGTGTTATTATTGATATTATTGTTTGAAATGGGCTGCACTTACAAATAAAAGCTTTAGGTTGTCCACATAATACTACAGATATACAAAGGGAGAAATATATTGCATGATTATTGATTTATTTATTTTTTTGGTGTTTTAAGGTCACATATTTCTGCACAATGGCTAACCATGACCGTGACAGTTTTACGGGTGGAGGAAGCCGGAGTACCCAGAGAGAACCACCGAGCAACGGCGAGCAACTGTCAGCTCCCCAACATACCAACTCCACACAAGCAGGGTTAGCATTGGTTGAAGACAGGTGCACCATCGACGTGCAGTATGCCTTAGTACACAACGTCACCGTGCCCCCACATGGGCAATGGGGGTGGTGTCTTGCCCAAGGACACAACGCAGTTGCCGCAGGTGAGATTCGAACCGAGGGCCTCTCGGCTTGCAGCCTGCACCTCTACCAACTGAGCCACCGTGCCCCCAAATATTGCATGATAACTGCAAAAAAATGTCATGTCTTGTCTCCACAAATAATTTAGTTTGTACACCTTTTTTACAAACCCTCCACCCATCTATAACCTGACAGCTTTTCTCGAAAGCTCACGAAATGAGTATTCAACAGTCTAAGTCAGAGGCTGAAAGAGAAATAAGTGTGTGTGTGTGTGTGGGGGGGGGGGGGGGGGTCTCACCAGTAACCTCCAACTTATTTTTTTGGGTTGATAATATTTTCAAAGATTGATTAATGTTTACATTATTATACCCCCGCTTCGAAGAAGTGGGGGCTATATAGGAATCGCCCTGTACGTCCGTCTGTCCGTCCGTCCGTCCGTCCATTCGTACGTCTTTCCGGACATGAAATTCTTGTGTGCGCAACTCCTCCTACATTTATCAATCAATTTGGACAAAACTTTTCAGACATCATCACTACTAAGTGAAGATGCACATATTCCAAGATTTTTGATCTGCGACAATTTTAACCAGGTTTTCTCCCTTTGACTTAGATTTATTGTGTCTTTCCATCCGAACAAATTCTTGTGTGCGCAACTCCTCCTACATTAATGAACCGATTTTGATGAAACCTTTCAAACATCATCTCTACTAAGTGAACATGTGCATATTCCAAACTTTTTAATCTGCGACAATTTTAACCAGGTTATCTCTCTTGAAGTTTGATTTAATATGGGTTTCTACATGAAATTCTTGTGTGCGCAACTCCTCCTACATTTATCAATCAATTTGGACAAAACTTTTCAGACATCATCACTACTAAGTGAACATGCGCATATTCCAAGATTTTTGATCTGCGACAATTTTAACCAGGTTATCTCCCTTTGACTTAGATTTATTATGTCTTTCCGTTCGAACAAATTCTTGTGTGCGCAACTCCTCCTACATTAATGAATCGATTTTGATGAAACCTTTCAAACATGATCTCTACTAAGTGAACATGTGCATATTCCAAACTTTTTGATCTGCGACAATTTTAACCAGGTTATCTCTCTTGAACTTTGATTTAATATGGGTTTCTGCATGAAATTCTTGTGTGCGCAACTTCTCCTACATTTATCAATCAATTTGGACGAAAGTTTACAGACATCATCACTACTAAGTGAACATGCGCATATTCCAAAATTTTTGAGCTGTGGCAATTTTAACTAGGTTATCTCCCTTTAACTTAGATTTATTATGGGTTTCTACATGAAATTCTTGTGCGTGCAACTCCTCCTACATTTATCAATCAATTTGGACAAAACTTTTCAGACATCATCACTACTAAGTGAACATGCGCATATTCCAAGATTTTTGATCTGCGACAATTTTAACCAGGTTATCTCCCTTTGACTTAGATTTATTATGTCTTTCCGTTCGAACAAATTCTTGTGTGCGCAACTCCTCCTACATTAATGAACCGATTTTGATGAAACCTTTCAAACATCATCTCTACTAAGTGAACATGTGCATATTCCAAACTTTTTGATCTGCGACAATTTTAACCAGGTTATCTCTCTTGAACTTTGATTTAATATGGGTTTCTGCATGAAATTCTTGTGTGCACAACTCCTCCTACATTTATCAATCAATTTGGACAAAAGTTTACAGACATCATCACTACTAAGTCAACATGCGCATATTCCAAAATTTTTGAGCTGTGGCAATTTTAACTAGGTTATCTCCCTTTAACTTAGATTTATTATGGGTTTCTACATGAAATTCTTGTGCGTGCAACTCCTCCTACATTTATCAATCAATTTTGACGAAACCTTTCAAACATTATCACAACTAAGTGAACATACGCATATTCCCAAATTTTTGATCTGCGACAATTTTAACCAGGTTATCTCCCTTTAACTTGGATTTATTATGGGTTTTCAAATGGGATTCTTGTGTGTGCAACTCCTCCTACATTAATGAACCGATTTTGAATACATGTTGCACATTGTAAATGTGTTTTTCCAAATGTAAACCATATATGTGTGGGCTCTTTAAGTATTCAGTGCTGTTCTGTGGAAGGCCACATGCAAATACAAATTTCAACAACAAAAAATGATCTTTATGTATACATTTCCTTATGGCCTTCGCCTACATGATCAGAAGTGCATTCCTCTAAAAACCCAAAGCAGGGGTATTAATCACCTTCAGTGATAGTTCTAGTTTTGTACTAGTAATACTATACTTCACCAGTTTGTTATCTGAACGGTTCTGTCAATATTTTTTTCTTGGTATGTGGTTCAAAACAAAATAATTTTTTATGTGTCTTCTCCAATATCTTGTCAGTCTTAAATTTAGAATTTGGTATTCTGAATTTGCATTTAGTAAGTAGTTTTAAAGAGGACTGATAGAATGTGGCTAAAATGATAGGCTTTTGGAGAACATTTTCTTGGGGATGAGGGCTGACCAATCAAACTGCCCTGAACTTTTGTTTCAAAATCAAAATGCAGGCCCTTGCCTCGAATTTGCCTATGAAAATGCTCTTCCCACTGCCCTGATATTTGCCAAAATTATAAAAATACCCCCTCCCTCTGAATAATCTGTTCTGAAAATACCAGTCCCTTTCAATGAAAATTGCAAAATTGACTGCTTATTGGTGAAGGGGGGTGAGAGTGCCTTAACCCCCTCCCCATCTCATACACCCATGTAGCTAAGTCACATAGGTGGCATTTGATTTAAGTTTTGTTGCTGAGATTTAAAGCAAAATAATATCCTTGTATAAAACAGAAATACTAGCAAAAATCCTTAATTAGTCATTTAAAAATACACATCAATCTGTGTCTGGAAAATATTGTCATATTGTCTATGTTTTAAATATACTAATAATTATTTTTGAATTTCATCGAAGTCATCTCATAAAATTGACAATATACTGCATTCATCAGACCACATGTATTTACCACCCCTCCCCTCTTGGTGGTCTCATTCCCACCCTACTCAAGACTTTTCAGAATTTCTGTAGTGGGTAGCTGGTAACATTTTTTAATTTCACAAGTACAAACTCCAGAAAGTTATATTTTAGCAATACTATATCCCCCTAAAAAAGCCCTTCCCCCTGCCCCCACAGAAAAAAAATAAAATAAAATAAACCTGTTGCCCCAACACCCACTAGCACGTAAAAAAACATTGGTTCCACAAATGTAAACTACCGAGTTTTTCTTATAAAACCAAGCTTTTCATTCTTCCAAATTTATTTTCTTTATTCAGCTAGTGTGGGGGGGGGGGGGGGGGGGGGGGGGTGGTCATCTAACTAGTAAGGGTGGAATTGGAGATAGTTAATTAGTAACTTCATGTACTAGCTGTCAAACATCTCCAGGCGCTGTCAGCGTGTCGCCATCTGTTTTTCCGCTTCATGGTAACCAGTATTCAAGATTCATTTAGTCTTGCTTCCTGAGAACTACTTCAATTTAACATGCTCCTCAAAGTATGTTTGCGTTGGCAAACATGCTGCTTCATTGCCGAAGTGTGAATCGAATAGGATTACAGTTACACAGTAGGCCCTGTCTCGACTCGTCGGCAGCATGCAGCGGTGAGGGCAACATTGTAACAAAGTTTTATAGGAACTATACTAGTGGCTGGCTGCAATATTGAACCCAATTGGACTTTTTTGCCCTAAAATTAAGTTTTCCTCGATTTTCAATAACGAAAGCAAAGGTTGAGTTTCACTGTTCAGTTTCTTGGCAGAGATCATGTGTCTTTCATGACTTTCAACAGTTTTTAGCACAGTTGTGCATCAGACATTTTGTAATGAGTATCAGTAATTCCGACAGATAAATATAGCTGATGGTTCTCATTGGTTATATTCTACTGAACGCTGCAAACTATAAGAACCAGTCTAACGAGAACTTGTGCACACGAAGGGTACTTTTTATCGGATTGCACTAGAGCTTTCTGGTTAAAATTACCACATGCCCATAAAATCCACGTGATCATGACAAATACAGTTACGGGTGTGTAATAAAGCTTGTTTATTATATATATGGCGTGTGTTTGTGGGTGTTAGTCTCTCACTCTCGAACACGCCATCCTGATTTAAGTGTCTTAGCCCGGACTAGCCTTAAAATTGGGGGTTTGTTACACCCAATTAGCATAATCATGCATGCTAAGAATACAGAATTACTTGGATATGGCTCCTTATTTTGATGATATGTCTTCTCTATTATTGTACAGAGAGACATACATGTAATTCCTTTAAAAATTTAATCTCCTTTTCACCTTGTAGTGCAGGCTAAGGAGCTTTATTTGGTCTCCTAATTTCTTTAAGTCCTAGGTCCTCCACCTTTTTACGATTCAGTTAAGTCTGGGCCATTGGTTGTTAGTATAAAAATATGATAAATTTAAAGTAATTTGTATATTTTTTATACTTACCAATGGCCCAGACGGGGATGGCCCTCCCATGAGTGGGCACTCATACCTCTCTGCTGAGTTATCACTTTAGTAGGCTTGTCTACACAGAATGGTGTTGGTGCCAATTCCAGTCTCTTCCTGGGTGCTGCGTCTGCACAAGTACTAAAAGTATGGAGGGCCAGATAAGACTTTTAATTTTCGTTGTTGTATGCAAATTTTGCAAAATTTGTGTTTGGCCCTTAATAATGTTGAGGTTGCACCAGGTATGTCTGGGCCATTGGTAAGTATAAAAAATATACAAATTACTTTAAATTTGTAATATTCCTGCCTAGGACATCAACCTCTTGCCTCTAAAATAAGTAAGTATGATTTAGGCTCCTTTTAACTAAATTCTCCCTGTAAATTGAATCACCTTTTTGACCATTCATTTCTGAAGTTAAACTACCATGAATTTTTTCCATCAGATCTAGTCATGGCTGCTTCACAGCAGCCATGACTAGATTTAATGGAAAATACTTTTGAAGATACACAGTACGCTAAGAATTAAACACCAATAAATAAATACATTGGCACATCAATAAATTAGTTTCAGATTGCGTCATAGCAGGGCTTAAAATTCAGCATGAATCAAGAATCTAATTCACATAAACATTCTCATAAACCGCTTGACATCTCATATTCATGCTTAGTAGATTTCATATTTGGATTCTCACAAAAATTTATGGAATTTACGACCTGTATATTATACCACAATTGTTGCATTTATTCAACATTATTACTCTTTTAAAATTATACAAGCTTCCTAATTGGTCAGTAACCAATGCATCCAGTTCGGTACATTTAACTCCAATGGGATGTCCGAAGTTGAACATGGTGTACAAGAATATCATGTGTCAGCTAAAGGGGGTGTACAGACATTTTGTAGATTTCCCTTTCACCCATCACCTCAAACATTTTCGTCAGTAATAACAAAAATTCATAGACTCGCAAACAAAATGAGAACAATATTGTTTCATGAGAATATTCTGAAAACTTGAAATAAAATGTGTATATACTACCAATGTCCGATGTTTCAAGAAACATGCAACCTCGTTATATGAATCGTCTCTTCAGTGAAACTTATTAAAGCACTTGTACAAGTTTGAATATAGTGTCCCCGATTATCCAAGACACACAACACACCACTGTAAAATCAACTTGTGTCCCACAATAATAACTACATGCCATTTCCCAATGTCCTTGAATTGAAGTCTCCCAAATGTTTGAGTTCAATTGAAAGGAAATAACTCCAAATCATTCTTGTTCAATAATAAAGAAAGATATGTTTTTTCAGTTTTTCTAATTATTACTTTTACCAAAGTTTCTGTCACTGGAATATCATTTCGGGATAATATAAAAAAAAACTTGACATACTGAAGGGGCAGGGTAATAAATTCATATGGTGATTCAGCAGGGTGTAGGTGACTGTGCTGCCCTTCTGAGATTTGTATTTTCTGAGGCTTTCAGCAAATACAGATCTCAGAAGGGTAATGCAGTCTTTTACACCCTGCTGAAACATCATGTAACTAATATTACCTGATACAGTACAGACATTGAGAAGTGTGATAGGTATACCATGCTCGGAATCTGGCCTATCTTTAAGAACATCACATAAGAATGCATGTGATTGACCATAACACATCTGAGTGACACTATGCCATGAATGAATTGCTTCGACACAAAACAGTGTTAATATAAATAGATCACCAATGATGAAATTGTCAGCTTCATTCACTTAATTCAAGTTTAAATGGTTGAGTGCTAGAAGCCACTATCGGGGCTCTAGTGGAAAGTGCATAAAGCCACTATAAGACTTTACACTGTACACATTAGCTTGTTTGCTCAGCAGTAGAAAAAAAATGTTCATATAAAATTGTTTTATCATTAATTGGAGAGTGCCAACAAGCACTCTCCAATAAGTGGTAATATAACAATTATTCATGAAGAACATCTTGCTAAACTTAGACTCACCTTGCTGGTAACATGGTATCTTTGAAAAATACTACTCATGTTGCAAATCACTTTTCAAAAATAATGAATCTGTCTACCAGTTAATTGTGGTATAAATACAGAAAACAACTTGTTCTGTCTTTACACTGTAAGGTGTACAGTGTAAAGTCTTTGTACCGCCAAGATTAGATGTTCCGCAATTCGAAAATTTTACAGAAGTTAGCATTGAAACTATCTGTAAACTTATTCGTAAAGCTAAACTAGCCATCTGTGATCTAGATCCATTACCGACATTCCTTATAAAATCCCACTATGATATTTTCGCTCCATTGATAACAAAGATTATCAATGCATCTTTTACATCTGGCATTTTTCCTACAGTATGGAAAAAGGCCATTGTGAGACCTTGGGAAAGAAGAAATAGCTGTTCAATATGGTGACTTTAATCATCAGCATAAATGAATAAAATGAACATACCGAATGAATGAAATGAAAAGTTTCCGATTGTTTGTTCTGTTTTTATTTACTTTCCCAATAAATCTCTGAGAAGAAATCACTTTTCATCTACCAGTACTTGAAAAGTTTTGATGTTTCCACAAATTATGTTGAACAGTAATCAAGCCATGTGCTTGTGTTGTTACTGTTAGATAAAAAAACCTGAGCTGGCTTCAGTGTTTTCAAAACGGACCAAGGTAGCCATTCAAAGGCGATGAAATGCAAACAATTTTTGAGTGGTTTGTATATTGGCTCCAAGCCTGTACGGCCCACCCCCAAACCAGTTGCTATTATTTAGAAGGAAGAATACGAATTATTGACGTACAAGTTTAAATTTTTGATTTAGAAATGTCCCTCTCGGGCTCCCCACCAGATGTGCAATGCAAAATGCTACATTTTATAAAAGCGAATACAAAATTAATTTTAAAAAAATAATGACTGGTATTAGCTCCACAGTTCCTCTCGTATTTTCTATTTTTGTTTTTGGAAACATGCCCTCCCCACATACACTGCTGATGTTTATCGAAAAATAATATCGAAAACCGGTATGCTCTGACAGTGTTTGGGTCCATGTGTTAATTTTTGTGAAACCCTGCAGCAGCACGTGTTGACCTCATTGTCGTTTGTTCTATTTTTAATATTGGAAAATTTTGTTGGTGTTAAGTGCACTGAATATGTTTATTCGAAGCAGTAATTACAGTTCTGTTGCTGGTGCATGGTTTATACTGCATTATATGGATTTATTTATCAGACCCTTTCATTACTGTCGTCATTTAAGGTCAGTTCAACATAACATTTGTAGGTTTTTCTCTTTCCAAATCTCGAAGGAGTCTAATGAAAGCACACGTTTTGAAAACAAAAATTTGATTGGTCAGTTCGTCAGACATGTCAGTTTGAGAAGGAAAACAATACTTACCTGTCAATAAATAAAGAACAAGTTTGCAAATAATGTTGTTTTAATAATTCTATTTCCATTGTACAATATATTGTGCATACAATACATGTTTTTAACATGAAACAAAGATGAAATATTCAACTGAAAAGAAAATCATTGTCATTTTGGATTTATGTTTCACTGGGATTTTCCCACCACACCAGTCCGGGACGATCTTTGAGTGGGTGTCCGAAAGTTTCGAGGCTTAAAAAAAATAATTATGTTTTGATGAAAAAATGGTGTCCGAAAACAAAAAGTGTCCGAAAATTTAGATGAAATACAGTACAATATGTATCGTGCCGGTCAGGATACGATTGAACAGAAAACAAAAGAAAGCATTTCTGAAACCCTGAGTGATATTAAAGAATGGATGGTCCATAATCGACTCAAGATGAATGAGTCTAAAACTGAATTCATCATTTTCGGCAGCTCCCAGATGTTACCCAAAACTAACATAGCTTCTATTGACGTATGTGGAACTGACATTGCTCGATCAAAAGAAATCAAACTTCTGGATATGCACCTGGATGAAAATTTTACTTTTGAAAAACACATTTCCACATTGGCCAGGGCAGCATCGTCTGCTATGTTCAATTTAAAAAAAGCTTAGGCCCTACTTGTCCAAACAGGCATGCCTAAAAATTGCCAATGCCCTGATATTGTCCCATATGGATTATGGCAATAGCCTTTTGGTGGACCTGCCGCAAAGCAGAATGAAGCCTTTCCAGAGAATTCAGAACCTCACTGCCAAAATCATAATGGATAGGTCAAAATTCTCCAGCTCTACAGATGCCTTGCAAGAGTGCCATTTTCTCCCAATTGCAGTTAGATGTCAATTTAAAGTCCTTGTACTAGTCTTCAAGTGTCTTAATAACATGGCACCTGAATATTTGGTGAATTTGATTACCTTCTCCACCAACTCCTATGCCACAAGATCTAGCACTACACTCAAATTGGCACAACCTTTTAATAGGAAAATTACTTTTGCAGACAGAGCTTTCAGCTATGTAGGCCGAAAATCTTTGGAATTCCTCGCCAGGTTACATAAAAATAAGCCCAGACCTGAAAACATTAAAAAAACTATTAAAACAATATCTATTTAAGAAAGTTTTCAAAATTCACCACACTTCTGTTAACTGAATACTTCTTTATCATCCTTTAAATATGTATGTGTAATGTTTAAATATGTTAAATGTGTATTATATGTTTCTGTGAAGCGCCATAGAATGTGACCCTGTCCCTAATTATTCGGGGCAGTGGTACAAATTTGAGCGCTATACTAAATGTCTGATGTAATGTAATGTAATAACAGTACTGCTTTACTGCAGGGTCAGTCTATTCTATACCACCAGTGGGTAGTTTACGTAAACAGAATTCATGAATATAGTAATGCATGGGGTACCTGAAAGGATTTGAAATTTTTACTCTATGTTGTAGATATTAAGACAGACCACAATGCTAGTGGAAGAACAGGGGATTGAAATTAATGACCCTTGGTGGAGTTTTTCCTGTATTTCATATGTGCCGAAGGTGTACATAAAATACAGGAAAAACTTCACCAAGGGTCATTGATTCCTGTCCCCAGTACTCTCTCCAAGTTGTGTTCTGTATTTACACTATGATTAAACTTGAATAAAGTCAATGAAGTTGATAATTTTGTGTTGAAGCATTTCATTCATGTCATAATATCACTCAGGTGTATAACAATTAATTAGTTGCATTCTTACATAATGTTCTTACGCATAACCCATGGTGTATCAAGCACATTTTTGAGTGTCTTCTGTGTTGTTGAAGATGCACAGCAATCATGGTACAATTGAAAATGTGTAATGTAGTGAAAAGCAGCTCAAAATGTGGCAATGTTGGTTGATTGGTCGGATTGTCTATCAGTCAGTTTGTTAGTCCATGACCAACAAGTTCTTGATGTCAATAACTTTTAAAATACCTAGTGGAATGACATCATATTTGGTATGCAAGTATGTCTTATTGCTCAATACAGGTATTATTCGGAGTATTTTTTTGGAGTTATTGCCCTTTATGGACTTGGAATTTGTTTATTTTTACCATCTGGAACAGCTTTTGTGCAGTCTTGTAATATTTTTCAGAATTAAAATCCGAGTTAAACTTGGCTCAGTCAGTAGAAATGAAAGAAATTAATACTTATGTGCTTTCATTTCAGGATATAACACCAGGAGAAGAACTGCTTACTTGGTATTCTATGAAGAAAAGAAGACGACGCAGACATAAAAAAGACAGCGTTGAATTGAAGGGTATGTTGACTCTTTCTGGGTTTTCTTCCAGAACTTGTTTGAGAAAGCAAGAAATCCCCATAGTTAATTAACAGTTGCAAATGAAACAATGATGGCTATTATTAAGTATCTTGGGAAATATAAATGCAGTCCCCCCCCTCCCATCTATAGTTTGAGGCATAGGAAATAGAACATTCCATTTCCAGTCATAAACGAATTAACATCGTCATGGCCAAGCTTGATAACCACCACTATATGATAAAAAGAGAGTTATTGCCCTTTGTTCCTTGCATGTTTTTGATTGAAATTTTTCATTTTTATGGAATAGCTTGGACAGTAATCAATGGAGTTTAATAAATTTTGATGTGCTGCTTTATTATACCCCAGCAACTAAGTTGGGGGAGTTGTATGCTGAAATCAGCTTATCACTCCATTTGTCTGTCCATGAATGCAACTCCGAGCTTGTATTCCCCTATTTTTCAGTCAGATTTGATAAAAACTCGCACATAAATTAACCAGTATGGAAAACTGTGCACCTACCATTTTGAGATCTGTTGGACTGATTTGGCAGATTTATTGAGAGTATTTTTGCAACCTCTATTGTTTTGTCCACACCTGTTCTCTATTTTGGAGCCAATTGATTGTTGGACACTGCCCATTCCTTGATTCTTCTGGAGCTGAGTCAAGCTCCGCTGGATGAGCCAAATGTATGTGCATGTGTGTGAGTGTGGGAGGGGCATTCTTAGTGTCATTGGAGCGGTCACACCTCTAACATTAACGTTGTCTGTGACAAGTAAAAATTTGATTTATTGAACAACAAAGGAGTTATTGCCCTTTATTTATTCTGTTTTACTGGAAATTTTAATGTTTATGTGATAACTTGAACAGTACTTATCAGAATTCAAACAAATTTAGTTATTCATTACAATTGCTTATAACATGGTTCCTTATGGATGTGGGAGAATAAATTTCCTTTGTAATGTGATGTTTTTTTCTTGTTTATTTTCCTGCAGGGATAGCGAGCTCAATCTTGAATGAGAAGTTAACTGGGTTTATTTATTTGGACAGTATTGGCGATTTTTTTGGGGTGTCTACAGGGGCCGAATAAGGGACCCATTCTCAATGGCATTTTGGCATAATATTTCCCAATTCAAACCCAAAATTTCCCAATCTCAGTCCTCATTCAAATAAAAATTTAATTTTTCTTTAGCTCTTAAAGACCTAATTGACTTTTATCACTTTTTACTGCAACAAAACAGGTATCTCAACAGGCAGTTGTTAGATACTTTCACAAGTTACATACCAAGAACCTTGTCAGTTGTTTTTAGGCAAGTTTTGGCTGCCTAGATAGGCAGCCAAGACTTGCCTAGACATAACTGCAATGCCATAGAATGTCGACTGTTGAAGGGTATCAAAATGCATAAATATCTTCATTATTTAATTGTATAAAAAGAAGAATATTTTTATACTGTACCAATGACCCAGACTTAGCTGGTGCTAACTCTAACAAAACCAGGGCCAAACACAAATTTTGCCCCCCAATCCCCAAAATTTGCATCCAAAACAAAAAGAAATCATGTCCTAAAGGACCTCCATACTACGCCTCTACTGCGCATGCGCAGTGACGCAGACGTCCCGAAATTGGCGCCAATTATCATTCTCTGTTTGGCCCTTCATCAGTCAACATCTCACTGATCTTTGTGCTTGTAAATCTCAGTTTAAAGGATGCCAGACACGTAATTTTTGGAGAAAATGTGATTCTAAGGAGGATAGAAGGAGGAGAGGAAAAAGAAGTGACAAAAAATAATCAGGGCTGTACTTAAAATTTTTTGATGAAATTATGTTAAGTTGCCTATTTTCGAGGCATGGGCCTCTTGTTGTCATTCTTGCTAAATGTTGCACTGCTTATTCAGTGTTTCCTCTTCCCTAGCCTTCTAAAGTCCCCCCTTGCAATTCTCCCATGCTTTTGGCATATTTTTGAGAAATTTCATTTCTAAAATTTCCTGGGAGAGTTGCTTGGTTACAGAATGTTTTCTGTTATTTTCCCCATAGTTACGTTTTCACCCATGGGTGTATAACGTTGTGTTCTGCATCTTCCATCTGATGTTCTGCAGATTCTCCCCTGGGAGTCTCTGTTTTGCATCAGATAGAGTGTAATTTGATGACTGATTCCGGGCCAGTTTTTTCAGTGCCTGGAGTCATGTTTTCTGGTGTTTTACACTGTTTGTTTACATTGGCAACAGCCTTTTTTGAGGGGGGCTGTTTGCCTTTGCTGTAGTTTATCTCACTATAAGATACATTTATATTATCCGTAAGTGTCTCATTAATTATTTAATATAAATTTAAAATTTTTGACCACACTTTGCCATCGGATCCATCGGGGCTCAACGTTACTTTTCAGCAACTTGGGCTTCGCTGAAAAAATATTTTTTCAAAATTATTTTGATTTGCAATTGTTTTTTCATTTATTAATGGATCATGTTATTATGTATCTTTGTGTCAGGGGTTTGTGCGAGTAACTAGGACTTGTTGTTGTTCTTTCACAATGAAGGGACATTGTTCAAATTGTAATAGGAAGAAATCTTCCTCTGACTTTCATGATCATTGTATTAATTGTAGTCAGTGTTCTCGCATTAATCCCTGTCCTATATGTGAATATTGGGATGAGAAACATTGGAAATGTGTGTTACGATATGTTGTTTCTGGAGAAAGGGCTATGCCGGCTCTTTCTCCGCAAGGTCACTCTACTCTCTCAGTTTCTATTTCAGAGGAACAAGAACAGGGTGATGTTTCCATGTTATCTTCTACTAGTGTGCGTCCGTCGTCACAAATGAATTCAGAGCTAGCGGCAAAAGTGCTCATGGAGATTAGACAAATGTCGTCCGCTAGCTCGCCCGGTGTAGCGTCCATTCACCGAATGGTTCGGCAGCCGGGTTCATCCAATGCGGTCCAGGAGGAAATTTTGGGTGATGCGAGCACTATAAACATAATAGATGCACACCCAGTGACGGCGGATAGTAAGCGAGAACGGAGGAAGCCTTTGAGTCCGGTTCCTAGCTCGTCCAGGTCCAGCCGGGCCGCGAGCGAGAGAGGCCCCTCTCTCGTACAACAACATCTGGGACCAGATGTTGTGGTACAAAATGTGTCGCAAGTGGAGCATACGTCCGTTGTATAGGCAGTCCGCGGAGACTACTAAGGCTTCCTCTTCTCGTCAGCGCACACGACCGCACCTTGGCTACGTGACCGCCGATATATTACTAGCTTCGCCGATCAAGGATTCTTCGGCGACCAGGTCACACCATCCGGCAGCCAGGGATTCGAGACCGATGGACTCCGGACGTTCGCATAGGAAAAGTATGCGGGAGCCATCTGATGCAGAGCTGCCCTCGGCGAAGCAGCGAAAGACTGCACCTCCGCAGGTCTCGACGCCAGACATTCTTGTGCAGATAGCACAGCTTATCCCAGCAGCCGACAGAAACGGTGTCGGATCGAGAATTATCCGACGGCGCTGGGTCGGTACGCTCCGCCAAAGCATCGGGGGCAGATGACCGGGAACATCATGAGGTCCGACCGGATGGTGAAAGGGATACGGATGACTTGGAGCTATCCCTTTCGGAACAACATAAAGCTGCCGTGGACTTCATCCGGCACTTTCTCCCTCAAGTTGTTCCGTCGGGCCAGACTGCTGCGCTTCCGGACAAGAGGATCATAGCGTCATTGGACTCTGAATTTTTTGAGCGGTTCAGGGACATCGCTCCCGAGTTTCCGTCGCAGTCCAATAATGTTGCAAGAACATTTGAATTATTAAACGACGCTATATTTAAACTTGCTTCCAAGACGGGGAAAGCAGGTTTCTTGTCCGCTAATACTCTCATCCTGCCTTTCATTAATGCAAGGAATAAATTCGATACGGCAGGACAGGGTATCCCGAGAGTTTCTCTGCGTATGGACGACGAGGCGGAAGACTTGGAGCTATCATTACCGTCGTCGGCTTCTATTCCAACCGCGGTGTTGAAAACAGCTATTGCGTCTAACAGAGCCAATTTAGATGCCTTATCTTACGCAGATCACCTTACTAAGGCATTATCACTGCACCTTCAAGGGAAAGAGTTTCAGGATATACAATCCTCTTTAAGACTTCTTTCAAGGGCAGTAGCTTATTCCACGTGTAACTCCGCCCTTTCAGTGGCAAATCTGGAGTTGGTTAGACGTGACGCAGCCCTAGCTACATCCACACTCGTGGATACTAAGGTGAAGAACTCTCTTAGAGTCGCTTCGGTCTCCGGAGAACTTCTCTTTGACGGCAAGCTTTCTGCTATTTATGATAAAATTACAAAGAAAGCTTCGGATTCTCTGTTGTTCAAATCTGCTTCTAAGAAGTCGGATACAGCAGACAAGAATAAGACAGGCACTTCTGGGTCTAATGTGCCCAAGAGAGGTTCCTATAGAGGTTCCGGTGCGTCCTCTTGGTCTTATTCGAGAGACCGTCAGGGTAGCGACTCTTGTTCGGGACGTCCTTCGGGCCGGGACAATTGGTCGGACGCCCCGAGGTCGACGGGGCGAGGTGCGGGTTGTGGAGGACGTGGTGTCTCCTACCGCAGGCCTCGCAGGTCCAGGAGGTGATGGCTTAAACCTCTATCGCGTACCGGTTGGCGGAAGGTTGTCGAGCTTTTCACAAGAATGGGCGTCGATTATGGACGACCCTTGGGTGAGAGGAGTGACTTCGGAAGGTCTAAAGATATCCTTCAAACGAAAGCCTCCATTAACTCGAAGTCCAAAGTGGACTCATCTTCCGTCAAATCCGCAGAAAAGAGACGCTCTGTTATCAGAGGTGCAGTCTCTTTTAATGAAGAACGCGGTAGAGGTCGTAGAAAACCAGGAAACTCCAGGATTCTACAGCCATCTGTTTCTGGTTCCGAAACCAGACGGCTCGTTCCGTCCAGTCATAGATTTGAGCTGGATAAACAAGCTGATCGTCGCTCCAAAATTTTATATGGAGATGATTCGGTCGGTCAGAGCGAGTATTCGGGTGAACGATTATGCAACAAGCATAGATCTCAAAGATGCGTACTTTCACGTCATGGTACATCCGACATTCCGAAAGTACCTACGCTTCGCAGTCCTAGGAGTGGTGTATCAATTCCGGGTGATGTGCTTCGGATTGAATCTAGCACCCTGGGTTTTCACTCGGGTAATGAACTCGGTAATGATATATTTCCGGGCTCATTCGTCTGCGGTAACGTCGGCCTACCTGGACGACATTCTTCAGAGGTACGGCAACGAGTTAATGCTTCAGAACGATGTTCAGAATCTTCTTCTATTGCTCCGACGTCTCGGTTTTATAGTAAATGAGGAGAAGTCGGATCTGGTGCCGTCCAAGTCATTCACTCATCTGGGAATGAGCTTCGAGACGCACAACAATCTCGTTCGTCTGCCGTTAACCAGAGCGAAATTAGTCAGTTGTTACGCTCGCTATTGTCTGCACGCAGACAAAGTCACAGTGAGAGAATTTATGAGACTGATAGGTCTGTGCGGAGCCACTGCGGATCTCATTCCGATGGGGCGGTTACGCACACGTCCTCTTCAAATTTTCTTGACTCAGAATTGGAGTGTGAAAATTCATTCGCTCGATGTAGACGTTCTCTTGTCAGATCAAGTGAAACAAGAGATTCAGACTTGGGCAAACATTCAGTGGTTAACTCAGGGAGTTCCGTTGCAGTTGCCGGATCCGAGTTTTACCATTATGACGGATGCCAGTCAAACAGGTTGGGGTGCATCATTAATCCCAACGGATTCGAGATGCCAGGGTCTTTGGGATCTGCAATTCCTGTGCAAGCACATAAACATCAAGGAAATGATGTCAATTTGGCTTGCCTTACGTCACTGGATGGACATTATTCACAATGCTCATGTCCAAATCCTATCCGACAATACGACAGTAGTGGCGTATATACGGAATCAGGGAGGCACTCATTCAGTTCCGTTGTTCAATCTAACGGAAAGAATCCTTCTGTTTGCGCTAGAACATCACGTTCTGCTTTCGGTCCGTCACATACCGGGTCGTCTGAATGTGCTAGCAGACTCCCTTTCACGAAAGGGTCGCTTGTTGCCGTCGGAATGGACTCTCAACAAACAAGTATTCAATCAGATTTGCTACCAATGGGAACGGCCAATGATAGACTTATTTGCGACACATCTCAACAATCAGTTGCAGACGTATGTGTCTCCGTGTCCGGATCCAAGAGCATTTGCAGTAGACGCTCTGTCGATCCCTTGTGACGGAATGATAGGATATGCGTATCCTCCAGCGCCGTTAATTCAACAAGTATTGCTAAAAATAAAACAATCTCAATGCAAGATTCTGTTGGTAGCATCTCTGTCGCCAGAGACCGTGGATAAATCTGCTCAGGTGTCTGTTGTGGGACCTACCGCGAAAGCTTCCTCTACGGGAGGATCTTCTTTCGCAGGGGAAATCGCGCCAACTCCATCACAACCCGCAAGGTCTCAACCTTCACGTTTTTCCGTTGTGCGGTCCTTCTTGCATGGCAAGCACTTTACAGGACGAGCAGTGGACGCGATTTCTAACTGTAGGAGGACCTCCTCTTCGCTAAACTATGCGGCTAAGTGGAAGGTTTTTCGTCGTTGGTGTAGGGATCATTCTGTAGATATATTTGATCCCTCTATACCAGACATTGCAACTTTCTAGTATACTTGTTTGACGAAATCAAACTGCAGCCTGTTACTATAAAGGGTTATAGGTCTATGTTATCTGATACCTATGTACATCATGATAGTTTACAAATTGGATCTAATGTCTCTTTATCTAAGTTGGTTAGAAACTTTTCGATAAATAGACCCAGAACTCTTAGATTAATTCCTAAGTGGAATTTAGCTTGGGTTCTTCTTAAATTGAAGGAAAAGCCATTTGAACCTCTTGGGACAGTAGATTTCAAATTCTTATCTTATAAGACAGCTTTTCTCTTAGCTTTCTCTTCTGCTAGAAGAGTCAGTGAGCTTCATGCACTGTCGGTGGATGATTCTCACTATCGTAGTGTCGGGAACACTATCACCTTCACTACTAATGTGGGTTTTTTAGCTAAGAATCAGGCTCCTAATAAATATCCGGAACCTATTGTTATTAAGGCTCTTCCGTCTTCAGACGGGCGTAGGCCTTTACTCTGTCCTGTTAGAGCGTTACGTATCTATAAACAGAGATCTCAGTTTATCAGAAAGGGACGGAAACGTTTCTTTCTGTCTTTGATGCCTAATAGAAAGGACATTTCGGTCCATTCTATTGCTAGATGGATTCAATTAACTATCCGTACTGCTTATGAGAGTTTATCTTCTTCTCAGCAGTCTGTGCTTAAGATTTCCGCTCATGAAGTAAGAGCTCTTTCTACTTCCTGGGCTTATGCTAATAGTGTTGCTATTACAGATTTAATGAAGGCTGCTTATTGGTCTCAGCCATCCACATTTACAAATTTTTATCTCAGAAATATTGAGTCCATTTCTGGAGACCTGCATTGTTTAGGTCCGTTATCTGTTGCTCAGAATGTCGTCCACTAAACAGTTGCAACTATAGTTATGCAGGCTTTCTGTTCCGGCAGTGACTCCGTCCGACTGCCCTCTTCGCTCTGGGCTATTTGACCCAGGGCAAGGGGAAGGGGGGTGGGGGTGGGGGGGGGGTGTTCCCTTAGGTCACCTGCTTTATAGTGAAAAGCAAGGGAATGCCTCCTCCAAGTCAGTATTTCTGAGTCGCTTCCGGGATGGTTTTAAAGTGTAATATTAATGTTAATTTTCATTCATGTCTTATTTTTAAAGTGTAGCTCGGTGTGAAGCATTTGTATATGTCAAGTGTCAAACGGGCTTTAATATACAATACTCGGACACTTTTAAATGACTATAAAGAGTCTCAATTCTCTGGACTACTTTATTTATTGGCTTACTTTAAAAATAATTAGTATAAGGGATATACTGGATGTTAATAGAGAACATGAATGTTATTGTGCTCAATTATTAAGGGTAGTGTATCTTTCTAATTTAATATTAAATAAGAAAGATACATGTAAAGCCTAATACTCCTTTTCTCCTTAAGGGGTTTCCTCTTTACTATATAGTTGAGCTTATTGGATTTTCCTCTATGTCCTAGGCCCTCCAGCCTGTTTACTATTCAGCTAAGTCTGGGTCATTGGTACAGTATAAAAATGTTAAAAAATTTATAGTAATTTATATATTTTTTATACTTACCAATGACCCAGACGGGGATGGCCCTCCCTGGAGTTGGGAACTCTTGCCTCCCCACTGAGTACATAGCGCTGACCAGGCACTGTCAGTAAGAATGATAATTGGCGCCAATTTCGGGACGTCTGCGTCACCAAGCATGCGCAGTAGAGGCGTAGTATGGAGGTCCTTTAGGACATGATTTCTTTTTGTTTTGGATGCAAATTTTGGGGATTGGGGGGCAAAATTTGTGTTTGGCCCTGGTTTTGTTAGAATTAGCACCAGCTAAGTCTGGGTCATTGGTAAGTATAAAAGATATATAAATTACTATAAATTTTTTAACTTTTTTAATAGAGATTACAGAGACTGATCATTATTTCATGCAACAGTTACTGTGGGCTTGACAGAGAATGCTCTTGACTCCTTTCAGGGAGCACAAGCCCCCATGTCAGGGAAATCCTGGCGAATAGGCATGATATTGGGACACATCCCTTTCAAACATGTTGGATAAATTGTTTTGCTTAGAAAAAGATGAAGTGCTAGATTAATCATACCTTTCTGATTTGCAGTCATCAGATAAATTTAATCTGGTTCAAATTCAGTACTGCTGGTGATAGGGCCTTTGCAGTCACAGGCCCAAAGCTTTGAAATTCTCTTCCACTTAAAAATAGTATCACTCAAATCATTAAAGTCTGGCACAGAAACCTACCTTTTTCAAAAGGTATTTTTTTTGTGGATTAAACAAGTATAAGTGTATATACATTTTTATACTGTACCAATGACCCAGACTTAGCTGGTGCTAACTCTAAAATATTTAGGGCCAAATCTGGCCAAATGCAAATTTTACCCCCCAATCCCCAAAATTTGCATCTAAAACCAAAAATTACATGTCATATATGGTCCTCCATACTTTTACTCCACTGCACATGCACAGTGTCAAGGAGGTCTCGAAATTGCCGCCAAAAGTCATTCTTTGTTTGGCCCTCAATACAGTTACACTTCACTGTTATTTGTGCTTGTAAATCTCAGTTTTAAAGATGCCAGACGCATATTTATCAGAGAAATGGTGGATATATGGTGGAAATAGAAGCTGGAGAGGAGAAAACAGTGGAAACAAATGTTCAGGGCTGTAACTTATAATTATTTTATGAAATTGTTACATGTTGCCTATTTTCGTGGCATGACCTTATTGTGGTCATTCTTGCTATGAATGTTCCATTGTTTAATCAGTGTTTCCTCTCTCCCTTTCCTTTGTTCCCCCCTAGCTATTCTCCCATTCTTTTGGCTTATTTTTTGTAATGTTTATTACTAACATTTCTTGGGAGTTTTGGCTTGGAAATAGAATTGTTTTCTGTTTTTTCCCCATGTTTACATCCTCACCCTAGAGGTGTTTAGGCGTTTTGGTCTGCATCTACCATCTGATGTTCTACAGTTTCTTCTCTGGAAGCCTCTGTTTTGCATCAGATAGTGTTTAAATTGGTAACTGATTTCGGGCCATGTTTGTTTCAGTGCCTGGAGTCATGTTTCCGGTTTGTTGACACTTTTGCTTATGTTGACAACTGTTACTTCTGACAATGATTACTTGTCTTCTGCTTAATTTAGTTCATAGCAAGATACATTAATATTGTCCTTAAGTATTACATTAATTTTTTCAAAATGATTAAAATTTTTGTCCACACTTAGGCACACTTAGGGGACCTGGACGAGCTAGCTGTCGGACTGACAGGCTTCCTCCGAAATATCCTCGGATCCGTCGTTGCTGGGTGAACACATCTGAAGTTTTATAGTGCTCGCATCACCCAATCTGCTTCCCTGGACCGCAACGGACTAACCCGGGTGCTGAGCCATTCTATCCTGGTGAATGGTCGCGACACTGGGCGGACTAGCGGGCGACAATGCCTTCGATAGAACTAGCTAACTCCCAGCAATTGTCGTAATACATTGAGCACTTCCCACTAGCCCTAATTTTGCAACGACGGAGACATAGTAATTGAAGACATCACAGAAACATCACTCTGAGTTCTGAAAAAGAAACTGATAATATATAGTGACCCTACGGAGAGAGGACCGTAATGGACCTCTCACTGCAACAAAATACCGTGACAAACGTCTCCAACGTTGTCATATCAATCAACACACACACAGCAAGAATTAATGCGACTACATTGACTATAAGAAACACAATGAACTTGTGAATTAGAGGAAGATATCCTCGCATTACGACTGAAGAATATTTTTTTCAACCAAAAAAAATACACATCGTCATATTACTCGCACTAACTCTTGAAATAAATATACATAATATATTATAATTCATTATAACATTTCAAAAGAAAATAATTTTCAAAAAAAAAAAATTTTCGTTTCTTATCCGGCAATTAATTTTAGGATGATAATATCCTTAAGACTTCTTTCAAGGGCCTCACATAAAACTCCGTCCTTTAGTGGCAATATGGAGTTAGTTAGACGTGACGCGGCCCTGGCTACATCCACACGTGTAGATAGTAAGGTGGAAAACTCCGAGTCGCTCCGGTCTCCGTCGAATTTTCTTCGATGGCAAGCTTTCTGCAGTTTATGATCAGTTAACTAAGAAAGCTTTAGACTCTCTGCTATTAAAATTTGCTTCCATATAGTCAGATTCAGCAGAGAAGAGTTGGACAGGCACTTCTGGGATGAATATGTCCAAGGGAAGTTCCTATAGAGGTGCCTATGCATCCTCTAGGTCTTATTCTAGAGACCGTCAAGGTAGCGACTCAGATAGGGGCCGTAATTCGGACCAAGACATCCGGTCAGATGCCACTAGGTCAATGAGGTGAGGTGCAGGCACTGGAGGACATGGCTTCTCCTTCCGCAAGCCTCGCAGGACCAGGAGGTAATGGTTTTAACCTCTATCGTGTACTAGTGAGCGGAAGACTGTCGAGTTTCTCAATGATTTGGGATTAGATTATGGATGTACCATGGATTCAAGGGGTGATTTCGGAAGGATTAAATTGTTCCTCAAACGAAATCCTCTGTTAACTCGGAATCCAAGTTGGACTCAGCTTCTGTCAGTCAGTACGATAGCTCGCTTCCATCAGAAGTCCAGTCTCTTCTGGAATGATCGCGATAGAGATCGTAAAAATCTAGGAATTTCCAGGCTTCTACAACCATCCTTTTCTGGTTCCAAAACCAGATGGCTTGTTCCGTCCACTCATATTCTGAGCTGGATAACAAGCTGATCGTGGCTCCAAGTTTCTACATGGAGTCCATCCGATCGGTCAGAGCGAGTATTCGGGTGTACGACTCTGCTACATGCATAGATTTCTAGTTGCATACTTTCACGTCAGGGTACATCAGGCGTTCAGAAAGTATCTTTGCTTCTTTATCATAGGAATTGTGTTTCAGCACCGACCAATGTGTTTCGGTCTGAATCTAGTTCCTGGGCTTTCACTCGAATAACAAACTCGGTAATGACTCATTTCCGAGCTCATTTGTCTGCGGTAACGTCGGCCTAGCTGGACGACATTCTTCACAACGAGTTAATGCTTCAGAACGATGTTCAGATTCTGCTTCTATTGATCCGACGTCTCGGTTTCATAAGTAAACGAGGAGAAGTCGGATCTTGTTTCGTCCAAGTCATTTACCCACCGCGGGATCAGCTTCGAAACGCATAACATTCTTGTTCATCTGCCCTTAACCAGAGCGCAGAACAATGTGCAGATTCTGCTTCTATTGATCCGACGTCTCGGTTTCATAAGTAAACGACGAGAAGTCGGATCTGGTTTCGTCCAAGTCAGTTACCCAACGGGGGATGAGCTTCGAGATGCATAACATTCTCGTTCGTCTGCCATTAACCAGAGCGAAATTAATCAGTTGTTATACTCGCTATTCTCAGCGCTCAGACAAGGTCTCAGCGAGAGATCTCATGTGACTGATACGTTGTGCGGAACTGCCGTGATTTTATTCCAATGGGGCGGTTACGCATTTGTCATCTCCAAATTTCTTTTAATTCAGAATTGAAGGGTGAAGATTATTTCGCTCGATACGGACATCTTCTTGTCAAATCAAGTGAATAAGAGATTCAGACTTGGGCAAGTTTTCAGTGCTTAACTCAAGTAGTTCCACTGCAATTGCCGGATCCGAGTTTTACAGTTTTGATGGATGTCAGTCAAACACTTTGGTTAGTTTCATTAAACCCAACGGATTTGAAGTGCCAGGGTCTTTTGTTTCCGTAGTTCCTTATCAAGCACACAAACATCAAGAATGATGTCATTTTGGCTTGCGCTACGTTATTGATGAACGTTATTCAGAATGCTCATACGCTAATTCTGTCCGACAACTCAACGGTATTAGCATATTTTCGGAATTATGGAGGCACTCATTCCATCCTGTTATTCATGTTAACGGAAGGAATCTTTCGGTTGGTACTAGAACATCAAGTTCTTCTATTGGTCCGTCATATTCCAGGTTGTCTGAATGTATTAGCGGACTCCCTTCACGGAGGGGCCGTTTGTTGCCACCAGAATGGACTTTCAACAAACCAGTATTCAATCAGATTGCTACCAAAAAGAGCGGCCAATGATCAACTTTTTCGCGACACATCTCAACAATTAGTTGCAGACGTATGTGTCACAATGTTTGGATCTTCGAGCGTTTGCAGTAATCGCTCTATCGATCTTGGGAACGGAATAATAAGATATACATATCTTCCAATGCCGTTGATTTAACAGATATTGCTCAATGTAATTATTTCAATGCAAATTCTGTTGGTAGCTTCTCTAGATCCACAAAGACTGAGGATTAATTTACTCAGGC
The DNA here is from genome assembly GCA_031216915.1 of Pictodentalium vernedei. Lineage (NCBI taxonomy): Eukaryota > Metazoa > Mollusca > Scaphopoda > Dentaliida > Dentaliidae > Pictodentalium > Pictodentalium vernedei. Next base: position 259,144,971 of record CM062290.1, on the reverse strand, counting down.
GTCTGTTGTGAAACATGCTGTGGAAGCTTCCTCCACATTTCGGTCCATTCTATGGTTAGATGGATTCAATCTACTATCAGTTCTGCTAATGATTATATCTTCATTCAGCAGTCTGTGCATTAGTTTTAAGCTCATGAAGTAAGAGTTCTTCTACATCATAAGCTTAAGCTAATTATGTTGATATTACAGATCTAATGAGGGCTGCATATTGGTCCTAGCCTTCCATTTTCACGATTTTGTATCTGAGAATATTGAGTCCTTTCTGCAGATCTACATTGTTTAGGTCCGTTATTTTTTACTCAGAATGTTGTCTACTAAACAGTGGCAACTATATGTGTATAGGCTTTTGGTTCCGGCAGTGACTCTGTCCTGCTGCCCTCTTTGCTCTGGAGTATTTGATCCAGGGCAAGGGGAAGGGGGTGGGGGTGGCAGGTGTTCCCTTGGGTCACCTGCTTTATTGTGTAAAGCAAGGGAATACCTCCCTTCGAGTGAGTAATTCCGAGTCGGTTCCGAGATGTTTTTAAAGGGTAAAGCCTATGTTTACTCATCTGTGTAATATTTTTTAAGTGTTGATTGGTGTGAAGTATCTGTATATATCATGTGATTAATTGGGCGTTAATATTCATTCTTTGAACACTTTTAAATGAGTATATAGTCTCATTTCGCTAGACTCCCGTATTTATTGGCTTTCCTTTAAAAAATATTGGATTTTCCTTATGTCCTAGGCCCTCCAACCTTTTTACTATTCAGCTAAGTCTGGGTCATTGGTACTGTATAAAAATGTTAAAAAATTTATAGTAATTTATATATTTTTTATACTTACCAATGACCCAGGCGGGGATGGCCCTCCCAGGAGTTGGGAACTCTTGCCTCCCCGCTGCGTACATAATGCTTACCAGGCACTGGTTGTAAGAATGACTTTTGGCAGCAGTTTCGAGACCTCCTTGACACTGCACATGCGCAGTGGAGTAAAAGTATGGAGGACCATATAGGACATGTAATTTTCGGTTTTAGATGCAAATTTTGCGGATTGGGGGTAAAATTTGCATTTGGCCCTAAATATTTTAGAGTTAGCACCAGCTAAGTCTGGGTCATTGGTAAGTATAAAAAATATATAAATTACTATAAATGTTTTAACTTTGTCTTTGGTCCCCATTGTAACCACAGGAATCTTAGTTAATTGAAGATCTGTGAAAAGGCAACCGACAGAGTTTAATTTAATATCTCCTGCATCAAGCAGGAATTCAACCAGGCAGTGTGCTATAGCTGAAACTGAACTGAAAACTTCAAAGTTTCTGAAGCCATCCCCACTGGGGGATCGATCTCTAGACTGCAGCACCAAATCGCCTTCCTCTAAATGATATGCCAGCATACCAACTGAGCTAATGACAACACATGTTTTTGTGCATGTGTGTGTGTATGTGTATGTAAGCTTGTAAATTTAAATGTACAGCCAAAGACCACCATGTGGATTATAGGCTATAAAATTATTATTATGATAATTAACCCACAACGCAAAATTTATTCATAAGGAGAAATGGTACAATTTATTGGTGTGTCACAGGCTCTCTCCAATTAACTGCAATAAAACAAATTCATATGAACAAAATGTTTTTTGTGCCCATTGAATATGAAGCACATCCACCAAATATGAAATCTGTTAACCCTTTACCTAATGAATTGGTTGCATCTGCCCCTAATTTACAAATTGAGCAGAAGAAATGTTATTTTTCCAAAATTTTCAAGAACATCATATCATGTGACCTCTCTTTGGAACGAGCTCATTGTGCTTGTTCCAATGAGGATTCATATGATGTGGTTTTGTTGTATGGAAAATTTTAAGAAAACAATAATTAAAATTATAAATTTTCACATCATGTGCGTTGGGTGGTTCACTCCCATAATGCAGACCTGCCAAAATCTAGACTCTTATAACATAGACCAATTAGCTTAAATGGTTATATCACACATGCTATTCAGCCCTATTTCACAAGTAGGTGGGGCAGTTAAATTAAATCAAAAGAAAAGGAACAAATTTATAGCAACTATTTTTTATACATACATATTCATATACAAACTTAATACAACACAATGAAAGATAAAAATAATACAAATAAAATAAATAAATAATAATAAATAAAATAAAAAAATAAATATCCACTTTTTATAATATTTAAATATCCATACTAATGAAACTTGATACATTGAAAGATAAAAATAATACAACTGAAATAAATAAATAATAATAAATAAAATTTAAAAAAATAAATATTTACTTTTTATAATATATGAATATCAATACTAAGTAACAATAACATAAGTCAATTTAGCTCAGTTTTAACAGGTGATCTATGGCATCGAGGAATTCCAAAGAGGTCTTCTCCCCTTGTGCAAGTTGATCTTTCAATCGCATCAGTCTGTTTTCTGTTTCTTTGTAAACTCTCTTCCTTGGTGGGGGTGCTGCACCGAAGGTTATCTAGTGGAATTTGGCTCGCCCGGACTTCTCAACTTTCCTGATGTGCTCAATGTATCTGTATACATTGGGATGTTGATGCTGTAAAGACCGGTTCAGCCTTGAATGGAAACCTTCCAGGTTGTTAGTTCTGGGTCCAGTGGTGGCATGATGATTCCATAAGGCCATAGAAAAGCGAGCGTCGTCATCTACCCATATTGAAACTATATAGTCGTTCATGGCTTCACTGCAAGGAACATCTGGGGTCTCATTCATGGCTTCAAACCATGCATCTTGAACTCCCATCAGTTGGAAGCAGAGGGAGTCCAACAGCGCTTCTAATCCACTTCTGCACATCTGGGTTTTCCCTATATTGCACTGCAAGTCCTAGGTCTTGGGTTTCCTCCATATTGCCTTGTGTAGTGGAAGAAGCAGCCCTTAAGTTCTGCATCTGGAAACTCTTCTCCAAGGGCTTGTATTGCCGCAATCTCAAAGTCAGTCTGGACGCCTGTTGGAGCCATTGTTGCATTCAGTTTTTCCATCACAGTCGTTCAGTCTGCTGAAGAATCTTCTGTAGGTGTCCCTCTGTCGGTCTGGGAGTAATGCAAACACCATGGTGTTACCCTGCATAGCATGTATAATGTAATGCTGGTTCCATAGCTGAGGACAACTGGAAAAAGTACCATCCATGTACAGTGTTTCTGCAGCTTGTAGGGCTACTAGTTGCTCATCTGATGTAAACACAAGGATCTTGTCATCTTCGCCATCGGAGATTAGTAAGAATCTTCTGTCGTCTTGTGTTGTTGTCCATTGGTCATTGAGGTTGACATCAGCTCTCGTCATTGGGAGTGGTGGGATGTTCACTTTCCTGTGGCGGTATAGAGAGCTGCTCAGGCTTGGAAAAGATGGCAGGTGTAGAACTATGTCTGGCTGTTGTCTATTCACCTCTTCGTTGTAGATTTGGTGGACTGGGGTGATCTCTTCTCTTGCTCGTTTTTGCATTGTGCTGATGAAACGTATGACTCTGTCATCACCAGGTGGGTGGCTGTGCTCAGAGATATTCTTCACAAAGTTGCCAACGATAGTACACTTGCCTGTGCAGTTATGATCAGCACATCTCCAATGGATATTTTCACCTTTAACTCTATTCTTTGCAAACAAGTATCCATCGAGTATGATCTATAGAGCTCCTTTCTGTGAGAGAACATATTCTGCTTCTCTTAAACCTGCCATTGTGTAATGATGTGATGAGCAGGAGGTATTAGATGAGCAATATATAGCCATTATTGTGACAACAAAAGTGACTAAAAATCTACATGTTTGTTTATTTTATTTTCAAAACCAAGTCTTTGACAAAGATATAAGAAAGATTCAAAGGCAAAGTGTTTGTGAAATGAAAGTCTAGTTAACTTATCTTATAACAACCTGTTTTTACAGGGAGATCATGCATGAAAGGATATCACATGCAAACAAACAGGTGCATTTTTGTTTTATCACAACACTGCCCATTAACAGTGATTAACATGAATCTAGTTGGAAATTATTCTACAAGTTTACAGAGCAAAAAATCTCCTGTTAGTCACGCATTTTTGAATCCTTAATCAACTTTCATTTAGTCTCCAATTTCAAAAATAGGGGTGTGTGGCATATGTTATATAACCAATTAAGCTATTTGGTCTACTTTATGGGAGTCTACATTTCGGAAGGTCTGCATTATGGGAGTACACCGATTGGGTAAAGGGTTAATTCCAAAGCCTTGTTGCACTCAAGGGACGAATTTATCAACTTTATTAACTTGGGTAAAATATCAGACATAAACCATCAAATTACTAAAGAACCATTTATTTGATCAAATCATTATGTTAGGGGTTACTTGTGGATGACTAGACAATGCTTCCTTTTGATTTTGGTCCAGCTAGCCAATTCAGTATTTCAATATGGCCGATATGACAGCTATATTCAATTCAGTTTCCATCCAATAAGTAATGAATGCTGACTCGAATCATTTTCATTTTTAGCTCAACTTGGCGAAGCCAAATTTGAGGTATTGTCATGGCCCGGCGTCCACCTGTCTGTCTGTCCGTCTGTCTATCTGTCCGTCTGTCTATCTGTCCGTCACGCCGTACACAGCATATGAAAGTGCTGATTTGAATAATTTTTTGTGTGAATGTTTAGTACCATGGGATACATCACATATAATATGGGTTTTTTTCTCGTGCATAAATTATGCCAATTAGACTAACTTTGATCTATTTAATGTTACTTTCAACACTGTAACTGCAAATGTCAATACGGCCTGGGCTAGAGGCCGTATTTATGAACCGATCTTTACGAAACTTCTTGGGTACCTTTGTTATCACCGTGGAATGAGAACGAGTGTTTTTGGGTGCAGTCCGAAATTCAAGATGGCCACCAGCAGCCATTTTCTACCAAAATTAGTGCAATCAGTCTTTTCTACAGAACTTCTGTATGAAAGTTCTGATATGAATAAATTTTTGTATGAATGTTTAGTAACATGGAATATATCACATATAATACAGGTTTTTTTCTCGTGCAAAAATTATGCAAATCAGATGAACTTTGGTTTATTCAGTGCGACTTATACACTGTAAGTGCACTTGTCAATATGGCTAGGGCTGGAGGCTGTATTTATGAACCGATCTTCACGAAACTTCTTGGATACCTTTGTTATCTCCTTGGGACGAGAATGAGTGTTTTTGGGTGCGGTCCAAAATTCAAGATGGCTGCTAGTGGCCATTTTGTACCAAAATTTGGTACAATCAGTTTTTGGTACAGAACTTCTATATGAAGGTTCTGATTTGAATAAATTTTTGAATGAATGTTTAGTAACATGGAATACATCACATTTAATACAGGTTTTTTTCTCATGCAGAAATTATGCAAATTAGATGAACTTTGATTTATTCAGTTCTACTTATACACAGTAAGTGCACATGTCAATACGGCTCGGGCTAGAGACTGTATTTAAGAACCGATCTTCACGAAACTTCTTGGGTACCTTTGTTATCACCTTGGGATGAGAACGAGTGTTTCTGGGTGCGGTCCAAAATTCAAGATGGCTCCCAGTGGCCATTTTGTACCGAAATTAGGTCCAATCAGTTTTTTGTACAGAACTTCTATATGGCTCAGTCTAGAGGCCGTATTTATGAACCAATGTTTACGAAACTTCTTGTTATCACCGTGGGACGAGAACGAGTGTTTTGGGGAGTGGTCCAAAATTCAAGATGGCCACCAGCAGCCATTTTGTACCAAAATTAGTGCAATCAGTTTTTTGTACAGAACTAATGTATGAAAGTTCTGATTTGAATAAATTTTTGAATGAATGTTTAGTAACATGGAATACATCACATATAATAGGGTTTTTTTCTTGTGCAGAAATTATGCAAATTAGATGAACTTTGATTTATTCAGTGCTATTATACACAGTAAGTGCACATGTCAATACGGCTCGGGCTAGAGTCTGTATTTATGAACCGATCTTCACAAAACTTCTTGAGTACCTTTGTTATCAACTTGGGACAGGAACACTATGAGAACAATTATTTTGGGGTTCAGTCAGACCCACTCTGGGACTCCAAGATTTCTTTTCTAGTTTAGCATCTAACTGTAACCCACCTTTACAATACTTTACCTATACATTTGTTACAGGCTACAGTCAGATTTGGGGTCCCATAGTTTAACTCGGTGCAATGTGAGAAAATTTCTTGAAAATCTTCTTCTTCGTATCCACCAGTTAGAATCTTTTCATATTTGGTGTGTGACATCTCTGGGGGTGTCAGATTCAAGTTTGTTCAAATCGAGTCCGTGGGTTAATATTTAGGCTCTGTATGCCGGTCACTTACTGATACACTCATCTCTTCTGACAAAGATAAGCTATTGCTATCACGTGTGCGGAAGTCTGTTAGTCTGTGAATCTGTGAGTCTGTGAATCTGTGAGTCTGTTCATATTTTCCTTTAGCACAGGCTACACCCCGTAGTTGTTGTCTGATCATCACAAAATTTCATATGCAGGTTTGGGGTCATGTCTAGATGAGAACGTCCTCTTTTGGTCGTGATCAGTCAACCGGTATGGCTGCCCGAGCCCAAAACCCGAAAACCATTAGCACAGTCTACAGGTCGTATTTATGAAGGGATTTCATTGTAACTTGGTAGGTTGCCTCAGTATAATGCCTAGATGAGAACATCCCCTTTTGGTCATGATCTGCCAACTGTGATGGCTGCCCAAGCCCATAACCCAAAAACTTTTAGCACAGTCTGCAGGTCATATTTAATATGGAGGGATTTCATTGTAACTTGGTAGGATGACTCCGTATGATGTCTAGATGAGAACTTCCCCATTTGGTCGCGATTTGTCAACCGTGACGACTGCCCGAGCCCAAAACCTGAAAACCTTTAGCACAGTCTACAGGTCATTTTTATGGAGGGATTTCATTGTAACTTGGTAGGTTGACTTCATATAATGTCCAGATGAGAATGTCCTCTTTTTGACGTGATTGGGCAACCGTGATGGCTACAGGGGCCCAAAGCCTGAAAACCTTTAGCACAGTCTACAGGTCATATTTATGAAGGGATTTCATTGTAACTTGGTAGGATGACTCCAAATAATGACTAGAACGTCCCCTTTTGGTCGAGATCAGTCAGCCTTATTGGTTGCCCGAGCCCAAAAGCTTTAGCATAGTTGAGAGGTTGTATTTATGGAAGGATTTCATTGTAACTTGTTAGGTTGACTCCATATAATGCCTAGATAATGACATCCCTTTTTGGTCGTGATTGGTCAACTGTGACGGCTACATGTGCCCGAAGCCCAAAAACCTTGAGCACAGTCTACAGGTCATATTTGTGAAGGGATTTCATTGTAACTTCGTAGGATCACTTTAGATGATGCCCAGATGAGAATGTCCCCTTTTGGTTGCGATCATTCAACCATGATGGCTGCTCGAGCCCGAAGCCCGAAAACCTTTAGCAGTTTTCAGGTCATATTTATGAAGGAATTTCATTGTAACTTGGTAGGTTGACTTCATATAATGTCTAGATGAGAACATTCCCTTTTGGACTTGATTGGGCAACTGTGATGGCTACAGGGGCCCGAAGCCCGAAAACCTTTAGCACAGTCTACAGGTCATATTTATGAAGGGATTTCATTGTAACTTGGTAGGATGACTCCAAATAATGTCTAGATGAGAACGTCCACTTTTGGTCGCGATCGTTCAGCATTGATTACTGCCCGAGCCCAAAAACCTTTAGCATAGTGTATCGGTCGTATTTATGAAAGGATTTCATTGTAACTTGTTAGGTTGACTCCATATAATGCCTAGATGATGACATCTCCTTTTGGTCGAGATTGATCAACTGTAACAGCTACAGGGGCCCGGAGCCCAAAAACCTTGAGCACAGTCTACAGGTCATATTTATTAAGTGATTTCAGTGTAACTTCGTAGGATCACTCCAGATGATGCCCAGATGAGAATGTCCCCTTTTGGTTGTGATCATTCAAACATGATGACTGCCCGAGCCCAAAGCCCAAAAACATTTAGCACAGTCTACAGGTCATATTTATGAAGAGATTTCATTGTAACTTGGTAGGTTGACTTCATATAATGTCTAGATGAGAACGTCCCCTTTTGGACGCAATTGGGCAACTGTGCCAGTTACAGGGGCCCAAAGCCCGAAGCCCGAAAACCTTTAACATGGTCTACAGGTCATATTTATGAAGGGATATTTCATTGTAACTTGGTAGGATGACTCCAAATAATGTCTAGATGAGAATGTCCCCTTTTGGTCGCGATCATTCAGCCTTGATGGCTGCCCAAGCCCAAAACCACAGAACCTTTAGCATAGTCTATAGGTCGTATTTATGGAAGGATTTCATTATAATCTGTTAGCTTGACTCCATATAATGCCTAGATGATGACATCCTCTTTTGGTCGTGATTGGTCAACTGTGACAGCTTCAGGGGCCCGAAGCCCAAAAACCTTGAGCACAGTCTGTAGGACATATATATGAAGGGATTTCATTGTAACTTCGTAGGATCACTCCAGATTATGCCAAAATGACAACGCCCCCCTTTTGGTTGCGATCATTCAGCCATGATGGTTTCCCAAGCCCAAAACCCGAAAAACTTTAGTACAGACTACAGGTCGTATTTGTGAAGGGATTTCATTGTAACTTAGTAGAATGAGTCAGTATAATGTCGAGATGAGGACGTCCCCTTTTAGTTGCAATTGGTCTACCTCATGGCTACACAGGCCTGAAGCCCAAAAACCTTTAGCACAGTCTACAGGTCATATTTATGAAGGGATTTCAATGTAACTTGATAGGATAACTCGTTTTGGAATAATTTCACTGTAACTGGGTAACTCTGAGGGCCACATACATTAACAGTGAGGGCCACATACATTAACTGTGAGGTCATATTAACCTACCCCTCAGCTCTTTAGTACAGTCTACACCTCATATTATTTTTATTGAAAACATAGCATACATGGAACAGAAATTAACATATTCCCAATTATCACAATTCTTGTCTTATTTCATAATCCTTTCTTAAACATTGAACATTATCCTTTTCATCAAACACAACACGCAGACAAGTTAAGCTACAGTGTCATTGACACTTTCATTGATGGTTTATCTTCATGAAAATCATTGTGTAAAGCCTTTTTAAACACTCCTCGAATGCAATGTTTGTCTAGAATGTTGAGAATATATACATTAAAATTTTTATAGTGTGCTTGTTAAATTGTCATTGCAAAATTCTGCACACATGAGCCCAATTTCCAGATATGACAACAACTACTTATTCCTAGTTCCTTATTTGACATCCGTTATCAACCAATTTTATGTTGATAAGGAATGTTGAATAAGGAACTGAGAATAAGTAACGGTTGTCAGTTCCTCAACCCTCTTCCCTCATTTGAGATGGGCATGATCTGAATGTGGAAAAATTTTGTTGAACCATAATTCATGGTCAAACTAAGGCAATATTGTGGTAGTCATAAATAATAATAAAACCAGTTACTATACTGTTTATTGTATTTTTGTTGTAGATCAGTTTCATGATCCAGAAATATTGCAAACTGTAGCAATGTTGGAAAAAATGGAGTCAGTGAGTGAAGTATCAGGTAGACGAAGAAAAATTCCCAGAAGGTTTCTTGAAGAGCAGGATTTTATTTCTTTCAAAAAGGTGAAAAGGAAACTATCTTCAGAAAAAATTAACCCTGTCGAAAGTGCTGATAGATCAGACTCTACTAACAAGAAGAACTTGAGTTCAGAGGTTCAGGCAACAGAACAAGATTTGTTTGTGAAGGATGAGCCAATAACAAAAGACAAACAAGAGTTATCAATGAGTGCAAACAAGGTTGTTATCCCCGAGTCTGAGGAAATACTGAGCAGCACTTCAGAAAATGAACTTAATGATATGAATTCTCTTCCTGAGGCTGTGTCTAATTCACAATCTTCAGTTATGCTTCCAAATGGGGGAAGAGATGTATCAGAAATTATGAAAGAGTTGAATGTTCAGCCTGAGTTGGGAAGATATCAGTTTGACCTTCAGGGTGCAGCATCAGAACTGACATCCAAAGGTGACAAAGTGTACCGATGTGACATTTGTCGTGGAATCTATCGTCATCCATTTAGTCTAAAACGACATTACCTCCGAAACCACATCTATTGTAGATATCTTTGTGAGACTGATATATCAAATTGTATGATAAATGTGGCCCAGCAAATAAAATCTATTACAATTGCAATGAAGGAAGATATACAAAAACTGAATGGTACAGTTAAACTGAGAGAAGAGCGAATTGTGTACACTGAGCGCCTTGATGAAGAAACTGGTGTCATAACTACGGAGGAAGAGCTAGAGTTTATTCCGCAATTTCTTTCAGGTGTATACAGATGTAATACCTGTTATAAATTATTTGACATTTTGGAAGAGATCACCGAGCACACTAAAGAACATCCCGCTGTGAGCCGCAAATCATTTGCTTGTGAGAAGTGTGATTTGAAATTTTCTTATCAACAGAATCTAGAACGACACCGATTAAGTCATTCGAGTAAGTATTGATGTTTTGTGTTTTAATTTCTCCTGTGTTGGCAATGATAGTTGCCTGCAAAAGTGTTCATAAACAAGCTGATATTGATTATTTTGAGAACTACATTTAAGAGTTTAAGGACTGTAAGACCTCAAATATTTGTTTACTCAGTTCTGTTGATTGCCTGTTTTCATATGTTCATCTTGTTGGCAAAAGTGAGCTGCTAAATCACAGAATGAGGATATCGCCAGTACATGTACCATTTATACTCATCAGAGTGTATGGTTATTCTATGCTGTGCAGTTGGTTTTGAAAATCTAAATGCACATTTTCAGAAACTTGAGGCCAAATAGTCCTTAAAAATTGAATTTAGTTCTCCAATGAAATTGGTAGATTTTAGAAATTCACTCACTAACTCAGCCACATGTCTGCCCACCCCTCACTCAACTCATTCAATAAGTATGAGGGTTCTAAGAATGAAATTTTGATCATGTGGACAGATGTACAAAAAAGGGAGCATGGTGGCTCAGTGGTTATGGCATTGAACTTCAACTGAAAGGTCCATGGTTCGATCCCTGTCAGGGGTAACTGCATTATGTTCTTGGGCAAGGCACTTCATCCCGATTGCCCACATGGGGGCACTGTGTACTAAGGCATACTGCACGTCGATGGTGCACTTGCCTTCAACCAATGCTAACCCTGTTTGTGTGGCATTAGTACATTGGGGAGTCTGGCAGTTGCTCACCTTTGCTTTGTGGTTCTCTCCTGGTACTCCGGCTTCCTCCACCTATAAAACTCTCTGACACCCGATAACCCTGGCTGCCAAAAATGTCATTAAATCCCAATAAATAAATAAATGTACAAACAAGTAAAACAACAGTTACTGGCCTTGCTATACTTGGAAAAGAGAGAATCTCCAGTGAGTGTCCAGTTTATATCGAAATTTACATCTGCCCTCATAATTTACAGCTTTAGCAGTAGAAAAAAAATAAAATTTGAGCTCGTTTGAGCGATCACATGAGAGGTTTTGTGGGAATGTTTTGAAAAATTTGACACAGACAACAAATATTCATCATTTCTCATCCCCAGAGTCTGTAGTTATGATTATTCTCCAGCGCTTGATGGGCTGTGCATTACCATTTTTTATAAATTTGGGTGTGTGAAAAGTTTGTGAATGTATCTAGTTTAGAAAGATTATTGCAACAATCACTTGATCTGCGTCACTGTATTCCATAGTATTTACAAGATCACATTTGCCAAATCAAACTTGATGATATAGGCCTCATGTTTCATCTGGCAGATCCAGGCTTGTCAACGAGATAGAATATGACAATCCAGACTCACAGACTGTTGTGATAGTTTTACATGGTGATGGATATTTATAAATTGAATATGATTTATTTATTTATTTTACATATTGGGTTTTAACGACACTTTCGACAGCCTGGGTCACCTCATGTCAGACAATTTTACAGGTGGAGGAAGCCAGAGTACCCAGGGAGAACCACTGAGCAGCGGCAAGCAACTGTCAGGCTCCCCAACATACTAACTCCAAACAAGCAGGGTTAGCATTGGTTGAAGACAAGTGCACCATTGATGTGCAGTTCGCCTTAGTACACAACACCACCGTGCCCCCACGTGGGCAATGGAGGTGAAGTGTCTTGCCCAAGCACATAAAGCGGTTGACGCAGGTGGGATTCAAACCGAATTGAATATGATGACACCTGAAATGTTGACAAACGCTAAAACTATACAGCAGAACCTTGTTAATTGAATGGCCACTTTGCCCATAAAAATTAAAAATAAGATGTAAAAGCAAAAAATATTCGAGCTCATCCAATGAGGGGTCACATGATGTGTTTTTGTGGAAATTTTTTTTTAAATTTGAAAAAACAATAATTAAAATAATAAACAGATGTTATCATTCCTCGTCCCTGAGTCTGCATTTACGATTATTCTCCAGCGCTTGATGGGCTGTGCATTACATTTTTAGCTTAACTTGACAATGTCAAGTTTGAGCTATTGAGATGGGTTACAATCTGTTGTCCATCTGTGCGTCCATACTTCTGTCCACAATTCCTTCAGCTTACCCTACAGGCCACATCTCTCACCCAATCAATTTCAGATGTGGCTTTGGTATAATGTCTAGATGGGGGCTATCAAACAGTTCCGAATTTTGTTGAAAAACATGGTAGCTACCGAACATCTTGGATTTGGCATATAAATTGTCAACAATTCCATTAGCACGCCTTACAGATCGCATCTCTCACCTGATCTTTTAAAAATTTCATATGTAGTTTTGGTGTGATGTCTGGATGGGAGCTATCAAATTGTTTTGCATTTCGTTGAAAACACATGGCCGGCAGTGGCCATCTTGCATTTGGCATATAAATTGTCAACAGTTCTATTAGCACACCCTACGGGCCGCACCTCTCGCCCGATCTTTTTCAAATTTTATATGTATCTTTGGTGTGATATCTAGATGGGAGCTATCAAATTTTTCTGAATTTCATTGAAAAACATGGCCACCAGTGGTCATCTTGGCTTTGGCATATAAATTGTCAACAATTCCATTAGCACAGGGCTCGATTTAACTGGATTTGCATAGTCAGGGTTTCTGCTAGGAATAAATTAATGGCTCTGGGAGGAGATGAAAATCAGAGATTGCCTGGCATGACTATGATTCGTGCCGGGCAAAGAAAAAATTTTTAGAATTGAACACTGCAGGAAGGCCATTTCCTTGCATCTGAATGGTGAATCAGATTTTGTGAGAATAATTATGTTGAATCTTCGTCAAAAAAAAAATAGTGATAGTTTCCGAATGACACTCGGCAATCTTAAGTTGCAGAATGCCAATTCTGGAAAAGGTTCTCCTAAAATGTCTCAACTTTGTTGGGAGAATGACCGCGTCTTGACTAGAATTTTTTATGCTTTATCAGTAAATGATCGGCGAGGGGAATGGGTCCAGTTGATGGCCCCTAAGCTGTTGTAATGGAAACCCTGGCATAGTATTTTGCAACTCAATTTCGGAATTTTGCATTTCAATAAATCTCAGTCCGAAGTTAATTTTCATCAACAGCTAATCAATTTTCACCAACAGCTAATCAATTTTCACAAATGAATAGTAAATTGCTGTTCAAAATTTTCAGATTAAATCGAGCCCCTGCATTAGCAAACCCTACAGACTACATCTTTCACACGATCTTTTTCAGATTTCATATGTAGGTTTGGTGGGATGTCAAGATGAGAGCTATCAATTTTTTCAAATTTTTTCGAAAAATATGCCCGCCAGCATCCATTTTGGATTTGGCATATAAATTGTTAACAATTTCTTTAGCAAACACACCCTATGGGGTGCATCTCTCACTCAATCTTTTTCAACCCTCTTATGTGGCTTTAGAGTGATGGGTGGATGGGAGCTGTGATGTTGTTTTTTTAATTTCATTAAAAAACATGGCCACCAGCAGCCATCTTAGATTTTGCTATTAAATTGTCTATAATTCCTGTAGCCCCCTACTCCGGGCTGATATTATTTTTACTTCTTGCTCAATTTGACAATGTCTGGTAGGAGCTATTGAGATGGGTTGTTTTCTGCAGAAACTTAAGTGAATGACTTGGCATTACTGGAACTTTCTATTTAGTTCAGTGTCTTCTTGGTCAAGTTCAGCTGCAGTATCATTGACACTTTCATTTATGAATGGGCTTAATAACCGGAAGAATTGTTGGATCATATAATAAAATGGTGAAAAGTGATAGAAAAGGGTAACCTTTCAGTCTATGGTTTTAGTACTTTTCATATTTTAATAAAAAGTTATTTACTTTCCCCCTATTTATACAATGACACTACATTAAATCCTTAACCCTGGAAAAACACTCAATGGTGTCATTATATATGCACTGTTATGCATTAAACTTTATGCAAAAGACTAAAAGTTTTAAAACCTGACAGAGCAAAATGTTTTGGATTTTTTTTTATGCAAAATCATTTTGGGCTGGGCAAATGTTTCTGTTGATGCAGCCCATCATGTATAAAGATGACAGAAAATTTAACAGTTACGTTTTTATACGCCCGTTTTGAAAAAATGGGTCGTATTATGGTATACCGCTGTCTGTCTGTCCTTCCGGTCATATGTCATACGATAACTCAAGAACGCTTTGAGAGATTTTCGTGATTTTGGGGTATGTGGTGTATATCGATGGGGGGAAGCTCCCTTTCGTTTAGTGTCGCCGTTCGATTAGTCATTCCAGAGTTATGGGACTTTATTACTTAGAAAATTGTTCATTTTTTACACGTCGTACGATAACTCGGGAACGCTTTGAGAGATTTTTGTGATTTTGGGGTAGGTGGTGTATATCGATGGAGGGAAGCTCCCTTTCATTTAGTGTCGATGTTCGATTAGTCATTCCAGAGTTATGGGACTTTATTACTTAGAAAATTGTTGATTTTTTACACGTCGTACGATAACTCGAGAACACTTCGAGAGATTTTCACGATTTTTTGGTAGGTGGTTTATGTTGTTGAAGGAAGCTCCCTTTCGGTTGGTGTCGCCATTCGATTAGTCATTCCAGAGTTATGGGACTTTATTTTTCACATGTCGAACCATAACTTGAAAATGCTTCGAGCAATTTTCATGATTTTTTGGTTGCAAGTATATGTTGATAGAAGGAATCTCCCTTTCGATTTGTGTCGCTGTCCGATTTGTCTTTCCAGAGTTATGGGACTTTATTCATCAAAATATAGGCAATTTTCCACATGTTGGACTTTGAGCAATTTTCATGATTTTTTGGTGGCAAGTATATGTAACCTGACAAGTACACATGTATACTCATATTGTGTGGTTCCCTCTTGTAATTAATAATGGGCGCAGCTGTTTATTCTATTGAGTTTTGATTTATGAAATTTTAGATTATTGTTGATGACTTATTGGTGAGCAGAGCTGCCATATAGATTTGCCTGATGCTCCAAGACAACCAAAATTTGGTTGGTCTAGTAAAGTTGCAGTCATCTCTGCCCAATGAGACAACCAGTTTTTAGCTCACCTGACTGAAAGTCAGGGTGAGCTTTTCTTATCACTCTTCGTCCGTCATCCGTCCATCGTCCATCATCCTGCGTGAAGGTGGTGTTTGAGCCTCTTTCTCCTAAACCACTGGCCACATTTTAATTAAATTTCATGTAAGTAGTGGTTATATAGGGGCATTTTGATTTTTATGCAAATTAGGTTTCGGCTCATATTGAGCAGAGGTGTGGGGAAAAAATGGCTCAATTTTTTGAAAATCTTCTCCTAATAAACACCAGTAGCAGAGACTTGATGTGTGGTATACAGAGTCCTTTTGAGGTTTAGAATCAAGTTTGTTCAAGAGAAGTTTGTCGAGCATTATTTGGCTTCGTTATGGGAGGGGCAAGAATTTTTGCCACTCCCAAAATTTCTATTTTCCAAACTGAGAGCCAGATTTTAACCAGATTTGATATGAAGGCTTATTGGGTCATAAATACTTAATTTTTGCCCAAATTTTTGTTCCCGTCGCCCCATGGGATCCGCAGGAGCTAAAAATAGAAAAAAATTAAAACGCCCATAATTCCAAAACTACACGGCACTGAGAATTCTTATTTGGTGTGAAGCTTCCTTAGGACCAACAGAATGGGAAGGTAAAGAAAAATTGCCATCGGTTTTATCATGGGGTACTTTTTGGGGACTTTGAAAAAGTTCTGAGTCAGCATTTTTTAACACTGTGGGTAATGGGAAAAACATGTAAGACTACTTTTCTCCCAAACCACTGCTCCAAAAGCTTTCAAATGTCACATATAACATCTTTGGAAGATTGTTTCACAGGTTTATTGAAATCAATTCCCTGGGTCCATATTTGGGCTCTCTATGGGAGCCCAAATGTTTAAATTAGTGCAGTATGAGGAATATTCTTTAAAAATCTTCTTCTTCAGATCTACCAATAAGAATCTTTTGATATTTGGTATGTAGCATCCTTAGGTGTGTGTGTGTGTGGGGGGGGGGGGGGGGAGGGGGGGGGTTGGGAGGGATTCAAGTGTGTTCAAGCCAAGTCCCTGGGTTCATATTTAGGCTGAAAATTTGGGCCCCCGTTGTGGACTTAGAAATTTTGGACCAAAATCCGGAAATTTTTGGGGTTTTTTTTATGCGTTTCAGTCAATTTTAAAACAAAAAAAAATTATTTTTTTTACACTGAAAATTTGGGGTCCTGGTGGGACTTAGAAAATTTTGGACCAAAATCCAGAAATTAGTTTTTTGGTTTTTTAAGCATTTTAAGAAGAAAAAAAAATTTAGGCTGAAAGTATTTTGTTTGGGAAAAAAATCTGTTTTTTATGCGTTTATCTCAATTTTGGGACATAAAAGTGCGGGAACTGATGTGCCGAGCTGTATAGTTTTTGGTGTAAATCTGATAATTTGATTCTGAGATATTAACCCTTTATCCTTCAAATTGAAAATTCTTCCAATCCCTTTGGCATTCGATAACTGGAAAAATGTTACTTGCACTGTCAGGTTACTTTATATTTGTGTTCAGGTTACTGAGGTGCTGAGCTGTATAGTTTTTGGTGTAAATCTGATAATTTGATCCTGAGATATTAACCCTTTATCCTTCAAATTGAAAATTCCTCCAATCCTATTGGCATTCGATAAATTGAAAAATATTGCTTGGATTGTCAAGTTACTTTATATTTGTGTTCAGGTTACTGATGAGCCGAGCTGTAAAGTGTTTGGTGTAAATCTATTATTTCGATCATGAGATATTAACCCTTTATCCTTCAAATTGAAAATTCCTCCAATCCCTTTGGCATTCGATAACTATTGCTTGGATTGTCAGGTTACTTCATATTTGTTTTCAGGTTACTGATGTGCCGAGCTGTATAGTTTTTGGTGTAAATCTGATAATTTGATCCTGAGATATTAACCCTTTATCCTTCAAATTGAAAATTCCTCCAATCCCTTTGGCATGAGATAACTCAAAAAATATCAATCCGCTTGTCATGTTACTTCACATATGTGTTCAGGTTACTGATGTGCTGAGCTGTATAGTTTTTGGTGTAAATCTGATAATTTGATCCTGTGATATTAACCCTTTATCCTTCAAATTGAGAACTCCTCCAATCCATTTCTTCGGCATGCAATAACTCAAAAAATATTAATCCGATTATCAGGTTACTTTATATATGTATTCAGGTTACTGATGTGCAGTGCTGTATAGTTTTTTATGTAAATCTGATAATTTGATCTGGAGATATTAACCGTTTAACCGTGAAATTAGGCACTCCTCCAATCCATTTCAGTATGTACCCATACCATGTATGGTGTACATAATGTCGGCATCCGTGGTAGCCCTCCGTCATACCAGCTTTCTACTAGCTGCGTGTATGGGTTCACATCTGATGATTTCATCGGCCTATTTTTATTAAATGCTAACACTGGTGATCATTTTCCATTTATTTGCCACAGATCTTCCACGTTCAGAAATACTGAAGTTTATTTAACCCTTTACCATAACCAGAAGCACTTTTCACAGAAATTGCCAAATTTTATATGTTTCAGTATTATCCTCCAAAACATAACTTATTGGTCTCTCATACAAATGAGCACTTTGAGCTCATTCCAGTTAGGGTCATGAAATGAAAACTTAGTCATTTAAGATGCTGTTTAAGTAAGGACAAACAAATTTACTTTGAAAAACCCAAGTCTGAAATTCCACAAAACTGAAATAAATATACACAAATTATACAGCAAAATGAAGATTGTGGTGTATAGAACATAAAAAAAGACATTAATGGTTCCCAAAACTCTGCCACCACTTTCATATCAGAACTGATAATGAAAATAAGATTTCATGAGAATAACTTGTGGCCAAGTGTGCTTCATATATTGAAGAACAAAGCTAGGAATTCAAAACACTTCAAAGATGTAGTGACAGGGTTGTGTGGAGGAAAATGCCAGATGGAAGATGCCGTGAAACTAAAAGCAATGAAATATTAAAAGTCTAAAAATTATTGTCAGTGAAACTCAGTTTTTCAACTTGTGGTGTGCTAGATTAAGTTTGGTTGTTAGAATTGGTTTATATATCTTTCTCTCGTAACAATGTATTGTAGAGTGTGTATGGGCTCTTCCCTTGACATTATGACAAGACAAATCCATATGAACAATTTTTAGCTCAACTTTGGCGAAGCCAAATTTGAGTTATTGTCATGGTCTGTCGTCCGTCCGTCTGTCATGCTGTCAACATGGCTCGGGCTAGAGGCTGTATTTATGAACCGATCTTAACGAAACTTCTTGGGTACCTTTGTTATCACCGTGGGACGAGAACGAGTGTTTTGTGGTCCGGTCCAAAATTCAAGATGGCAGCTGGCAGCCATTTTGTACAAAATTAGGTGCAATCAGATTTTTGCGCAGAACTTCCATATGAAAGCTCTGATTTGAATGAATGTTTAGTAACATGGAATACATCACATATAATACGGGTTTTTTCTCAAGCAGAAATTATGCAAATTAGATGAACTTTGATTCATTCAGTGCTTCTTATACACAGTTAGTGCACATGTCAATACGGCTCGGGCTAGAGGCTGTATTTATGAACTGATCTTCACGAAACTTCTTGGGTACCTTTGTTATCACCTTGGGACAGGAACAAGTGTTTTTGGGTGCGGTCCAAAATACAAGATGGCTGTCGATGTCCATTTTATACTGAAATTAGGTGCAATCAGTTTTTGTACAAAACTTCTAGGACTACGTTTGTTGTATGAATGTTTAGTACCATGGGATACATCACATATAATACAGGTTTTTTTCTCTTGCGTAAATTATGCAAATTAGACTAACTTTGATTTATTTAGTGTTACTTTCAGCACTGTAAGTGCAAATGCCAATAAGGCTCGGGCTAAAGGCCGTATTTATGAACCGATCTTTACGAAACTTCTTGGGTACCTTTGTTATCATCGTGGGATGTGAACGAGTGTTTTGGGGTCTGGTCTGAAATTCAAGATGGCCGTTGGCAGCCATTTTGTACAAAATTAGGTGCAATCAGATTTTTGTGCAGAACTTCCATATGAAAGTGCTGATTTGAATAATTTTTTGTGTAAATGTTTAGTACCATGAGATACATCACATATAATACAGGTATTTTTACACTGTACCAATGACCCAGACTTAGCTGGTGCTAACTCTTAAATATCTTGCTACCAAAACGGGCAGGTCCGGTTTCTTATCGGCAAATGCTCTTCATCTGCCTTTCATCAATTCAAGGAATAATTCAAAACGGCAGGACAGGGCATTCCGAGAGTTCCTCTGTGTCTATACGACCAGGCCGAAGACCTAGAATTGTCTATATCGTCGTCTATGTCAATTCCAACCACGACGTTGGAAACGACAATTTCGTCTAACAGGGCTAGCTTAGATGCATTATCATACGCAGATCACCTTACCAGAGCATTATCATTACGTCTTGAAGGAAAAGAATTCCAGGATGTACAAACCT
Organism: Pictodentalium vernedei; assembly: GCA_031216915.1. NCBI lineage: Eukaryota > Metazoa > Mollusca > Scaphopoda > Dentaliida > Dentaliidae > Pictodentalium > Pictodentalium vernedei. The sequence continues at coordinate 259,124,976 of CM062290.1, read as the reverse complement.
CCTTAAGAGTTCTTTCGAGGGCCATAGCATTCTCCACGTATAACTCCGCCCTTTCAGTGGCAAATCTGGAGTTGGTTAGACGTGACGCGACCCTGGCTACATCCACGCGCGTGGATGGTAAGGTAAAAAACTCTCTCAGAGTAGCTCCGGTCTCCGGACAGCTTCTCTTCGACGGCAAGCTTTCTGCAATCTGTGATCAGATAACTAAGAAAGCTTCAGACTCTCTGCTATTCAAATCCACTTCCAAAAAGTCGGATTCAGCGGAGAAGAGTAGGACAGGCACTTCTGGGTCGAATACATCCAAGGGAAGTTCCAACAGAGGTTCCTATGCGTCCTCTAGGTCTTACTCTAGAGACCGTCAGGGTAGCGACTCAGATAGGGGCCGTAATACTGGCCGAGACAACCAGTCAGATGCCCCTAGGTCGACGGGGCGAGGTGCGGGCCGTGGAGGACATGGTTTCTCCTTCCGCAAGCCTCGCATGTCCAGGAGGTGATGGTATAAACCTCTATCATGTTCCAGTGGGCGGAAGACTGTCGAGTTTCTCAACCAATTGGGAGTCGATTACGGACGACCCTTGGGTTCGTGGGGTGATTTTGGAAGGACTAAAACTGTCCTTCAAAGGAAAACCTTCATTAACTTGAAGTCCAAGATGGACTCAGCTTCCGTCAAATCCGCAGAAAGAGGCTCACTTCTATCAGAGGTTCAGTCTCTTCTGGAGAAGAACGCGATAGAGGTCGTAGAAAACCAGGAATCTCCAGGTTTCTACAACCATCTTTTTCTGGTTCCGAAACCAGGCGGCTCGTTCCGTCCAGTCATAAATCTGAGCTGGATGAACAAGCTGACCGTGGCTCCAAAATTCTATATGGAGATCATCCAATCGGTCAGAGCGAGCTTTCGGGTGAACGTATATACTACGAGCATAGATCTCAAGGATGCGTACTTTCACGTCATGGTTCTTCCGGCGTTCAGAAAGTATCTTCGCTTCACCATCCTAGGAGTCGTGTATCAGTTCCAAGCAATGTGCTTCGGTCTGAATCTAGTGCCCTGGGCTTTCACTCGAATAATGAACTCGGTAATGACTCATTTCCGAGTTCATTCGTCTGCGGTAATGTCAGCCTTCCTGGATGACATTCTTCAGAGGCACAGCAGCGAGTTAACGCTTCAGAACGATGTGCAGAATCTGCTTTTATTGCTCCGCCATCTCGGTTTCATAGTAAACAAGGAGAAGTCGGATCTCGTGCCGTCCAAGTCATTCACCCACCTGGGGATGAGCTTCGAGACTCACAACAATCTCGTTCATCTGCCGTTAACCAAAGCTAAATTAATCAGTTGTTATGCTCGCTATTGTCTTCACCCAGACAAAGTTACAGCGAGAGAATTCATGAGACTGATAGGTTTGTGCATAGCTGCCGCGGATCTTATTCCGATGGGGCGGCTACACACTCATCCTCTCCAAATCTTTCTGACTCAGAATTGGAGGGTGAAGATTCATTCACTCGATACAGACATCCTCTTGTCAAATCAAGTGAAATAAGAGATTCAGACTTGGGCAGATATTCAGTGGTTAACTCAGGGAGTTCCACTGCAATTGCCGGATCTGAGTTTTACGATTATGATGGATGCCAGTCAAACAGGTTGGGGTGCAACATTGAGCCCAACGGATTCAAAGTGCCAGGGTCTTTGGGATCCGCAGTTCCTAATCAAGCACATAAACATCAAAGAAATGATGTCAATTTGGCTTGCGCTACATCATTGGATGAACGTTATTCAGAATGCACACGTGCAAATTCTGTCTGACAATACAATAGTAGCGTATATTCGGAACCAGGGAGGCACTCATTCCATTCTGTTATTCAATTTAACGGAAAGTATCCTTCTGTTTATACTAGAACATCAAGTTCTCCTATCGGTCCGTCATATTCCGGGTCGTCTGAACGTATTAGCGGACTCCCTTTCATGGAGGGGGTTGCTTGTTGCAGTCAGAATGGACTCTCAACAATCGAGTATTCAATCAGATTTGCTACCAATGGGAGCGGCCAATGATAGACTTATTTGCGACGCATCTCAACAATCAGTTGCAGACGTATGTGTCACCATGTCCGAATCCTCGAGCATTTGCAGTAGACACTCTATCGATCTCGTTGGACGGAATGATAGGATATGTGTATCCTCTAGCACCGTTGATTCAGCAGATATTGCTCAAGATAGAACAATCTCAATGCAAAATTCTGTTGGTAGCATCTCTGTCTCCACAGAGACCGTGGATAAATCTATCCAGGTGTCTGATTGTGGGACATGCCACGGAAGCTTCCTCCACATTTCAGTCCATTCTATTGCTAGGTGGATTCAATTAACTATCCGCACTGCTTATGATAAATTATCTTCAACTCAGCAGTCTGTGCTTAAGATTTCAGCTCATGAAGTAAGAGCTCTATCTACATCTTGGGCTTACGCTAATAGTGTTGCTATTACAGATCTAATGAAGGCTGCATATTGGTCTCAGCCTTCCACTTTCACAAATTTTTATCTTAGAATATTGAGTCCATTTCTGGAGATCTGCATTGTTTGGGTCCGTTGTCTGTTGCTCAGAATGTCGTCCACTAAACAGTTGCAACTGTAGTTATGCAGGCTTTCTGTTCTGGCAGTGACTCTGTCCTGCTGTCCTCTTCGCTCTGGGGTATTTGATCCAGGGCAAAGGGAACGGGGGTGGGGGGGAGGTGTTCCCTTAGGTCTCCTGCTTTATAGTGAAAAGCAAGGGAATACCTCCTCTGGAGTCAGTAATTCTGAGTCGGTGCCGGGATGGTTGTAAAGTGTAAAGCTAATGTTAACTCATCCATGTAATATTTTTAAAATGTAGCTCGGTGTGAAGCATTTGTATATGTCACGTGTCATATGGGCGTTAGTATACAATCCTTGGACACTTTTAATGAATATAAAGAGTCTCATTTCTCTGGACTTCCTTTATTTATTGGCTTTCCTTTAAAAATAATTAGCATAACAGGTTATACTGGATGTTAATAGAGATCATTGATGTTATTGTGCTCAATTACAGAATGGTGTTGAGTCTTTCTTTTTTTGATGCAAATAAGTAAGATACATGTAAAGCCTATTTCTTCTTTTCTCCTCGAGGGGGTAATTCTGTTATATGTAGTTGAGCCTATTGGATTTTCTTTATGTCCTAGGCCCTCCAGCCTTTTTTCTATTCAGCTAAGTCTGGGTCATTGGTACAGTATAAAAATGTTAAAAAATTTATGGTAATTTATATATTTTTTATACTTACCAATGACCCAGATGGGGATGGCCCTCCCATGAGTTGGGAACTCATACCTCCCCGCTGAGTACATAACGCTTACCAGTCACTGGTTGTAAGAATGATAATTGTGCCAAGTTCGAGACCTCCTTGACACTGCGCATGCGCAGTGGTGTAAAAGTATGGAGGACCATATAGGACATGTAATTTTCGGTTTTTGATGCAAATTTTGGGGATTGGGGGGCAAAATTTGTGTTTGGCCCTAGATATTTAAGAGTTAGCACCAGCTAAGTCTGGGTCAGTGGTAAGTATAAAAAATATATAAATTATTATAACTTTTTTCTCGTGCATAAATTATGCCAATTAGACTAACTTTGATCTATTTAGTGCTACTTTCAGCACTGTAAATGCAAATGCCAATACGGCGCGGATAAGAGGCCGTATTTATGAACCGATCTTTACAAAACTTCTTGGGTATCTTTGTTATCACCATGGGATGAGAACAAGTGTTTTGGGGTTTGGTCCAAAATTCAAGATGGCTACCAGCAGCCATTTTGTACAAAATTTTGTGAAATCAGTTTTTCACTCAGAACTTCTATATGAAAGCTCTGATTTGTATAAATTTTGTGTGAATGTTTACTAACATGGGATGCATCACATATAATACTTATGTCCTATTCTTTAGACCATTGCAGTCACCTTGTAATTGATTTACTATGGTTGACGTGGTCACAACAAAACTCCTTTTTCTCTTATTCATTATTGTTGACTTGGTCACAACAAATGTTGATTCCTGTCATATTCATTATTGTTGACCTGGTCACAGCAAATACTAATTCCTGTCATATTCAAAGTTGAGCTACAGTGTCATTGACACTTTCATTTTATCCTGAGAGAATATGATACACATCACACATATGCAAAGAATATGAAGCCTTTTAACCCTTTACCTAACATGAAAAGCAGACGACACTTGCAAAAAAAATTCTTGAATAACTAATTTTTTTCATTTTTTGTCTCAAAAACATAGGTTATGACCCCTCGTTGGAACGAGCTCGACGAGCTCGTTCCAACGTGAGGTCATAACCTATGTTTTTGAGACAAAAAATGAAAATATTTTGAAAATTAATTGGCGATTTTTGAGAATAGCGCTGGCCGGTTTTGGCCGTTATCTTGGGTAAAGGGTTAACCCTCTGCACAATGATGCAGAAATCTCTACATTTCATGCTGCTGATTTTTCCCATAATGCAACTAGGAAATTTAATTAATTCAGACTTGTTTGACAGAGCTCATTGAGCTCTATCAGACCAGATTGAATTGATTGAATTCCTAGTTGCATTTTAGGACAAAATGCAGGTTGAAATTTTAATTCTTTGACACACTATTAAGAGTGCAGAGGGTTAATTGAGGCACCATCACTTTACAATTGTACCAAAATATGAGCTTCTAGCACTGAACTAGTTAAAGATCATTGGAATCATCTTTCTGGGTTTAGATCCCCAAATTTCAATTCTATGTTATTTCAGATGGTTTACATCTTTAACCCTTGAAAGCCTAAAGTTCTGACTTGGATCAGTTTTTACTGCTACAGGACAGGTGCTCCAACATACAGCTTTGTGGCAACTGATGAGTTACATTCTAAGTACTTTGGCAGTTGTTTCTAGGAAAGTTGTGGCTGCCTATATAGGCAGCATAGACAGCCAAGACTTGCCGAGAAATAACTGCAAAACCACATTATCTACACTCTCAAAGTGTAGCAAAAATGTAAAAATCTCCTGCCAAATAATAGTGTTGGCCTGCTTTTTCCTCAGATAATAACTTTTTGTGATGGCATTTTTACCCTCCATTTCATTACCAATTGCATTTAATAGTGATGCCCAATATTTTTCTCCAAAATTAATGATAGTGTCATCACTGATACTTGGCAGATAAGAGTATACATTTGTTGCTCACTTTGTGAGTTCTGTCAAACTAGGATAAAAGATGTACTGCTGAAATCAAATGGATTTTCCAACTCAAAATGCTCATACCATTCGTATCTCTTTTTTTCCACTTTCTGTTCACCACGCCAAGTGCCTTTTTCGAGATGACGCTGTAGACAACACAGATGTCACAGTAAAATGACATAACAATAGACTCAATTTGAGACTACGTTACGTCATTCCAACTACAAAATGACTGACCTATGCACAGATTGCTCCAAGACTTACACCAGCTGCCACAGCTGGCATAGACGAAGACGCATCCATCATGAAAAGAAAAGCTAGATCCAATGCAAGATATGTGGCATTCACCGCAAGGAATATTGGTCAAACAAACCTACCGGAGACACAGTAACTGACCATCCCCCCCCAACCACCACTGGGGGAAATTCAATAGAAGACATTCTATATAACATCACACATGGAATGGAACCACCCAGTTTACCCATCCAAGACAGAGACAACACCACCTGTCGACATACTGAGAGCAGCGGTCAGTAACACATTTAGCTCTGTAAACACCCCTGTGAATGGTGAATGTGCCGCCACCACTCAAGCAAGAGGCAGAACAATAGAAAACAAACACAACACAGTCAACATTCCGGAAACACAGAACCACTACTCCAACATCCGGATCAATAGAGACATTGGATCACCACACCCATTCATTCCGAGTCATCAAGGCAACACCCCCCCACGTGGGATATAAAACAGTTATACAACACAGACAGAGTACTCAGATTCGCTTGCCAGGACTTAGAGCGACTAGCTAACAGTCATACACACCAAGGCTGAACCAGGGCTGTATTTATTACTATTTTCAAATAATCAACAACAAACAGTCAGTATTATTTTTTATTTTTATTCAACAAGTTGGCGGAAGCACCCCTCACCTCCTTATCGCTTGTCATCTCTTAGCTTTATTACTACACCACTGTTATTTTTCCTTCCTCCATCATGGCAAAACTGCTACTACTTACAAATAAAAAAATGATGGCATAATTTATTTCAGAGTCAAATAAATTATTATGGCATAATTTATTTCAGACTCAAATATTGAGACCTGATTGACATCATCAACACTGTTATAGAACATCGGTACCGCCATACCCTAAATGGTACCGCCAGATGTAACTCTACGGTCCACTTTTTGTCACAGAACAAATGAAATGGTATCGGTACCACGACACATATCTGTACCGTACTGCCACATATAACATTAGGTACGGTACTGCCAGACACACGGATCGGTACCGCCACAATGAAAAACGGTGCCGCCAAACCAAATAGTATATAAAGGGGAAGGCCGACCCAACACTTCGCCTCTGATGAGTTCAATTAGACAGGCAACTTTAGCTAACAAAAGGGTATAGCCTAACTATCCACTCTCTCGGGCTCCTCCAAGGGCTTTTATTGTATTAATTGTATTAGATTTTAGTGAATAGTGTAACTATGGCAGACATCACGGCCGATAGCTCATTAAGCTCACTGAGCCTAACATCCAGCAGCAACACAACGGTCATCTTAGCAGAGGATGATGATGAACGTGGGAGAAAACGGCAAAGACTAAACAGTGACCGAAATCCCGCTATGGACACCACAACACCCAAAACGGAAATCACTCCGGCTTACTGCTCAGTGTACAAAAACTTGAGGAATCTCAGTGTCAAAGCGGTGAAACTAGAATTACAACAACAATTTTTGCGCAACTGACAATTTATCCCCGATAGGACTGAGAGCCGCAATACCTCAGTGTCGGGGCCCAAGAACGGACATCACTAAAAACAGAATTCAGGACATCTTAATCAAAGCTAGTGCAGACATTCTACTAGCAACCATTGAACAACTCAAAATTGAGATTCAAAATTTACAAACCACTATATTACAACACATAACCAATGCAAAACAGACGGTAGAACCTACCCAATTTGCCATCATGGAAACACAGATCAATTCCCTATGTGAAAGACACAGACAGTCACAAACCACTAAATATGAGAAGAGCATCATATTCTTACAAAACCAAAAACAGAATCACCGCTTCTACATGCTACAAGACAGCAAAGAGAGGCAAACACAACGAAGACACCAGAACCAGTGCCCAACACAAAATTATGCCAAAAGAAGGGGCAGCCGAGCATAGAACAACAATGATCAAAGAAGAAACCAACAGAGAACAAACAGGAATTCACCTACCAACAGAAGAAACAGCCAAGGATTTAATAACTTTTTACATGAACTGAGAACTTTATGTAACCAACATGAAACCAATACAAACAATAATGCTGATTACCCAGACTTAGTCATCAATCTCTCTGATCGAGAACTCACACTTTCAGAGCTTTCCCTCCTGACCAAAGAGCTCAACTTCTGCCCCACACCCACACACATAGACCGGGCTCAACTGTCCAAAGATGTAAACAATTTCTTCCACCGATTATGGCTTAAACTTTTCTTTCATGAGCTGAATCCACCCACGCTTAACAACGACCCACTATCATCTAAACTCACCCACAAATTCCAACCAAAAAGCCATTGGTCACCCAATCCGGCACAAGACCCTTGCCTTGAAGCCCTATATCGTACAACCAACTATCGGATTCTAACAAACCCCTTTTTCCATCAGGGTACTCAAATTCTGAAACCGGAAGAATATACGGCAATGAACAATTTAGCCAAGGACCCAAATATTGTCATAAAAAGGGCTGACAAGGGCTCCGCAGTCGTAATCCAAAACCGGTCCGATTACATTGCAGAAGCGAAACGCCAGCTTAATAACCAACAATTCTATACCATAACTGAAGAAAACTTAACTGAAAAACACAACCTAGTGGTAGAAAAAGCTCTAGACAAAATATTCAGGCAGGGACAAATCACCGAAAAAATCAAAGAAAGGCTCATTCACCACCAACCCAGGACACCACAGCTTTACCTTTTACCCAAAATCCACAAATCCAGAACCAAGGGCTCAGTTCCGGTATGACCAATCATAAGTGGCAACTTATCAGCAGTTTCATAGATGAACACATCAAAAGTTTCGTTCCAACTTACCCCAGTTATCTGCGAGACACCACACATTTACTCACCACAGTTAGTGAATTACCGTAATTACCGGATCAATTCATCCTATGCACTATGGATGTAATATCACTCTACATCAATATTCCAAATCAGGAAGGTCTAATTTCGGTGGCACGCTGTATTAGGAGACACAAACCCCAATGGGACATCTCACCCACCAACCTACTAGACCTCCTCAAAACTGTACTTCACTGCAATAACTTCGATTTCAATGAAGAACACTATCTTCAAATTAGGGGTACCGCTATGGGCACCAAAGTAGCACCCAGCCTTGCCAACATCTTTATGGGAGAATTAGAAACCAAAATGCTCAACGAATCCAGACTTAAACCTGACCTCTATCTCCGCTACATAGACGATATTTTCCTTATATGGACACATGGAGAGGACACTCTCAAGGAGTTTATCAATCACTTCAACAATTCACATAACACCATTAAGTTCACGGCTGAATATTCCACCACCTCAGTCAACTTTCTTGACGTCATTCTCACCAGAAATGGCAATAGAATCACTACGAACCTATACACCAAACCCACGGACACTCACGCCTACCTAAGGGCAGACTCCTACCACCCACAAATACAAAAAGATGGGATACCCTACAGCCAACTCTTACGCATAAAACGTATATGTACCACAACAGAAGACTTCGACAAACACGCCCTCCTGATGATCGAACATTTTATTAACAGAGGTTACCCTCAAAACCTTCTTCTCCAAACATACCATAAGGTCAAGAATCTTGACCCACTCAGTCTGCTTAAAAACAAACACACGTCCCAAGTTGAGCCTATGGATGAAATGCCACTAGTGGTAACATATAACCCTGAAAGTAAGGACATTTATCAACATATAAGACGCCTCTGGCCTATACTCTAAAGCACCACACAGGGATGCACCATATTCTCCCAACCACCTCTCTTAGCAAGAAGACGAAACCCGTCACTCAAAAATATTTTGACAAGAGCCAAATTAACAACACTGAACAAATTAGCAGTAGAAGTATACCCAATCCATTCACACCTTGCTCAAACCAGAACTGCCCTGTTTGTCCACAATTACCCAAATCTAAATGGTTCTCTGGAATGGCCTCAAAATCCAGGCAAAGAGGCACTTTCCAAACTAACTGCATGTCCAGAAATTGCATTTACCTAATTAGCTGTTCTAAATGGGCAAAACCAAACATCAATTTCACATCCGTATTAACTGGTTGAGGGCTAGATTATTTTTGGTGGTCTGAATTTGTTATTCAATATTTGTTCTATTACAAATTATTGGAGAGTGCCCACACCACTCTCCAATAAATTGTAATAAAACAAATTCATATAAACAAAAATATTATTTTCATTTGACTGAATGTGAAACATGAGCAATGAAAATGTTGGTTTTTGTTCTGGTATCCTCATTTTTAGCTTAACTTGACATAGTCAAGATAAGCTATTGCCATCACGCGTGCGGAAGTCTGTTAGTCTGTGAGTCTGTTAGTCTGTGAGTCTGTGACGTCTGTTCACATTTCCTTTAGCACGGGCTACACCCCGCAGTTCTTGTCTGATCGTCACAAAATTTCATATGCAGGTTTGGGGTCATGTCTAGATGAGAACGTCCCCTTTTGGTCGCGATCGGGCAACCGGTATGGCTGCCCGAGCCCAAAACCCGAAAACCATTAGCACAGTCTACAGGTCGTATTTATGAAGGGATTTCATTGTAACTTGGTAGGATGCCTCTGTATAGTGCCTAGACAAGAACGTCCCCTTTTGGGCATGATCTATCAACCGTGATGGCTGCCCAAGCCCGAAACCCAAAAACTTTTAGCACAGTCTGCAGGTCATGTTTAATGTGGAGGGATTTCATTGTAACTTGGTAGGATGACTCCTTATGATGTCTAGATGCGAATTTCCCCATTTGGGCATGATCTGCCAACCGTGACGACTGCCCGAGCCCAAAACCCGAAAACCTTTAGCACAGTCTACAGGTCATATTTATTGAGGAATTTCATTGTAACTTGGTGGGTTGACTTCATACAATGTCTAGATGAGAAAGTCCCCCTTTGGACGTGATTGGGCAACTGTGACGGCTACAGGAGCGCGAAGCCCGAAAACCTTTAGCACAGTCTAGAGGTCATATTTATGAAATGATTTCATTGTAACTTGGCAGGATGACTCCAAATAATGTCTAGATGAGAACGTCCCATTTTGATCGTGATCATGCAGCCTTGATGGGTGCCCGAGCCCAAAAACCTTTAGCATAGGCAAAAGGTCATATTTATGGAAGGATTTCATTGTAACCTGTTAGGTTGACTCCATATAATGCCTAGATGATGACATCCCCTTTCGGTCGTGATTGGTCAGTTGTGATGGCTACAAGTGCCCGAAGCCCGAAAACCTTGAGCACAGTCTACAGGTCATATTTATGAAGGGATTTCATTGTAACTTCTTAGGATCACTCCAGATGATGCTCAGATGAGATTGTCCCCTATGGTTGCGATCATTCACCCATGATGGCTGCCCAAGCCCGAAGCCCGAAAACCTTTAGCACAGTCTACAGGTCATATTTATGAAGGGATTTCATTGTAACTTGGTAGGTTAACTTCATATAATGTCTAGATGAGAACGTGCGATCATTCACCCATGATGGCTGCCCGAGCCCGAAGCCCGAAAACCATAAGCACAGTCTACAAGTCATATTTGTGAAGGGATTTCATTGTAACTTGGTAGGTTGACTTCATATAATGCCTAGATGAGAACGTCCCCTTTTGGACATGTTTGGGCAACTTTGACGGCTAAAGGTGCCCGAAGCCCAAAAACCTTTAGCACTGTCTACAGGTCATATTTATGAAGGGATTTCATTGTAACTTGGTAGGTTGACTCCAAATAAGGTCAAGATGAGAACGTCCCATTTTGGCCGTGATCATTCAGCCTTGATGGGTGCCCGAGCCCAAAAACCTTTAGCATAGGCAAAAGTTTATATTTATAGAAGGATTTCATTTTAACATTGTTAGGTTGACTCCATATAATGCCTAGATGATGACATCCCCTTTTGGTCGTGATTGGTCAACTGTGATGGCTACAGGTGCCCGAAGCCCGAAAACCTTGAACACAGTCTACAGGTCATATTTATGAAGGGATTTCATTGTAACTTCGCAGGATCACTCCAGATGATGCCCAGATGATATTGTCCCCTTTGGTTGCGATCATTCAACCATGATGACTGCCCGAGCCCGAAGCCCGAAAACCTTTAGCACAGTCTAAGGTCATATTTATGAAGGGATTTCATTGTAACTTGGTAGGTTGACTTCATATAATGTCTAGATGAGAACGTCCCCTTTTGGACACGAGTGGGCAACTGTGACGGCTTCAGGGGCCCAAAGCCCGAAAACCTTTAAAACAGTCTACAGGTCATAATTATGAAGGGATTTTATTGTAGCTTGGTAGGATGACTCCAAATAGTGTCCAGATGAGAACGTCCCCTTTTGGTCACGATCATTCAGCCTTGATGGCTGCCCGAGCCCAAAAACCTTTAGCATGTCTGTAGGTCGTATTTATGGAAGGATTTCATTGTAACTTGTTAGGTTGACTCCATATAATGCCTAGATGATGACATCCCCTTTTGGTCGTGGTTGGTCAACTGTGACGTATACATGTGCCTGAAGCCCGAAAACCTTTAGCACAGTCTACAGGTCGTATTTATGGAGGGATTTCATTGTAAATTGGTAGGTTGACTTCATATAATGTCTAGATGAGAACGTCCCCTTTGGACGCAATTGGGAAACTGACGGCTACAGGGGCCCGAAGCCCGAAAACCTTTAGCACAGTCTACAGGCTATATTTATGAAGGGATTTTAATGTAACTTGATAGGATGACTCATTTTGGAATAATTTCATTGTAATTTTGTTGATATATGTTAACTGTGAGGGCCACATATATTAACTGTGAGGTCATATTAACCCACCCCTCAGATCTTTAGTACAGTGTACACCTCATATTATTTTTATCATAAACATAGCATACAGGGAACAGAAATGAACATATTCCCAATTATCACAATTCTTGTCTTATTTCATAATCCTTTCATAAACATTGAACATTATCCTTTTCATCAAACACAACACACAAGTTAAGCTACAGTGTCATTGACACTTTCATTTTGAAAGCCCTGATAGTGGCTTCTAGCACTCAACCAGTTAAAGAACACTTAGCCAATATTAAATTTAAGAGAGACACACCTGTCTCCTACCATTACAATCAAACAGACCACACTGTGAATAATGTGAAATACAGGATAATACAAATCCTAAACTCGGATCCTGACAACCCGAAAAACACGGATAGAAGACGTACTGCTGAAATCAAATGGATTTTCCAACTCGAAATGCTCATTCCATTCGGCCTGAACAGAAAGGACTTCTAATCTATTCGTTATTCTGTCAAACTAGATTGAATTGGTTAAATTCATAGTTGCATTATGGGAATAAAAGTTTGCAGCTTGAAATTCTGATACTTCGACATCAGTGTTCAGAAGGTTAAATTTCAAGGCTTTTACAGCAACTTGTTAAATTTTTCATTATTAAGATATTTGGTTTTTAATGCGCTACCTTATGTTTATACACCACCATAGGTGTGATGTAGGGACTCCTGTTTAGGTTTGGATAATTTAGGCACTTCCTGCAAATGTATTTACTGTTTTGATTTTTGTAGACATTTGCATCTCAACTCACTAATACAAAAGTGGAATAATATTTCATAAATAAAATATTGCAAAATCAAGACCGAATCAGAGAAAACAATGTGACAAACATTGATCAGTCTGGTGAGGTGTCTGATCTTGGGGAATTAGCAATGACTCTGAAGAACATTTCATTTTTATTTCGATCAAATTCCACAATGCAACTTTTAAAACAAAAGATCAATCTCAACTACAATTGTAAAGGAGTTCTCTCCCTTGATCTGCATCTGCCCTTTGTCACTCATTACACCATAATCACAACATCCCTGCCCAAAATTTCAAAACTGACATATCAATTTTACCATGAGTGACAGAGGGAAGAAGCAGAATATAAACATACAGTAAAATAATAATAATAAAAAAAGAATCGAACATGATGCTTATCCGTAGAGATACCATGAAGATATAAGTACCATATATAAAGCATGGGTCACCAGTTTCAAAATGATGAGGGACATTATCAAAATTATTTGCCTCTAGCAGTATAATCTATGCAGCTTTTAATCATGGGAGCAACTTTGCTGATAGCTCACTGAAAAAGCAATAAACATAGGGAAAGAAACACTATCACAACATATGTATTTCAAAAACAACTGTCAGTATACCAATTCGGCCTTGCATACTCCAATCTGGGATACCAGTATAGACCATCATGTTTAGCAATATTTTACCCTCAAAGGGTCACAATTGTATGACACGTAAATATGTGGTGCAATGCTAGCTGTGTCCATAAACTATAACCCATGTTATTGGTAATCATTAATCAATCATGAGAAACTGGTAAATAGCCACATTTTCAAGTATAACACTATTACTTGTTCAAAAAAGAAAAAAAAATGACACATAAAATGGCCATACATTAGTACTGACTACTTGTCAGATCAAAGAAATATGCAACACAACTAAAGTGCCATGAAATTTTTACATGTTGGTTTAGAATGCGAAGTCCATCAACCTATTATACATCCAACTGGGGTGGCCTGTGAGAAACAAAAGCTTTGGCAGAAAAAGAAGATGCAAGAACCCACTGAGCATTTTGTATAGGTTCACCTGAGAAATGCACAAGATACTGCAACCCATCCATAGTGTGTCTTTGGGCTAAATATCCTTTAACCTTCTTAACCAATTGGAATCTGATGATAAAACATTGTCAGGAGTAACATGACCAGGACATCTGTATCTAAGTGGTTTGGTGATGTTTCATTTGGGTCAAGTCAATGGAATGCACGGAACTGCTCTGTCAGTGCAAACCACAGGCATAGAAGAAACATCCAAACCTTGGGATGTGGTGTCTGTACCTAACTCAGCTTGGATTAAAGTTAACTCAGTCTGAGTAGCCGTGATATGAAAAGTCAATTCCAGTATCCTAGAAGCTACAGTGAAAAAGTTTCTAGGTGTGGGGTGATGGACATGTGCAAGCTTAAGATGGTCCTTATGTAATGGTTGAGCAAATTTCTTTAAACCACTAGTGTCAATTAGTGTAACTATGTGATCGCTGTTTACAGTTTCAACAACATATGGTCCTGAATAAGTATTATTCAGTTTTTGACCACGTCCAGTTGATTCATTGGTAACATATACATAATCCACTGGTGAGAGATCTAAAAGATTTGTCACTTTTGAATGTGCAACCATGTCCGATTTGTGTGTAGGCAAGTGATCATGCATTTGGGTGCAAATCTCCTTCAGGAAATGTACTTTTTGTTCCATAAAATTGTGAATATCCTGAGTTGTGTCAAAAACATTGGAGTGGAGTACTAAAGGAATCTTAGGTCTTTGAGCATAAAGAATCTCAAATGGCAAAAACCTGTTAGTTCATAGCAAAAACTGCAGTTGGCAAATACGTGTCTCAGTTATTACATGCTGTGTTCATGTAAGAAGTCAAATGGTTTGCTAAGGTAGAATGGCCACGTTTACATGCTGCAAGACATTTATGAACAAAACTTGATGTGTATTGATGGTGAATTTGTAAAAGTCTACACAGTTCATTAGTAATGTGGGCTGTGAATTCAGTACCTTGATCGGTGGTTAACGTGTCGCAAACACCAAATGAAGTAAAAAGTTCAAATAATGCTTCTGAAACAGTTAAAGCATCTTTGGTACATAATGGTGTAGCAACGACAAATTTGGAAAATAAATCCAAAGCAGTAAAAACATATGTATGCCCTTGGGTAGTGGTAGGTAATGGTCCATACAAATCAATTTCCCACACAGCAAATGGCACAGTGGGTGTCAGATAAGCAACAATGGCATTTTTAAAATGCACCTTAGTAATTTTATGAGCCTGACACTGGTGGCATGATTTAACATAATCGTACACAATTGAAGCCATTCATGGAAAATAATAGTGTTCCTTTATCCGATCAAGGGTATCAGTTTTTCCACCATGAGAGGCTAATGGACTGTCATGAAAGACACGTAACACAGTCATTATTAGCTGCTGAGGTAACACAAGTTGATAGTCTTGTAAAAGCTTAGTTCTTTTCACTTTTGTTACACAAAAATGAAATAATACCCCATCAAATAGGGCATAATCAGATTGTTGTATCAAGATCTGTCAAGATTGTTTTTGAGAAGATGGCAAAGAACCATTTGATAAGTAGCCTATGATTGGTTTAATGTCACTATTATTTTCTTGGCATGAACGAATGTCAGTGATCAACATGGCCAAATTGGAAAGGGCTAAACTATGGTTCAAAGTTGTAACGGTTCCTGAAGGTGGAGTGTTTATCAAGTCATCAGTACTGGCATCACTATAGGTATGTGGATGTTCATCAACGTCAGATGTTTGTTGAGCTGATTTAGCACAATAAGTCACAATCTGAATATCGTGATCACTGGTAACTGAAGACACTGGTTTCATACCGATGGTAGGTGATGATGATTTACATATAGGTGATAAATTGTTCTCTTTGTTGGAAAAAGCATCTTAAGTGTGTTTATCAATTCAGGCACACTTTCTAAAATTCCGGTGAATATTTGACTTAGGAAACGAAGTACATGGAGGTTCAACATTATCTTCAGTATAAGCATCATACACTACACACTGCTGGCTATTAGAAATTTCAACTCACTGAACAGGTTTTGCATTTATCGATGTTGATGGCAAAAACTTCATGCCTGAACTTTTATCCTCAAATAAAAAATGGAAAATGAGGGTCACTTTCATCAGGACTAGAAGTAAGCGTTGCTGGAAAATTAGAGTTTCTAGATAAGGCAACAGGCACAATCATTTGACCTCCCGATTTATATGTAATGTCACAGTCAAACTGTTGAAGAAGTGCTAACCAGCAAGCATAGATTGTACCTTTAAGTTTGTTTTGATACAGTGATCGCAAGGCTTGATGTTCACACTCTATAGTAAAATGTATGCCCCACAGATAGGATGCACAATCGATAACACTTGTCACCACACCCAAAAGTTC
Source organism: Pictodentalium vernedei (assembly GCA_031216915.1). NCBI lineage: Eukaryota > Metazoa > Mollusca > Scaphopoda > Dentaliida > Dentaliidae > Pictodentalium > Pictodentalium vernedei. The sequence goes on along the minus strand of CM062290.1, from coordinate 259,108,511 downwards.
TAACTTTGTGGGACTATAAGATTTCTGCCACTTACTTAATCCTTTTGATCCGAATCTCACCACATAATGACAGCCATCCTCATGAATTTGATAAAGCATATAGCCTATACCTTGGCTGCTTGTATCAACAGCCAAATGGAACTCAAGGTAAAAATGGGAAAATGCTAGTGCTTTAGAAGAAGCAAAGGATTGTTTCAGTTTATGGAAACTTTCATCACAAGTACCATTCCAGTTAAAGGGCTCATTTTTCTTCAACAAAACAGTGAACTAGCAATAGCACTGAAATTTGGAATAAATTTTCAAAACCAATCAGAACTTTCTGCAATTCTTTCCGATTTTGAAGCAATGGATAATTGTTAGCTCAACTTTGACAGAGTCAAATTTGTCAGCTCAACTTTGACGTAGGTTATGCCATGGCTCGTCGTCCGTCTGTCCGTCAACAATTCAATACAGCTCGGGCTAGAGGCCGTATTAATGAACCGATCTTTACGAAACTTCTTGGGTATCTTTGTTATCACCTTGGGACGAGAATGAGTGTTTCTGGGCGCGGTCCAAAATTCAAGATGGCTGCCAGCAGCCATTTTGTACCAAAATTAGGTACAATCAGTTTTTGTACACAACTTCTATACAACTCGGGCTAGAGGCCGTATTTATGAACCGATCTTTACGAAACTTCTTGGGTACCTTTGTTATCACCGTGGGACGAGAACGAGTGTTTTTGATTGCAGTCCAAAACTCAAGATGGCCACCAGCAGCCATTTTGTACCAAAATTAGTGCAATCAGTTTTTATACCCCCCACAAACAAAGTTTGGGGGGTATATAGGAATCACCCTGTCCGTCTATCCATCCGTCTGTCCATCTGTCCATCCTTGTAAGCGCAACTCTTTCTAAACCGTTTGAAGAATTTTCATGAAACTTTACACAATGGAAGAACTCCATATGAAGATGTGCATGAAGCAATATAATTCCGTTCTGACATTTCCAAGGGGAGATAATCTAACTTATACCGTCTGTCCATCCTTGTAAGTGCAACTCCTCCTAAACCGTTTGAAGAAATTTCATGAAACTTTACACAATGGAAGAACTCCATATGAAGATGTGCATGAAGCAATATAATTCTGTTCTGACGTTTCCAAGGGGAGATAATCTAACTTATACCATCTGTCCATCCTTGTAAGCGCAACTCCTCCTATTTAAACTGTTTGAAGAATTTTCATGAAACTTTACACACTGGAAGAACTCCATGTGAAGATGTGCATGAATCAATATAATTCCGTTCTGATTTGAATAAATTTTTGTATGAATGTTTAGTAACATGGAATACATCACATATAATATGGGTTTTTTTCTTGTGCAGAAATTATGCAAATTAGATGGACTTTGATTTATTCAGTCAATACGGCTCGGGCTAGGGGCTGTATTTATGAACCGATCTTCACGAAACTTCTTGGCCAATCTTGGGTACCTTTGTTATCACCTTGGGACGAGAACGAGTGTTTTGGGGTGTGGTCCAAAATTCAAGATAGCTGCCAGCGGACATTTTGTACCAAAATTAAGTACAATCAGTTTTTTGTACAGAACTTATATATGAAAGTTCTGATTTGAATGAATGTTTAGTAACATGGAATACATCACATATAATACAGATTTTTTTCTCAAGCAGAAATTATGCAAATTAGATGAACTTTGATTTATTCAGTGCTACTTATACACAGTAAATGCATGTGTCAATACGGCTCGGGCTAGAGGCTGTATTTATGAACCGATTTTCCAAAAACTTCTTGGGTACCTTTGTTATCACCTTGGGACAGGAACAAGTGTTTTTGGGTGTGGTCCAAAATTCAAGATGGCTGCCGACGGCCATTTTATACTGAAATTAGGTGCAATCAGTTTTTGTACAAAACTTCTAGGACTACGTTTGTTATCATCATGGGATAGTAATGAGTGCTTTGGGGCTCGGCCAAAAATTCAAAATGCCTGTTGGCAGTCATACTTACAGGAATTCTGTGTATTACATTTTTTGTACAGAACCTGTAAAGAAGTTTTTTATGTCAGTAATGTTTGCTATAAATTTATTGGGTGCCTTTGTTATCACTGTGCTATGAGAACAAATATTTTTAGGTTCACTCAGACCCACTCTGGGACTCAAAAAGGGAGATAATTAAAAATCTTTCCCCAAAACACCAGACAAAATAATGTTTCTTGAATTCAGCATCCCCAGGGTGTGTATATTCAAATGTGTTCAAGCCAAGTTCCTGTGTTAATATTTATTGTTGTTTGGGGAGGGTAAACATTATTAGCACAACCCGATTTTCTATTTACAATGAGAAAAATAAAACCTCTTTACCCGTGGGAACCCTGTGAGCTAAAGATAAAAAATTCAAATACCTATATTTTAAGAAAGACTGGACAAATATTTATTAATTAGTATGAATCAACCTTAGAAGGGTTTGAATCAAACAGGCCAAAATAATTACTTACATTTGGCTTATGGTGCGCCATACAAGGATCCCCATTGTAACATTAACCCCATGAAGATTTCTTTTCTAGTTTACAATCTAACTGTTGCCCACCTTTACAATACTTTACCTATACATTTGTTACAGGCTACGGTCAGTATTTATGTGCAGACCGTTACAATACTTTATATGCACCAATGTTATCAGGTCATTACCTAGATATGCGTCATTGCTGTGTCACATACTATACATGTACATGTCTTACACAAGTTGAGCTACAGTGTCATTGACACTTTCATTAAGTATCTCAACCCTATCTGGGAGTGGCTTTATACCATCTTTAGATATTTCATTAATACATTTAGATTATGCAAATTTACATTTTTGTGGTCCCAATTTTAAACCTGCTTGCTCCAAACGACTCAAAACATCATTCACATCAGCCATATTCTGTTCAAATGATTCTGCTATAGTACATACATCATCCAAATAGCACAGGACAGATGTAAATGTCAACCCCTTTAAAATTTTGTCCATGAGTAGCTGAAATGAGTTGGGTGCCGCCGTTTGGAGACCCATTAGAAGTCTGAGAAATTTAAACGTACCATAACAAGTGCTGAATGTGGTATATTTTGTTGATTCCTCAGAGATGGACATTTGAAAAAAAAACAGAACTTAAGTCCATTGAAGTTATGTAATTTGGAGTGCGTTCAGCAAAGGTCTCAGTAAGATCTTGTAAATCTGGAATGGTGTATCGGAAGTCTTGTGTCTGGCTATACAAATACCAAAAGTCACAACAAAATCTGTGAGATGAGAGACTTTGTTGTGAGGTCAGACTATTTGTAGCACTTTTGAGTTTGTTACGTTTTGCAACCAACACAATGGGGCTTGTGATAGGGATGTTCTCATTCTCAGAAACAGGGACAATTACGCCCTGCTTTAAAAGTTCATCAAGTTGGTGCTTTAAGACCTGCTTTTTGTCTAGTGGAAAACGATAAGGACGCTGATGTTTCGACACTGCATTATGTTTCAAGTGTATAGTATGTTTGCCAATATCAGTGTGACCCAACACAGGATTGTCCTCTGTAAGAAAAGCATCTTTGTGATTATATAAACAATTAAACAGTCTAGTCTGCTGCACGGACGACGGTTCCAAATTGGCATGAAATTGAGATTTAAATTTAGTAAAACTGGTACTATCCAAAAAGGAGTCAACTGAACTGGTATAACAAGTCACATTATGATCTCCTGTAAAGTCTGTTGGAAAACTGTCGGTATTTACAGGCGAAGACAATTTTACGTGAGCACATGAAAAGGGCACAATGTCAATGGAATTATCACACAGAGTTAAGGTGGCCAAAATAGTACCCTTAGGTACATACACAGTGTCAGTTCTTGGGTTAAGGATTTTCAGGGGAATTCTATGATCAGATGCGAAGAAACAACAGCCTTAGCCACACAAAGTCCCTTATGCATGATTTCAGAATGACCTGTATACATACCCTGCATGCCAACAGTAATATTGTCATGCAGTATACCATGAACAAGACATTCACTGTTAGGTTTGACAACAAAACTTTCCCTGCATCGAACTTTAACACACTTCTTATTCTGGAAATTGGTACCAGCACTGAAATCTAAAACAATATTATTCTCCCTCATATATTCAGTATCTAAAATAACTGGGTGTGAGGCATTGTCTAAAATATACACAAGTGCATGAGCAGTATTCTGTTGAGAATTGCCAGGTAGATAGCTTAATGTTGGCCGTGAAAAATATCTGAACCTTCTGATTATTTGCTAGGAGTACACTGCTTAAAGAAGGTTGAAAATTAAAAACTGAGAATTGAGAAATAGACTCAAAAAATTACTTGGACATGATATTGACAGCACTTCCAGAGTCTAACAAAGCAATTACTGGAGTATTAGCAACAACCAGTTTCAAAAACATAAACGGGGAGCCTTGAGGGATATCAATTTGATTGCACAAATCCTCACTAGCACTACTATCAGAATGGGTAGTAGTAGGGCATGAATTCAATGGGCGTGAGAGGTGTGCTGTGCTCTCAGGCCGTTGTTGTTTAACAAATCGCATGTGCATGCTTCATGACCCAGTTTTTGCACAACTGACACAACAGTATTATGATGAGGCGAAGTGGTCATTTTCAAACACTGAGTAGCCCGATGGCCATTTTGTGTACAGATTTGACAAATAGTATCGAGTGAAGTTAAACCATTGCCTTTCCAGTTACAAAAATGTTTAATATGCTCTGGACATGAACAATGAAAACAGGTTTGTTGCTTATTCCCTGATGCAGAAGGTCGAGAGTATGTACGGTGAGGTGGTGTTTGATTACACACAGGTTGCAGATCGCGGTTGAGATTCTAAATCATGTAATCGCTTTGTAATGTTTCTCTAACACTGTTTTATCAGTTTTATCTGAATACTGTATTGACAGATATCATCTGTGTGGGTACGGTAACCTCTGGCTTCGCTGAATTTTTTTTCATGTAAAATGTCATGAAAAGACTGAATGCGACCACCAGCTGTCACAAAAAATGATAGTTGTTGTGGAAGACCATCAAAAAATTTCGATGTCATGGCACGATCATCCTGGCCCAAGCATTGACCCTTCTCCATGATAACAGCGTGAAAGTCTTCTTGTGGCTGGTAAAGTGACAATGTCAATTTATTGAATGCAGCCTCCTCAGCTATGAGAGCAGGATTGTTGAGTGCACAACAAAATTCAGCGATAAAAGTTTCTTTCAGCCTTTTCCAGTTTGATTTCACTGATGAAGGAAGTGCATTGAACCAATGTGGTCCTTGAAGGTGAAGGTGGGTGAAATGCTGCAGCAGCTTTCGATAAGGAGTCATCGATGTTTGACAAAAGTAAATAGGAAGAAAATTCACCCAAAAATTTGTTTCCGTCATCATGTAAATAACCCGAGAATTTACTAATTTTGTCAGGCAAAAGAGCATCTCTTTTAACTAATATAGTGGAAGGACATGCCTACGATGAGAGTTGTTGCCGCGAATGTGTGATCTTAGGCGTACTGGTGTGGAGCGGGTCATTCAGTGCAATGTCAATCTCATCAGAAATGGGTTTCACTGGAAACAGTGCCGATAAAAAAGGATCGTCATTTAATTGTCTGTTTATAAATGGGTTAGAACTGTCAAATCCATGTTGCATGTCTCTGAATGGACATCAACACATAGTACATGAGAAATGAGACAGCCAAATGTACAGAGAAAAATACACATCATCATGGCCAACAGGTGAGATTAGGAAACATGTCAGTATTGAGAAAACATTGATCAGTCTGGTGAGGTGTCTGATCTTGGGGAATTAGCAGTGACTCTGAAGAACGTTTCATTTTTATTTCGATCAAATTCCACAATGCAACTTTTAAAACAAAAGATCAATCTCAACTACAATCATAAGGGAGTTCTCTCCCTTGATCTGCACCTGCCCTTTGTCACTCGTTACACCATAATCACAACAGCAAACAAGAAAAAGCATCTCACATTCATTGTAACTGTATATCTTTCTAACAGGTGAGTTTCCACAAAACTGTTGGGGAGAAATGTAGAAAGATAATTTTGACTGAATTACAACCCAATCACGATGTGATCAAAATTATCTGTCTACTTTAGTGATCACACTACTGTATGTCTATTGTGGTGATAATGGCCTTTTAATTGATGCCTGACTGCTCTTCATGTCAACTAACACTCAGGAGATAATAATACATCTGCATGCCCTACCACATCAAGTGCCATCTCTATATGGTATTTATTTATTTATTATTTTTTTTGGTGATTAGCACCACATCAGCAACCAAGGCTATATCATGGCGATAAAAAGTGATGTAGTGTAAAATGATTCTTTCATAAAGTAAAATATATGCGAAAATGTGAAAAATGTAGATGACCATGATAGTGAAATAAATAGCGAGGATAGTAGAGAATAATGCTACAAAAAGCCAAACGAATACCGTGTAAATCAACCCAATGACAGGAAAACTTTTTTAAAAATGAGATGTAAAGAAAAGGTTAAAAACAATTAAAACTTATTCAAACGGTTGATATTTTTATACTGTACCAATGACCCAGACATAGCTGGTGCTAACTCTTAAAATATAGGGCCAAACACAAATTTTGCCCCCCAATCCCCAAAATTTGCATCTAAAACTAAAGAAAACATGTCCTGAAAGGCCCTCCACACTTCGCCCCTACTGCGCATGCGCAGTGTCAAGGACGTTCCGAAATTGGTGCCATTAATCATTCTAAGTTTGGCCCTTCATCAGTTAACATCTGACTGATCTTTGTGCTTATAAATCTCAGTTTAAATGATGCCAGACACATAAATATTAGTGAAATGGTGATTCTAAGGAGGATAGAGAAGGAGGAGAGGAAAAGAATGTGTGACAGAATATTATCAGGGCTGTAACTTGAAATTTTTTAATGAAATTATGTTAAGTTACCTATTTTCAAGGCAGCAGCCATTTTGTTGTCATTCTGATTATTTAGTTACACTGTTTTTTTAAGTGTTTTCCTCTCTCCCTGTCCTTTAAGTTCCCCCTTGCTATTCTCCCATGCTTTTGGCATAGTTTTTGTAATTATTATTACTAAATTTTCTTGGGAGTTTTAGCTGAATAACAGAATGAATTCTGTTCTTTCCCCATGTTTACGTCTTCACCTACGGGTGGTTAGGCATTGTGTTCTGCATCTACCATCTGATGTTCTGCAGTTTCTTCCCTGGAAGTCTCTGTTTTGCATCAGATAGTGTATTTTTGGTAACTGATTTCGGGCCTGGGTGCCTGGAGTCTTATTTTAGTGTTTTTACACTCATTGTTTACATTTACAACAGCCCTCTGTGTGAGGGGGGGATTTCTAAAAAATAATATCTTGATGTTATTTTAATCATAACTAGATACATTATTATTGTTCGTAAGTGTTGAATAAATTGTTTAAAATATTTTTAAAATTTTTGTCCACACTTAGGCTTGGGATCCATTGGGGCTCAACGTTACTTTTCAGAAACTTGGGCTGTTCTGAAAAAATATTTTTTCAAAATATTTTGATTTCAGTTATTTTTTCTATATTAATGGATCATATTATTATTATGTATTTTGATTGCCAGGGGTTAGTGCGAGTACCAGGACTTGTTTTCTTTTCACATTGAAAGGATATTGATCAATTGTTTTAAGAGGAAGTCTTCCTCTGACTTTATTATCATTCTATATGTGGTCAGTGTACTCGCATTAACTCCTGTTCTGTATCGTATGATTTCGATGACAATATGGGAAGCGTATGTCACGGTATGTTGTTGGGGATTTGGACACTCCGGTCCTTTCCCCGCAGGGTCACTCTACTTTATCAATTTCTATTTCGGACGATCAAGATTAGGGTGATGTATCTGTGATGTCTTCCAACAGTGTGCCTCCGTCGTCACAATTAATGAAGGGCTAGCGGAAAAGTGCTCATGTAAATACGCCAATTGCCTAAGAGGACCCTAGTAGGTTCGACGGCCTTTGACGTCCGCTAGCTCGCCCGGTGTAGCGTCCATTCACCGAATGGTTCGGCAGCCGGGTTCGTCCGTTGCGGTCTAGAAGGAATTTTGGGGTGATGCGAGCACTATAAATTAACCTAATGCACACCCAGTGACGGCGGATCGGAGGGAGAATGCAGGAAGCCTTTTAGTCCGGTTCATAGCTCGTTCCGGTCCATCCGGACGGCAAGCGAGAGAGGCCCCTCTCTCGTTCAACAACATCTGGCCCCAGATGTTGTGGTACAAAATGTGTCGTAAGTGGAGCATACGTCCGTCGTTCGGGACGCTCCGTTGTATAGGCAGTCCGCTGAGACTGCTAAGGCTTCCTCTTCTCGTCAGCGCACACGACCGCACCTTGGCTGCGTGACCGCCGATATATTACCAGCTTCGCCGATCAAGGATTCTTCGGCGACCAGGTCACACCATCCGGTAGCCAGGGACACGAGGCCTGCAGACTCCGGACGTTCGCATAGGAAGTGTGCGGGAGTCAACGTACACGGAGCTTCCGGCGGCAATGCATCGTAAGACCGCTACTGCACAGGCCTCGGGAACGGACGTGCTTTCCTTAATAGCACAGTTTATCGCAGCATCCCAGCATCAACTGAATCTGTCGCATATATTTTATCCGACGATGCTGGGTCGGGACGCTCCGCGGAAGCGGGTACGGACGTCCGAAAGTTTCATCCGGTCCGACGGGATACCGAAAGGGATTCGGAGGATTTCGAGCTTTCCCTTTCGGAACAACATATGCTGTTGTGTATGTCATCTGACTTGGTCTTCTACAGCTTCTTTCGTCGGACCAGAATGCTGCGATGCCGGATAAGAAACTGATAGCGTCGGTGGACTTAGAAATTTTTGGTTCGGTTCAGGGACATCGTCCCTCAGTTCCGACATAGTCCAATAATGTCACACAAACTTTCGAATTATTGAACGACGCTATATATATTATTATTTTATGCTTGCTAACCAAGCATTTCTGGTTTCTTGTTCGAAGAGTTATGGAGATGTCTTTCAAAAGTGTGCCTCTGTCGTCATAGTTAATGAAGAGTTAGCGGCAATAAGTGCTCATGGAGTATGTCTATCGCCTACGGAGTGACATTCGCTAGCTCACCCGGTGTAGCGTACATTCATCGAATGGTTCGGCTGCCGGGTTCGTCCGTTGCGGTCTAGGAAGGAGAATTGGGTGATGCGAGCACTTTAATTACTTTAGTACTCACCCAGTGACGCCAGATTGAGGACAGATCGGAGGAAGCCTGTTAGTCCGGTTCCTGGCTTGTCCAGGTCCGTCCGGGCTGTGAGCGAGAGAGGTCCCTCTCTCGCCCAACAACTTAGGGGACCGCATGTTGTGGTTCAGATATTTTACATTCGGAGCATATGTCCGTTGGTCGGGACGCTCCGTTATATTGACAGTCCGAGAGACTGTCTTTAATGCTTCCTCATCCTCACAGCAGGGCACACGACCGCACATTGGCTACGTGACCTCGAGTATCCGATCAGTTTCGGCATTCAGTGATTCCACGGCGAATAGGTCGCGCCATCCGGTAGCCAAGGGACACGAGGCCTATACACTCCGTTCGCTCGCATATTGGTAGTATGCACGGGGTAACGATCACGGAGCTTCCAGCGGCAATGCATCGTAAGACCGCTTCTCCTCAGGCCTCAGTGACGGACGTGCTATCCGAGTTAGCACAGTTTCGCAGCATCCCAGCAATTGACAGTTTCTCGGTCGAATCAGGAATTATCCGACGGCGCTGGGTCGGTGCGGTCCGCGGTTGCATCAGGTACGGACGACCGAACGCTTTATAGGGTCCGACAGGATGGCGAAAGGGATTCAAAAGATTTTGAGTTTTCCCTTTAGTAGTATCGGAAGATGCCTTTCATATCTTCTGGCATTATCTTCCAGTGATTATTATTTCGGACTTCATTGCTGCGATCTTGGATAAGAGACTTATAGCGTCATTGGACTCGGATTTTTCGATCGGTTCAGGGACATTGTCCCTGACTTACCGACACAGTCCAATATTGTTATTACAACATGTGTTTTATTTTTCGACGCTAAATATATATATACAAGCCTGCTACTAAGCATGATAGTTTAGTTTCTTGTCCGCGTTGCTCATTTCTGCCATTTTATCATTTATACAAATAGTTTATTTTGGCAGAGCAGGGCATACCGAGAGTTCATATGCGTCTAGACGGTGTGATTAAAGACTGCATATATTCTTTTTCGCCGTTTATGTCTTTTCCAATTTCAATGTTGGGAACGACATTATGTATAGTAGACTTAACTTAGACGCTTTATTATACGTAATCCGCCTTACTGAGGCGTTATCATTACGTCTTCAAGAAAAGATTTACAGGATATTATTCTCAATGTAATTTCTTTTGAGGGCAGTAGTTTGTTCACGTATAACTCCGCCCTTCAGTGGCTGATTGGAGTTAGTTAGACGTGACGCAGCCCTAGCTACATCCACACGCGTGGATAGTAAGGTTAAGAACTCTCTCAGAGTCGCTTCGTTCTCGGAGGAGCTTCTCTTCGACAGCAACTTTTCGGCAATCCATGAATTGCTCGATTTACACGTTCTCTTGTCTATCTAGTGTTACAAGAGATTCAGACTGGGGCAAACATTCGGTGGTTGACTCAGAGAGTGCCGCCGCAGTTGCCGGACCCGAGTGTGGCTGTTATGACGGTTGCCAGTCAAACAGATTGGGATATAATACTGATCCCTACGGATTCGAAGTGCCAGGGTCTTTGGGTTCCGCAGTCTTTTAGCAATCAGTTTTCTTCCGCGGAATAATGTTTTTTAGGCTTGCTTTATGTCATTGCATGAACATTATTCAGAAACGCATGCCCAAATTCCTGTCCTTTAATTCGACAGTAGTGGCGTATCTCCGGAACCAGGGAGGCACTCTTTCGTTTCCGTTATTCAATTTAATGGAAAGAATCCGTCTGTTGGTTATAGTACACCAAGTTCAGTTTTGGTCCGTCATATTCCGGGTCGTCTGATTGTTTTATCGGACTCCCGTTCTCTTACGGGTCGCTTGTTGCTGTCAGAATGGACTCTCAACAAACAAGTATTCAATCAGATTTGCTATCTATGGGAGCGCCCAATGATGATTTATTTATGACACAGCTTGCTAATCAATTGCAGACGTATGTGTTGGCTTGTCCAGATCTCTGAGCTAATATTGTTAACGCTCTATTGATCTATAGGACGGAATGATAGGATACGCGTATCCTCCGGCGCTGTTGTTTTAGCAGGTATTGCTAAGATAAACAACCACAATACATTTCTGTTGATAGCATCTCTATCTTCACAGAGATCATGAGTAATACTCTCTTGTCTACTGTGGGTCTTAACGTGAAATCTTCCTCTATGTGAGGATCTTTTTCACTGGGTAAATCGTGTCATCTTTATCACAACCAGCAAGGTCGCAACCTTCATGTATTCCGTTGTGTGGTCCGTATTGCATTGTAAGCACTGTACTGGACGAGCTTTGGACGCGATTTCTTACTATAGGAGATCCTCTTCTTCGCTATTCTATGCGGCTAAAGTGGAGGCTCTTCCGTCGTGGTGTAGGGATCATTATGTTCATATTGTTGATCCCTCCATACTACTCATTGCTATTTTTTAGTATACTTGTTTCACAAGATCTACTGCAGCCTGTTATTATTTAGGTTATAGGTTTATGTTACCTCATACCTATGCACTCTACGATAGTTTACAATTGAGTCTTTTGTCTCTTTATCTAAGTCAGTTAGTAACTTTTTGATAAATAGACTTAGAATCTTTAGATTAAATTCCTATACGGATTTTAACTTCGGTTCTTATTTAGCTAAGTAATCATTTGAGCCTCTGGAAACAGTAGTTTTCAAATTCTGACCTTTTAGACAGTAATTCTGTTGGTTTCTCTTTTACTGTAGAGTCAGTGAGTTTCATGCACTATCGATGGATGATTTTCACTTTCATAGTTTCGGAATCAATACTTCCGTTACTATTTAGGTTGGATTGTTGCATAAGAGTTAGGCTCCTATTATCCGGAACCTATTATTTTAAGGTCCTTCCGTCTTCGTATGGACATAGGCCTTTACTCTTTCCGGGTACAGTTTATGTATTTATAAACAGATATCTGTTTATTACTATGGGCGTAAGCTTCTTCTGTCTTTGATGTCTAGTAGAAGGACGTTACGCTCCATTTTATTGTTAATGGATTCTATTAACTATCGGTACTGCTTATGGTATATCATTGACTTAGCAGTTGTGCTTAAGATTTCGGCTCATGAAGTAAGAGTTCTTCTACTTCTTGGGCTTACATTAATAGTGTCGCTATTATAGATTTTTGAAGGCCGCTCATTGCGCTCAGCCATCCACATTCATGAATTTTATCTCAGAAATATCAAGTCCATTTCTGGAGGCCTCTATTGTTAGGTCTATTATCTACTGCTCAGAATGTCATTCACTTAACAGTTGCTACTATAGCTAGGTAGGCTGTCTGTTTCGGCAGTGTCTCCGTTCGGCTGCCCTCTTCGCTCTGGGCTATTTGACCCAGGGCAAGAAAAAGGGGGGGGGGGGTGTTCCCTTGGGTCACCTGTTTTACTATGAAAACAAGGGGATACCTCCTCCGGAGTTAGTAATTCTGAGCTGTTATTGGGATGGTTGTTTAGTGAGAAGTTTAGGTTTTTAAAATTCATTCAAGTCTTAGTTTTTAAAGTATAGCTTTTGAATATTGCATATGTCAACGGACATGATTATGCAATCCTCAGACACTTTTAGGAGTATAAGAGTCTCTATTCTCTAGACTTACTTTATTTATTGGCTTACTTTAAAAATTATTAGTATAAGGATTATATTGGATATTAATAGAGTACATGGATGTATGAAGCTCAATTTTGGAAGGTGTTGTATCTTTCTAATTTATCATAAATAAGAAAGATACATGTAAGGCCTATTACTTCTTTTTCCCTACAGGGGATGACTCTATTTTATTTTATTGAGCGTATTCCATTTTGCTCTATGTCCTTGGCCCTCCAGCCTTTTTACTATTCAGCTATGTCTGGGTCATTGGTACAGTATAAAAATGTTAAAAAATTTATAGTAATTTATATATTTTTTATACTTACCAATGACCCAGACGGGGATGGCCCTCCCAGGAGTTGGGAACTCTTGCCTCCCCGCTGAGTACATAGCGCTTACCAGGCACTGGTTATTAGAATGATTAATGGCGCCAATTTCGGAACGTCCTTGACACTGCGCATGCGCAGTAGGGGCGAAGTGTGGAAGGCCTTTCAGGACATGTTTTCTTTAGTTTTAGATGCAAATTTTGGGGATTGGGGGGCAAAATTTGTGTTTGGCCCTATATTTTAAGAGTTAGCACCAGCTATGTCTGGGTCATTGGTAAGTATAAAAAATATATAAATTACTATAAATTTTTAAACTTCTTTGAAAAATGAGAGAATCTGGTGAGAAGTGATTGAGTAAAATAGTTTTCTCATAGACAGTACACTATAAAATCACTGTCTGATGTCATTAAAATCAGTACAGTGGAACCCTGTTAATTGAATAGCCACTTTGACAATGAAAATTATTCAATTAACAGGAGTATTCAATTAACAGGGATTTTGTCACTTTCCTGTATTCTGGAGATAAACTTAGCATTTATTCTATTATATATTGTTTGACAGAGCTCCATGAGCTCTGTCAAACAAGATATAATAGATTAAATGCCTGTATTGGATGTACTGAAGCCAAATAGGTCTATAAAAAATGAAAAACTGGGGGAGTCAGGGTAAGTTCTCAACAGGTTACAAGATTTTTTATTCAATTAACAGGGGTTCACTCTATAACCTACATTAAATTAACAGGTCAAATTTGTACTGAAGGTATGGTAAATGGTTTGTGTTGGGGAAATTATATTCAATTAACAGGGTTATTCAGTAGAGATATCCAATTAAGTGGGCTCCACTGTACAATCTAATAGAATGTGTTCAATTGTCAACGGACATTGACAGGGAACACATTCTGGTCACATATTACCCTCAAACAAAAAGGAATTTGTAAGTCTTATATGACCAATATGACATCATGTCAGAATGATGCGATCTTTTCTACAAAGGTTACTAAACAGATTCTTATCAGTAAAAGTAGTTTGGAAGCGATGGAGCTTGTTATTTGTTGCTCCATCCCATTCCGCCTGCCACACAGATTTGATGTACTTATTGATATGTGCTTTAAAATCACTGAAAGGAATTTCAAAATCAGTGAGTGACTTGTTTTAAAAAAAAAAACAACCTGTTTTGCTGCACTGTGAGCCCTTGTGTTAATGGAGATACAAACATGTTCAGGTAACCAGCAAAACACAATATCATGTGGGTCAGATATGAGAGTATTCAACATCTCATGAAGTTCCAAAATGAGAGGGTTCTTCAACTAGGGGTATAGTAAAGTTAGTAAAGAGGAAAGATAGATAGATAGATAGATAGTTTATTTCTGCAGTATTATTGTTACAAAGACGATACATGAATTAAGCATATAATAAGTGATTGTACATCAAAGACACCATGTAATAAGTATGGGGAAAACAACTGCAAGGAGGCGATATAGCCAGGCTGGCTGTTTTGTAATCACCCCCTCTAGGATTGTCATTATAATTCTGGTAGATTGCAATAGTATTCAAAATACACTGAAACCACGCATTCATACACATACATATACGTATATGTCTATACACCTATGTAATGCACAGACACACATACATACATGTATATGCATACATGGATCCAATATTATATATACATACTTGATAACTTATTTGTTTTTGGAATTTTCTTCAGGGCAACGGTCTTTCATTGTGATACGTTATTGCATTCAGTTAAGACAAAAAATCTAAAACAGGGAAATTTGACGAGAGTCGGGATGATGGTACAAGTTTGTTGAAATGGGAGTTCATGTTTGTAATATTTCCAATCATACAGAACAATCTGGACAATATGGATTCGTACACGTTACTGATGATGAGTAGTCCATGATTGTCTGGGTTACTACGGCTTTCTTGAACTGTTTCCTATTAGGTATGCACCTGATGTTGTTCTCTAGGGAGTTCCATAATTTTGGGAGACTATATGATGGAAGGCTTTCAAGTAATTTGGATCTAGCAATATCGGTTTTCAGTAATCCTGTTTGTCTGGTGTTTACCCCTGCTTGATTTACATTAACTCTTAAGTAACTTTGAAAGGAGGATGGCAACTTTCCAGTGTGCCAGTCATGCACAAATAACAATGAACGGATTTTGTGAAGATCGGTAATCTTTATAACTCTGTTTTTAAGGAATAGCGGGTCAGTATGCGAATTATATCTTTTGTTATTCACGATTCGTATAGCTCGTTTTTGCAATTTAAGTAGTTTGTTTACTGATCGCGAGTGACCCCATATCTCAATCCCATATAAGAGATGACTATGTACAAGCGTGTAATACAGCGATAGGAGGGCCCTTGGCGGTAAAATATGTTTTACTTTATTTAGTGAGTAAATGGCTCTGCCTACCTTGGAGCATATTGCAGATATGTGTTGGGTGTAGCTTAGTTTTTCGTCAATATATATTCCCAGGAATTTTATTGGGTTAGCTAGCTGTATGTGGTTGTTCTTTATGTGGATTATTTTGGGATTAGGGTTTGATTTATGAGGAGAGTTAATGATAATATAATTCGTCTTCCTAGTGTTCAGTAGCAGGCTATTAGCTGAGCACCATGTTTCCAAATTACTGAGCTCATTATTAGCCGTGTCACATAGGGCGTCAGTGTTATTATCTGAAGTATATGCAGTAGTGTCATCAGCAAATGATAACAGATTTAGACTGGTTGAATTTGATATGTCATTCATATGTATTAGAAATAATATAGGGCCAAGAATAGATCCCTGTGGCACTCCGCATCGAATATTCGAATAAGACGAATTTTCGCTTCGGTATTTAACATATTGCATTCTTCCCGTGAGATAATTCTGGAACCAGATGTTCGCAATGCCGCGGATGCCGTAAAATTCTAATTTCTTAATCAAAATATCGTGCTGTATGGTATCAAAGGCCTTTGATAGATCAAGGAAAACCGCTAGTGTACTGTCCTTCGATGCTTTGTTATTATTTTCACCTATATGTTGAAGAAACTGGAGGATTGGATGTATATTGCAATGACCCTTTTGAAAACCATATTTGGTGAGGATAAAGAATGTCATTTTCATAAAGAAAACTATTTAGTCTAGTCAATATAATTTTTTCAAGGATTTTTGAAAATGACGGTAGCAAACTTATTGGCCTGTAGTTGTTAAGGATCTCAGCGTCACCTGCTTTATATAATGGTATTACTTTTGCGATTTTCATTCTGTCGGGAACGTGTCCACACTCAATGAATAGATTAATGATATGGGATAGTGGAATGGCTACCTCAAAAATAGTTTGTTTTACGAGAGAAGTAGAGATTTCATCACAGTCTTTGCTCATTTTACTTTTTAATTTTCTAGTTACATCTACGATCTCCATCGGTGTAGTTGGGGAGATAAAAAAGCTGTTCGGATGGTTTCCTGTTAAATACTGTGAATAATGTGTATCAGGCCTTTTAATATGAGAGCTCGTTACCTCATCAATGTTTGTGAAAAACTTATTGAATTCGTCTGCAATTATACTTGGATTTGTGATATTTTCGTTATTCACGGTAAAATTCGTTTGTAACTTTGTATTAGCGTTAGATTTTCCAATTACGTCATTTATTATTTGCCAAGTTTTTTTAATATTATGTTTGTTCTCTGTAAGAATCCTGTCGTAGTGTAGAGTTCTACTTTTCCTTTTGATTTTATTAAACATTTTGCAATAAGCTTTGTATTTACTTTTGTTTGCAGGAGTTGGGTTTTTAATTTGTTTTTTGTATAACTTTAATTTGCTTCTCGAAGATGTCAATATACCCTTGGTGATCCAAGGCTGTTTTTGTATATATTTTTTTGACTTTTTTATTTCTATTAGTGGACAACTTTCATTGAATAACCGCAGATATGACATTATAAAATTATTGTATGCTTCATTGGGGCACGATGAGTTTAATACATCGTTGAAATTATATTGTGAGAGTTTTGTTTTAAATGTGTTAATGTTTTCTACATTCGTGTTTCTATAAAATACCTTCTTTTCCATTTCCACATTTTGTTTGGAGTTGGAATGTTCACAATAGAAAGTTCCGAAATGGTCGGCTAGGTCTGTAATAATAATTCCAGTTTTTATTGGTTCTATGGTATTGCAGTAAATATGGTCGATAAGCGTGGCTGAATGTTCGGTGATCCTAGTCGGCTTAGTAATAACGGGGAGAAAACCACTACTAGACATATTATTAATGAAGTCATCAGTTGGTTTGTGATGAGAGATTTTCAATAGATCTATATTAAAGTCCCCAAGCAGGAGGCACCGTTTGTCTTCTGCATTAATTTTACCGCAGATGTTATTAATGTTTGTAATAAATTGTTCTAGGTCTGCTTTGGGTTGTGTATTTGGGCGATAGATTATTCCCACTATTGTCGAGTGGTTATGTTTGCCACTTATTTCTACAAAAAGCGTTTCGCATACATGGGGAATAAAAACTGATAAATCTAGGCGAATTTTGTAATTTATGTTATCTTTTATGTAAAGGCCCACCCCACCCCTCCCGTCATCTTGTCTTACGTTAGTTAGTATGTCGTGGTATCCCTTAAGTTTCAAACAAGTATTGGACTGGACCTTAAAAATTTCAGTCAGTCCTATGATGTCAAAGGCATTGTCATTCGATTGCATTTCGGATAGAAGTTCGACCAGGTCTTCCGAGTGAGCATTAAGGCTACGACAATTTAAGTTAAAGACAGTGAGGGTTCTATTAAGACCACATATATTTTGCGAGAATTCTTGTGGCATGTAGTATCTACAGTTATTATTAAGGTTTGTGTATGGTGACTCAAATACGTCTCTCCAGTGTTGGGAGTATTTAGAGTTTGATCCAGGTACTGATGAACAAAGTTGTACTCATCATTATCCTGAACCTCGTCAAGTGTGACGCTACCCGTCGCCATGCTTGCAAATGTATGGTTTAGAGAGCATTGTAAGACCGCTTCTGTTACCTATAACTTGAAAAACAATGGTATGCATTGGGATGGCAGCTGTTTTTGGGTCTATGATTACTAATGATAAAGTGAAGCAGCAATCTACCAGAAAAGATATGTTTTTGGCGAGACATTTTTTTATGCAACAGAGGAGCATTAGGGTTGTTGAAATTCCAAAAACTATAAATATAACATATATACATAATAATATAAAAGAAACAAAAAGTTTACTATATGTATACATTTAATTATGGTATACTGTTCTATTGGGGGAAATTTCCCCGGCCACCACAGTAATATCAAGTTTGATTGCTGTAAGAATGTTCTTGTGTTTTTTTGAAGGAATATACATGTATGTGTTTATGTATGTGTGTAAGTATTGGACGCTTCAACGCCAAAAAGCATGTCTAGCTTCCATCTCTATCGCGTTGACCAGGATTCAAGAATGTCGATTATCACGTAAACAAGTTTTCATGAATGTCGTTTGTCCCAGAGAGACTAAAGTTCTTATCAGTCTCAAAGAGAGAGAGAGAGAGAGAGAGAGAGAGAGTGAGAGCTTCCATCTCTATCGCGTGGACCAGGATTCATAAATGTCGATTATCACGAGGACAAGGTTTCATGAATGTCGATTATCCCAGAGAGTATGTGTGCAAGTATTGGACGCTTCAACGCCGAAAAGCATGTCTAGCTTCCATCTCTATCGCATGGACCAGGATTCATGAATGTCGATTATCACGTGGACAAGGTTTCATGAATGTCGATTATCCCAGAGAGACTAAAGTTCTTATCAGTCTCAAAGGGAGAGAGAGAGAGAGAGAGAACGAGAGAGAGAAAGAGAGAGAGAGAGAGAGGGGGGGGAGGCAGACTGACAGACAGATTGACAAACAAATAGTTAGACAGACAGACAGACAGAAAGACAGATAGTTAGATAGCCACAGTATGGAACCTCTCCTGAACTCTATAAAGTGCAGACACAAATTATAGCTGAATGGATGTGTTGCACCACTGAGTGGACGGTTATATAATGGGCCAATAAGAGAATTACGAGATTGAAAAAGCGCGTGTTATACCGTATTCTAACTGTAAGTACCTCCGGGCAGCGTAGAGAACGAAGCAGAGTTGGAAAAGATAATCAACTTCCTTTCCTGTACATTCTTGATGTGTTCAAGTGCTTGGTGTGAAGCTTTGACCTCAGTCATAAAAATAGAACTTTTATTTCACATTCTGACAGAGGTGACATGATCACTAGTAACAACAGCTGATGATACTTTGTCACCACCTTTAGTGTTTATATGCTCTATATTTAGACTTTATTTTGGCATATTTTGTTTAAATTGCAGAGAGTTTGTCTCAGACTTTTTTGAGGAAGCAAGGTCCAAAATAACAATAGGTTTTCTAAGATGCCAAGGAGGAATATGTGGTTCACGGTTCTCTTTTCATATATCAGACTCAAGTTTGGCGAACTCCACATGGGGTTTAACTCTAATTCCCCATGGAGGTATATGTTTCTGGTGTCTGCTATAAAAATTCTACAGTTTGAAGATCTGAGACACAATTCAAAGCAGGGTTTGATGGATGAGCCAATAGTTTGGAAACATACTGGAGTGGCAGTTTAATCCTGCGCTTCTTAAGAGAAGGCCCCCATGCCTCAACAAGCATGGAATCAATTGGTGATGTTCTAAATGCACCCAGGCTAATTCTTATACCACCATCATGAATTGTATCAAGTGTTTTGGGGTATGACTTTCTCCCTGAACAGTAAACCATACATCCGTAATCTAATTTTGATCTAACAAGTGATCCATACAGATCTGAAAATGTCCAAGAGAGAAACACAAATGACTCACTGATGGGCATTTGGAAAATCATTTAGTGTCTCCCACTTAATCAGATATTTCCTGATGGGATAACCCTCTTAATGGCATATAATTGTGAAACACCAAACCATTTACCATTCCTTTATTACAAAATTGCTCTGTTAATTGCATGTGCAGAATAGAGTAAATCCAAGTTAATTGAATAAAAAATATTGTGATTTTTTTTTAAATTCTCCAAAAGCCCTCAAATTCCCATGTACTACCGGCCTATTTGGCCTCAGTAATTACAATATAATCATTTATTCTGTAATATCAAGATATAATAGATAAAATACTTAATTTGTCACTAGAATATACTGAAATGACCAAATTCTGGTCAATGGAATACTCCTGTTAATTACATATTTTTGCGTGGCAATGGGCCTATTTAATTACAGGGCTGCACTGTACCATAATTTACAATAAGGTTACAGATTTGTGTGTTTGTTTCATCAATCCTTCTAAACTCTCTATCCAGTCACCACCAAAAATTGGCATGTTAACTGTATGCGTGCTAGAAGCCACTATCATGGCTCTACTGAAAAGTGCTGAAAGACTGCATTCATTACCTTAAATGCTCAGCAGTTGAAAAACAAAAACTGTTTAACAAAACTGTTTTATTACAATTTATTGGAGAGTGTCATGATAGAGCAAAATGCTGAAATAATTAGATGACTCCATTGTCCCTTCGTTTCTTTGCTCATTGATGTAGTTAGGATATACAATGCAGAGAATTTCCAATAGAACTTCTTGACTGGTTATTTGCTGCAAAAACAGATTCGATTTGGATTCAACTCTTATGTAAGATTCAATTCGGTATTCAATTCAAGCCAAAAATGAGGATTTGCAAAGTCTAAAATTTTATGAAAAAAAAAAATGCAAATGGATGTTTCTGCTCATGAACCTTTGTATGAAACCAGAGATTCATAACTTGAAACTTTTATGGTGTTTCATAGAAATTTTTACAAAATTTAAATTATTGCTTAGGATGAAACTTGCTTCATTGAGTATTGTGATAATTCAGTTTACATGTACAGGAATGGTGCAAAAGTGGTCGCTCTATTGATTGGTTGATGGGGTTGTGATCCATTTACACCAGTGGAAGAGATTTCATTATTAAAATGCATTGGATCCCACTAAATTGGATATTTCTTAATTGCATATAACATGCAAGTTCAAAGCCACTTACCATACATTCAGTACAAATTTGACCTGTCTGTAGCATACAGATTAGAGAGTAAATCACTGTTAATTAAAAGACAATCTGTTGAAGAATTTATCGGATAAAAACCATTTTTATAGACGTTTTTAACCCTTTACCCAACGTAACGGCCATAACTGGGCAGTGCTATTCTCAAAAATCGCCAATTAATTTTCATCATATTTTCATTTTATGTCTCAAAAACATAGGTTATGATAACCTATGTTTTTGAGACAAAAAATATAAAAAAATAGTTATTCAAGAATTTTGTTTGCAAGTGTCGTCTGCTTTTCATGTTAGGTAAAGGGTTAATCCTTTACCTAACAAATTGGCTGCATGCATCTGCATAATTTACAAAATGAGCCATTGGAACAATAATTATTTCTTGAAAGATTTAAAAAAAACATACGTTTTTATACGCCCATTTTGAAAAAAACGGGTCGTATTATGGTATACCGCTGTCCATCTGTCCGTCCGTCCATCTGTCCGTCCAGTCACACATTGTACGATAACTCAAGAACGCTTTGAGAGATTTTCGTGATTTTTGGGTAGGTGGTGTATATCGATAGAGGGAAGCTCCCTTTCATTTAGTGTTGCCGTTCGATTAGTCATTCCAGAGTTATGGGACTTTATTACTTAGAAAATTGTTGATTTTTTTTATCCTAACTCAAGCATCAATAGTCCTGTATATTTAAATGTCATTGGGTATTATGATAGACCAGCTTCCAAAAAATGCCTTCAGCAGTGGTGGGTTTCACATGCTAATTTTTTTTTCCAGAGTTATATCCCTTACTGGCCTTGTGTTGTTACATTTTGTTGAAGAATACTTGAATTTCTGCAATGAATAGCAATATGCAAACTGTAAAGCTTACATGTATCATCATGACAGGAGAAATTTAAAAATAATTTTGCTTGGTGCAGACCATGTAGTATCTTTTAACTGGTGAGCTAAATTGTTTTTCAAAGGTGGTTTGAAACATGGGTATTTTCTTTCAAAGCTACCATGTTACCAGCAAGAGTAGCCTTAGTTTAGCTAGATTTTGTTCCAAAATAATTCTTTTGCTACAATTTATTGAAGAGTGCCAATAAGCCCTCACCAATAAATTGAAACCAAACAATCTTATATAAAAAAAATTCTTCTACTGCAAAGCAAACATTAAGCTAATGCACACAGTGTAATGCCACTAAAGTGGCTTTCACCACATTTCAGTAAAACCATGATAGTGGCTTTTAGAACTCACCCAGTTGATTATACCCCCCCCCCCCCCCCCCCCACATTTAGGGGGGGAGTGTATATGGTAATCACCTTGTACATTCATCCTTCCGTCTGTCCATCCACTGTCCATTCATCCATCCATCCATCACACTCGTTCCTGGGCAGTAACTTTTGTACCATTGGTCACACAGTACTCATACTTCACAGCTAGGCTGCTTGTAATGGGATGATGATTGGGATTGCTCTTAGGATCTGTAGATCAAGGTCACGGTTATTATAAATAGAATTTTTGGTTTCCGTGCAATAACTTTAGTTTTCTTTTGTGTACGAAGCTATAACTTCATATTGTGGTTGCATTTGAGATGTCGATCATTGGGATTGCATTTGGAGTCAATAGGCTAAAGGTTAACATCACTGTTACTATAAATAGATTTTTGATTTCCATGCAATAACTTTAGTTTTTGGTATAACTTCATATTGTGATTGCATTTGAGGTGTTGATCATTGGAATTGCATTTGGGGTCAGTGTGTCAAAGGTCAGTTTGTCCATCCATTTGTTCGTCCGTCCATCCATCACACTCATTTCTGGGCAATAACTTTTGTACCATTGGTCGCACAGTACTCATACTTCACAGGTAGGCTGCTTGTAATGGGATGATGATTGGGATTGCTCTTGGGATCTGTAGTTCTCTTGGTGTTAAATCCTGTTACCTATAGCACTTTCTCTGAATAAATATTGTTTACACTAAAATATGTCCACGATGCTTATCCAAATCAGTCAGCAAGGGTTTATCCAAGCTACACTGATGACAGATAGATCACCAAAGATTCACCAGTCAGTGTGGATTTATCCCCACTAAACTGGTACATGGAAATTATGAGTAACATATTCCTACTCTTCATACTACTGACAATGATCTGCTATCTCTTCATCCAATGCAGATAACAGATGACACTTAGAAAATCAAAAGCTTGTCAAAGAAATGAGCTCGTTCCAATGAAGAGTCATAATAAAATTTGAAATTGGATGGAGAATTTTGTACAATAATGCTGGCTGGCTTTCTCCATTTTGTTGGGTAAAGGGTTAATTAAATCACCTTCAGATGGCTGAACAGCAAAGGGGGGGGGGGGGTGTATTTCTTGTGAGCCCCCGCTCACTTTGTTATCGTTGAATAATCCTGTTAATTGTACATACCTTACAAATGTTAAGCCATTTATCATATATTCGGTACAAATTTGGCCTGTTAACGGCATATAGTTTATGGAGTAAGCTCCTGTTAACCCTTAACTGAAGAACTTTACTTTAACAACGCAGACAATATCAAAATGTATTATTTTAATTCTGATTTTTTAAATTTTTTCAAAACATTTCAACAAAACCATATCATGTCACCCCTCATTGGAACAAGGTCATTCCAAAGAGGGGTCACATGATATGGTTTTGTTGAAACTTTTTGAAAAATAATATTTTTTCAGCTGCCAAATTTGCAGAATTTGTGGGCAGATGTGGCCGATTCATTGGGTAAGGGATTAATTGAATAAAAAATCAGGTAATCTATCAAAGAATTAATGTGACATCCACTGAATTCCCCACATTCATAGACATTTTGGCATCAGTATATCTAATATAGGTATTTTATCTATTATTATGATCCTGACTTGAAAAGTCAAAGGGGTATCTAGTGGAGACCTCTGTCTGCCTGTCCATTCGTCCATACCAACATTTTCCCTTGTATCTCAGCCACTGCTAGTCCAATTTGAATGATATTTGGTATTGTGATACAGCATCATGGGGGAATGACACCTATGTAGCTTGAGTTTCTTCCACACATTTTTATATGCCTGTTTTGAAAAAACAGTCGTATTATGGTATACCGCTGTCTGTCCGTCCGTCCATCCACACGTCCATCCACACATCGTACAAAAACTTGAAAATGCTTTGAGCAATTTTTGTGATTTTTTGGTGGAAAGTATATGTTGATGGAAGGAAGCTCCCTTTCGATTTGTGTCGCTGTCCAATTTGTCATTCCAGAGTTATAGGACTTTATTCATCAAAATATAAGCAATTTTCTACATGTCGGGACAATAACTTGAAAATGCTTTGAGCAATTTTCATGATTTTTTGGTGGCAAGTATATGTTGATGGAAGGAATCTCCCTTTCTATTTGTTTCACCGTCCGATATGTCATTCCAGAGTTATGGGACTTTATTTGTCAAAATATAAGCAATTTTCCACATGTTGAACAATAACTTGAAAATGCTTAGCGCAATTTTCATGATTGTTTGGTTGCAAGTATATGTTGATAGAAGGAATCTCCCTTTCGATTTGTGTCACTGTCCGATTTGTCATTCCAGAGTTATGGGACTTTATTCATCAAAATATAAGCAATTTTCCACATGTCGAACAATAACTTGAAAATGCTTAGAGCAATTTTCACGATTTTTGAGTTGCAAGTATATGTTGATGGAAGGAATCCCTCTTTTGATTTGTGTCACCCTGTAATTTGTCATTCCAGAGTTATGGGACTTTATTCATCAAAATATAGGCAATTTTCCATGTCCGACAATAACTTGAAAATGCTTTGAGCAATTTTCATGATTTTTGGGTTGCAAGTATATGTTGATAACTGGAACCACCCTTTTCTATTTACTTCCAAATTAATGAACACAGTATGTTGTTGGTTATGATTATTGTAGAAGAATATAAAAAAAAACTGACAAGTTCGCATGTATACTCATATTGTGTGCTTCCCTCTTGTAATTAATAACGGGCATATCATGCACTCATGGCGCAGCTGTTTATTTTTTATTGAGCTTGTTCCAGTGAGGGGTCACATGATATAGTTTTGTTGAAATTTAAACAAAAAATACTATTTAAATTAATAATTTCTAATATTGTCTGCATTTGGTAAAGAGTTAACCTATGTTTATCAGTATGAGCACCTAATCAATAGAACAGTTGCCACAGCCTTGTCGTAATCCATGTGTCGGCGCTGACATTCACGCATGTATTTACCATGTAATAAAAATAACCACCTGCAAAATTGTAACTGATGAAGTGCCAGGTTTTACCCGGTGCTTCATTAATTAAATTTTGATGATTATTCCTATAATTAGGAATCTAATATTATTGCATCTGTGGAAATATTGCCCACCCATGGAAAGTGACCAGTCCACAGCAACCATACTGTACTATACAGAGGAGCCCACTAATTTGGATATCTCTTGATTTAATAACCATGTTAATAGCATATAACTTTAAAATACAAACCATTTACCATATCTTCAGTACAAATTTGAATTGTTAATTTAATAACAGATGTTGTAATATATGTTGAGAAATTACTATGACAGTCTCTGAATTCCCCACCGATTATAGACCCATTTGGTCTCAGTAAATCTTATACAGGCATTTAATGTACTATATCTTGTCTGACAAAACTTGATGAGTTCTGTTAAACAATATGGAATAAAGATTTAGTTTATTTCTAGAATACAGAAAAGTGACTAAATCCCTGTTAATTTAAAACTCCTGTTAGTCCTCAAAAAGTGAAAAATCTGTTTCTCAGGCCCTTCCGCATGGTCCTTTTGGCTGCCTCCTGCTCTCTTTTTATAACCGATGCAAACTTAAACTAATAAAAATTAAATGGTTTATATCTGATATTTTACCAAAGTCAATAAAATTGATTTTGTCCCCTGAGTGCAACAAGGCTTTACAATGCTTTAGCATTGCAAAGCCTTCTTGCACTCAAGGGATGAAATACACCTCCACCCATGCTATTCTGCAGATTATGAACCCTACAACATAAATTAATCCAAGAACTTGAGCTTTTGATGGAAAAGAAATAATTACAAAAATAAGGGGGTGCGGTGGCGTCGCGGTAACCTGTTCTTGTCACATCATCAGACCATTTCAGCCACTGATTTGCACTCCTGCTTTGTGTCCTTGGGCAAGGCACTTTCCCCGATTGCCTACATGGGGGGTGGGGGGTGGGGACGATGATGCTGTGTACTAAGGCGTATTGCACGTCAAAGGTGCGTATGTCTTCAACCAATTTAACCTTGTCTGTGCCGCAGTGCAGAATTCAGAGTTACGAGGTTGGAGAGCTGACAGCTGCTTGTCAATGCTCGGTGGTTCTCTCCGGGTACTCCCGCTTCCTCCACCCGTAAAACTGTCACCGACATGATATGACCCTGGCTGTTAATGTGTCGTTAAACCCTAATAAAAATAAAAATTACAAAAAAAAATTTACAGAAATAAAATAAACTGCCTGCCCACATGCAGTTTTACCAAAATGGTCTGATAAACAGAAGATCTACTTTGTGGAGCCTTAACTGAATAATTTTCACTGGTAAAGTTGCAATTCAATTAACAGGCTTCCACTGTGTATGTAAAGTGCAGCAAAGTAATTATAAAAGCAGACAGATAAAATTTGACTGGACAATGGCTGGGTTGTGCTCTGGTTGAACTTCCCTATCCACTTTCCTGCCCTCAATATTGTAGAATCTTAAATGTCAAAAAAACAAAAATGCAATACTATTCCATCTCAGGTCCTGTTTTTGTTAGTTGCTCTTGACTCTGCCTTGATTTCAGCAACCATTTCAACCCTGTTATCTAATTAGTCAGTTTGCCAAGGAAAGATACTCAATTAATTGGAATAATCAATTGGGCCTAAAAAAGTTGTTTCTTAGACCCTCCCACATGGTTTTTTTGGCTGCTGCATGCTCTCTTTTTATAACCAATGCAAACTTAAAAAAAAAAAAATTAAATGGTTTATATGTGATATTTCACCCAAGTTAATAAAATTGATAAATTTGTCCCTTGAGTGCAACAAGGCTTTGCAGTGTTTTAGTATTGCAAACCCTTCTTGCACTCGAGGGACCAAATACACCACCACCCATGCTATTCTGTAGATTATGAGGCCTAAAATATAAAACAAATCAAGAACATGAACTTTTTGATGGCAAAGAAATAATTGCAAAAATAAAAAAACGCCTGCCCCCATGCAGCTTTACAAAGAATGGTCTGAGAAACAGAATATCTACTTTGTGGGGCCTTGATAGAAATTTGGTCATTTCCTGTATTCTAGTGATAAACTTAGCATTTATTCTCTCTTGTTTGAGAGAGCTCATGGAGCTCTGTCCTACAAGATTCTGTGGAGAGTGATGGCCAAGTAGTTAAGTGCACTGGTCTCTCTTGCCAGAGGTCCTGGGATCGATCCTTGGTCAGGTAAAGTTCTCAAGGTATCCGGACACTCTCTGTAAGCATTATTTGTGGGGCTGATATTGCACAATGTGCCATCCTATCGGGTGGGGAATGGGGATGTAAAATGGCTGTCCTCTGTGCAGAGAGAAACACATTCCTTGCAGGCTAAAGATCCCTTCATAGTATTTGAGAAGAGTGAGGCCACAAAGTTGCCACTTTGAAAGTCATCCCACACACATGCACCATTGGGCCAAGTAGTGGTGTTAACATAAGTTGCATAATTTGTTCGCCAATCCTTGTAAAATAGATAAGTTTAAATCATGATTCAGTGTAACCCTGTTAATTTAATAGCCACTTTGCCAGTGAAAAATGTTCACTTAACAGAAATATCCAATTAATGGGGAATTGGTTATTTTACTGGATCCTGGAGGTAAACTGAGCATTTATTCTGTTATATTTTGTTTGGCACAAGATGAAATAGAGTAAATCCATACTTTGAATGTACTGAGACCAAATAGACGTATAAACAAGAAGAATACATGTGCAGTGATCATCAGAATAATTTCTCTACATACTTTTTATTCATTTAATACAAGTTTTCTCCATAAGCAATATGCAGTTAACAGAGTAAATTTATACTGAATATATGGTACATGTTGTTTTATTTATAAGTTATGCTCAATTAACAGGGTCATTCAATTAAGAGATATCCAATTATGTGGGCTCAACTGTAATACAAAGTACCTGATTCAATAAGTACTGAAACATCATTTATTCTCTTTTCAGGTTCTAGTTTGATTTGTCACAAATGTGGAAGAGATTTCCCATCCCAGTTGAGTCTCAATAAGCATCTGTTTCATCATTCAGGCCGTGGTCTTCTGCAATGTAAACATTGTTCAGTTCAGTGTCAAAATGTTGGATTGATTCGTAAACATATGCTTCGTGAACATCCAGAGGTTATGAAGGCTAAAGCTAAGAAAAGAGAGGAAATGAAAAACAATAACAAAACCACAAAATCTAGTGGTGACAAACTTTGTAATTCACATGGAGGGAAAAATAAGATGTCATCTACAGCCACAGTAAAGAATAAAACTGGAATTAAAAAGGGCAGTGGACTTCACTGTAGATACTGTAGCTGTGTATGTCCTACTCTTGGTCAGATGAAACAGCATCTCTGCCGAGAACATAGAGAAGAAGTCCGGAAACATATGTCTAAAAAAACAACAGTAAATACACCCTTGAAACAAGCTGCATCAAAAGTGAAGGCCAAGATAGCAGGAAATAATAAGGGGTTTCCTTATCTTGGAAAACTGAACTGTAAACATTGTGATGTTATTTGTAAACATATTGGGCAACTGAGAAAGCACATGTGTCTCTTCCATAAAGATAAACTGAAACCACGCAGAGCAAGGGGCAGAGACGGTAGATTGATTGACAGTGGAACATCTGTTATGAAAAAGAAAACTATGGATTTACAAAAACTGAAAACTGCATCGCGATCAATAACTTCAAAAGTTTCTTGTAATAACAAAAATATGGCTGTATCTAATTTTCAGAAAACGGGCTGGCTTTCCTGCAAATATTGTGATCTTAAATTTCCACATGTTGGTGCTATTAGACAGCATTTATGCTATGTTCACCCAGAGACTGTGAAACGAACAAGGACACCAAGAAATTCTGTTGATAAAAATAAACAAGAATCGTCCAAGAAGAAGTCTACCACAGAGAAAAAAGAATCTCATAAAAAGGAGCCACAAACAAAAGAACCACAGAAAAAAGACACAGTTGTTTGTAATAATGGTAAAAAGAAACATTCAGCATTTACATTTGCTTGTGTGATCTGTAAAAAGCGGTTTGATACCTATTCCAATATGTGTCGACACAGAACAATGAAGCATGTTATTGGTGAAGGTATGGATGTTGGAGAGAACACATTAATGAACACACAAAAAGAAAATGTTGTAAAATCCCCCTGTAAACCGGCTATAGAGTCTGATTTGGATATAAGTGATGATGAATTTATAGAAACAAAAGGTCCTTTCATAGCAGTAGAGGATTATTGCCCTAAAAAGACATCAGAATTTTATGCAAATATTCCCTATAATATAGCAAATAACCTCAATAACTACATTGATGGCAGACAGGAAGGTTTGCATAGATTCAAAAAGTACATAAGAGCCAGAGACTATAAACCAATGAGTAATATTTATGAGACAGAGACAGAAGATTGGAGTGAAAGCATGGAGAAATACAATTTTCCTAAAGGATTCAAGTACAAAATTAATCGACTTGGTGAGTTTTGTTCTGAGCGTATTAATCTAATTCACACTGAAGAATGTGAGGTGTCTCCAACAAACTGCGATGTTTCTATTGATCAATCCAAAGCAAATGAGATAAGTAGTGATTGTACTGTTCTTGCTGTTGAGTCTAAAGGTACTGTTGATAAAGAATTCTTCAATGCAGCTTCCATTGGTTTAAGTACAAGAGAATTAGAGGATAATATAAAAGTTCATGGGGTTATTGACTTGAGCATCAAGAAAGAACTATTGGAAAATAATAGTGCTGGTGTTTATTATAACTCGGACAAAGATGCATTGTTAAATGGACAGACTGGAAATACCTGTAAAAGGTCTCCCAAAGAAACTTGCACTTTCGGGAATGAAGTGACATGTTACAAGCAAGTGGATCTCAGTACTGGTTGTAAGATTGTGTACTCAGAGGAAGACTTTGTTATCACACAAAACAATATTCACGATTCATCAGATTCTCCAATAAGTTCGCCACAACAAAATGACTCATCTTTTGCATGGAGTGAAATGAACCCTAGTGAAGAGCCATGCAACCTCAGTGCTAAGATTATCAGCTCTGAGGAAGATTTTATTATTACACAGAACAGTGGTTTTGATTTGTGTGATGGACCTGCTAAAGCTTCATCATTGGACATGCATATCATGGCGGGTAAAATGACATCTGATTCTGTTCAAATCCACATTCCAGTTAGTCAACAATTCATAGATAAAAGAGAGGTGACTGAAATAGACATGGATCATCCCTTGGATCTCACAAAAGAGTCTGGTGCCAGTGATAAGATATTGGACTTTAAACAAAACTTCTTAAGGCGAAGTCAGGCTATTGATCACTCTAACAAATCTGTTCATGCTGTAAAGCATAGTGAGACATATGAAGAGCAAGTAGATAAAAGTGTAGAAATAAACTCTGAGAAGACAATACAAAGTAGTCTTGATTATCTATCTGATGATGTTTTGTCTAAGTATACTGCTCAAGGGAAGGATGTTTCTTCAGATGATCGAGTGGTGAAGTTTATATGTCAGTCCAATTCTGATAATTCTAGACAGGATTATGTGAACCTGAATAGTTCAATTCATTTATCAGATGCAAACCCAATTTTATCTACAACAGATTCATGTGTTGCAGATAAAGTTGCTTCAGAAGATGGGTCAAGAAATGCCTGGGGGGGTTCCGGACTGAACAAGCCACAAGAAGTTTGTGAGAAGCTTAGTGATTCTGCTCATTCAACTGATGATAATAGGAGCCTACCAAGTTTGGATCTTGCTCCTTTAGACAGAACTAGAAGTGGCTCAGGTAGTTCCAGAAGTATTTCTCCTTCCAGTGTCTATAGTCAACCACCTGATCTTGAATGTCAGTTTGAAAACTTTTCTGAGGATTCATGTACAAAGAATGACTCTGATCAGCTACAGTCACAGTGCTGTCAACAGCAGAGTGTTGATGGTATGCAGATTAAACCTAGACTAACTCTTCCTTTGGATCTTACAGTAAGTTCTGATATGTATACATCCGAGAACAGCACAGATACTAAAAGTGATTGTCATCCAATACTAAGTCAGTTGAATCTCCAAAGGAATGTTCCAGTTGAAACCAAAAGTAGTGGTTCTTGGTATGCAAAAAGACAATTATTTCCTGCAATATCTCATCCAGTGGAGATCCCGCTCTCACCACGATTTTCTCCTCAACCTTGCTATGATAAAATTAAATTTGGAAATAATGGTGAAATAAATTATGTATGTTCAGTCTGTTTAAAATCTTTCAAAGATCCTGACAGAATTGGTAGACACCAGGCAAAATGGCACCCATCTCTACACTGCGGCCAACTCAATGTTGAACTGGGGCATTATATTGAATTCCTTCATTACATGTTTCCAACCAGTGAAGGAACCCTGTCCTCAGCAGAGAACTTGCCTGAAGGTATCAATATGTGCACAACTTTCACATGCACAAAATGTTTAGGGACATTTAAAAATATTGGTAGGTTACACATTCATATTGTGAATTGTGATCCAAACGGTCTATTTAAAAAAGAAACACCAGTCAAAACTGAAGGAGAGAATGTATCCTCATCAGAAATTTTACATAGGACTAAATTGAAAGATTTCTCTGATGCTGAAATATCCAATCACAACAAAAAGCTGTTGTATAATCAACTGAAAACAATAAAGAAGGAGGAAGCACCCGAGAAAAATAAGAAACACAAGAATTATGAGCTATTGTATAATCCTCATCAACATGTACGCAGACGAGAATTAATTGAATTAGTAGATACCCATCAGTGTTCAGGATGTGGAATAAAGTTTAAAACTCTCTCTCTCTTAGAGAGACATGCTAAACATTGTGCAAAGAAAGAAGAGTTCAGTAATCTCAAACCACATATATCTTCATGTATCAACAATTTTCCAAGTACAACAAGACATGTCTGTCATTATTGTTCTAAATATTTCACTTATCCCAAATTTCTCTCAAACCACTACCAAAACTTTTGTCAAGTCAAAAAAGAGAAAATGTCAAAAAATTCAATAAGTGCTGAGGATGAAGTGGCTGAATCAAGATTTCAAAATTACATGAAACGTCAGGAGGAAGTGAAGTTCCCATCTGAAAAGGATGATAACTATGTGGAGGATGAGCTGAGACGATGGACAAAAATTGTAAGGAAAAGGTCCAGAAGAAAAAATCACAGTTGGACAAGTATTAAGAAGAAAAAAAGCCCTGTTAATGTGAGTAGTGATACTATCAACAATGATGCAGAGAACATCCAATCCAATAAAGCAGATTCTCAAAGTGAAAATGAGAATCTTGATACTGCTCTGTCTGAAAATTCAAGTGACCAATTGACGGTACATTCAACAAATGATAGTAGTGACCTGACAGACAAAAGCAGAGTTATGCAAATCTCTTCACTGAACTCAACAGAAGATATTACTTCAGCTTGCAATGTTGAAATGATGGAAAATTCAGGTGATGTCGATGAATCACCAAAAAAACACATTTCTATTCTGTGTGACATGAAAGCAAACAACATTATGGAAAGTCCGAATATTAGTGTAGATATCTCCCCACAACACATTGACTCCAGTTCTCATAACATGTCAGATTTAAAAAATGTTGATTCTGTTGTAAAGATGAACAACTCCCATTGTTTTAGAGAAGACATGGATTTGCAAGAGGCAGCCAGCTTAATCAAACCTTCAAGGCCAAAGCTGGTGATTGATGGTTCATCTAGGAACAATTCAGAATTTCCTATAGACGAAAGCTCCATGTCTGACATCAGTCGATAATTTTATTTTCACCTGTAATTTTACAATTTTTTTTTAACAGGACAAATTTATACAAATCAAAACACTTTCCTTGTCTTTTTTTTTCTTTCATCTCTTCTCATTACTTGCTGTCTATCCTAACTTGGCATTCTTTAAAAAAAAAGAATATTTTTTTCATGCTTTCTTCTGAAAGTACAGTACAGTGGAGAACACTTAAATGAAATTTTCTTTGAATAACCCTGTTAAATGTATAACTTTCAAACATGAAACAAATTTGATCTGTTAATTCAACTTCAGTACATCCAATGTATGTATTTAATCTATTATATTTTGTTTGAAAGAGCTCCATCAAACAAAATAGACTAAGACAAAATGCTTAGTTTTTCATGAGAATCATGGAAAATTATAAAGTTTATGTTAATTGAATGTTTCAACGAAAAAGTGGATATTTAATTAATGGTGTTCCAGTGTACATGAAAATGGGATTACCACTAAACACCTGATGTATAAAGGTCCCATTCTTGGAAAAATACCCAAATTCTGTAGGACAAATGGTCTAAAAACATAAGCAGTGTTTCAGTTCTTGGATACTGGGATTCAGCTGAGTAAGATTGACCCAAACTTTAATTGTATGTCTTATGTTTCTTTACAGAATGTGAGTCATTGCATTACCTGGATAAAAACCCAGTTTCCAATTATCGGTAATCTTCTGTGGAAACTCTGTAGTTAATAAGTTACAACACAACGAGGGTGGAGTACAGGGTATAGGAATCAGTGACCCATGCTGAAGGAAGTTTTTTAAGTGTTTATGAGCATTGCAGGCATGAGCGAAATATAGAGAAAACAAGGGCCCCCATACTCTACCTGAGTTGTGTTTATGTTTAAACCTGAATTAAGTGAATGAAGGAAAGATTTTTAAAGAAAAATATCACCTTTGGTGGTCTGTTTGCTTTATTACACGCCTGCTCTATGTAATTCCCATCTACAGCAACACTAAACCATGCGGAAAATGAAAATCTGTTCTGCACATATGTGCAGAATGGAAATCATTGGCGGACTATTTTTAAATAGAAGCGAAATTTCACTGGGCCTTTTTACAAATTGTGCAACACAATTACATTTGAATCCCTAGCGATAGCTAAAAATCGTCCCCTGAGTGGCAATGAGGCACATAGAACACATTGGAACTCAGGGGGCGAAATAGTAACAGAGGTTCCCCTCTGAAATTTGGTTGGCGATAAAATGTGTTCTTTTTGTTGATAGTTGTCAAATGAATTGCAGAGTGTCTTTCTAATTATTTTTTTATATAGATGTGAAGGCATGTAATAAACACAGAATGACAACCGTGTATGTATGGGCTAATCAATATGGCACTTGTGCGATCACAGAAGGATAAAACTTGAGGCCTATGGCCTCTTGTTCTATCATTCCGCACTGACATTCGGTCCATATCAATTAACCCATTCACACATGCGTGTCTTTCTGTGTATTTACTGCATGACACTGTTGTTTTGCACCTTAAATACATGGATTTCATTCTCATGAAAACCTTAATCAGATACATGGGGAGCATGGTCCTCAGTGGTTACGGTATTGAATTCAAACTGAAAGGTCCATGGTTATCCCCATCAGGGACAAATGCATTGTATCCTTGGGCAAGGCACTTAATCCCAGTTGCCTATGTGGGGGCATGGTGGTGCTGTGTACTAAGGCATACAGTACATCGATGAAGCACTTGCCTTCAACCAATGCTAACCCTGCTTGCAGGGAGTCACTACGTTGAGAGTCTGACATTACAGTTGTTCTCTCTGGGTACTCCAGCTTCCTTCACCTGTAAAACTATCCTATACAAGGTGACCCAGACTGTCAAAAGTGTCATTAAACTCCCAATAAATAAATAAACAGTCAGATGCATTCTTTCATGTTGGCAAGATTCCACGCACTGTTTTCTAAAACAGTTTTCAATGCTTGTATGATATCAGGTAACGCTGAATACACACAACAATCAAGCCTCAAAACAAGCAATCTGTCATTTGCAGAATGAGGTCTCCAGAGGTTGTATTTGCTGATGCTATCACAAACAGTTGGCTAGAATCCCGCCCCCCCCCCCCCCCCCCCCCCCAATTTATCCTCTGGGTACTTCTTTCTGTTTAGGCCTGAGACCTTGATTCAGATTGAAGCACACATAGAGTAAATTTAATGATGCTACCCTGCTGTGCAGGATAGCATCACCAAATTCGTCCTCTGGGGACTTCATTGTGCAGATGACAGTCTGATTATTTCCAGTCTTGACAACAATCATGGTACAATGATTTCTCTTTGAAAAGTGTTTGTTAAAGACATTCGTAGTAATATCCATATGCTTAGTTTGGGGGAAAAAATCAGATCATTTGGAAAGAGGTGATGATTATGTTGTTTTGTGAGAGATAAATGTTAACCTGTTTATCATTTGAAAGTACTGTGATTGCAAAAGAATTCTCTTTCAGGATCAGTTCATGATAGGATTGCCATCAGTTTGTGACACCTAAGCTTTACACAAGTGGGGTGAACAGAGATTTCATAAATACATAAAAAATCGTTTATTTTAGAGAGAAACATTTTTTACCTGCACTCAATTGGCATTGAGCTATTACATGTGTCGAGGCCACCATTCTTGATATCAGCATAATTAAATGATAAATAAATCACTAGCACAATGACGTAAATTAGACTAGATCATTTTTTGCCATGATACTATTTTTATATAGGCCTACCATGCATGAAGAATGAAAAATGAAAAAAAAACACACATCCAAAACACTGCTATAAATTACAGCGATTATAGTACAGGTAGAACAATGGATTGGGATTACTTCGTGCCCACCACAAGAATGCAATACCATGATGTCATGATCTTCAGTCATAGAAAATCAATTCATATATGCTGAATGATTGTCTGAATGTATGGGAATAAGTCAAGAAAGGGTTGAATATTGTAAGATAAATTGGTTATGACCACCATGTGCGTTTTCCAAGATGGTGTATTAAAGTCTCCACTTCACCTCTGGGTCATGCATCAACTCATCCTAACGTATTCATCAGAATATGCACAGAGACAAGGCCTTGACTTCGATTTATTTATATTTATTTATTTATTGGTGTTTAAAGTCACATATTTCAGCGCAAGGGCTAAGCATGATCACGACAGTTTTATGTGTGAAGGAAGCCGGAGTATCCAGAGAGAACCACCAAGCAGTGGTGAGCAACTGTTAACTCCCCAACATACTAACTCCACACAAGCATGGTTAGCATTGGTTGAAGACAGGTGACCATCGATGTGCAGTACACCTTAGCACACAGCGTCACTGTGCCCCCACATGGGCAATGGGGTGAAGTGTCTTGCCCAAGGACACGATGCAGTTGCCGCAGGTGGGATTCGAACCAAGGACCTCTCGGTTTGCAGCCTTCAACTATACCTACTGAGCCACCATGCTTGACCCCTGTGAGGCTTTGAGATTTGATTCAGATTCAAATCTTCCATGAGATTTGCTTCAATTTAAACCCAACGACGGGTATTCAAAATTTGAATCCATGACGCAGTTTTGTTATAGTTATTACTGTGATGTTTTATTGATGAATTCTCTCCAATACATTTGTCAAAAGCTAATATATGATCGTAATATAATAACCAGGTACAAGAACATTTTTGTTCCTCTTGATAGAATTGTAATCCGTTCTTGTCGAGTCGGCGACTGTTATCTTTAAATCGACACAGAATTACAATATAATAATAAAGCATATGTGCCTTTACACATTACTCAATTTATTTACATTAATATTACGTCATGGCATAAACATGTGACCACATGCCGTGACTATTAATTGAAACCCCCATACAATGTGACAAATCCAAAATGCAAATGTTAAAATGGTGGGAATTCGTTCTCTTTTCGATACACGAGAGGTTGACAAAAAATACATATGTAAACAATGTTCAGCGTGATCATGTTCTGTTTGCTGCATCAATATAATGGGAGCAAGAATGTGCAGTTAACCTACTTATCATTTTGTTGCGATGTGCCCCAGTTGGATTGATAATAATCATTGATTGCATAATACTCACATGCTAGTAAACATATCAGCCATCTTATAATGATATATTTTACACTGGCACTTCCAATATTACATTC
This sequence comes from Pictodentalium vernedei, assembly GCA_031216915.1. Lineage (NCBI taxonomy): Eukaryota > Metazoa > Mollusca > Scaphopoda > Dentaliida > Dentaliidae > Pictodentalium > Pictodentalium vernedei. The sequence continues at coordinate 259,071,175 of CM062290.1, read as the reverse complement.
GTTATTCGTTGCCGTCATGAAAAATTGTGCAGTTTGCTGACTTAACTAGATATCTAGCACAACATCGGATTCGATTTGGATTTGAATTTTCCTTAAGACTCGATTCGGTATTCGAGGATTTGCAGGGGCCACCACCGTGCCCCCCCCCCCCTCCCTTGACTTCAATACATCTTGTTGGAAATCCACATGGTGATAATAATCTATATGCAAAACCAAGAGTGATCTTAAAAAACTATCAAAAATAGTGTCTGAGATACAATGTTTTCACATCTCTTTTTCAGTAGGTGAGGTTCTGCAATGTTGTAGACAGAAAAGCAGACATTTTGACCAGATGTTGACCCAGTCTTGATCCAGTCAAAATACTCTATTCGCTTCTTTAATCAGTTTGTAGGAGGGAGAAACTGACAGTTTCAATGCCAAGGCCAATACTGTATGCTAGACCCAGAAAATTCCAGTTGTAATCCAGTTGAAATGTTCTGTTCACTTTCGTAATCAGTATGAAGTAGTGAAAAACTTTGAAAGTTTCATTGTGATGGTCAATATGTTAGGGCCAGAAAATTAGAGTCACCATCCAGTCAAATTACTCTCTCCATCATTGTAATCTATGTAGCAGGCAGATACTTTGACATTTTCAATGTCAAGATCAATATATTAGGCCCAGAAAATTCCAGCCACACCAGGATGTAATACTCTGTCCGTTTTTAGATTCACAGTACTACAGAAGAGACACTTTTAGTGTCAAGGTCAATATGTAAAGCCCAGAAAATTCCAGATCTCCCTAGACTTTCTCACAACTCAGGGTTTATGACAATTACTCATGTGGTCATTCATGATGAGATGAATGAAAATCAGATCCTACCTGCTAGGGATTTAAAATGGCTATCCCATGTGTGGATTGAGACATACTCTATACAGAATAAAGATCCATTTGTAGTATTTGAGAAGAGTGAGGCCACAATGTTGCTGCTTCCAAGGCCATCCCACAAAATGGGCCAATGAGAGGCACTAATAAAAGTTGTAAAATCTGCTAGCCATGCTGTGTAAAATTAATAAGCTTAAAACATCAAAAGCACTTTCGATAAATGCAAAAGGGATGACCATGAAACCTTTTCTTCAATTGCACAGAACCATTAATATGTATTGCTAACTTGTCCAAAAGATCCTGAGGAAGTGACTAAAATCATGCCACAGTGCACATCTGTTTTATTCTGAAAGTTATATGTTTCAAATGACCCAATGTGGTCAGTCCATACTTGGACTGCACTTCCCTATCACCCCAGAGTTTCTTCTCTTTTTTCTTCTTTTTTTAGTGGTTTGGTGCTCAAAGTCCATATTTAAGCATTATTAACTGGTAGAGTCCCAAATTATTTTTGGTTGTCAAAATTTGTTCTCATGTCTTTGCCTAGTTATAATTTATGGGAGAGTGCCTGTGGGTACTGTGGAGCACGGTGGTGCTGTGATTACAGCATTGACTTCAAACTGAAAGATCCACAGTTCAGTCCCTCCCCACCAAAGGTAACTGCATTGTGTCCTTGAGCAAGGCACTTAATCCAGATCGCCAACGTACGTCATGTCAGTGGGGCACTTGTTTTCAACTAATGCTAACTCTGCTTGTGTGGAGTTAGTACTTTGGGAAGTCTGACAGTTGCGTGCTACTGCTTGGTGGTTCTCTCCAGCTTTCTTCACCTGAAAAACCTTCTCTTCAGGTACTCTACCTTTCTCCACCCATAAAACTGTCTAACACGAGGTTACCTTGGCTGTATAATGTGTCATTAAACCCCCATAAATAAATAAGGTTATAGTGCATGAACTTTGAATAAAGCCATAATAGGGGCTTCCAGCACTCTAAAATATGAAAGTACTGCAAAAGAGTGATCATATTTTAAGCCTGCATTTCATATTAAGCTGAAATATAACAAACTGTTGTTATTATAGATTTGTTTTGTTGCAATATACTGGAGAGTGCCAGCAGGCACTCTCCAATAAATGTTAACAAAAAACTTATGGATGGTCAAGTTTTAACTGCAAAAAATATTAATGCTGATATATCTCAGTGGTGATCCATGTGTCTTAGAAACATGATAGAAATACAATACATAAAGCTGGTTTGGAACTAATGCACCTCTACATTGAAAAAATTACCATTTTTAGCTCCATATTTAACAAATTAAAATTTGGTAAATCTGAAAAAAATAAAAATGTTAACTTTTCTCATCTTTAAAGGCTGCAGAAGACAAAAATCAAACAAGGGAATGTTTGGTCAAATCTTAAGAGTCAGAGGTGGTGGAAGTTCGATAAAAGTGCAAGGGCACAAATTTTCAAAGCTAGTGTGGTTTGGCCCGGAGGAGAAATGTCAAAATAGTATGTCAGTAAATGTACAGTGAAACACTATAGTCTTTCACTTAGATGAGCCCACAGCAGTGTGGTCACTGCCCTATCCATTCCTTCTACTTCAATCATCTTCCAACCTGAAGGCAAGCATTCAGGTTGGAAGATGATTGAAGTAGAAGAATCGGTCCGAAGAGACCAAAAGTGGGATTCTTTCCCCAAATGTTGTTTGGATTTGCAAATAATACATTACAGGAATGTCTGACATGTTTGTGTGCATCAATTTTAAAACTCATTTTGTAAGCACGCAATATGTCTGTGGAAAAAAGTGGAGGGGCACATGTCCTCTGTGGCCCCCTGGTTCTGCCACCTCTGTTAAGAGTAAGTAGTCACTGTTTCACCCTCATAATTCCCTAGAAGATTGTAATGACGTTTGTATGGAACAGTCCCCCCTCCTCCCCCCCCCCCTCCACACACACACACTTATTATTATTATTGGGTAAAATATATTGGTAGAGATAATGTTGGTCAAATATCTTTCTCTCTCTCAACTATGTCTGGAAAATGTTGAGATGGGGGAGTGAGTGTGTGCCCATCACCGCACCCATTTTATCACTAAAAAATGGAAATGACCAAAAATCCTGGTTTAATGAATTATTTGTTAATTGCTAATTTTTGACTGACAAACTGATTATTCAGTTAACAGGGTTCTACTTTCACGGTCGTAATTAGCCATTGTTCGGACATATGTGACCTTAACTGGTAGAGTGCTGGAAGCTCATATTTGGGCTTTATTCTGAAGTGCAGGTACCACAGCTTGAAGGCTCATATTCAGTGTATGTGTTTTGTATATTATCTTTGAAGCGATATTATTCAGTCTGTAAGGGTTTGCCTTGTTACAATTTATGGGAAGGTGCCCATAGGTGCTCTCCCACAAATTGTAACAAGGCAAAGACATGTACAGGATTGATGGCTAAAAATATTTAGCACTCTTAACAGGTAAACACCAAAAAATAAATAAATAGGGTTCCACTGCACTATTTTGGCCACTGAAAATGTGTAATTAATAGGAATATTCAGTGAACCAGAATTTGGTGAACTTCATTTACTGTTATTGAATTGAATAGTTAACCAATTATATATTGATTGACTGAACTTAAAGAGATTTATCAAATATAAAATAACGAATTCAGTACACTTAATTGGATGTCTCTTAATTGAATAACCTTATTAAATGCATTCATCAGATGAAAGGAATGGTTTCACGTGCTGAAGGCGTGCAGGGACGGCATGGGGAACAAGCCCCTTTCGACCCTCAGTGACTGTAAATGATCAATTCTCACATGTCTAGGCGTGTTGAAGGAGCAACGGCTTCAGGTGCTCGGCAGGTGACACTGGTTGTGTTGTGATGGTCTCTTGGCTGATGTCGGTTGAACCCTCGGGTGAGGACCAGTGTGAGAGGTTGGGTCCTCTCACAAAGGTACTACCTCTCCCCAGGGGTGCAGTCGATCTGGTTTTTCAGGCAAGTATAGTCTGCCACTTTGAGGATGATTTTGAGTGATGGCCATCACTGGCAAGTATAATCTGCCTCAGGCTGTCTCTGTTTGGTTGGACTCTTTGTGCATTCATCATCCAAACACTAAACCATTTATCATACTGTCAGTACAAATTTGACCTGTTAATTGACCAATCCAGCCTCAGTATATCCAATTTATAGACATTTAGTATTTAATAACTCCTATGTCAAGTGGGAAATGCACCAGGTATTGTCCTGGTCCAAGCCATTTAACTGAAAACTCTATATAGAGTTTTTCTGAATTTGCCCTCAGCGGGAGTTGATCTTGGGTCTTTGACAAATTTTAGTGGTGATTCATAATTATCTACATAGCACATGTATTTAGTGTGAGATTTACCTGCAGATTGTTTGCCTTCACATTCAGTGCAACTGGAGCAGATTACTGCTCTATGGTCCCAGCTTTTAAACGCAGGAATCTCAATGAATGGAAGATCTGAGAAGATGCAACTTCTTAAATTTAATTTTATATCACCTATGTCAAGCAGGAATTCCAATTCCTGCTTGATATAGGTGATATAAAATTAAATTTTGCTGTTGATAACATGTTACTTGCTTTTTACTGTTTTTGAAAGGGTTAACAAGCTAACTACAACAAAACTGCAAACATAAAGTATTAATAATGTTGGACTCCTTATGTCCCATGTGCCAGAATTTTATTAAGATGTGACGAAGTCATTTGATGTTACAATGTGATTTAGCATCACTAAATTTACCCTCTGTGAACTTCAATCTGAATCAGGGTCTCAAAACTAAACAGAAGAGGTACCCAGAGGATAAATTGGTCCACTGTATGAGTTAGCATCATCAAATTGCTAGTGCTAAATTATTCTCTGGAGTCAAAATTTGTTCACATGTCTTTGCCTTCTTTAATTTATGGGGAAGTGCCTACAAGGTAAATCTACACAAAGTCAGGAGTCAGAGCTAATATAAATTAAATTATCCCACTGAGGCTCTCAGTGGTCTGAAATTCCAACTACAAATCAATATTTGGGAAAATTTTTACTACTCTTCTGTCAATATTTGGAGGACTTTCACTACTTTTCAGTCTAAAAGCTCCATATATTGGCCAAATTCTAGACGTGTTTGGAAAAATTCCAGTAGCACCCTGCCCGGAATTTCCAATTTTTTCCAATTTAGGGCTCCCACTTTCCAACTATTGTATGTTTAATGAATCATGGGAGTCGCCCACTACCCAATCCTACAGCCCTCTGAGACTACAGAAATAAATTATTATTGAATCTCCTAACCAGTTCATTGTATATTGCATCATCAAATACTGCTATTTTCCTTTCACAAACATGTATGCACATGTTGAAAGGGTAAGAGAACTTTTAGTACAGTTCAGAAACACTTGAGTGTAACTTATTCAAAATAACATTGACATATATTCTGTGCATGAAGAGAAATGTATAAATTTTACTAGAAATTTGAGATAATTATGGGCATTTCTCGAGTAAAATCACATCAGAAGTTATGGTATACAGGCTTGTCATGGTACTTGGCAGCAGATTGCCAACAACTATTTCCATTTCACAAAAAAATGCAGTGCAACAGACTGAAAGATTAAGAGAACTTTTATTATGGTGCAGAAACAATTTCAAGCAATTTTCTCAAAATGACTTTAAATTGTATTCTGTGAAAGGAGAGAAATACAGAAATTTTACTACTGATGTTTTTTTTTAAATATGGACATTCCTGTGTTGTTTTTTTTTAAATGTGGACATTTCCGGAGTAAGTTTACTTTTTGCAAGTCATGGTAGTAGATTGCCACTAGCTGCATAGGTATGATGGCACTGCAAATGAATTTCAACTAACTGTAATGAAACAATGAATAGATAAAAAGGGAAACTGCATGCCTTGATGTCACAATTACATTTCTGAAGATATTTCACCCTCATCTTAAGTATGGAAAAATTTGTTTTCTCCTATGGTAAGTACAGTACATGGAGAGTGGATTGTAACTAAATCACCCATGGAATGGAGTTATCACCCAAAGTATCACTTTCAAATTCTGTATATGTGGACAAAAAACAAGCAATGTTTCAGCCAAAGTACCATGTTTAACACGGAGGTCCATTGGCTGGAACTTTGCTTGTGATTGTTATGCTTTACAACAAATTTGCAATTACTGCTTGGGTGGAATTTCCGCTCTGTGGGTGATTTAGTGATAATACACTCTCCATGTACTGTATATGACACACAACACATGATTACAACTTGATAACGCAAATTTGAAAAGTCTGTCATAGGAAGGGTTGATTAACTCCTATTGCCTGTTGGAGGCAGATTTTCCTGCACTCCAAAAATATTCTGTGACAAACTAAAGGTATGAACCAACTGAAGGTATAATTTTAACAGTTGTTGAAACAAAATAAATTCTTTCAAATAGGAGTAATGCACTTTTCTATGATTTTTTGATACAAGACTGAAATATCTCATCAAATCAAGCCATGGCTGCTTTACAGCATCCATGACTTGATTTATGAGAAATTCAAGAAAATGCTCTGTTGGTAAGTTGTATTCATGTGTTAGTAGGTCAAACAAAATTTTTTAATGCAGAACGTAAATGTTGTCATATTTTGAATTTTAATGAGAAATTTTCCATATCTGTTGGGTTTTTTTTCCTATTTTTTTTTGCTGTGTTTTTACATGAAAATAAATTGATGAAAATAAATTGATGCTTTTTTGACACTCAAAAATCTCATGTGGTCTTTTTATGATAATTTTATTGCTGTCTTGGTTAAAATGAAAATATTCAAAATTATTTCCAACGAGATCTTCAAAATGAAGCTGTGGACAGTATTTACTTTACAAAAACTGTTTTCTTTCCTTCAGAGATGATAAAAACAGTTAGTATCAGATAAAGATTTTATTTTGTTACAAATTTTTTTTCAATCATATTCGTTCACCATTTGGGTGTTCTGTGTTCAAAATGCTATTTATTGAAATAATGTTGATTTAGCTTCAGTGAAATTAAATTCTGTTTTACTGCCATGTTGTTATGAGTTGAATTTTTCTGTATATTCCAAAGTGGAAAATTATCTTCAAATTTGTAAATAAAATTTAGCTAACAACTGCAAAATGAACCTCTTATACAGAACTGATCAAAAGTAATTGTAATTCAAGTGCTTGAAAAGTCAAACTGCTCCTGTCTGCATTTTGTTCCATTAATTCCTTATCTAACCTGTCTAAAAGATGACACTAGCAAAGAAATTTTTTTGAATAATGTAAAATTTTCATTTTTGGCCTCAAAAACTTACTTTATGACCCCACATTGAAACAAGCTTGATTCAATGAGAGATCATAAGGTATGTTTTGGAGGAACATTTTTTTTTAAAAAGTGAACAATTCTAAATGTGATTTATGTAAATAGTGCTGTCCAGATGGCTGTTACATATTTGAAGTAGCAAATTTTACCCATAAGGCCCCCTCAGGCCATTTTTTGTAAAATTGCATATGGGCGAGCATTTTTTTATTTTATTTTTTATTTTTGTTATTATTTCTTTGCCAGCAAGGGTTCATGTTCTTGGTTTGTTTTATTTTTTTTGGCCTCATAATCTACAGAATAGCATGGGGGTGGTGTTTTTCGTCCTGTGAGTGTTGTTTTTCGTCCTGTGAGTGTTTTTGCACTCAAGGGACAAATTTATTAATTTTATTAGCTTGGGTAAAATATCAGACATAAACCATTTCATTTTTAGCTCATCTTGACAACGTCAAGTATGAGCTATTGGGATGGGTTGTGATCTGTCGTACATCCATCTGTCCTAACGGATGCACATCCATATGTCTGTCCATCTGCAATTCCTTTAGCACAGCCTACAGGCTACAGCTCTCCCCCCGTCAGTTCAAAATTTTATATGTGGCTTTGAGGCAATGTCTAGATGGGAGCTATCAATTTTTTTCGAATTTCTTTGAAAAACATGGCCGCCAGTGGCCATCTTGGATTTGGATATAAATTGTCCAACAATTCCTTTAGCACACGCTACAGGATGCAGCTCTCACCTGATCAGTCCCAAATTTCATATGTAGCTTTGGGGCAATGTTTAGATGGGAGCTATCAAAATTTTTGAATTTCTTTAAAAGACATGACCACCAGTCGCCATCTTTGATTTGGCAAATAAATTGTCAACAATTCCATTAGCACACCCCACAGGCTGCATCTCTCACCCAATCTTTTTCAAATTTCATCTGTAGCTTTGGTGTGATGTCTAGATGGGGGCTACTGAATTTTGGATAAAAACATGGCTGCCAGCAGCCATCTTTGATTCGGATATAAATTGTCCAACAATTCCTTTAGCACAGCCTATAGGTTGCAGCTCTCACCCAATCAGTCCCAAATCAAGCTGAGCTATTGCCATCACTTCTCATCCATCGGCGTACGTATGTTCTTAGAACTTAGTTTAGTCAACCCTCAATATTTCCCTTTGGCACACCCTACAGGGCACATTTATGATCGGATTGCTTTGAAATCTGGCATGCTTGTTTGGAGTGACCTCTAGATGGGAGCTATTGATTTTCTTCCATTTCCATCGAAAAATGTTGCCACTGGCAACGACCTTTGAACTTTGTTTAGTCAGGCATCAATATATTCCTTTGGTATGACCTACAGGGTACATTTATAATCAGATCACTTTGAAACTTGGTATGCTTGTTTGGGTTGAGCTCTAGATGCGAGCTATCGATTTTCTTCGATTTCCATCAAAAAATGTTGCCACTGGCAATGACCTTCGATGAACTTTGTGCAGTTGTGCATCAATATTTCCCTTTTGGCACACCCTGCAGTGCACAGTTTTGACCAGATCACTTTGAAACTTGGTATGCTTGTTTGGGGTGAGCTCTAGATGGAAGCTATTGATTTTCTCCCATTTCCATCAAAAAATGTTGCTGCTGGCAACGTTCTTAGAACTTAGTTTAGTCAGACCTCAATATTTCCCTTTGTCACACCCTACAGGGCACATTTATGATCGAATTGTTTTGAAACCTGGCATGCTGGTTTGGGGTGATCTCTACATGGGAGCTATTGATTTTCTTCCATTTTCCATCAAAAAATTTTGCCACTGGCAATGACCTTTGAACTTAGTTTAGTCATGGATCAACATATTCCTTCGGCATGCCCTACAGGGCACATTTATGATCAGGATGGTTTGAAACATGGTATGTTTGTTTGGGGTTATCTCTAGATGGGAGCTATCGATTTTCTTCCATTTCCATCAAACATAGTTGCCATTGGCAACAACCTCTGATGAACTTAATAAAAACTTAGTGCAGTTAAACATCAATATTTCTCTTTGAAATACCCTGCAGGGCACATTTATGATTGGCTCACTTGCAAACTTGGTGTGCTTGTGTGGGGTGACATCTACATGGGAGCTGTCGATTTTCTTCCATTTCTGTCAAAAAATGTTGCCGCTGACTTTTGAACTTAGTTTAGTCACTTTGAAACTTGGTATTTGTGTTCAAGGTGACCTCTAGATGTGAGCTATTGCTTTTTTTCATTTCCTTAACAAATTATTGCCGTTATCACCAGCCTTTGAACTTACTGCATTTGTGCATCAACTTATCCCCTTTGCACTCTCTGCAGGGTATATTTATGAATTTCCATAAAAAAAGAAAAAGCATTGCCACAAGCAATGACCTTCAAACTTAGTGCATTTGTGCATTAACATCTTCCTTTGGCATGCCTCAGAGGGCACATTCATTATCAGGTTGTTTTGAAACTTTGTGTGCTTATGCAGGGTGACAAAGATAGGAGCTATTGATTTTCTTTTCATTTCCATCAAAAACTGGTGCTGTTAGCAACAATCTTTGAATTTATTGCATTTGTGCATCAACATTCTGTGAAAAAAAGTTAACATTTACAATAACCTCTGAATATACTACATTTGTGTATCAACATTCTTCATTTAGCCAGTCTTATAGTTTACATTTAAAAATGCATGGATTACTGTGACGTTGTGCAAACACAATGCTGTTATGTTGAAATTTCACCAAATAACATTGGTACCAATGATCTTCAGTTTTGCCATTTCATTTATAACTTACCAAGTTCAAGTTTGTCAAGTTGAGCTACAGTGTCATTGACATTTTCATTTTAAATTTCATTGAAAAACATGGCCGCCAGTGGCCATTTTGGATTTGGATATAAATTGTTCTACAATTCCTTTAGCACACCATACAGGTCGCAGCTCTCACCTGATCAGTCCCAAATTTCATATGCAGCTTTGGAGTAATGTCTAGATGGAAGCTGTCTATTTTTACCAAATTTTCTTGAAAAACATGGCTGCCAGTGGCCATCTTAGATTTGGCATATAAATTGTCCAAAATTTCATTGGCATACCCTACAGGCCACATCTCTCACCCAATCATTTTTCAAATTTCATATGTAGCTTTGGTGTGATGTCTAGATGGGAGCTATCAAATATTTCTGAATTTTGTTGAAAGGCATGGCTGCCAGCATCCATCTTGATATCGGATATAAATTCTCAGGTTAGCACACCATACAGGTCACAGCTCTCACTTCATCTTTTTTGAATTTGATATATAGCTTTGGTGTGATGTCTAGATGGAAGCGATCAAATATTTCTGTATTTCGTTCAAAAATATGGCCACCAGCAGCCATCTTGGATTGGCATATGAATTGTCAACAATTCCATTATCGCACCCTGCAGGCTGCATCTCTAATCCAATCTTTTTAAAATTTCATATGTAGTTTTGGTGTGATATCTAGATGGGAGCTATCAAATTTTTCTGAATTTTGTTGAAAAACATGGCCGGCAGTGGCCATCTTGGATTTGGCATATAAATTGTCAACAATTCCATCAGCAGACACTACAGGCCACATCTCTCACCCGATCTTTCTCAAATTTTATATGTAACTTTGGTATTGTAACCAGATGGGAGTTATCAAATTTTTCTTCATTCTTTTGAAAAAGATAGCTGCCACCAGCCATCTTGGATTTGACATATAAATTGTCAACAATTCCATTAGTACACCCAACAGGCCACATCCCTCACCATTTTTTTTTTTTAAATTTCACATGTAGCTTTGGAGTGATGTCTTTTCTGTAGAAACTTGAGTGAATGACATGGTATTACTGGATCTTTCTATTTAGTTAAGTCGCTTCTTGGACAAGTTGAGCTGCAGTATCATTGACTCTTTCATTATTTTTTCAAGTTTGCATTGGTTATAAAAAGAGAGAATACGACAGCCAAAAGAAGAAAGCCTGAGAAACAGATTTTTTAACTTTTTTTAGGCCTAATGCAACTAGGAATTTAACCACTGCATTCTTGCATTCAGAGCTCTGTCAAACAAATTGAATTGCTTGAATTCCTAGTTGTATTATGCAAAAGATTTGTTCCTTGAAATTCTGGAATTTCTTTACATCAGTGTGCAGGTGGTTAATTTTAAAACTGAACTTTCCTGTAATTGAAAGTGGACTTAAATTATGTTTTGGAGACATAAAATGATTCACAAACAATTAGGAATAGCGATTGTTACTAACAGCTCTGGCTGGATACCGTTGTTACGTTAGGTGATGGGTTGACTCCCTTTACACTGAAGAACAATCGTAGCTCCCCATGATATAACCATAGGTGCTGATGTAGCATTTGGCACCATTAAATAAATGAATACTTTTTTCAACTCATCAGCAGCCTCTAGCATACAGGCAAAGTGGGCCACCATTGAAATACCTGGTGGAGATGTAGTGACTTTAGTTAATGCATCTGACAGGGTTAGTACAGGTCTGTGAGAGTAGTACTGTAAATGCATTGACCCTCAATCAAAATATCGAAAGTTCAAGGTGCAAATTTTCCCATAATGCAACTATGAATTTTAACAAACCCAATCTTTTATGACGGAGCACTGTGAGTTCTGCCAAACAAGAGTGACATGGCTAAATACCCAGATGCATTATGAGAAAAAACTGCTTCTTAAAATTTTGGTATTTTAACATCTGTTTGCAGAGGGTTAATTATTAAACTGAAATTCTTGGTGTTTGAAAGTATTTAAAATACAAATTTATTTAGAAAAAGTCATACAAAGGCCTGGAAAATGTAATTAGGTAATTACTTGACACATTTTGTGTTCTTAAAAGCTTCAGTATTTGTGGTGGGAGGGGGTGGAGCTGGGTGGAGGGTTATTTCTATCATGTGAAGTGCATCCCTTTATCTACTATAATATTAGTACCTGTACCTAACACTGGAAGTTGGGATGCTTTCTCTAGAGCTTCCAAGGGATCAGCATTACGAGCAGGTATTATCTTAAAATACACATTTAGAGGGATTTTCTATTCCATATATTTTACATCCTATTTTCACAGGTGCAGTGGAACCCTGTTATTTGAATAAACTATTTCCCCTATGGTAACCCCAGGAAGTGAAGCAGTGCTTGTTTACTCTATGACCAATTCTTGGGGTGGAAGTTCTCCAAAATGAGCAACATGGGTATAAACCATTGACTAAACTTGACGATGTGGCGGTGACAATTAGCCATTGTGCAGAGATATGTGACCTTAAACACCAAAAAATAAATAAATTGAATAAACCACTTAACAAACAAAACTTATTCAATTAACAGGGATATGGTTACTTTCCTGTATTCAAGAAATAGCATGAGCATTTATTTTATTATATCTTGTTTGACAGAATTCTTAAAGCTCTGTCAAACAAGATGGAATAGTATAAGTGCCCTGTATTGGATGTACGGAGGTCAAATAGGTCTATAAGCAAGAGGAATTTGGTGACTGTCTGGGCAATTTCTCGACATATTAAAAGATTTTTTATTCAATTAAGAGGAATTTACTCTCTAACTTATATGCAATTAACCTGTCAAATTTGTACTGAAGGTAGGGTAAATGGTTTTGTGTTTGGAAATTATATTCAATTAACAGGGTTATTCAATTACGAGATATCCAGTAAAGTAGGTGCGACTCTACTTCACTTGGAGAAAGAGATTAACTATAAAAAGTTGTTAATGTTTGACTTGGGGAGGCGATCTTGTGTCTTTAGGGAGGTTCACTAGTACTTAAACATCAGAGATGGGAGATTTTGATTTTTCAGATTCGATTTCGGTTTCCCCAAAAAACCTCGGTTTCGGTTCGGTTTTTCTATGTGTTAAGAACATACAGTAAATAACACGTCACTCTCCTTACCCTGGATTAAAAAACGCAATAGTTTGTACGACAACACTCACCACAAAAAGCTCTGTCTGAAGATATCTCCATTGGGTTCAGCCTAACTTTTCTTTGATCAAGATTAATCCTTTGAACACTGGTGGTATCTTCCATGTCAATTCAATGGCAGTTTATTATTTGGAGGTAAACCAATTAATATTTTCAACATGCAGCTTTGGGGCTGCATGTTGAAAATATTAATTGGTCTACCACACACATTCACTCAGCAGCCACCCTACTTAAGAAAATTAAGACGTATCATGCTTCTGGGCTGGTAAAGGGCCACTCGAGTTCAAAGGGTTCTGGGGATCAAGTGCTAAGCCTATTGAGCCAGAAAAAAAGCCCATAGATTAGGGTAACTGATGACTGTTCGATGCTTTGTTCTCTGTAAAAGTTTCTCCCTTATTGACTTGTCCGGTGGACGAGTCAATAAGGGAGGAAATATGCCAATGAGAACATGAAGTAATCGTTCCCTTGCCAGATGGACTAAGTGACAAGAGTCCATAGGGGCCACTAGTCCAGTTCCCTCCCAGTACGATAGTTTGACCAGTTTATGTAAAAACACACTGAAACCGTTTTGCTGTTCTTGCGGTTCGGTTTTCCGGTTTGCTGCAAAAACTAGAACTGAACCAGAAAACCGATAACAGGCCAGCTCTGTTACACATTTTGAAAGGAGGCATTGCTCTGACATGGAGTCAGAAACAAAAAATATAGAGACTGGGCATTTTTCAAAAGTAGTTAGGAGTTGATATAATTGGTTTTAATAGGAGGGTTCCTACATAACAACAACAACAAAAACATCAAATGGGGTTTCATGGAGTGCTGTGAGAAAATTTCACAAGATTTACCTATCATAAATATCAGAATCTTCAAAATATTTCACACAAAGCGTAAATTGTTGTGAGATTATTAATATTCTGTTCAAAAAAAGTAGGAGATATTTGATAAAGGTGAGATATATGAAGAAATATATTCATATTTTCATCAAAAAGACGGTTGAGGCATTGCACTGTGACATCTGGTGAATGATTTCAGCGATAGTTGGGTGTCTGACAAGCACACATTCCACGCACTGAGCTGTAGAAGACGTGGACGGTCATTCAGAAAATTTACCACATTAAGTCCAAGACCTCAATACCTTGTAAATCCTCCTCGGTAAGCGAGACAAGCCCGGATCCGACGTGGCATACTCCTCACAAAACGTCCAATATCAGCTTGACTGATGTTGTTCCATTCTTCCCGCAGAGCAGCGGCGAGTTTCTGAACATTGGTAGGGGGCTGTTGGCGTCGTCGAAGGCGCCTGCCAAGCATATCCCAGACGTGCTCGATTGGTGAAAGGTCTGGGCTTCGTGCTGGCCAAGGCAGTGTAGTGATTTACTATTCCTGGAGGAACTCTGTAGCGACATGGGTCCTATGTGCTCTTGCATTGCCATTTTGAAAAATGAATCGCACAAATGTCACTGTAGCACTGCCCTGTGACACGCCCTTGGATGACATGTAATGCTGCTAACATGTTGTCATGGTAGTAATGCCCTGTGACACGCCCTTGGATGACATGTAATGCTGTTGTGCTTGTCATGGTTATGCCTCCCCACACCATAACCGATCCACCACTAAAACGATCGTGCTGCCTAACGGTTACGTCATGGTATCGTTCGTTCCGCCTCTGCCACACTATGTTTCGCCTGTTGTGGAAGTCAAGAGTGAACCTCGATTCATCGATGTTGCTCCACCGACGATTGTCCCAGCGCTGTCGTGATCCACACCAATTACGCCTTGCTGCGATATGACGTTCAGTCAAACGTGGAATTATTGGAGGTCGTCGAGCGTACAAATTCCAGCTGTGTAGGCGATTTCGGATAGTCTGACCACTGATTCGCACATCTGTCGCTCGGTGCAGCTGCTGTCCAATTTTGAAGCACTTTGATGGCGGTTACGTAATGCTGTGGTTCGGATGAAACTATCCTGGTTATCAGTTGTCGCCCTTGGATGACCTAACCGACGTCGTCATCAATATTGCCTGTCTGATGGTATCGTGACCACAACCTGCTCATCACCGATTGAGTAACGTTGAGAATTTGAGCCACTGCAGCCTATTTGTTGCCAGCTTCCAACATGCCAACGGCACGTAAACGTTCGTCACGTGTCAGTCTTCGCATACCTCAAAAGTTACGTTTCGACCAGAAACTACTGATGAACGAGTTTATTTATACCAAGAAAAGAACGATGAGACCTCCGAAAAAGCCCGTCCAGGACAAACGAAAATTTCAAAACGTACCCCACAGACATTAACGCGGCGCTCGTGTGAAAAATCTGCACGAAGTTTTCATGGACCGGTGACATTCATGATCCACACTAAACTTGGTAACATTTTGATGTGTCCAATCACGCGTGTCCAATACCATTTTCCGAAAACATCGACATCAGTTTGGATATACCCTACCATTTTTTGAATAGTATATATTGGTGAACAGTGGAACCCTGTTAACTGAATACTCATTTTGACAGTAAAAATTATTCAGTTAACACGAGTATTCAATTAATAGGAATTTGTTACGTAGCTGAATTCTATAAGATAATATGAGCATTATTTCTTATCAACCTACTCACAATTGTTTTCTACAGGCTTGCACTACAGTGGAAGTCCCTAACTCGGATAAAATACTCTCTATTTTTGTCTTTCCCAAGCAAGTTGGGAAAGAAAAGTGGTGCAAAAGCACCAATAAAAATAAGCCAAAACTGGGTCGAGTGCAACCGGCGCAGACCCAGTACGGGACGCTCTCTCCCAAGTACAACTCCACGACTTCCGTTGCCAGTGCGCATATACCGTCTCTAAAGACTCATTCTTTTTAAAATCCGCTTCGTGTCGAGATGTTTTTGCACGCTTATCAGTGTTCCACCAGCTCGATGTTTGATGATTCCTGATTCATTATACCACAGTGTATCCTTTGTATTCTCAGGAACAGTGTTTTATATATTCTCTTTTCTATTATATGTCCGTAATGTATTTTTATTTGCTCTCTCTCGAGTCGCTCGCGAATTTCGCGTGCCACGCGGTTCGGACTTAGATTTTTTCACAATTATTGTTAATGCTTTTTTTGCAAAATTTTCTAATTGTGTTAGAGTTAGGTGTCAGCGGAGTACCACTCCTGCAGTGTTTCTTCTTTCTTTTGAGAGTAGTCTTCCTGTTGGGTGGTTCCCGGTCGACCTTCTGGGGTCTTTGTTTCTGTCACCTTTCTCTCTTCTTTGGGGGTGTTCTGTTTTCTCATCTCCACTTCTCTGCTCCTCTCACCTCTATCATGCCCAGGACAATTCCCTGTGGGCAATGTCTGCTGCCAAAGCATGTGGACGATGTACATTTGTCTTGTTCCTCCTGTAATGGGTGTTCGGCCGAGCGGCCGTGTGGTGTCTGTGGAACATGGTCTTCCACCTTCTGGGCGTCAGTAAACCGTGTCGTTCGTTCTCGTGGCCGTGCCTCCCGCTCCCACGGAAAAGGAGAACGTGGTCGTTCGGGGCCTCCCGAGTCGACTTTGTCTGGTGAGAGTTATTCCTCCTCCGTGGGGGATGTGCAGTCTTTTCCTGTGGTGGATACTGCGGGAGCCGTTGAGTGTTCTGGTGTAGAGATGCCTGGTTCCGGGACTACGGTTCCCCTCCAGTCGACATCTGAGGCTGTCACTAGGGTTGTGACTCCTCCTTCGGAGCCGAGCCGGTGTGCTCTCTCCACTTTTTCACCAGCCTCAACGACTCTCGACGTATCTACTACTGCTGCTGGCCCGTCTGCTTCGTTATCTGTTTCAGCCGGCCTCGGCTTTTCGCTGCAGGGGACTGCAGGACTGTCCGATACTGTAGACGTGGGATATCGGCCACAGCCTTCCCTGACTTCAACTCGGCGAAGTCGGAAGGGGCTGCCGGCCGAGCCCATCGCTGTGGTCTCTTCGCCGTCGAGCACCACAGTTGTGTCTTTGGATTCGGATGTTCGTAGTGGAAACACTATGAACTCCGTGGCGTTTCCGTCTACTCACTCTGGTCACACGACCAGTTTTGGAGGACCAACGCCTTTTGTGCAGCCTGGACCTTCTGCCCCGCAGAGGTCCGCGGTGACTCTCATGAGTTCTCGCAATATTGATCCTCGGGGTGCATCGTACCCCTATACACGTCTGCCTTCAGATGTTTCGGCTGCCGCCCGTCGTCCCGCGTCGGGTGTTTTGGAGGATCGTGACCCTTCGCTGGTTAAGAGGGTCAGAGGTGAAGCCACTTTGTCGGTTCGCTCCCCTGTCGAACCGGTCGGTACAGGCAGTGAGCTTAGGGAGGCCCTCTCCTTACTCACTCAGGTTCTTTCTAAGAGCCTTCCTGTTGCTTCCAGCGAGGCTATGGGTGGTTTCCAGGCGCCTCCTTTGGCGCCGCCTCCTGGGATTGGAAACAGGCCGGTTTCCGATTCCTCTGGTGTCCCGATACCATGGGAGGCGTCGGCTGGTTTGCCCACCCACGATGGGCTATGTGTCTTCCGACTCTGGGGAGGAGTCCGACATGCTTGAGGTCGAGGGCCAGCAGTCTTCGGACTTGGGGGCGGCTCTTGACTTTGTGTTTAGGTTTCTGCCTGAGCTCAAACCTGCTAACCAGCCGACAGTGTCAGCCTGGCCGCGATCATCGGTCGCGCGCCAACAGCCTATGGAGCAACCTGCTTCTGGGCGCCTTCGACCGTGCCAGTCGGTACAGGTGGTTGAGGCTTTTTCAGCATTGGATGCCAAGCTGAATTACAAGGCTTTTTGAAGACTTCGTTCTTCACCAGGGTTGACACCTTTTTGCCTCCTGTGCGTTATCGTTCCTACGATTCCGCCAATCCGTCAGTCTGCCAGGCTTTGACGGTTCTGGATCAGGACTCCACTTCCCTCGGGCTTTCCAAGCCCAAGTCTGCCGTCATTCCAATGACGACTCTGGAGTCCACGTTGGGCTTATCTAGAGAGATGCTTGGCATGCTTTCTCTCTCAGATCACGTCGTCTCAGCTTTGGCTGCTTATCTGCCTCCAGATAAGTTTGACGAGGTACAGGCTCCTTTGCGTGTGCTGTCCAAGGCGCTTATGCACAGGACGATCCCTTCCCGAGGAGCAGCGTGCTACTCTTCGATCTGCTTCTTTGGCAGGTCCGCAACTTTTCCATGGTTCCGTGTCGACGGTCCGGGATGACGTCCTACGTCATTCCAAAGATCAGCTGCTGTTTCGTCAGCTTGATCAGCCTTCTCGGGGAGGCAAGGGCCGTTCCAAGCCTAACAAGTACCCTTCTGCTTCCTCTGTGAAGCAAAAGGCTGGTCCTTCTGCCGCCGCCTCTACTTCTTACTCACGGGGTAAAGGTAGGGGTCGGCAGAATCGAGGGAAGTCTCAGGATTCTTCATTTAGCAGAGGAGGTGGTTTCTCCTCTCGCGGGCCTCGTCGGGGCTCGAAATGAAGGTCCTCACCTCGACTCGTCCCAGGTTGGAGGAAGGATAGCAGAGTTCGCAGACCATTGGACCACCATCACATCCGATCCATGGGTGTTAGATGTTGTTCGGTCCGGGCTGCGCATATCCTTCCGACGGCACCCCACTCTGTCAAGGGTGCCTCTTCCAACCACAGTTCCTTCAGACGTTTTACGTCGGGAACTTTTGTCCACGGAGATTGCCAATCTCCTGGCAAAGGGGGCGATCGAGGTCGTCAAGAACGTTCAGTCAGTGGGTTTCTATTCCCGCCTGTTCTTGGTGCCGAAGAAGGACGGCCGACTCCGACCGGTTATCGATCTGAGTATCCTGAACCAGTCTATCATTGCTCCCAAGTTCAGCATGGAGACTTTCAGGTCGGTCCGCCAATCCATTCACCAGGGAGATTTCGCAGCCAGCATCGACCTGCGAGACGCTTACTTCCACGTTCCGATGCATCGGGCGTCACGGAAGTATCTAAGGTTCGCTTTTCTGGGGCGAGTTTACCAGTTCAAGGCCATGCCTTTCGGCCTCAACCTGGCTCCTTGGGCCTTCACCAGACTGATGTCGCATGTGATAGCGTTCCATCGCACACAGTCCAGGGTGACTACTTCGGCATATCTGGACGATATCCTCCAGAGGCATTGCAATGCTGCCTTACTGGAATCGGATGTCGCCACTCTGTTGAGCTTGCTCACGTCGCTAGGATTCAGAGTCAACGAGGAGAAGTCGGACCTGGTCCCTTCTCAGTTGTTTTGTCATCTGGGGATGTCTTTCCAAACCAAATTCAATTTGGTGGCTGTTCCCCAGGCCAAGGCTGTGATTCTCTCAGCTTTTGCTCTGACTCTGTCCCAGTCCAGGTCCGCGACCGCTCGGAGTTTTCTCCGGCTGATCGGTCTCTGCGGTTCGGTGACGGATCTCATTCCTTTCGGTCGGCTGCGTGTCAGACCTCTCCAACACTTTCTGCTCAGTCGTTGGAGACCGAATGTAGATTCTCTGGATCAGGTGCTTCCGTTTCCGGACTCTCTGTATCCTCACCTTCTTCCCTGGACAGATGTTCAGTGGATTACGCAGGGTGTTCCGCTGGACTTACCCACGTCCGATCGCGTTCTGACGGCAGATGCCAGCGATCTCGGATGGGGTGCGACGTTGGATCCTCTCGGTCTTTCCCTACACGGGATGTGGGACCAGGATCAAGCAGCTCTACACATCAACCAGAAGGAGCTTCTTGCTCTTCTTCTGAGTTTCAGGCAATGGATCCCTCACCTGTCGAATCGCCAGGTCCTTCTACTATCCGACAATTCGACAGTGGTTGCTTACATTCGGAACCAGGGCGGCACGCACTCGCTTCCGATGTACGAGTTAGCTCGGGATCTTTTATTGCTCGCTCAGGATGTTCACGCCGGAGTGGCTGTTCGTCACATTCCCGGTCGTCTGAACGTCCTAGCCGACTCCCTGTCCCGACAGGGCAGGGTTATTTCCACCGAGTGGATGCTTCCCAGGGCAGTGTTCCAGTCGCTTTGCGATCTCTGGGGACGTCCCCACATCGACCTCTTTGCGACTCGTTGGAACCATCAGGTGGACACTTTCGTGTCCCCGTGTCCAGATCCTCTGGCTTTTGCCGTGGACGCTCTGTCACTCGATTGGAACGGTCTAGTCGGCTACGCCTTCCCGCCGGTTCCGATTCTTCCTCAGGTTCTCGCCAAAATTCGAACCTGCAGTTGTCGAATCATTCTGATCGCTCCCCTGTCGCCTCAGCGGGTGTGGATCAATCAGCTCCGCTCGCTGATGGCGGCGGTTCCGGCACGTCTCCCGCTACGTCGCTACCTTCTTTGTCAAGGTCGCCCGAGGAGGTTTCACGTCGACCCGACTTCATTGTGCCTTCACGCATATCTTTTGTCAGGCCCTGTCTCCTCCGTAGAGGTTTTTCGAGACGAGCAGTGGAGTGCATTTCTTCTTCAAGGAGGCACTCCACTGGGTTAGCTTATGCAGCTAAATGGAAGGTCTTCTGTCGATGGTGTGCTGATCACTCTGTTGATTATGCCAATCCTTCGATTTCACAGATTGCGGAGTTTCTGGTATATCTGTTTGATTCTCGGGGTCTCCAGCCTGTTACCATCAAGGGTTACAGGTCTATGCTTTCAGAGACTTTTTCTTATGTGGGGAAGCGTCGTATCGGCACCAATCCTTACCTCTCCAAGCTTGTTCGGCACTTTTCTTTGAAAAGGCCTCGGACTTTGCAGCTTACTCCACGATGGAATCTTTCGTGGATGCTGCTTTGCTTGAGGGGGGGGGGGGGGGGGGGGCGCCGTTCGAACCTTTATCCCAGGTGGATATGCAATTTCTCACATGTAAGACGGCTTTTCTGATGGCATTTGCTTCGGCCAGACGGGTTAGTGAGCTTCACGCCCTCTCGGTTGACCCGGCCTTTTTTAGGAGCTCTCCCAACAGTGTTACTTTTACCACTGATTGCTCCTTTTTGGCTAAGAATCAGTTACCAGATACTACTCCTCCTCCTATCTGTATCAGGGCTCTTCCCTCTGTTGAGGGTACTCGCCCTTTGCTCTGTCCGGTCCGTGCTATTCGCATTTATCTTGATCGCACACGCTTCATACGGAAAGGCAGAAAACGGTTTTTTCTGCCTCTCATTCCGGGTCGACAGAAGATCTCTCCTCAATCCATTTCTCGATGGATTTGTCTTGCTATTCGTACGGCTTATAGTCGTTTAGCAGCTGGCGATTGTATTACCAATCGTATTTCTGCCCACGAGGTGCGGGCACTGTCTACCTCTTGGGCTTATTCTAACTCCGTCAAGTTGTCGGATGTTCTGCAGGCAGCCTACTGGAGAAATGCTTCTACTTTCTCCACCTTTTATTTACGCCAGTTGCAGGAGCAGTCGGAGGACCTTTTTGCCCTGGGTCCTCTTTCTTCTGCTCAGGCTGTTGTCTGCCATAGCCATTAGGCTTCTTGAAGGTCAGTTTCAGCCTTGTGCTGTTACTGCCCTTTTTCTGTCTGTGTGTCACACAGGCTCATATGTCTCTTTTCATTGTCCTTTACCAATGATTGCGACATTATGGTTGATAAGCCTCGGGACCTCTTCCATCTACTTCACGGTTCCAGTGCACTAGGGTTATGTGGGGGTTGGTTATGCGATTCCCTCCAGCCTTTTGTCTATTCAGCCTGTAGTAAACAATTGTGAGTAGGTTGATAAGAAATATAAATTTTATAGTAAATTTCCTTTCTTATTATACCTACCACAATTGTTTACATGGAGGCCCTCCCGTCTTCTTTACGGGTAAAGAATCTTTCCTCCCCGCTGATCACATAACTCTAACGTTTACGGATTCAAAAAGAATGAGTCTTTAGAGACGGTATATGCGCACTGGCAACGGAAGTCGTGGAGTTGTACTTGGGAGAGAGCGTCCCGTACTGGGTCTGCGCCGGTTGCACTCGACCCAGTTTTGGCTTATTTTTATTGGTGCTTTTGCACCACTTTTCTTTCCCAACTTGCTTGGGAAAGACAAAAAGAGAGAGTATTTTATCCGAGTTAGGGACTTCCACTGTAGTGCAAGCCTGTAGTAAACAATTGTTGTAGGTATAATAAGAAAGGAAATTTACTATAAAATTTAGATATCTATCAAATCTTGTATTGGATGATGTAAGGCCGAAGAGGTCTATAAACAAGGGGAATTTGGTGATTGTAATGGTAATTTTTTGACAAATTACAAGATTTTTTAATCAGTTAACCTGAGTTTACTCTATAACCTAACTGGGTATGCTGAATGGTTTTGTGTTTGAAAAAATATATCCAATTAAAAGGGTTATTCATTTAAGGGATATGCAGTTAAGTGGGCTCCACTGTATTCAATTGAAATGAATGAAATAAGCAGCAAGAGTTAATTGAATGGATTGTTCTTTGGTCTGCTGTAAACTATTGGAGACATTGTAATAGTATTCACAGCAAAAAAAAAAAAACAAAAAAAAAAAAAAGCTGACGATTCTCCTGGTTTTATTTTTACTTAGAGGAAATATTTATTTCCATAGTTTATGGGGCGCACCATGGCATTTGGCTGCACATTTCGACTACGACTGTTCTCATTTTGCAGGCGAACAATCAGTCGTTCCCTAGGTAACGGGCTGCCCTCGTACGCTCAGGTACATGCTCATCATGCTTCCTGGGAATTTTCCCACTGCATGTTCAGCGCGTGCAACAGGTGTCGCTCTTCCCTGTTACTCAACTAAGGTCAAGACCTTTTACAGCCAATCAGCTTTCGTCATCAGTCCTTTGTTTCATTGTGCTTCATTGGTAATTCACCTCAACAAGCTCTTCGTCGTTCTTAATTTCATTTTCTCACCCTCCGCCCCACACCTTTACCATCAGTATGTCACCGGAAAGATGGGGCTTCCTATGTGCTGGTTCGGGGGGCATCTTCTGTTCCTCCATCCAGCTCCGCTCAGTTACCATCAGGGATGGATGTCAGGGCTCTCCAAGGCCTGGTTCCAGACTCGGAACCAAGCATCGGAGCCTACTGACATGCATTTCTGACTTCAACTGCATCAAGCAGTACTTATATAAGCTCCGAGCAATTAAACGACTAGACCGAAACAACGGGAGCCCCATTTTCTCCCAACTACTCATATGTATGTATTCAGGTGTGTATCTCGCAGCACCACAATCAGCCGGGTGTAAACGTTACAGTACCTCTTCATGTAAATATGTATATGTTTATTCGCTGAGTGTATTAATATGATCCAGGGGTGCATCACTGCAGCACCCGCAGTTGCAACAGGCTCCCCCTCATGCGGGTGCATCCTTGCAGCACCTACTGCAGCTCTTCATCCATCCTTGCACAGACCATTGGGGTGCGTATATCGCAACATCCTATTCAGCATATAAAGTTGTTTTGTATACTCTGCCGTATCATCTTCACACAATAAACAGGGACTGCGTTTTGTTATGAGTGCCCCATAAACATATATTTTTGCTGTCAATAGTTAACAGCAAATCAATGAACAGTTTATTTTTTCCAATATTTCATACTTTCAATATGACTTAATTAAATGTCACACTGTGTCAACTCCATGGAAAAAGTAAAATTTAAGGGGGTTTAGACACCCCCCCCCCCTCCCAGAAATCAAGACGTTTCAAGGGCCGTGGAATTTATTTTTTACAATTCTGGGATTTTTTTCCCATTATTCCAGTATGCGTGAGAAGCTGTTATGGACAACTAGAAATTTGAAGTTGAGTCAACTTGCCCATGGAGGAAAATGGTAGATGCCTGGGTAACCCAACCCAACCTCCCCATCCCCTATCTGCCATCCGGACATGTGCCACTTCAACATTTGAACCCCTGTCACCTGCACATGGATATGAGCACCCCCCCCCCCCTCCCCCACAGGTTATATCTTTACTTCTGGATATCTGCCCCCGCCCCACTCACGCGGAAAAAAACCCAGTCTCACCTGTCCAGCACCGCTTCCCCGTCAACAGCTTCTAAAATAGTTGCACTAAGAAAGAAAACAAAATGTGGGGCCGAAAAGTCTATTCACAGTTCTGTTGATAATTCGAAGTGTGAAGTAAGCTGACAGTTGAGACAATTTGGGAAAGTTTTCTCCAATTCACATGATCCACATCTACACCTATGCTACATGCCATGCCCAAACATAATTTGAAATCTCAAACTAGCAGCTAGCTGCCAGTTCAAAGTGACCATCGCCTATTCTGTCAAAAACATCGTATCTTGATTTTCAAAAGTATAATTTTTATTCGTTAAATTATTAATCTATCTCTGGCGTTCATGTAGCACAATACATGCCACGTCGCCTGAATTCTGGAATGTTCAATGTCACTTTATAACACTTTTTGTGGGACTTTTGATTTTGAAATGTTGACATCTCTGTTCGAATGTAACAAAAAGCAATTCCAATAAGGCATGATGCACACAAGTTAATCGCATGAAAAAACCACCTCGTGTCAATTTTAAAGCTCAAAGATTGTGCATTATTCTCGTAATTTGCCGAAAAAATTTGTGGATACAGAAGAATTGAAGATTAAGTTTGCTATCAGCTGTCCATGCTGAAATGTTCATGAGCATGAAAGAGTATAACACTCACGTTCTGGTAGATTAGCATTTAACATAAATGAACAGTCAGCTGCCAGATTCCCGAAACCTCCTACAGTTTATTCGCAAAATTAAATTCCAAGTAGCATTGTGTGGTCCAATGATATGGAGAAAAGAATATTCATGAAGAAGTCTTTATTTTTTTATCCATACAATGTAATTCACCATCCAATGTTGAGGCCATTGGATAGATATCTTAGCCCCTCCCCACATTTTTACTTACATCATAAAAAGTTCCCCCCGTGGGAACCCCGTGGAGTGAAGCGATATTTGTGTTCTGTTGTAAACAAGCTCTGTATTACTGATAAAATAGGACGCAGTCACCAATGCTTGGGGTGGAAGTCCTCTAAAATGGGTATAAACGATTGGCTAAACTTTATCTTATCTCCATGCATGTTGTGGTCGTCACGATTAACCATTCTGCACAAATATGTGACCTTTAACACCAATAAATAAATCTTTAAAAAGTTGGAAACTGGAAGATCAAGTTGGAATCTTTTCCCTCCTATTCTCCTTCAATAATCGTGGCAGTTTGTCTTCGGGAAGTCATTACTTTTGAGAAATCAACGAAGGTGAGAGTTTGGATTCCCAATGACAGCGACTAAAGTGGACAATATATATAAAATAAGAACAAGAAGAAATGAAAAAGACCTATTCTTTAATTGAACCAGTGAACGTGTTTGTGCTTTATATATATAGTAAGTTCTACATTTCGATTCTTATATGAAGTATGGACCAGAGGCGAATGATGTATCAAATGTTTGAGACACACAACCTGGGCGGACAATCATTATATGTAGTAGGTATAGTGTTCTCACTCGCTTCGATGCAAATATGCAGGGAAAACACACGAACGTTGAGGGTGGGTATCGAAATCGATTGACTTTCTGGGGTTTTAAAGACACTTTCAATAACTGAAGTCATGGGGAGGCAGGTTACCCAGGGAGAACAGCCGAACAACAGCGAGTGCTACTTCTCGCGGACTTTCCAACTTACTATCCGCACACGTTAAGGGTTAACATTTCTTAATGGCATATCTGCCGTTGACGTGCAATAGACTACATCACCGTCCTGCCACACATAAAAATACACTGTTGAAAAACTCAACAGTCTACGGTTTTTATCTGTACAACCATAAGTCGCAATACCTGGAAAGACTCTACCGCTCAAAAGATAAATCCAATTGCCTGGCAAACTTCCCAAATCTCCATCGATGTCTGCTCTCCGCAGCAATCTTATTTGAGACTTGACTGTTCAGCTCACCTGACTGAAAGTTAGGATGATCTTTTGTGATCACTCACCGTCCGTCGTCTGTCGTTTGTGAACATGTCGTTTGCACCTTCACCTCCAAAATCGCCGAACTGATTTCAGTTAGATTTGAGGTGATTGCTTATTCTGACACCGCATATTGTTTCTTGTCCAACTCAACTTGGCTATCCCCATGGGGAGGGGATGGGGGAAATGCTCAAATTTTCTTCTAAATAATATTCTCATGAACCAGCGTTACCAGTGGGTACAATGACTTGACATTTGCTATGGCGCTTCCTTTTGAGGTGTAGAATCAAGTTCGTGGAGCAATATTTGCTTTTGTAAAGGGAGCGGCAAGATTTTTGGACCCGACCGAAAATTTCTTATCAACCTACTCACAATTGTTTACTACAGGCTTGCACTACAGTGGAAGTCCCTAACTCGGATAAAATACTCTCTATTTTTGTCTTTCCCAAGCAAGTTGGGAAAGAAAGTGGTGCAAAAGCACCAATAAAAATAAGCCAAAACTGGGTCGAGTGCAACCGGCGCAGACCCAGTACGGGACGCTCTCTCCCAAGTACAACTCCACGACTTCCGTTGCCAGTGCGCATATACCGTCTCTAAAGACTCATTCTTTTTAAAATCCGCTTCGTGTCGAGATGTTTTTGCACGCTTATCAGTGTTCCACCAGCTCGATGTTTGATGATTCCTGATTCATTATACCACAGTGTATCCTTTGTATTCTCAGGAACAGTGTTTTATATATTCTCTTTTCTATTATATGTCCATAATGTATTTTTATTTGCTCTCTCTCGAGTCGCTCGCGAATTTCGCGTGCCACGCGGTTCGGACTTAGATTTTTTCACAATTATTGTTAATGCTTTTTTTGCAAAATTTTCTAATTGTGTTAGAGTTAGGTGTCAGCAGGGTTCCACTCCTGCAGTGTTTCTTCTTTCTTTTGAGAGTAGTCTTCCTGTTGGGTGGTTCCCGGTCGACCTTCTGGGGTCTTTGTTTCTGTCACCTTTCTCTCTTCTTTGGGGGTGTTCTGTTTTCTCATCTCCACTTCTCTGCTCCTCTCACCTCTATCATGCCCAGGACAATTCCCTGTGGGCAATGTCTGCTGCCAAAGCATGTGGACGATGTACATTTGTCTTGTTCCTCCTGCAATGGGTGTTCGGCCGAGCGGCCGTGTGGTGTCTGTGGAACATGGTCTTCCACCTTCTGGGCGTCAGTAAACCGTGTCGTTCGTTCTCGTGGCCGTGCCTCCCGCTCCCGCGGGAAAGGAGAACGTGGTCGTTCGGGGCTTCCCGAGTCGACTTTGTCTGGTGAGAGTTATTCCTCCTCCGTGGGGGATGTGCAGTCTTTTCCTGTGGTGGATACTGCGGGAGCCGTTGAGTGTTCTGGTGTAGAGATGCCTGGCTCCGGGACTACGGTCCCCCTCCAGTCGACATCTGAGGCTGTCACTAGGGTTGTGACTCCTCCTTCGGAGCCGAGCCGGTGTGCTCTCTCCACTTTTTCACCAGCCTCAACGACTCTCGACGTATCTACTACTGCTGCTGGCCCGTCTGCTTCGTTATCTGTTTCAGCCGGCCTCGGCTTTTCGCTGCAGGGGACTGCAGGACTGTCCGATACTGTAGACGTGGGATATCGGCCTCAGCCTTCCCTGACTTCAACTCGGCGAAGTCGGAAGGGGCTGCCGGCCGAGCCCATCGCTGTGGTCTCTTCGCCGTCGAGCACCACAGTTGTGTCTTTGGATTCGGATGTTCGTAGTGGAAACACTATGAACTCCGTGGCGTTTCCGTCTACTCACTCTGGTCACACGACCAGTTTTGGGGGACCAACGCCTTTTGTGCAGCCTGGACCTTCTGCCCCGCAGAGGTCCGCGGTGACTCTCATGAGTTCTCGCAATATTGATCCTCGGGGTGCATCGTACCCCTATACACGTCTGCCTTCAGATGTTTCGGCTGCCGCCCGTCGTCCCGCGTCGGGTGTTTTGGAGGATCGTGACCCTTCGCTGGTTAAGAGGGTCAGAGGTGAAGCCACTTTGCCGGTTCGCTTCCCTGTCGAACCGGTCGGTACAGGCAGTGACCTTAGGGAAGCCCTCTCCTTACTCACTCAGGTTCTTTCTAAGAGCCTTCCTGTTGCTTCCAGCGAGGCTATGGGTGGTTTCTCCTCCTTTGGCGCCGCCTCCCGGGATTGGAAACAGGCCGGTTTCCGATTCCTCTGGTGTCCCGACACCATGGGAGGCGTCGGCTGGTTTGCCCACGATGGGCTATGTGTCTTCCGACTCTGGGGAGGAGTCCGACATGCTTGAGGTCGAGGTCCAGCAGTCTTCGGACTTGGGGGCGGCTCTTGACTTTGTGTTTGGGTTTCTGCCTGAGCTCAAACCTGCTAACCAGCCGACAGTGTCAGCCTGGCCGCGATCATCGGTCGCGCGCCAACAGCCTATGAAGCAACCTGCTTCTGGGCGCCTTCGACCGTGCCAGTCGGTACAGGTGGTTGAGGCTTTTTCAGCATTGGATGCCAAGCTGAATTCCAAAGCTTTGAAGACTTCGTTCTTCACCAGGGTTGACACCTTTTTGCCTCCTGTGCGTTATCGTTCCTACGATTCCGCCAATCTGTCAGTCTGCCAGACTTTGACGGTTCTGGATCAGGACTCCACTTCCCTCGGGCTTTCCAAGCCCCAGTCTGCCGTCATTCCAATGACGACTCTGGAGTCCACGTTGGGCTTATCTAGAGAGATGCTTGGCATGCTTTCTCTCTCAGATCACGTCGTCTCAGCTTTGGCTGCTTATCTGCCTCCAGATAAGTTTGACGAGGTACAGGCTCCTTTGCGTGTGCTGTCCAAGGCGCTTATGCACCTTACTCACACGCATGCCTGTAACACGGCCAATTTGGAATTAGTTCGAAGGGACGCTGTGCTGGACACAGGACGATCCCTTCCCGAGGAGCAGCGTGCTACTCTTCGATCTGCTTCTTTGGCAGGTCCGCAACGTTTCCATGGTTCCGTGTCGACGGTCCGGGATGACGTCCTACGTCATTCCAAAGATCAGCTGCTGTTTCGTCAGCTTGATCAGCCTTCTCGGGGAGGCAAGGGCCGTTCCAAGCCTAACAAGTACCCTTCTGCTTCCTCTGTGAAGCAAAAGGCTGGTCCTTCTGCCGCCGCCTCTACTTCTTACTCACGGGGTAAAGGTAGGGGTCGGCAGAATCGAGGGAAGTCTCAGGATTCTTCATTTAGCAGAGGAGGTGGTTTCTCCTCTCGCGGGCCTCGTCGGGGCTCGAAATGAAGGTCCTCACCTCGACTCGTCCCAAGGTGGAGGAAGGATAGCAGAGTTCGCAGACCATTGGACCACCATCACATCCGATCCATGGGTGTTAGATGTTGTTCGGTCCGGGCTGCGCATATCCTTCCAACGGCACCCCACTCTGTCAAGGGTGCCTCTTCCAACCACAGTTCCTTCAGACGTTTTACGTCGGGAACTTTTGTCCACGGAGATTGCCAATCTCCTGGCAAAGGGGGCGATCGAGGTCGTCAAGAACGTTCAGTCAGTGGGTTTCTATTCCCGCCTGTTCTTGGTGCCGAAGAAGGACGGCCGACTCCGACCGGTTATCGATCTGAGTATCCTGAACCAGTCTATCATTGCTCCCAAGTTCAGCATGGAGACTTTCAGGTCGGTCCGCCAATCCATTCACCAGGGAGATTTCGTAGCCAGCATCGACCTGCGAGACGCTTACTTCCACGTTCCGATGCATCGGGCGTCACGGAAGTATCTCAGGTTCGCTTTTTTGGGGCGAGTTTACCAGTTCAAGGCCATGCCTTTCGGCCTCAACCTGGCTCCTTGGGCGTTCACCAGACTGATGTCGCATGTGATAGCGTTCCATCGCACACAGTCCAGGGTGTCTACTTCGGCATATCTGGACGATATCCTCCAGAGGCATTCCAATGCTGCCTTACTGGAATCGGATGTCGCCACTCTGTTGAGCTTGCTCACGTCGCTAGGATTCAGAGTCAACGAGGAGAAGTCGGACCTGGTCCCTTCTCAGTCGTTTTGTCATCTGGGGATGTCTTTCCAAACCAAATTCAATTTGGTGGCTGTTCCCCAGGCCAAGGCTGTGATTCTCTCAGCTTTTGCTCTGACTCTGTCCCAGTCCAGGTCCGCGACCGCTCGGAGTTTTCTCCGGCTGTTCGGTCTCTGCGGTTCGGTGGCGGATCTCATTCCTTTAGGTCGGCTGCGTGTCAGACCTCTCCAACACTTTCTGCTCAGTCGTTGGAGACCGAATGTAGATTCTCTGGATCAGGTGCTTCCGTTTCCGGACTCTCTGTATCCTCACCTTCTTCCCTGGACAGATGTTCAGTGGATTACGCAGGGTGTTCCGCTGGACTTACCCACGTCCGATTGCGTTCTGACGGCAGATGCCAGCGATCTCGGATGGGGTGCGACGTTGGATCCTCTCGGTCTTTCCCTACACGGGATGTGGGACCAGGATCAAGCAGCTCTACACATCAACCAGAAGGAGCTTCTTGCTCTTCTTCTGAGTTTCAGGCAGTGGATCCCTCGCCTGTCGAATCGCCAGGTCCTTCTACTATCCGACAATTCGACAGTGGTTGCTTACATTCGGAACCAGGGCGGCACGCACTCGCTTCCGATGTACGAGTTAGCTCTGGATCTTTTACTGCTCGCTCAGGATGTTCACGCCGGAGTGGTTGTTCGTCACATTCCCGGTCGTCTGAACGTCCTAGCCGACTCCCTGTCCCGACAGGGCAGGGTTATTTCCACCGAGTGGATGCTTCACAGGGCAGTGTTCCAGTCGCTTTGCGATCTCTGGGGACGTCCCCACATCGACCTCTTTGCGACTCGTTGGAACCATCAGGTGGACACTTTCGTGTCCCCGTGTCCAGATCCTCTGGCTTTTGCCGTGGACGCTCTGTCACTCGATTGGAACGGTCTAGTCGGCTACGCCTTCCCGCCGGTTCCGATTCTTCCTCAGGTTCTCGCCAAAATTCGAACCTGCAGTTGTCGAATCATTCTGATCGCTCCCCTGTCTCCTCAGCGGGTGTGGATCAATCAGCTCCGCTCGCTGATGGCGGCGGTTCCGGCACGTCTCCCGCTACGTCGCGACCTTCTTTGTCAAGGTCGCCCGAGGAGGTTTCACGTCGACCCGACTTCATTGTGCCTTCACGCATATCTTTTGTCAGGTCCTGTCTCCTCCGTAGAGGTTTTTCGAGACGAGCAGTGGAGTGCATTTCTTCTTCAAGGGGGCACTCCACTGGTTTAGCTTATGCAGCTAAATGGAAGGTCTTCTGTCGATGGTGTGCTGATCACTCTGTTGATTATGCCAATCCTTCGATTTCACAGATTGCGGAGTTTCTGGTATATCTGTTTGATTCTCGGGGTCTCCAGCCTGTTACCATCAAGGGTTACAGGTCTATGCTTTCAGAGACTTTTTCTTATGTGGGGAAGCGTCGTATCGGCACTAATCCTTACCTCTCCAAGCTTGTTCGGCACTTTTCTTTGAAAAGGCCTCGGACTTTGCAGCTTACTCCACGATGGAATCTTTCGTGGGTGCTGCTTTGCTTGGGGGGGGGGGGGGGGGGGGCGTTCGAACCTTTATCCCATGTGGATATGCAATTTCTCACATATAAGACGGCTTTTCTGATGGCATTTGCTTCGGCCAGACGGGTTAGTGAGCTTCACGCCCTCTAGGTTGACCCGGCCTTTTTTAGGAGCTCTCCCAACAGTGTTACTTTTACCACTGATTGCTCCTTTTTGGCTAAGAATCAGTTACCAGATACGACTCCTCCTCCTATCTGTATCAGGGCTCTTCCCTCTGTTGAGGGTACTCGCCCTTTGCTCTGTCCGGTCCGTGCTATTCGCATTTATCTTGATCGGACACGCTTCATACGGAAAGGCAGAAAACGGTTTTTTCTGTCTCTCATTCCGGGTCGACAGAAGATCTCTCCTCAATCCATTTCTCGATGGATTTGTCTTGCTATTCGTACGGCTTATAGTCGTTTAGCAGCTGGCGATTGTATTACCAATCGTATTTCTGCCCACGAGGTGCGGGCACTGTCTACCTCTTGGGCTTATTCTAACTCCGTCAAGTTGTCGGATGTTATGAAGGCAGCCTACTGGAGAAATGCTTCTACTTTCTCCACCTTTTATTTACGCCAGTTGCAGGAGCAGTCAGAGGACCTTTTTGCCCTGGGTCCTCTTTCTTCTGCTCAGGCTGTTGTCTGCCATAGCCATTAGGCTTCTTGAAGGTCAGTTTCAGTCTTGTGCTGTTACTGCCCTTTTTCTGTCTGTGTGTCACACAGGCTCATATGTCTCTTTTCATTGTCCTTTACCAATGATTGCGACATTATGGTTGATAAGCCTCGGGACCTCTTCCATCTACTTCACGGTTCCAGTGCACTAGGGTTATGTGGGGGTTGGTTATGCGATTCCCTCCAGCCTTTTGTCTATTCAGCCTGTAGTAAACAATTGTGAGTAGGTTGATAAGAAATCTAAATTTTATAGTAAATTTCCTTTCTTATTATACCTACCACAATTGTTTACATGGAGGCCCTCCCGTCTTCTTTACGGGTAAAGAATCTTTCCTCCCCGCTGATCACATAACTCTAACGTTTACGGATTCAAAAAGAATGAGTCTTTAGAGACGGTATATGCGCACTGGCAACGGAAGTCGTGGAGTTGTACTTGGGAGAGAGCGTCCCGTACTGGGTCTGCGCCGGTTGCACTCGACCCAGTTTTGGCTTATTTTTATTGGTGCATTTGCACCACTTTTTTTTCCCAACTTGCTTGGGAAAGACAAAAATAGAGAGTATTTTATCCGAGTTAGGGACTTCCACTGTAGTGCAAGCCTGTAGTAAACAATTGTGGTAGGTATAATAAGAAAGGAAATTTACTATAAAATTTAGATTTCTATTTTCTGAACCGATGGTCCGTTTGAACCAAATTTGGTATGTGGTATTATTGAGTCATAAGTACTTGGATTTGTGCCAAAAATTCATGTGTCCCCGTGGGATCCCCAGGATCTAAAAATAGAAATATTTTCAAACGCCCATAATTTCCAAACCACACAGAATAGAGAACTGATATTTGGTATTAAGCATCTTAGGACCGGTAGAATGGGAAAAAATGCCATCGGTTGTGTCAGGATGTTCTGTCGGGGAGGGGGGGGGGGGGGGTCGAAAAAATGCTGAGTCGGCATATTTGCAAAAATTAAAAAAAATTGTTCTCGAGAACCACTGATATTTGGTATACAGCATGCGGGGGGTTAACAAACTTGTATCTGACCCCTGATATTTTAATATGTGGTATACAGCATCCTTAGGGGGTTAGATCTAATTTTGTTCAAACCAGTTTCCTGGGTTAATATTTGGGCTCTCTATTGGTGTCCAAATTTTAATTTCGTCCAATAGAAGGAATAATCTTTAAAACTCTTCTTCTCCAGAAACACTAGTTTGAATCTTTTTATATATGGCATACAGAATCCTTACAGGGGTTGGACTCACATTTGTTCAACTCAAGTCCATCGGTTAATAAATGGGCTCTGTATGGGAGCCCGAATTTTAACTTAGTGGGATATGGGAAATAATCTTTAAAGTCATCATCTTCAGATCCACCAGTCAGGATCTTTTTGATATTTCGTATACAGCATTCTTAGGAAGGCAGAACTAAGTTTGTTCAAACCAAGTCCCTGGGTTAATATTTGCTCTCCTTATTGGAACCTGAAATATTACTTAGGAATAATCTTCAAAACTCTTTTTCTCCAGAACCACTGGTCGGAGTCTGTTTTATATATGGTATACGACATCCATTGGGGGCCAGATACAAGTTTGTTAAAATTAAGCCCCTTGGATCATATTTGGGCTCAATACAGGCGTCCGAATTTTAACTTAGCGCAATATGGGGAATAATCTTCAAAACTCTTTTTCTCCAGAACCACTGGCCGGAATCTGTTTTATATATGGTATACGGCATCCATTGGTGGTCAGATACAAGTTTGTTAAAATTAAGCCCCTTGGATCATATTTGGGCTCAATACAGGCGTCCGAATTTTAACTTAGCGCAATATGGGGAATAATCTTTAAAAATCTTCTTCAGATTCACAGGTCAGAATCTTTTGATATTTGGTATATAGCATCCTTACGGAGATCAGATCTAAGTTTGTTCAAATCAAGTCTCTGGGTTAATATTTGGGCTCCCTATTGGAACACAAATTTTAACTTACGCCAAAATGTGGAGTAACCTTTAAAAATCTGCTTCTTGAGATACAATCAGAATCTTTTGATATTTGGTTGACAGCATCCTTAGACGGGTCAGATTAATTTTTTTAAAATAAAGTCTCGGGTTATTATTTGTGTTCTCTGGGGGGAGGGGGGGGGGGGGCAAATTTTAACATAGTGCAAAATTGGTAATATCCTCAATCTTCTCCAGAATCACCAATCAGAATCTTTTGATATTTGGTATACTACATCCTTCAAGTTTGTTCAAGGCAAGTCCCAAGGTTGATATTTGGACTCCCTAGTTTTGCATTACTGAAAATCTGGGCATTATTTCTTTGGTACCATCCCAATACCAGAAGAAAATCATCTGACATGTACAACAGAGTTATATATAATTAAATAACTTCATTCCTCTGTTGTGTTAACTAGCCATAGATGTTAATTAAATCCTTCTTTAAACATCTTTGGTCAGCTGAGCGCCTCAGGCCCCATGTTTCCATGTTAGTAGTAGGAGAGCGATGAAACGTGCCCTATTGGGGGGATCTCATGGGGGGATCTCATATGTGACGTCATAGTCACGTGACCTAGTGACGCCATGTTTGGTTGTCATGGTAGCCCGCGTGGGCGACCATCTTATGACGCCATCTCCATATTAATACATGGTCCTAGTGCGCGTGCGCAGCGCGTGTTGTTAGGGTGATACGTGTTTCCGTCGGTCATTTTGTATACTGGAGGCCGACATCTTGGTTTCTATGGTAGCACGTGGCTGCTATGTTACCCAAAGGCTTACAACAAGACAGGGGTATGTTCGGAGGGTGCGTTCCTATGTAGAAGAGTAATTTTCCGATACGTAGAATTACCCAAATATATCCGAAAATCCCTCCAAATCACCAAAATCAACCTTAAACTACCAAAACGGACTTATATCCCCGCATTTTATCGGCTTAGTACGTAGTGCTATAGTACCGAGGGACCCCGGGTGAGTTCGATTGAACTAGAGTAATTTTCTGACTCGGATTTTCCCCCAAACCATCGGATATTTCGTAGAATTACCACAAACAACCCGATAACCCCCCCCCCCCCCCAAATCACCAAAAACAACTTTTATTTGATATGAAGCCTCAGATTGGACTTTTTTCTCCGATAACAGAGGTGTTCGATTGAACTAGAGTAGTTTTCTGGCTCGGATTTCCCCCAGAATCCCTTTTAGGATCGCCATACCATGGATTTTAATAGTAACACGTACTGTTATAGAACCGAGGGGAGCCCTTTCTTTCATTACGTGTGCGCTCCATTTATAGAACCGAGGGGGGCCCTTTCTTTCATTACGTGTGCGCTCCATTTAAAACCCGTCTTCGTCACACCCGGTGCTCACTCTATAAAATACGGGTCCACCACCCGCCTATCGAGGCTAATTTTAAATGAGTGGGAAAACAGACTTCAAACAGAACGCCGACGACATGCATTAACGGATAGCTACGAGTGGTGCAGCGATATAATATAGTTACCATGGTTACGCAATTAAACTCCGCTGGAATCTATAATTATTTCCCCCTAACTTATTTTTTATACGAGAACAAATTATTGGCAAAAGAAAATGAACACCCATCCCTCATTAGGAATTAGACTAATTACGCCAAGTCCGATCACTTCATCACAGTCTGTTGCGGTTTTTATTTTTCTAGGGAGTGTCAGGTAGACAGCCAATCTGGCTATGTCACTTCCCACGGTATGCTGAATACATTGTCTGTAAAACATTTATCTGTAAAACGTTTTTTTATATGTATACCGTAAATAAAGAATCTGAATCTGAATCTGAATCTGAACTCCTGATCGCAAACTCGACCAATAAACAAAAAAATATGTTTGAAAACACAACATTATTCCATTACGTTGACATTACTACGTTCATTTATATTTTTTCTCCAAGAAATGGCCCATTTAAAAGAGCGGATAAATACATTTCTTCCACTTTATCCCCGACCAATGAAACTGAGGTCCGAACTACTCCGTCAAAAAGTTTTATTTTATTCTTTATTGTTTTCCTTACCTGTTGTTTGATTGACTGTTGATGTTCGCTGGCCATACTTCTCCTCCGGATTTGCTATTTAAAACAATCAAAAAATCACGTATGCGTGTATGTGTGTTGGGGGTGTGAATAGGTTTAATTTCTTATTGGTGAGGTAGGGAAGTGGGATAAAAGCCTGTTTTATGTGGGTCGACCATCTCCTGTAGTGCCACCCTTGCCCACGAGCCTCATTCTATAAAATGTTGGTGAACTTGGAGTGAAGCCAACCGGGCATGATTTAAGGCACTCTCAATTGCCGCACACTTGGTGTGATTTTTTCTCAGTTTGAAATACACTATGGGGTGGTGTACATATAGGTGGCAGGGACCGATCAGGACTATTTAAAATACGCTCTAGCCTCGGAGCCTATTTTTTCAATTCATGCGCCAGATTTCAATTTACGGAGTGACACTGCTGTTTGTAACACACACTGCAAGTATGTAATAGCTCTCATCATTTTCATTTAGTACACTATAGCAAACATTAATCTTCACTGTGGTTTCTGATCAAGTCTTGGCTGCCTATTTAGGCAGCCAAGACTTGGTCAGAAACCACAGTGAAGATTAATGCTTGGTAATTAAGACGTGAAGTATTAACTTTAGCACTCTACAACAATGATAAATGATAATCATATATATAATATATGTAAGAGTGTCTCTCTCGATTATCCATCGAAAGAATATCAAAATATGATCTGAGAAGTTACGCGCCAACTGAGAAGCCTATTTCTGAGATTTAAGAGCCAGGTCCTGATGTTTCAGAACCAAATACGCACTGACGCATGCCCAGGTCGGTCCCTGGGTGGGTATACAGAAGTGGAGTCAAAGGAAGAGGTAGTTGCACAACAAATAAACATTATAAAAAGGAATCATGTTAAGAAATTAAGAAGCCTCAACAGCATGGGAATATTGTCTTTATTTCCACTGTAGTGCTTGTATTTGGCCTACTATGCCTTTTCTAGGGGATTGTTACGGTGATCATGGGTATGAATCAGTGGCGTAGCCAGAAGTGTGCTGAGGGGGCACATGCCCCACCCCCAAAAGTGCAAATAGATAGAAAAAAGAGGCTAAATTATTATATTATATGGTACAAGATGTTTTGTTACTCTATTGTTAATTTATTGAGTTTTTCTACCTGGTTTATATTATCGCAAGTGTGTTTTTTCTTGAAAAATAAAATTCCACTTCAAAATACTCTTCTCGTATATGTTGCCCAGAATCTCAAAATAAATGGGCTATGCAGTCATTTTAAATAAATGGTTTCGTGGACCTTCAAATGTATACACCTGAAACCTGTATACAGGACATATTCAGGAACATTTCCCACCCAGTTATCAAACTGTACATATGTGCTTGTCCATATAAGGGGGTGGGGTGGGGTGAGTCTATGGTACCCCAGTCAGAAAAAGGTTATTTTTGACTGTGTATCTTTTCAGCCACATATGCAATTAGAAATTAATTGTTTCATGTTGTTATCAATTTTGTTTATATGTGAAGATATCAAATTGAACTTTGGTGGAGATTTTCCATCCACGGGTTCATTATTTGTATATTATATAAATAACAAATGTCTATGGGGAATTTCAGTGTTAAATCAGTTCGCAATAAGTACTTCGCCATAAATTTATAAAAAAAATTTAAAAAAAATATCAATGGGCATTTTCAGTGTTAAATCAGTTTGCCATATTCCTTCTAGAAAACTATTCACCATATTCCTTCTAATGTCTATGGTAATTTCAGTGTTAAATCAGTTCGGCATACTGCCTTCGCCTCTTACTACTGTTTTCTCCACAGAGAACACTGAAGGCACTCTGGTGAACTGATTTAACACTACCCCCCCCCCCCCCCCCGCCACCCAAAGATGAGTCTTGATGTGCTCTGGGAAACAACAATCACTCATAGAAAGGGTGATGGAACTGTGTCTCTCTTTCTGAGACTTAAGTGTTTTTAGATAAAAAACGTGTAATGTGCTTGAGAAAACTCTTCTGAGAATATGTTGGTCCTGAAAAGGACTACCACGAAGGTAATTTTTGAAGATACTCTTTTTGTGATACCAACACTTTTAAAACCACATGTAGAGGTAAGAAGAATTGGGATAAACCAGATTAACTTGTATCCTGAATGTATGTGAGGGTAAAAAAATCAATAACCTATACTTGGATTTTTTA
This sequence comes from Pictodentalium vernedei, assembly GCA_031216915.1. Lineage (NCBI taxonomy): Eukaryota > Metazoa > Mollusca > Scaphopoda > Dentaliida > Dentaliidae > Pictodentalium > Pictodentalium vernedei. The sequence continues at coordinate 259,032,814 of CM062290.1, read as the reverse complement.
AGAATCCCCATAGAATTCACTCAAATCCGGGTATAGGTTATTGAATTTAACTTCTCATTTTTTTTATATTTTCTTTCAGGTTGCCAATTAAGTTCAGGACACAGATCAGCCTTTTTTACCCGGTACTTCTCTAGTTCATATCCACGAGCTGCCGTCCTTTGCCGTTCTGGTTACTTCTTTGATGTCATCCCTCAAGCTTTCCAAGTACTTCATGAGGTCCGGATATCCAGGTTCCTGATCCAGATGAAGGGGAGCGGCTGGAGTAGGAACCTTCGGAGAGCCAGTTTCCATTTCCGCCTCCGCCACACTGATGATGCCGCCATCCTCCAGTTTGCCCACCATTGGAGAGACAGACAGCTGGGGTTTAGATGGGAGTCACGGGAGTTGGAGGTGGGGAAATGGTAGTGGTTTCCTCTATCTTCTCTTCCACCTTCTCTTCTTTTTGAGGAACTCATCCAGCCGCCGGGCATCACGGCGCCTGGTTGATGGGCTCTTCTTCTTCTTGCTCTTCTTTTCAGGGCCAGGTCAGGTGAGGACCAGTGTGAGAGGGGTTCCTCTCACAAAAGGTGCTACATCTCCCCGAAGAAGGTGTGGTGGTGTTTTCCTCTGCGTCAAACTCCAGCGTCAGATGAACGCTCTTGTCTCTCATCTGGAGAGTCCAGTTGAGAAGGCAAGAAGCGCCCAGAGCTGACAAAGCTTTCTGTAGCTTAATTGGGATGTCCAAACTTGCCATGGTGATTGCTCAGATGATGTTCACACTCTGAAGTCAGAGATGCGAATGATTGCGATCAGATGGATGGATGAGTACATCGAAAGAAATGAACTTGTTGTTACTTGACCCAACACAAGAACTGGTTACACAGGCCCCTTTCGACCCTCGGTGACAGTGTGTGAGTTGGTGTTGGTCTGAGCGTGGCAAAGGAGTAGAAGGGAGGAGGAGGTTTAGCCGCGTTTGTTCTTTTTCCGGTGCTTCTTCCTTGGAGGTGGTTGTGATGGCGATGTTGCTTGGATTTTTTGGATTTCCTGGGCCGCTGTGGTGTGCTTCTCTTCAGGGCAGTATTTTTCCAGTACTTCACGGGTTCTTCTGAGGACTTCTTCTACTGACAAGTTTTCCGAATCTGTCAGGTCCTGGCGTTCCGGCAGTGAAGGAAGGGGAGAGTGAGGGGTGGGAGGTGGTGAAAAAGCAACTTCCAGCTCCACCTCAGTCTCCACTGGACGTTCCTCATCCAACTTTATCGGCTCAGGAGCCGGCAGTTGATTGGGAGTACCAGTGGGACTAGGAGGGGAACTGGCGGCTGCCTCCAGAACCTCCATCGGGCGTCCCTGCGCTTGGTTGACGGACTCTTCTTCTTTTTCCTCTTCTCAGGGCCTCCGTGCCTTTTCGGGATGAGTACATGAAATGTTCACTGCTTTTTATACCCAACACAAACTGTCATTCGGATTAAAATTTCTCCAAAGAACGCTCACTTGCTATTGGATTATAAGACGGGAGAAAATCAATCATTTTCGACGTTTGCAATCACGTCGTTGGAGTAAGTATAAGACTGTCAACTGGAGCTGAATTATTTCGTCGAGAAGAAGATTGGGAAAAAGAATTCTTCGCCGAAGAGGAGATGAGATCGCTCCTTGACAGGGTGAACTTCACCACCAAATTGGCTTCGCATCGGCCCTTCTCAGGGCCCACAATTTTTTTTTAAAAAGAGTACCTTCTTCACATGATACATTGCTCCTTTCCCCAAAAGTGTAAAAGTTAAGTGTGCGATTTTTTATCAAACAAAAAATGTCTAAGTGAGTTCACCCATCTCACGTTGCTTGAACATAAAAGCAAGAATTAAAAAATGTATTTCGCTATGAAAGTCAAGTGTGCAACTTTTTATCAAACAAAAATATCCAACTGACCTCTACCTCCCACGTGGTTGAACATAAGGAAGAAATAATGTATTAAAAAGGGACTGTGTCTCTATGAGACTTGATTTTTGTGAACGTGTGTGCTTCTCTTTTGAATCATTTAGGTGGCCTGAAAAGGGCTTTTTTAAAATTCTGTCAAAGCATTCACTTATCCATTCGCTTCAAATATCTTCCAATTCCATTGAAATGTTCATGTTTCATGTTGGGTAGTGGAGTGGGTGGTTGTTTGATCTGTTCTGTTTTCTCCTCTTCAAAAACCTCAGTTTGTGTATCAGTTGTAATAAGTCATTTACGTGGTTTTTGTCCAGATTTTCACCATTGTGGAATTTGTATTGGATCTCTTCTACCATCTTGAATTCCACTGGTACGATTAGTTTCTCTACTGACAGGACTACTTGGTTGTGACAAGATTTCATTTCTTGTATAGCTTTTAAAATATCCTTCAGTAAACCTTCATTACGATCTGCTGAAGTAGTGGCTGATTCCGATTCCCTCGCTATAGACTTCTATTTCCCATCTTCTGATACTGTATTGCAGGATTAATGCTTATTAAATCGTCAAAGTCTGATAAAAAAATTGAGCTCTGCCATATTTTCATGACTGAACAAATACAATTATCATTTAAGTGGACTGAATGGTTTTTGCGCGCCGGAGGCATGCTGGGACTCTTTGGGGCAAGCCCCTTTCGACCCTCAGTGACTGTTTGTGATCTGATACTTTCATGTCTAGGCGTGTTGAAGGAGGAAAAGGTTCGGATACTCGGCAGTTGTTCCTGACTGGGGTATCACGGGCGTTGGGTTGACTTCGTTGGCTGATGTTGACTGATCCCTCGGGTGAGGACCAGTGTGAGAGGTTGGGTCCTCTCACAAAGGTACTACCTCTCCCCGAGGGTGCTGTGATGTTATATTTTCGGGCAAGTATAGTCTGCCGCTTCGGAGATGGTAGCGATGGCGGGCCATCATTGACAAGTATAGTCTGCCTCAGGCTGTCTTAGTCGGTTTTCAGGTTTGCGGTACAATGTTTTTTGGATAGCTGACAACAACAACGACCCCTTTCGGGGACCACCAGTAGAAAGACCCGAACTTCCCTGGTTCGGGGGCAGGCCTGCATTGTGATCCTATTTGGCTGGATCAGAAAATGCGCTCTACAGACGTTTAGAAAAACGGGCCGAGGCGGGACGCAGCACCAATAGTCGCCTCCCTTGAAGTGGTTGACCACTTCTAGGGATGGAGTGGAGGATGTTCAAGAACCATGAAGGTTGCAGTTTTCATGACGGTTATAGTTTCCACAGCGGTCATTGGGGTGCTGGTCGAAAATCATCTCTGTGTACCTGCTAAAACAAGAAGGCAGAATTAGTTTTCATTAGAATAAATAAGTTGTAAAAAAATAAAAATAAGATATTTAATTTTATATAATTTTTATATTTATTGTAATTTTAGCTGAGTCGGTGAAGACAGCCCTTTCTGGTAGAAGGCCACAGCTGAGCTGTTAATCTGCCTTTTTAATCACCTTCTCGTTTACGTTTTTTATTTTTGGATTTCCGCTTTTTAGTGATTTAAGCTGAGTCGGTGAAGGCAGCCCTTTCTGGTAGAAGGCCACAGCTGAGCTGTTAATCTGCATGTTGGTTCACCTTCTCGTTCCTATTTTATTTTAAGGCTTCCGATTTTTATTGATTTTAGCTGAGTCGGTGAAGGCAGCCCTTTCTGATAGAAGGCCACAGCTTAGCTGTTAATCTGCCTGTTTGTTCACCTTCTCGTTCCCTAATTTATTTTGAGGCTTCCGAGTTTTAGTGATTTTAACTGAGTCGGTGAAGGCAGCCCTTTCTGGTAGAAGGCCACAGCTTAGATGTTAATCTGCCTGTTTGTTCACCTTCTCGTTCCCTAGTTTATTTTGAGGCTTCCGATTTTTCGTGATTTTAGCTGAGTCGGTGAAGGCAGCCCTTTCTGGTAGAAGGTCACAGCTGAGCTGTTAATCTGCCTGTTAGTTCACCTTCTCGTTCCCTACATGGTTTTAGTTTTTCCCGTTGAAAAGGGGGTGGGGCAGGCTTTAACGAAATAGCCACGCCCGGGGGTGTATTCGGCACTAACCTCCACGGTTTGGAGCCTATTTACACCGTTATTTCCCTATAATTTGGCGCATTTGGGTTTCTATCGAATTTCACAGTTTACATTTAGCTCAGAAATTAGTTCGCTGTCGGCTAACCGGTCGTGATTTTTCGCGGCTAAGGTGGCTAGGCGGTCTTTTATGGTGGGGATTTCGGCTCTGTCATGGAGTGTTTTGATAGGTTATCCCACGGAGGGCGACTCTAAGCGCGTGATTTTGGACCTTCTGTAGTTTTCCCAAATTTGTTTGATTGAGCTCAGTTAGGATGATGGCCCTATACTCAAGTAATGGGCGCACAAAGGCTTTGTATAGTTTAAGTGGAGTAGTCTGATTGGCTCCCCAGGAAGTTTCCTTTAGCATTTTTAGTAAATTAATACGTTTTGTTGCTTTACTGGCAATATCGTTGGTGTGTTTATTAAAGGATAGGTTTTGATCGATGGTAATGCCAAGGAATTTCGCCTCTTTGCATTCTGGGAGGACTCTACCCATTAGCTTGAGGTCAAAGTCACGGTTCTTTATCTTGCGGGTGAAGGTGATTCGTTGGGTTTTGTTGGCGTTCAGTTTTATTCTCTATTTGGCACACCAGTGTTCTAGGTCATCGAGAGCGCGTTGAAGAGGTTTTTGGAGTAGAATGGCCGTATTATTAGAGTCCCAGAGGCCCTTATCATCCGCAAATTGTGAGACTTGAACGCGATCCTCAGATAATTTGAGGTCGTTGACGTAGATGATGTACAGGAGGGAGCTGAGGACGGACCCTTGGGGGTGCCTGCTTCTTGGGGGACACTGTCGGACATTTCATAGTTTACTCTGACTTTAATTTCACGATCATTTAGGAACGAGGACAGTAATCAAAGCAGTTTCATTGGGAGATTCATTTTAGATAATTTGAGGCGCATTCCGTTGAACCATACAGAGTCGAATGCTTTTTCGACGTCTAACACAACGGCCGCGCCTATTTATTGATTGTCAATCGCGGTTTCATTTGGGTGACTAGGCGGTAGACATGATCGATGCCTTCTTTGTGGTTTCTATACGCTCTTTGCCATTTATTGAAAAACTCGTTATCTTCGATGTGCCCCCTCAGTCGATTGATAAGGATTCGTTCAAATACTTTACCAATGCAACTGAGGAGGCTGATTGGGTGAAAGCTGGCCGGATCGGAGAGGTCTTTGGCAAGTTTTGGTATCATGACACCAATGGCTATTTTCCAACATTTAGGAAAGTAGCCATGGGTGAGGCATGCATTGAACAGTTTGATGAGTTTGTCGATTAGGGAGTTTGGGCTTTGTTTTAGAATTTTGTAACTCACTTCATCCTCACCGGGAGAGGAAGAATTTCTACATTTTTCATGATGTTGATGATTTCGTCATTTGTGATGGGGGTGACGAGGTCATCGTCATCCCCATCTTCTGGCTCGTAATCGAATTTGGGGTCACGGTAGATATCCGGGTGTTCATTGATGAAGTCATTAATAGCGTTTATGATGGCGTCATCGTTGCCCGGGCCTTGATACGGGCGATGCGTTTTTCTGATGAGATCGGCAAAGGTGTCGGCCTTGTCTTTGTTGATGCGCGTGAAAGAGCCATCTTCCCTTTTAAGGGGTTTGGCTGCAGCTTTACGACTTTTGTTTTTTTGCCCAGTTAGGGTTTTAAAGGAGTCCCAGAATTTTTTAGCATCCTTGGCCCCGTTAAGGTTGGCTGTTGCCTTTTCCCAGTTGACTTGTTTTTCAGCTTGGAGGACTTTCTTAACTTCGCCATGAAGACGGTTGTATGTTTTTTTGAGATCAATTTCGGTTTTAAAAGCGCGAAGAGCTTTCCGTTTGGTTTTGATTAGTGAAAGTGTGTCGCCCGAGATAGTGCTTCTCCAGCGGCGTACTTCTTCTTTTGGGCATATTTCATTTAGGGCAGAGTTGGTGGTTTTTTCTACGCCCTCGCATTGGGCTTCGAGTTCAGATGCATTTGATGGGGAAGTGTTTGTGAGTTTGACATCAATAATGTCGTGGTTGAGCTTCCAATTGATTTTTTTAAAAGTCCTGCGGAGAGTGGTGGGATACCTGAGTGGGCCAATGCCTAGTTGGATTGAGGCATGGACCTGGAGGTGGTCGCTGCCTAGGTCATCATCGCCGACCCAGTGGTCGTCGATGTGATTTATCAGGGAGTCGCTGGCGATAATTTGATCAAGGATTTCGGATGGGAATAGTGGATTGCTACTGAGGTAAGTTGCTGAATTGTTCATAACCGCATGTAGGTTATGTTTTTTGTGGGGAGGGCTGCGCGATCTTGTTTTGTTTTGTATATTACTGTAAAATGTACTACGTTTACACTTTACGCCATAGGAATGGTTAAAAGTGGAGAAATAAATTGAAATTGAAATTGTTGGGGCTAGTTTTGTTGCAGCCAAAGTGTAGGTGTTTGGCATTGAAGTCGCTGAGGAAGATGCAGTGTTTGTATTTCCTCATAAAAAATTCAAAGACGGTGTCAGAAACAGTTTTGCTTGGTTCGTTATAATAACAAACAATCGCGATGTTTTTATTATCGACTGATTTCAGTTGCAATCACTTCAGCATCGAGGTGATCAGTTTTTATGGTTTTAGTTTTGGTGTTCTGCTTTATTAGAAGAGCAACGCCGCCTCCTTTTGTGATTTGTCGGTCTCTTCTAATAGTGCTGAACCCACTTAGTGCGAAATTTTTGTCGGGGTGTAGCCAACTTTCACAGATACAGACTATGTCTGTGTTTTCGAAATATCGGCTCATTTGAAGTTTGTTATTATTAACGCTTCTAGCGTTCCACACGGCTATTTGTAGTTTATCCATATTATAGTTTGGAGTAAATCGCGTTGTTTTATTAGATGGAGCTAGATTGGCGACGGTTTAGTTGGTGTTACTTGTGGCTTTGATAAGGGTTTCAGATATTTGGGTTTTAAATAGGCGAGACGCCGAAAGGCTTACGTCTTGGCAGATGTCAGACAGATTGGTGCTCATGTGTTTGTTTAACACGGAGTAGAGAGCTCCAGCAACAAGGGAGCATATTGTGTGGGGAAAGGATGCATTAACCGGTTTTGTCAGATTTAAGTTTTTTAGTTCAATATTTGTTTTTACTTTTTTAAAATGAGGACATCCGCGATAGTTACTCGTGTGATCTCACTTGCAGTTAGGGCAGGAGGGGGAATCTGACCCGCAGGATGTGAAGTGATTTCCACCACATTTCATGCAGGTTAGTGCCCCCCTGCATTTTATTGCAACATGCCCAAACTTTTGGCACTTGTGACATTGTACGGGTGGGGGGTCTGGGGGGGGGGGGTGGGTAGAATTGTATTCCCCAGTAGAGTGTCTTCTACCGTTAATGGTCACCCCCTGGTCAAGTATTCTTAATTTGCCCTCGCGACTGGGACATCTCACCATGAGTTTCCTGAGCTCAATTCTCTCCTTCTCTCATTCCTCTTGATTCCCCTTTGGGTGCTTAGCCTGGGCGTCCACCCCATAAGACCTGTTCAGAGATGTGCCCCCCCCCCCCCTTTGCAGTGGAAAGAAACCTGACTAACCTTGTTTGTGTTGGGGAGAGACTCTCTTGTGACTTCCTTCTTGTTTTCCATTCTGCTTTTCTTATTGTCCTTGTTGTAGGTGTATCATTTGTTATTGTGACATGGTATTTATAGGCAAAGGAAGCTGTCATTTGGATCAAAATCTTCCCAAAGAAGGTTGAATGGTTTCACGCGCTGAAGGCGCGCAGGGACGGTATGGGGCAAGTCCCTTTCGACCCTCTTTAACTGTAGATGATTTTAACTTGTCTGGGCGTGGCAAAGGAGGAATGGAGAAGGAAACAGCTTATCCTCTTTTATGTCTCCTGCGGGTCTTCTTTTTTGGAGGTGGCCGTGATGGAGATGAGTTTGTAGGATCTTGTTGTGGTTGTGATGGAGATGAGTTTGTAGGATCTTGTTGCTGGTTTCTTTTGTTAAAGAATTCCCTAGCCATTCTTGAGACCTCATCCGAGCTCTTATCACCATCTTTGCACTTTGCCTGGAGTTGATTACATTGCGCCCTCAGCTCCATTGCTTCTGCCATTAGTGCGGCCAGTGTTGGTTGGTTAAGTGAGTCTCCCTTGCCCGGGCTGTCCGGAAGTGAAGGAAGAGGGGAGTGAGGGGCGGGAGGTGGCGAAAAAGCAACTTCCAGTTCCTGCTCAATCTCCACAGGGCGTTCCTCATCCAACTGAATCGGCTGGGGAGCCGGTAGTTGGCTGTGTGCTCCTGGGGGACTGGGAGGAGAACTGGCGGCTGCCTCCGGAACCCCCATCACCTCACTCCTCTCTTTCTTCTTTTCCAGGAAAGCCTCCAAGCGTCGGGCGTCCCTACGCTTGGTTGATGGACTCTTCTTCCTGTTCTTCTTTGGTTTCTCTTTCTTTTCAGGGCCACCTCCAAATCCCCTCTGGTGAGGACCAGTGTGAGAGGGGTTCCGAGGAGGGTGGTGTATTTCGCTCTTCAACGATGAAGTCCAAAGTCAGATGGATGCTCTTGCCTGTTTCCTGGATAGTCCAGGAGATGGGACAAGAGATGCCCAGAGTTGATATGTTTTTTTTTCCAATCGAGCTGGTATTTCCATAGATGTACTCAAGTTGTTCACGCTCTGATGTCAGAATTATGAATCTCCCCAAAGAATGCTCATGTGCTATTTTGATTATAACACGGTGGAAAATCAATCCTTTACGACGTTTACTATCACGTCGTTGGAGTAAGTATAAAACTGTCAACTCGAGCTCAGTTATACTTGATACTGAACCAACCATGAGAATTCAGCTATTCATGGAGATGATGATATCGAAGGGAAGAAATGGAGTTGGAAGAGGTGGAATGAAGTGGGAATCAACCATTACCATTCCAAGAAATAATTTACGAAGACTTTCAAGAACAGCTGGAGTCGAGAGAATTTCACCATTAGTATTTGACGAAATTCAACAAGATATACAACAATTTCTATGGAATGTCATCAGGGATACCATCCAATACGCAAGATTAAGAGGAGGTGAACAAGCCATTGTTACTAGATGCGATGTTAATAAAGGATGTAAGAAGAATGGAATAAATATGATGTGTTAGCAATTAAAATAAGGAGAAACAAAACAAAAGGCCCTTTTCAGGGCTACCACATATTGTAAAAAGAGAAAACTCTTGATACACACACTTGGCAGTTCCCTCACGTGAGTCTTAGCCTCAAGACTTTATTCAATTCAAGAGGTAGAAACCTCATAGTTCCCATGTTTTGACAATTTAAGTTTTTTCATTGTGGTGACATACTTCGTGATTTTACAAATGGTGTAATGCAAAAGTGTTTGTGTTACACATAAGTTTTTATCCCCGCTTTCGTCGGGGATATTGTCGTTATCTCCGTCCGTACGTACGTACGTCCGTCCGTCCGTCCGTCCGTACGTCCGTCCGGTGTTACATTCACTTGCATTAATGTTTAAACTATGCTAATGTGTTCAGGTATCACCAGTACATGTGCATGAAGGTTTCTGGGTTTTGATTTGGTTCCAAGTGGTTCCAGTGGAACCACTTTTATCCTTAGAAAATCTTTGTCCGCTCAAAGGCTCTTAGGGTATTGAATTCGAAACTTTTAAACCATGTTAACATGTTCAGATAGCATCTGTAGATGTGCATGAAGGTTTCGGAATTTTGATTTGGGTCCAAGTGGTTCCAGTGGAAGCACTTTTACCCTCAGAAAATCTTTGTCCGCTCAAAGGCTCTTAGGGTATTGAATTCGAAACATTTAAACCATGTTAACATGTTCAGATAGCATCTGTAGATGTGCATGAAGGTTTCGGAATTTTGATTTTGTTCCAGGTGGTTCCAGTGGAACCACTTTTATCCTTAGAAAATCTTTGTCCGCTCAAAGGTTCTTAGGGTATTGAATTTGAAACGTTTAAACCATGTTAACATGTTCAGATAGCATCTGTAGATGTGCATGAAGGTTTCGGAATTTTGATTTGGGTCCAAGTGGTTCCAGTGGAACCACTTTTATCCTTACAAAATCTTTGTCCGCTCAAATGCTCTTAGGGTATTGAATTCGAAATGTTTAAACCATGTTAACATGTTCAGATAGCATCTGTAGATGTGCATGAAGGTTTCGGAATTTTTATTTGGTTCCAGGTGGTTCCAGTGGAACCACTTTTATCCTTAGAAAATCTTTGTCCACACAAAGGCTCATAGGGTATTGAATTTGAAACGTTTAAATCATGTTAACATGTTCAGATAGCATCTGTAGATGTGCATGAAGGTTTTGGAATTTTGATTTGGGTCCAAGTGGTTCCAGTGGAACCACTTTTATCCTTAGAAAGTCTTTGTCCGCTCAAAGGCTCTTAGGGTATTGAATTCGAAACGTTTAAACCATGTTAACATGTTCAGAGAGCATCTGTAGATGTGCATGAAGGTTTCGGAATTTTGATTTGGTTCCAGGTGGTTCCAGTGGAACCACTTTTATCCTTAGAAAATCTTTGTCCGCTCAAAGGTTCTTAGGGTATTGAATTTGAAACGTTTAAACCATGTTAACATGTTCAGATAGCATCTGTAGATGTGCATGAAGGTTTCGGAATTTTGATTTGGGTCCAAGTGGTTCCAGTGGAACCACTTTTATCCTTAGAAAATCTTTGTCCGCTCAAAGGCTCTTAGGGTATTAAATTCGAAACGTTTAAACCATGTTAACATGTTCAGATAGCATCTGTAGATGTGCATGAGGGTTTCACAATTTTGATTTGGGTCCAAGTGGTTCCAGTGGAACCACTTTTACCCTCAGAAAATCTTTGTCCGCTCAAAGGCTCTTAGGGTATTGAATTCGAAACGTTTAAACCATGTTAACATGTTCAGATAGCATCTGTAGATGTGCATGAAGGTTTCAGAATTTTGATTTGGTTCCAGGTGGTTCCAGTGGAACCACTTTTACCCTCAGAAAATCACTACCCTTTATACATCATGTTAGGTGAAGTATCTTGTTTGAAATATTGAAGTAGTTTCACATGTGAGTCTTCAGAAGGAAATTAAATACTGTTTTATCATTTTAAATCACACACATGCGTGAAGCCTTTTTATCCAAGTCTGTATCCTGCACTAACCAAAAAGGAAAGTGCAAATGCGGGGATATACTATAGTGTGCTTCGCATACAAATGGCACCATCTAGTTTTTGTTTTTCAGAATTTGTGCATTGTACAAAATCAGAAAAACAAAAATACTTATGTGCAACACAAACACATTTTGCACTGTACCTCAAAATGTTTTAACATAAAATTATTTTTATTTACAATTTAAGTTTTCAGAAAAAAATATTTTTCGGTTTGCAATTTATTTTTCTAAAAACAGAAAAATAATTTCCAAACAGAAAAATAATTTTTGTATTTTTTATTTCTATGAAATTATTTGTCTGTTTGCAAATTAGTTTTCTGAAAACAGAAAACTAATTTGTAAACAGAAAAATAATTTTTGTATTTTTTATTTCTATAAAAATATTTTTCTGTTTACAAATTAGTTTTCTGAAAAAAACTTTTTACAGAAAACTTTTTTCAGAAAACTAATTTGCAAACAGAAAAATAAATTTTGAGTTTTTTAGTTCTATGCATTTTTGTACTTGCCTGACAAATAATTCCTTGAAAACTAATTGTCAGGCAAATATAAAAACCAATTCCTAACTGAGAAATATTTGAACAGAAAACCTAAGATCATTACCTTTTCTGAATTTTATTCCATGAATATTTTGTGATACAACACAGTTATGTTTCACTTTCTGAATGTCACTTTTCAAATGTTTATTACACAGTTTCTTGGGCAGTTTTGACACTTTTTGGTTTACTGTCCTTAACTGTCCTTAACTTTACATTTTCTTGAAACTTTCACTGTCGGTGCCTCTTTCTCTGGAAATAATGTTTCTAATTCATCATCTGTTTTTGTTTCACTTGGTATGTCCCTATTATATAAAAAAGTGTCTGATTCCTCATCAAAATCTGGTAACACATCAAGCTGTTTTGTTGAGGTATTAGGTATTGTGATATCCAGTGGTGGAATCTTTCATTCTATCTGCTCTGGATGAATCAAGTAGGTGTTGGAACAGCTGGTGTCCCCCACTTTGGTTGATTAGATAATTTTTTCAATGCACATTCATTAATCCAATGTTCTTTCTGTTTGCAATAATAACATGCTCTTTTATTTGGACATGTTTTAGTCAGATGTCCACTCTCCTTACAAATATAACAATGCTTTGTGAGTTCATAAAGTTGATTGATAAGAGTATTTGCTTCATACCATGTATCAGGTATTATCCCATAAAGTTCCCCTACAAGAAATCTTACTTCTTCTTTATAATAAATACTGTTTGGATTACTTGTTTTCTCTATTTTCTTGGATCTCGCTAGCTCTCTATCTTTCATTTTATAAAATTGATAGTCTAAAAGCAAGTGTGAAGAAAAGCTGAGAATCGGTGGCCTTTTATACTCTCTTATTAAGAAATGTTTCATGTAATTATTGAAATAAACTGTGTGTAAATAATTGCATTCATTACATTTTATTTCCAATGTGTTGTGACAAATGCAGATGGTCTATTTCAGCAATAACATGAAACATTTCATCCCACATATGAATCTTATGGGTATAAAAAAAAACAACTTTTAATTTTAGTATGACTACAAATCCTATTTTACAATCCAAGAGAGAAGAATAAGCTAAAACTGGGTTTTTCTATGTGGGAGATGGTAAAGTAAAATGTTTCATTTATGGATAATGTTTAATGAATTGGGTACCTAAACATATTCCTTTACAAGAAAATGTTAAGTGGTCACCAAATTGTTCTTCCATTCAATTGATGAGAAATTGCCAATTTTACAATCCACCATCATGTATGCAAACACCTCCAGATAAAATATTATCAGTGGATACAGTTTAAAACAAATATTTTCAACTATGAAAAATATGACAATTTTTCTACATTCACTCATGTTATTAGATAATATAAATATATCATTTAGTGATGTGATTACAAGAAAAACTGCACTTTCAAATAAATTCAAAACTAAGTTAGATAAAATGTCTATAGATGGTGTAGAAAATGATTACCCAGATTTACAAAGTACATTACCTCAAGGTGAAGAAAAAAATGGGAATAGAATAGTGAATTGTAAACATTTTATTGTGAAGAAAATAGGGGGTATAAAAAGGGGTGATTTTCAGTTTTCTTCACTCTTGCTTTTTTGGATGCCAAGAAGTCAAGACTGATTTTTACAAGAGAATACAGAAGATGAAGAGAAGCTTTGAAGATAACAGTGAGATAGAGAGTGAAACAGAGGATATTAGTAGAGAGAGTAAGAGACAAAGATTAGAGAATGAACGAGAATTGTATACAATCCATCCACAGATGCAAAGAACATCAAGAAAATGCCATTCAGATCCCATGTATATAGAATAACATTTAACGAATTTGATGAGAAGAATCCATTTGAAAACCTTTCCAATGTATTTGACAGCATGATGGCAGAGATTAAAGATGAATGTATGATAGAAGAAAATGACCACATGAGAGTGTCTGTGAATCACCCTGGCTCGGATATAGGTATATTTATTCCATTTAACAAAGCATCTTCTATCACTGGTAATACAGTGTTAGATGAAATTGAAAAAGTTGTACAATCCAATGATAACTTTACTGTTCATGATGGGAAATTATCTTGAGAAGTAACACACACTTCCCTACCATAAAGGTCCAGACTACCTATAGCAAAATCTGCTGATAAAATGGGCGGTAATAAAAGAAGTGTTGTTGAAATTAAAAATGTTAATGATTCCATGTGTTTTGCATGGGCCATTGTGGTAGGAAAGTGTCATGTTGATAAAGATGGATCAGAACTTTGGCAAAAGAAATGGAAAAAAAATAAAAATTCAAAAGTAAAGTTTCAAGAAACCGAAGCTAAGACATTGATGGATAAAGCAGGGCTTGATTATAATACTCCATGTGGATATGAGGAGTATTATAGAATACAAGATCTGCTTTCTCCAGACTATGTATCAAAATTCATACCCAGTATAAAATTGATTTCTTATTTGAACCTCCAAAAACTACAAAGGATAGTAAAGTTATACAAATATACTACCATAACCAGCACTTTGACACCATTAGCAGCATAACAGAATTTTTAGGGTATGACTATTATTGTGAAGTTTGCAATCAAGACTATCGATTTAAGGAACAACACTTGTAAATTAGGTTGTGTTTGCTATGCCCCATCAAAATGTATTCCTGAACACTCTGTCACCTGTTACACTTGCAATAGACAGTTTGTAACTTCATCATGTTATCAAAACCACATCACTACAACAGGGAAAGAACAGAAAACCATTTGTGAACAAGTGCAAAAATGTAAAAAATGTAACATGTTAATTTACCCCAGGAAAGGAAAACACATCTGTGAGGGGTTTAAAAAATGTAAATATTGCCAGCAAAAGGTAAATTCTGAACATAAATGTTTCATTCCAAAATACACATCACCTGAAAATGACGCAGTACCAAACATTTAATTTGTATTTTTTAACTTTGAAACCACTCACGACTCAGGAGTTCACATTCCAAATTTCTGTATTGCTTACCTTGCTTGTGCAGATTGTATCCGTAAACCCATAGATCAAAAATGCACTTCATGTAACCAATTTGCACAAAGAGAAACAATATTTAAAGGGGAGTTTACTTTAGCAGATTTTTGTAAATGGCTTTTCAGTTAAGAACATAAAGGAACTACAGCTATTGCTCATACTTTAAGAGGATTTGGTGGACAATCTGAATTAAGACATCTTGTGAAAAATGCTACTGCAACTCCAGAAATTATTATGAATGGAAACAAAATTATTCTACTTCAAGCTTATGGTGTGAGACTAATTGATTCTTCAAGTTTTCTTTCAATGAGATTGGCACATTTCCCTAAAACATTTGAACTGACTGAATTAGCAAAAGGTTATTTCCCTCATTTGGCAAATACACAAACTTATCAAAATTACATTGGTGATTATTTCTATGCAAAACATTTACATGCCTGATTCTATGTCTTCATCAGATAGCAGGGTATTTGATGATGGGATTCACTTCGCAAAATGCTATACAAAAATGCTAATCATTTGTCTTTCATATTGGCTTTATATTCACTATTTATCATCAATCTTTGAAACCAAGATGAAAACTGCTAATCAAATTTTTAAAAACAAAAAATACCCTGGATAGGGAAGAATTCATCAAATGGCATAATCAAAAACCCACCACCAATTCTATATTTAAGTTTCAAAAAGAAATTGAAATGCACTACCAATCAGATGTAGATATTTTACGGAGAAGTTGTGGGGAATTTAGACAGAAAACTTTAGATAGTGATGGAATAGACACCTTCGGAGAAGCAGTTACTTTAGCTGATGCCTGTAATAAAGCTTGGAGAAATATATCAATGCCAGAATGCATACCTGCCATTATTTCAGACATAGGTTACCCATCTGCAGTCAAATACTCTATAAAGGCTATCAGATTTTTACAGTTGCTTACACAAGAATGGTGGGGAAGTTAAAATAGGAGATTGTTATGTGGATGGATTCCACAAAGACACAAACACCATTTTCGAATTTTTTGGATGTATGTGGCATGGATGTGAAAAATATTATCCAGACAGAAATGCAAAATAACCAGTCAATTTAAAATGTTACAAAACTCTTTACATACAGACACAGGATTGCAGACAACATTTGAAGTCACTTGGGTATGCTGTGAAAGGGATAGAGGAAAATGAATATGACACTTTATGCAAAACAGATTCTGAATTAAAAACCGCACTCAATTTATTTTTTCCAAACATGGATCCAATTAAACCATGGGAAGCATTATTTGGAGGGAGAACAGATGCCATTAAATTTTATACCATAAAACAGATCAAAGCTCAAACACTGAAATAAAGTGCATAGATATTTGTTCACTTTATCCATATGTTAATAAATACAGAGAATATCCAGTAGGTCATCTGAAAATACTCACAAAAGAAAACATAGGTACACATATTTTAAGACAGTACAGGGGACTCATTAAATGTGAAATTTTACCACCACAAAATCTTTACATGCCAGTTTTACCAATTCAGTGTAACAAGAAAATGGTTTTCACACTTTGCAATACATGTGCAGAACAAGAAAATGATCACTGTGAACACCCATCAGAACAATGCAGCATTGTAGGTACATGGACAACTGTCAAACTTTTAAAAACAATGGGTATGGGGTACAAAATCCTTGACACTTATCAGATTTGGCACTGGGAAGAATGGTGTACAGAAATTTACAAATATTACGTGAATAAATATTTAAAAATGAAACAAGAAGCTAGTGGGTATCCAGACTGGGTGAAAACAGATACAGATAAAGCCACTTTTAAAAATGATTATGCTTACATTGAAAACATAAAATTACAAGATATTGAAAAAAATCCAGGAAAAAGATCATTTGCAAAAACCATGATAAACTGTTTATGGAGAGAAAATGCACAAAACAATGTCAAAACTAAAACGGAGTACATACATAATCCATCCAAATATTTTAACTTGATAAAGGACTCAAATATCATTGTTAAACATGTAGAAATATTTGACCATGATCAATTTACTTTAGTGAATTACACAGATACAAAACAAATGTATGAGCCTCACTGTTCAGCTAATGTTGTTATAGCTTCTTTTGTCACAGCATATGCATGCTTGAAATTGGACAAAGTTATAGGAGGATTAGGTAAACGAGTTTTATATTTTGATACCAATAATACATTTAGATAGTTGCATTTATATACATAACCTATTTCTTTGGAATCCAACAATTATAAACAGTAGGTTAGGTCAATAGACAGATGAACATCCAGATGCAAAAATCATTGAATATGTAGGTTTAGGTCCTAAAAAAATATGGTTATAAATACATTAAAGATGGACAAATACACACTTCATGTAAAGTCAAAGGGATTACATTAGATTTCAACACATCACAAAAAGTCAGTTTTGAAAGTATGGTTGAATTTGTGTAAGATAGACAGAATTACAAGATAAACATTGAATACACACATAGAATTAAACGTTACAAGAACAGACAAGTCACAAGTGAAACACAAACCAAAACATATCGATCTGTATACACAAAACATTATGTGGTAAATAAATATGATTCATGTCCATACGGGTTTAAGGTACAAATAGAATTAAACTAAACCAGAATAGAAAAGTGTAAATAAAGATGAGATATGTCCATACATGTTAAAGGTATAAATAGAATTAAATGAAAAAAGAATAGATAAGTGTAAATAAATATGAGACATGTCCATACATGTTCATGGTATAAATAGCCCACACCTATGATGTCAATGGAACATTTGAATTTCAACCATGGATCAGACAGGATGTCATGTAAGGCATTATTATATGCTTTTCAACTTATTATTCCTAGTCACCAAACAATAACAAAAGATGTTATTCAAAAACAATTTGAAAAAACAGAAATATATATTGAATTTTGTAATGCACTATACATGATGAATGCTTTTTACAAAGACAATTTACAAAATATTTGGACAAGAGTTATGTGGGATTTTATTATTATGATGAACAAATCATAGATTATTTATATAAACAATGTGTACCGCAAATTGATGAAAGAATAGATTCTTCAGAAACCCTATTTGAGTTAAAAGCACCTTTATGGAAAACTCCCTCAAAGCAGTATGAGGAAACCATGGAAGAAAGTAGTATATAAGTTAGTGTTAGAAAACTTTTACACAAAAACAATTATGGCATCAAGTGAGTGTTTATTGTTTCAGCATCCCTGTAATAATATTTTCATCTCATGACCTTGCGGTTCAGGGAAAACAGAATTTGTTAAAAAACTGATTGATATGAAACATGATTTATTTCAAATTGTACCTAAAAGAAATCACTTGGTGTTACAAGGAATGGCAAAAGATATATACTTCACATCAAGAAAGTGAAGACATCAAATTCATTGAATGTATTCCCGTCGATGAGTTTGACTTGTTAATGATGTCAGTCTACCTCATCTTGTAATTTTTGATGACATGTTAGGAGATAAAGATAAAGTAAAAATCAAATTATGGTTTACTCATAAAGGACACCATCTTAATGCAAGTGTTATTTACTTAACGCTAAATATGTTTCAACAATCTTAATCTAGTCATACCATAAGTTTAAATGCACATTATACGATTTTATTTCACAATACAAGAGATAAAGGACAAATTAAAGTATTGGCAAATCAAGTTCAATTACCGCATTTAATTTCAGCTTATCAAGATGCAACAAGGATTGGGCATGGTTATTTATGAATTGATTTTCATCCTAGAACTCCTGATTCATTGAGATTAAGAACTCACATTTTTCATCCTTGGATAATACAAGATGATCGTAGACCTATCATTTATACAAAATTATAAAAAGGAAAGTGTTTTGATATTACTGTCAGTTGTTTCAAATTTGTTAAAGAGAAAAATTACTTAAGAAAGGATTTAAGAAAATTTTAAAATTGTTTACATTAACTGTTAGAATCATACTTAATAAGAGAATAAATTGCCAAAACAAACTTTAACCTATATGGATAAACATAAACAAGATCTTGAACAACTTGCAAACCAGAGAGTAGATCTTGCAACAAAATGAAACAGTATTTTAAAACCTGGTGATGGTGGGGTTTTGGGTGGTGTTATTATTCATCATTTAATTTGATGGGATGGTTATAAAACAACTAGAAACTTTCAATCAACATTTAAGAAGAAGACACAGAAGAAAAGAAAGTCTCCTAAAAAACAAGTAATTCATCAAATTATAGAGAGATAAATAATCAACGAAAGGTAGGACCTAAATACATGTACACAAATTTTTGAAATCACACCTCATAATTCTCCAACTACCAAGTGTACAAAAATAAATGCATTACTTGTGAAAAATCTTCAAAAACAAAGAAAAGTATCACCACTTAAGTTAACACGTGTAGTCTCAATAACAAAAGATGGTGTAAAATATGTAAATCATTAACCAATGTATTTTGTCAAAAATACAGAGTATGTACCATTAAAAGAAAGTCAACCGTGTCCAGCCCTATGTATTCCCTGAGTTGAGACCCTATTACGTACTTGGCTGCCTGTTTCAACAACTTACATTTCAATTGTAAATAGTGTAAATCCCTATTCATTTGTGAACTAATCTATATATCTTGTAGCCACATCTATGTATTGTTTTTCTTTTGTGTTTATGGAGAGGATTTAACATAAGTTGTATAATTTGTACTCCAATCCTTTTTGCGAACTTATGGCAAATAGAATATGTTTAAAGTAAACTAAAAGAAAAGATACCCACAATGACACTTTTTACAGCTTTAAATTCTCCTAAACCAACTTGTGGAATAAGCTCTTACTTTAAGTGAAAATGTTTTAATAAATAAAGTGCACTCTTCACACATCTATAAATTGCAATACATTTCATTCATTTCATTTCATCCATAGATACTGATAGAGAAGGATGGTGAGACAACATAAGAAACAAAAAATTCCTTTAGTGAAAAATATGGTGGTATGTTATTGACAATGAGCCAAACTCCTCCAGCATTTTCAAAAAGCAATAATAAGAAATGCACCTAAAAAATTAATTAATTGTTTGTCAGAATATTGTAATAATCTTTTACAAGGCAATGTACATCTAACACCTAGTCAGAACAAAAACTGTATCTGAAGCATAAAGAACTAAGAACACTTGCTAGTAAATCATTTTTGGTTAAAAAAAAAACCCAAATATTAAATCAGAAAGGTGTTTTTTTACCATTAGTTGGATTACTTGCTCCAGTGGTTGGACTTGCAACAAATCTTGGAAATAAATTTGTCAGTAAAATATGAAGAAAATGGCTATTGTACTGTACCTTATCAACTATTAGAAGATATGCAATAGTTTAGAAATGAAAAAGCTCAATGCCCTAGATTACTATCTAGTCCACAAGTTACAAATACTGCACAACTTCTGAATAATTTATCATCAGTGTTAGACAATTCAGAGTTATCTGAAAGTGAGAAAGAAGTTAAGTATGGGGAAACTTTGCAGAAATTTCAAATGTCACATAAGAAAGCATTACAACCTTCACTGGTCACACTTGATTCAGAAGAAAAAAAATCATTATCTTTACGAGATCGAATTATAAAAAAGTGTCCCTGTTACTATGAGACGTAAAGCAATGTCATTATTATCTGCTTTATCAACTCATCCAAACATGAGTTGGGATGATCAGGGTATAATAAGTTATGATGGAGAAGCCATACAAGGTTAAAAAATTATTGATATAGTTAATGATGTTCTTAGACATCAAAAAGGTTTCAAATCAAGAGGATGCAGAATATTCAGTTGTGGATTAAAAGATATAAATATACCACAAAATTTTGTAAGAAATCGTGAACATTGGCTATGGATGCATAGACAACACACCCATAAACCTAGTAGTAAATATCAGAATTCTCCCAAAGATAGGTGGGCCAGTCTCCTTTATCCATATCTCAAACATGTAAAAGTAAAACAAAACAGTGGCGTGAAGACACACCAAAATCATTTCTAAAACGTAAATTATCTAATCGTAAAATTTCTGACAACTGGGAAGCCCACTGAATGATTTATTAAGTGAATTGTATTACATTACAAAACATCCTGCTGGTTATTGTGGTGTACAACAATTATATAAATCAGCACATCAAAAAGATAATTCTATTACAGTTGATCAAGTAAAAGATTGGTTAAAGGGAGAAAGATCATATACTTTACATAAACCTATCTGGAGAAAATTTTCAAGACGTAAAACTATAGTAGGTGGTATTGATCATCAATGGAAAATTGATTTAACGGATTTACAAAGTTTACAGTCTTACAATAATCAATTTCATTATTTAGTTTGTGTCACTGATGTATTTTCAAAATATGCATGGATATTACCTATCCGTAATAAATCTGGAGAGACATTAACAAATTCATTTCAAAACTTCTGATCATAAACCATTATCATTACAATCTGATAAAGGTTCTAAATTGAAAAATAAGGTGGTTCAGAAATTTCTGAAGAGAGAAAATATTCATTTTTTCACAACAGAAAATCCTGAAACAAAAGCAAGTATTGTGGAAGTATTCCAAAGTACATTGAAAACACGTATGTGGAAATATTTCACACATAATTGAACATTAAAATATATTGATGTGTTACAAAACTTAGTGCATAGTTACAATAATAGTTTCCATCAGAGTATTCAAAGAACTCCTGCTTCTGTATCTGTAGAAAATGAAGTAGAAGTTTCTCAACATTTGTATGGACAAAAAACTCAACAAAAAAAAATACATTTTCAAATAGGTGATTTAGTGTGTATTAATAAAACTAAACGTACATTTGAAAAAGGCATTTACCAAATTGGACAAAAGGATTATTTAAAGTTACACATGTAAAACACAATACCACCTACTTACAAACTTGAAGATTTAGGTGGAGAAAAAGTTCAGGGTACATTTTATCCTCAGGAAATTCAACATATAAAAGATAATAAAAAATAAACACATTCATCTTGATAAAGAATGATGGGAAGTAGGTTTAGTTGAAGTAATTTCACCTTCAGAGGCAAAAAATATTACAGATGAAGAATCTGTTTTTAAAATCATTGTGACAGATAGCAAAATATTGACTCATATCAATAAATCCTCTCTGAAACATTTGATTCACAAAGGTGTTGCTGTTGTTGAATTAAATATTTTACCAGGTGCTTATGCAAATGGTGGCCATGTCATAGATGCAATGCAATCAGAAATTCAAGAAAAACTTGTAGATATATTTAAAACATTTGATGCATCATTTCATGTTGGATATTCAAATCCCCAAGGCCATGTAAAAATAGTAGGAAATAGTATTGGAAAAGTGGGTATTGAAATGTCAGAAAGTTTAATACAAAAACTGGGATGTAAAAATATTTTTCCTGCCATTTTTCCTAGCACAGCAAGATATGCATTTAAATATAATGTAGATTTAAATATTGATTTCAATCAACTTTTTATTTATTTGGACATTGCAGATTAAACATTTTTAGGTGATACTGAAGCACCTATTTTATGAGTGATTCCTTTTGAAACATGAAAAGAATGTCAACACATTCACAAAGAATTTGAAAATGTACATTACGTACCAGCATCAAAATCCTATTTTGATCAGATTAGTATAAATATAAATGGAAACACTGGTAAACCTATTCAGTTTGTCAGTGGTAAGACTGTTGTAAAGTTGTTTTAGAGAGCGGAACAAATTAAATTTATAAAAATGATGCTTTTATATCAAGGTATACCACGTCAATATGGATATGGATTAGGTTATATTTAGCATTGAGAACAGCTGTACCGTTTGTAAAACCCATAGCAACAAATTCATTTCAAAATTTAAAACGTGAAGGTTTGGAACATGGTATACAGATGGCAAAAAAAACTTTTTGGAAAATGTAAAGCACCTAAAGAAATTTTATTCACTCATGGAAAAGATCTTTTATAATCAGTTGGTGAATCTGCTTTAGGTATAAAAAGACGAAAACAAAAAGCAGTAAGTCATTCTAAGAAATTTTCTCAAAGAGGAAAGACGTATAGAGCTCCTGTAAAACGAAATTCAAGACCACTAGATATATTTGATTAAAATCATAATGTTACACAGATCATGTGAACAGTTTGGAAGTAGTTTTGATTGAGATAATATTTCACCATCATCAAGTGGTATAGAAAATATTAGTGAAATTGAACAATTTCCAATAGCATCTTTAAACAATTCTTCACCAAAAGAATTTTTAATTCCAAGACAAACAACCAAGTGGATAGATCTTGCAGCATCTACACTTAAAGTTCAATTTAAAATTACAAAACAAGATGGGAGTGCTTTGGCTCCAGATAACAAATTGCTCCCATTAAACATTTTTTCATAGTTTGTTTTGCAAAATTGATGTCACATTGAATGGCAATCCTATCACCACCAATGCAGATCTTTATCCTTATAGAGAATTTTTGGAGAATTTTCTTAGTTGTTCAAGAGATGTGAAAACATCACAATTGGCTGCAAATGAAATGTGGTAATTAGATTCTCCTGGCACACATACTGAAACTGCAAAAAGTTCATCTAACAAAGGTTTGGCTGAACGTGCAAAATTAACTGGTGCTAGTAAGTCTGTACAGTTAAGAGGAAAATTACATTTAGATCTGTTTGTGCAAGAACAATATTTACCAAATGGAGTTGAGATGAGAATTAAATTGCATCGTGCTCCATCTAAATTTTGTCTGATTGGTGGTGAACATGGGAAAATTGAAATTCAAAAAAGGCATTTTTAAAATACCAGCATTAGATTTAATTCCAAAATTTGTAAATGATCTTCATGCACAAATAGATCATTCAAGTTACAACATGCCCATAAGGCATGTAGAAATTAAAACATTTACAACTGGAAACAGTCTTTATTCAAAAATAGAGGATCGTCTGTTTCATAAACAGGTACCAAAATGAATTATTCTTGGCTTAGTATCTAAAAGATATATAAATGGAGATATTGGCACAACTCCATTTAATTTCAACATTTCAATTTGAATAAGTTGGAAGTAACAGTAGATGGACATTCCATTACATCACGTCCCTTTGAACCAAATTTTGAAGGTGGACTTTATCTAAATTCATATTTATCATTGTACCAAGGTATGGCTTCTTTGGGCAAAATCAATCATTTAATTTATCTTTGAAGGATTATGCAAAAGGATATACTCTTTTGGGGAAATGATTTAACACCTGATCAGTGCAGTAGTGGGCCATTGGCTCATCCTATAAAATGTGGTAATCTTTACATTGAACTTCAGTTTGCTCAAGCTCTCAACGAGGTGATCAACGTTGTCATTTGTGCAGAATTTGATAATGAGATAGAGATCAACAGATTTAGAGAAGTGATAATTGACTACTCAAAAAGATGATTCAGTGTGAACATTGTAAGATGTGTGAAGACAAAATCCAAACATTATTTCAAAAATGTGTCGTGATAGACCTGACAAAATCTATTAAACAGAAAATGAAAAATATCTGTGAAGAATTTCGAACACACACAAGAGCATTAATAGACATATACATTACAGAATGTTTACAGAAACTGTGTCCGGTGATTGTACTATATAATCTACACAAGAGAGCAAGAAGAATAAACTTATTAGAATATTGTGCTCGTATAGACTTTGAAATAAACTTTCAAAAAGACTTTCAAAAGTCAGCAGATTTAGTTAAAAGAGACTGGTCATATTATACAGCATATCTTGATTAACGGCACTGTGCCAGGCCTTCTCAGGGCTAAGAAGATGGAAACTATACAATTACAATATATACTTGACAATTCTCAAAGGTTGTCATCCTTAAATAGAAAAGTGTATTCAAAAGACTTGTTACCAAAATGAAAACCTAAACATAGAAAAGCATATATTGTGACCACGGATTCATCTAAAGAACCAGGAGAACATTGGATAGCAATATATTTTAAAGACAATCATTCTGCTATCTACTTTGATTCATATGGTTTACCTCCAATGGATAGAGACATATACAATTTCATAGTGAAAAACACAGATTCCTGGACAATAAATACAATGAGACTACAAAGTGATTTTAGTGTTGTGTGTGGAATGTACTGTGTATTTACTTTAGATCATCTTGCAAAAGGATATGATTTAGAGACAGTTCTTACTATCAAATTTCTTCCAAGACATTTCCAAGAAACGACAGAGATGTTCTACATTGGTTTGAGCAAAACTATAGACAATATTTAAAATGACAATGTAGGAATAAAAACATCAGGTGTCAAAACAAAACTTCAAAGGTATTTTTTCAATTATACTTTTTATTCAAGTTTTTGTTAGATGGTAAAAAAGTCATTCATCTATTATATAAATGTCATAGATATCCATTATGTAACACAACTTGGAATTTTTTAGTTCGTTCTTATTTTTATTTTATTCAGAGAGTAAATGAGAGACTCAATACTTTCATTCAGTTGTATTCAATCAACTCGATGTAAATAGGTTTTTTCATGGATAGGTAAACTCAGATCTCGGTGTACATATGTTCAGTTCATAACAATATATTGAATTAACTTTAAATAAATTTGTGTTATTTATTAAAACTTCTGTGACAGTTTTGTCGATTTTTGTTAGGTTATTCCTGTAATTCTTTTTTATCACCACCGCCTACATATCGGGACAAACTTTTTTCTGATCCGGATCCGGATTCATGACTTTTTCCGGATCCTGATCCGGATTCGAAGGCCAAATCCGGTTCCGGAAAAAAGTCAAAAATAGTTTGCATTTTTTTCCCATTGTTCGGCACATTTCATGGGTTTTCTTTGAGTTACAGATAAATGATGCAAGTCGCAATTAGATAAGATGGTTTTATTTTTATTTTAGACTTGATATTAAAATACTTTAACAAAAAAACATGCAAATGTCATAAACACAAGTTTTTTTCTGCAGCAAGTTTAAACAAAATGATGTCAAACATGAGGCATTCGGACTAGCTCCATTAATGTCAAGACTAAATTCCTCATACCCGAAAATGGCACTTGTCCCAAAATTTTCTATAGGAACTCACATTGAAAACCGGGTTATTATAGCTCCAAAAGGCTGTAACTTATAGCGCTCTTTTCAATGTTTAGAACCCTTTTCCCTGTGATGTGAGAGAGTATTTCGCCTAATAGGTTGGGGATATGGCCATATTCTCCATATCCAAAATGACACTATGGCCCAAAGACTTATTGTAGGAATTACCATCAGAAAACCGGGTAATTATCGCCCCAAACGTCGATAACTTATAGCCCAGGGCAATTACTGTGGGATTTCCCATTCCAGAAAATGGCTCTTGCTCAATAACCCACACAGAAAGAGCGTCCAAACCGAGTACCTGTAAAACATAGTTTTTTTCATTTTATACTTCTTCTTTTGTTTGAAGTAAGCATAAGAAAAATTGTTTCTTACAGATACTACAAACGAGGGAAATACACAAAATGTCTAAGTTTAGAAACTACGATTTGAGAGAATGTTTAATCAAATAGGCTAAAGATATGGCCCGAAGGATTTAACGCCGAATTCCCCATACCCGAAAATTACACTGCCACCCCAAGATTTACTGTAGGAATAAACCCCAAAACTCGGTAACTCATAGCCCCAAGTATTTACTGTATGGTTCCTCAAACCCGAAAATGGCAAAATAGCCCCAGCTTGGGGCTATTGTTAGTTACAATGTTTGTTGGTGACCTAATATGGTATATATGGTGTCAGTTAGTCCCATATTGGACGAGAGCGAAGCTCGCATCTAGCATGGAATTAACTGACACCATATATACCATATTAGGTCACCAACAAACTGTGTAACGAATGAAACTCCCAGATACTTATAGGTGGTAAGATATAGTGCCATTTTCTGGAATGGGACTCCGTTATATATCCATGATATTTGGTATAAACTTGCATTGCATTCTTTGTTCATTCTGCAAAATCAATATTAAATACAAGAACAGCACAAAAAGGCATTTGATTCGCTTACTGACACACATTTGCAGTGAAACCAGCAAAGTATGCGTCACACTGCACCCATTTGTTGGATGCTGACGATGTGCAAAATGGAAACTTGCAAATTCTCTGTTTATTCTGTATTTTTTATTCCCCCCAAGCAATATATCTTACACTGAAAAACTTGTTTTATCAACCGAAATTGTGAACCTTGTATTACGAAATATAGGGACAATTTGACCACATGAATGAGTCTGGAACCTGTCCCACATTCATTATAAGACCCTCTATCGAGCGAAGTTGGCATAGCACACGAGTCTGGAACTTGTCCTATAGGTCATATAATACCCTCTAGGCCCTATAAGGCCTGTAGGGCAAGTTCCAGACCTGTGTGCTATGACAGTTACATACCTAATAAACGCGACAGAAAATGATGCCCCCCTCTCTCTTTCTCTCTCTCTCTCTCTCTCCCTCTCTCTACTTGTAATATATCGAAGATTTATAAGCATGCCATTCAAAATTGAGGTGTCTTGACATCTGTATTTGTGTGGTTTTATTATAAATTATTGAACGTTTGTGGTGGGCCATAATAGGAAAATACAGGAAAATACACAAACATTACAATCACGGAGTTCAAAGATTTATAAGTATGCCATTCAAACTGATGTGCCTTGACATCCATATTTGTGTGGTTTTATTATAAATTATTGAACGTTTGTGGTGGGCCATGATAGGTATATACGGGAAAATACAAACATTACAATCACGGAGTTCAAAGATTTATAAGAATGCCATTCAAACTGATGTGTCTTGACATCCATATCTGTGTGGTTTTATTATAAACTATTGAACATTGATACCCTCCACCCCCACCCAAATAATACTTCCTTCTGATTCCCATGAGAATCTCTCTCTCTCTGTCTTTCTCTCCCCTCTCTCTCTCTCCCTCTCACTCCCCCCCTCTATCGAAAAATCAATCGTTATAACATATACGGCTGGGCGCCGATGAATTCCCCAGATGCAAGAATTGTGCGCCTTTTTCTACTGCACCCCCCCCCCCCCCCACACACACACACTTCCCTCCACGAAAATTTAAATTGTATCCAACTTCTGTCACATTAGAATTCAGGGCAATTAATTACATAATCCCAACTGCACCCATCCCCAGCCTCCAAAAAAGATAAAACATTATCAAAATTGTAATTACCTGATGTTTCTATTTCATCATATGGAAATACATAAACTTCTCCCCCTTTTGGTAGGACTGGTGGAAGCTTTGCTGTCGTCAATGCCACGGATAATATCTTCTAAATCTTGTATTGTAAGAGTGTCCTCCCGCAGCATATAAGGCTACGCTGCCTCCATGACTATTGGCTGAGAATGAGCAAACAACATATCTGCCATTCTTTCTTACTTAAATATTTTATTATGTGCTTGGTCGACTCCCATATCCCATTAGTAAAACAGAGTCAAGAATCACTTCTCTTTTTACTGTGAGTACTAGGTTAATATTGTATGCATCTCTATCAAATTTTATATTTTGAAAAAACTCTTTTCAAAATATGAAAAGTTGATAGACAATCATATGATCCTAAATATTTTACACCTAAAACAACTGTCACAGAAAGTTCGACCACAACGTGTGGCATCAAGTTTTTTTCTTTTTGTTTTTTTTCTTCTTAGCTTTTCTAAAAAGTAGAGAAATAGAAACAAGATATCCTAAAACAAGTTTGGAATAAAATGTTGCAATTACGCCAGAGTGCCTCGAGGATTGTCTATGAGGAAAAACAGTGTTAAGAGGTGAAGATAGTATGGCGAACTGATTTAACACTGAAATTCCCATAGACATCAGAAGGAATAGGGTCTAGAAGGAATATGGCGATCTGATTTAACAGTGAAAATTCCCATGGACATTTTTTCCGCCAGAGTGCCATCGGTCGGAATTTCTGTGTTAAATCAGTTTGCCATACTGCCTTCCCTTACTGCAAACGATACGTCCATATAGGTGAAACAAACACAGAAGAATAGTGGTCTGCTTGCCAAGTAGGTAACTGGTCAAGTGAATATAGGTCATGTCATTCAGGCCGTTTATTCGATTAGGTACACATTTTTTATGTATATTTCACACTTAACTGATGTTACTATCATTTAATATACTGTGGATGTTTAGAATATATCCATATTATCGCTGCAGTGAAGTGATCTGGGTCGTGGTATCACGTCAAGTTGAGGAGGTCAGATCACCAGATCAAACGAGTTGCCGCAGGCGATCTGACCTCCTCAACGAGGCGTGATGCGACGACCCAGATCACTTCACTGTAGCGATAAAAGGTTTAGTATATGACTTATTGTTCAACATCGCATGCCAAAGCTAGCATTAGCAATTCCCCCAACATTTTTTTTTTTTGTAAATTGGATTGACGTAAGATCGTCAAATAGTAGTGATATTTAGCGTTTAAATTAGATAGTTATATAATAAAATACCTTACTGAACTTATTTTCTATAATTTCTAAACTTAGTTGATACAAAAGATCCTGTTCGAGCCGAATTTCAAGAAAAACGTCGAATTTAATCGAATCTTGAATCTCGAATCTTGAAACTGACAAAATGTAACAATAATAATCATTTGTATGCACTGTTAACTCTGCTGAAACAACCGAAGACGGGATGCAGGGCCGCATACGTTAGCATGGGAGACTTTAAACCACAGCATCATGTTCCGAGGATACCACCGTGAATGTAGAACAACTCACCAAAACGTAATTCCCTAAATAACTCGTCGTACAAAATCCCACCTTGCAATAATGAACAGTATAGGCCGATCATAAAATCCCACTTTCAAGATTTTTAGACTCATCTTGTGAAAAAAGCACTCTTGATATTTTATAAGTTTTGTTTTCCCTCTGTCGGAGAGCACAGTTCTCCTTGCACAGTCCTTGGGAACTCCTGGCGCTACCCCTGCCTCTTTTCAATTCGATCTTTGATTTATGTTTGACACTGTGAATAGTGAATAAGTACATCGTAATTTTTAGCTCAACTTGACAACGTTGCATTGTGAGTTTGGGGGCCTCACCTGGTCCTAACTAGGGCCCACTGGTCGTTGCCCCCTCCAACTTTCCAATGACCGGAGGGTCCTAGTTAAGACTAGTCCCCCACCCACACCCACACGCACACAGACGAAATATTTTTGCAAAATTTAGTGCTGTACGAGCGAATCTGAGGCATTTGTAGCATGTGTAGGCCCTATATTGAAGACCATTTTGGGGCTCTATATTGTGTCAAACTTGCATTGGGTCAATGTTTTGGGGAGGCTAGCGAAAATTTTAGGGTTCAAGGACCCAAGCACCACCCCCCCCCCCCCCCCCCTAGTTAGGCCACTGAAAGTTTAGATACTTACATTGATACCCTCTTTGTAATTATTATTTTTGTAAAAGTATACACACCTATATTGTTTTTTAAAACAAAGTGTAGGGATATGAGGGTAAAATATTTAGAAAGCATTGATTTTACGAGATCGGATAATTGAGAAATTTTCAGATTTTTGTGAAATCTTTTTTTAACTATACACATCTATCACTTATTCTGTGTCTTATGATTAGCCTGCCTATATATCAATAATTTCAAAGCAAAAACATTATCATTTAGTTACGATTTTTATATTTCCTCAAAAAATACATTTTGATCCTCAAACGGCATTGCAGACACTTCCATTTTGACAACCAACCTGAAAAGGTGAGCTGCGCTGTATCCTTTATGAAAAAAAATAGTTTCAGGTACATACACTCGGTGTTTTTGATCTGGCAAATTGTCTAATAGAACATTTGAGTATCCAGCCGACTATATTAGGCCAATAGTATGTCGCATGTTTCAGGTCATATTTGCCGGACCCAGGTGTCATGTCACGTGGCCCAGTGGCGCCATGTTGTATTGTCATGATAACCCGTGTGAGCGGCCATGTGGTGACGTGGTCTTAGTGCGCATGCGCATGGTATGTTGTTAGGGTGATACGTGTTTCCGTCGTCCATTTGGTATACCATCTTGGTTTCTATGGTAGCACGTTGTTTCTATGTTTCCCAACGGCCTACAATAGGACAGGGGTATGTTCGGAGGGTATGTTTCTTTGTACAAGAGTAAATTTCCGATTCGTATAATTAACTAAATAAATCCAACAATCCCTCCAAACCACCAAAAACGACTTTATTTGATACTGATTCCCCAAGAATCCTTTTTAGGGCCGCCATACCATGGTACCGAGAGGCCCCCAGTACCGAGAAGGCCCCGGGGGTAAGTTCGATTGAGGTAGAGTAGTTTTTCTGGATCAGATTTCCCCATAATCATTTTTAGCTCGCCTGACTTTTTGTCAGGGGAGCTGTAGTGATCACTCACCGTCCGTCGTCCGTGAACATGGTGTTTGCATCTTCTCCTCCTAAACCACTAAACCAATTCAATTGAAATTTGAGATAATAGTTTGTTATGACATCGCATTTTGATTTTGTTCAAATGAAGTTGCCTCGCCCCTCGGTAGGGCCACGCCCAAAAAGTGAGCTTAAATCTTTAAAAAATCTTCTTCTCATGAACCAGCAGTAGCAGAGTCCTGCCATATGGTGTGCAGCTTCCTTTTGAGGTGTACACGCAGATTTGTTCAAGAGAAGATCGAGGAGGTATATTTGCCTTCGTTATGGGAGCGGCAAGAATTTTCGCCCCGCCCAAAATTTCTATTTTCCAAACCGAAAGGCTGATTTGAACCAAATTTGATATGAGGGCTTATTGGGTCATAAGTCCTTAATTTATGGCCAAAAAAATGTCCCCGTCGCCCCATGGGAACCGCAGGAGCTAAAAATAGAAACAATTTAAAATGCCCATATCTCCAAAGCTACACGGCACTGAGAATTCTAATTTGGTGTGAAGCTTCCTTGGGGCGTACAGAATGGAATAGTAAAAAAAAATTGCTATCGGTTTTATCATGGGGTACTTTTTCGGGACTTCGAAAAAGTGCTGAGTCAGCATTTTTGAACACTGTGGGTAATGGGAAAAACATTTAAGACTACTTTTCTCCCAAACCACTGCTCTAAAAGCTTTCAAATTTCACATATAACATCTTTGGAAGATTGTTTCACATGTTTATTGAAATCAAATCCCTGGGTCCTTATTTGAGAACCCAAACATTTAAATTAGTGCAGTAGTGAGGAATTTTCTTTAAAAATCTTCTTCTCAAGATCCAGCAGTCAGAATGTTTTTATATTTGGTGTGCAGCATCCTTGGGTATGAGATTCAAGTTTGTTCAAGCCAAGTCCCTGTGTTGATATTTGGGCTCTCTGTGGTAGCCCAAATTATAACTTAGTTCAATATGAGGAATATTCTTCAAAAATCTTCTTCTTCACATCCACCAGTCAGAATCTTTTGATATTTGGTATACAGCATCCTTACGGAGGTGAGATTAACGTTTGTTCAAGCCAAGTGCCTGGGTTCATATTTGGGCTCCCTATGGGAGCCCGAATTATTACTTAGTTCAATATGAGGAATATTCTTTAAAAAAATTTGTTTTAGATCCACTGGTCAGAATCTTTGGATATTTTGTATAAGATTTCTTAGGAGGGGCTGATGCAACTTGTTGGAATCAATTCCCTGTGTTGATATTTAGGCCACCATGTCAGGTGAGCGCCCTCAGCCCCCTCCCCTCCTCCCCCGGGCCTCTTGTTAGAATATACCATCTGATCGAGCAAATGAGCTATCGACAGTTGCTCGATCGAGTGACTCCACATACTGCTCAAGCGACTCGAATCCCATCGAGCAAATGAGCTATAGAGTAATTGCTCGTTCGAGTGACTCGCACATACGACTCTTAGCCTGATTTAAGTATTTGAGGATACCTATAACATGGCAATTTATTATTTGAGGATACCTTTCGGGGATACATTTTACAGGATGCTTATCTGAGAATACTATTATTTCTCTGGCCCAGCCTTCCAGGCCACCCCAAGACATAGCTATCCCAAATTCCCCTTATAAGCTATCGAGCAATTACTGCAAAGTCACGACTCGATACCCGTCGAGCAAATCAGCTATAAAGCAATTGCTTGTTCGAATGACTCGCACATTCGATTCTTATGCTCATTTCTGTATTTAAGGATACCTATGGCCTGGTATTGTATTATTTGAGGATACTTTTCGAGGATACTTTTCGAGGATACATTTTATAGGATACTTATCTGAGGACACTATTACCTGTTTGGCCCAGCCTTCTAGGCCACCCCAAGATATACCTATCCCAAGTTCTCCTAATCAGCTATCGAGCAATTACTGAAAAGTCATTACTCGAACGACTCGAATCCATCGAGCAAATGTGCTATAGAGCAATTGCTCATTCGAGTGACTCGCACATCCGTCTCTTAGCCTCATTTCGGTATTTGAGGATACGTATGGCCTGGTATTGTATTATTTGAGGATACCTTTCGAGGATACCTTTTATAGGATGCTTATCTGAGGATACTATTGCCTGTTTGGCCCAGCCTTCTAGGCCACCCCAAGACATACTTGTCCCAAGTTCTCCTAATAAGCTATCGAGCAATTACTGAAAAGTCGTTGCCCAAACCACTCGAATCCCATCGAGCAATTGTGCTATAGAGCAATTGCCCGATCGAGTGACTCCACATACTGCTTGAACTTATCCAAGAGTGGTATATATGGTTTCACCAGATTGTAACAAAGTTCTTTGAAATGTTGAGCCAATACGTTCCACAAGCAACCTTTGGTTGTTTGTCGAATTTATTGTCTGAACATATTTAAAAAGAAATCTGTCAAAGCTTCCTTAGTCAAGAATGTGTTTTCTCTTAATAAACTGCGCGACAGAAAAGTTGAAAATCAATGACTTTGCATAGAGACATATATTACATCAGAACAGTCTTTTCTCTCGATTGCTTGTAAAGACATGATTAACATGACTGAATACTCAATTCAGCTTAGTTTACTACAGCGAATAACCACGAATGTGAAACAGAGAAAAAACAACATTCTGAGTGTGGTCTATTATAAAATCTGCCAGGCTTGTCTGCAAAATTCTAATAATATTGTCCAGGTAATTTTAAGAGAGGTAACTCTGTATTAATTTGGCATTCAATGATAAAACACTGAAAATTGCAGTCATTTTAAGCATAATAATGAATTTGTTTAATGTGATGTAACTTTCCCTTCAAAATGATCATCAATTATATTCCACGCAATACTGACAAAGAACTTAGCAAGATGGTCATTCAGAAGGTGACAGTTGTAATTTACTCTCCACAATCAATCTGCTGCATCAGTAGGCATCAGGTATGCTTTATTTACATTGGGTTTGCCACTTTATTGGTGTTTAACGACACTTTCGACAGCCAGGATCACCTCATGTCGGACAGTTTTACAGTTGGAGGAAGCTGGAGAACCTGGAGAGAACCACCAATCAGCGGCGACTGCGAGCAACAATCAGACTCCCCAATGGACTAACTCCGCACAAGTAGCAGGTTTAGCATTGATTGAAGACAAGTGCACTATCGCCGCGCAGCACGCTTTTGTACACAGCGCCACCGTGCCCCCACGTGGACAATCGGGATTAAGTGCCTTTCCCAAGGACACAAGAACACGATGCAAGTGACCATGGCTGATTTTAAGGCTAATGCCGTAACCCTTGAGCCAGCGCGATCCCAATTTTGACAAATTACACTACGGACAATTTTGTGGTGTAAGAGTGTTGCCATGTTATGGATACAAATAAGAAGGTCTGTGATCTATTTTAGAAGCTTGCTTTCAGTGTGATGTTTCAACTTTTGTTTGGGGTGGTAATATGTTATAATCAAGCCTGTTATGATTAATAGAGAAGTCGACTAATCATTGGAAACACCCAAGTGGACAATTATGGTTCTTCGTCACTCCTTTATTGATGAATTATTAGTTATTACTTTCCTCCCCATCGTGCTCGTAAGAAGTGCCGGTGTCATAGAATATCAAAATACATTGTAATTAATATGAGAGAGAAGTATAAAGATACAACGCATGGCACCAGGTCTGGCATTCTAGAAAGTATGGGAGTACAAATAATGGGCCTTCTCAATTTGCCTCGGAGTGCAAATGCGTTCTTAAATCTCAATGCAGCTATTATTAGACTCTTGGCCACCTCGGTCCAAACCTGAGCCTAGGCTCAGGTTTGGACCTGTGATGGTCAGGAGTCTGAATTTTCACCGGAGAGCAGTAAGTGTGCAGCATACCTGCATGCCCGAAGAATGTCCGGCCTGAGAAAACAATAACCAAAGATACTTTTTTCTTTGCAAATCTTTCTGGAGGTCACACGGGGTACGATTGAAGTTAATCGATTATTTTTCTTTCATAACCTTGCCAGCCCTAGTTATAATCTGTATAGGAAAAAAGTAGAAAAATGAAGATTTAATGCACAGATATAGGTTATGATCCATATAGATTATAGTATAGATTGCAGGAATGCTCACTGTTCATAAGCCTTTTAGGCTGCATTCCCTCACACAAGACAATTTTAGAGTGTTAAGGGGTTAGGTGTAAAAAAATTCAAGTAAAAAAATAGTTTGGTGGGGGTTTTTTGCACAAAAGGGAGTGGTGGATGCGGAAAATGGCCGCATGCAAATTTTCGGCATAACTCCCTGCAAATTTTTAACATCTGTCCCCCCTGTCACATGTATCCATTTATAGCTGGCCAAAGTAAAATGTCTCGCATGTTTCAGGTAATATTTGCCGGAAGTGACGTCATGTCACGTGACCCAGTTGCGCCATGTTGTGTTGTCAGGGAAATCCGTGTGAGCGGCCATGTTGTGACGTCATCCCTATAGTGATACCTTGTGTTAGAGCGCAGCGCGCATTGTTAGGGTGATACGTGTTTCCGTCGTCCATTTTGTATACCATCTTGGTTTCTATGATAGCAGATAGTGGTTGCTAAGTTACCCAAAGGCCTACAATATGACAGGGGTATGTTCGTAGAATTACCCAAATAAACCCGACAATCCCTCCAAACCACCAAAAACGACTTTGTTTACTACAGATTCCCCCAGAATCCTTTTAGGACCGCCATACCATGGTACAGAGAGCCCCCCCCCCCCCCCCCCCCCAGTACCGAGAAGGCCCCCGGGGGTAAGTTTGATTGAGTGACTCCATATACTGCTCGAACGACTCGAATCCCATCGAGCAAATGAGATATAGAGTAATTGCTCATTCGAGTGAGCACATACGACTCTTAGCCTCATTTCAGTACTTGAGGATACCTATAAGATGGCAATATATTATTTGAGGATACCTTTCGAGGATACCTTTTACAGGATACTTATCTGAGGATACTATTGCCTGTCTGGCCCAGCCTTCTGGGTCACCCCAAGACATACCTATCTCAAATTTCCCTTATAAGCTATCGAGCAATTACTGAAAAGTCATTGCACGAAAGACTCGGATCACGTCGAGTAAATCAGATATAAAGCAATTGCTCGTTCGAGTGACTCGCACATACGACTTTTAGCCTCATTTCGGTATTTGAGGATACCGATGGCCTGGTATTGTATTATTTGCGGATACCTTTTATAGTATACTTATCTGAGGATACTATTACCTGTCTGGCCCAGCCTTCTAGGCCACCCCAAGACATACGTATTCCAAGTTCTGCTAATAAGCTATCGAGCAATTACTGAAAAGTTATTGCCCGGACGACTCGAATCCCATCGAGCAATTGTGCTATAGAGCAATTGCTCGATCGAGTGACTCCACATACTGCTCGAACGACTCGAATCCGATCGAGCAAAAGTGCTGTAGAGCAGTTGCTCGATCGAGTGACTCCACATACGATTCTTTAACTCATTTCAGAAAAAAGGATTCCACGGCCACAGAAGTTTTCCAAAAAGGGATTCGTATAAGTGGGATTCTTATCTGATTCCTTGACATGGGATTCTGTGATTTGACATTAACACTCGTGAGTATGAAAAGGGATTCATAACACCCAATTTAACAACTATTGCAAGAACCCAACTGAACATTAGACACACGATAATGTACAACCAACCACTAAAAACAACAAAGGAACAGAACGAAGTGAATAAAGATCCAATACAGCCAAAATCGAAGTGAACAGAATGCAACAAAGTGAACGAAGATTGAACTGATCTGATCGAACACAACCAAGATCGAAGTGAACAAGATATAACAAAGTGAACAGAGACAAGAACAAAGTTTAACTGAATGAACTCTATATAACTTAATATTAACTGTAAAAATCCTGTGAACTATTTTGCCCCGAATGAACTACAGCCCTAATGAAAATACAACCCACTGTTAACCACTGTTAACCCCTTTTAAGTCAACAAAGTTTTGATCTCTATTTTTGAACTATACCCCCTAAATATAACGCCGTGTTAACTGAACAAAACGAAGATCCAACACAACCAAGATCGAAGTGAACAGAATCTAACAATGACTGAACAATGACTGGACTCCATAACAAACTTTTGAACTTTAAGCTTAATAAAGGTATATAATATTAACATCCTTTGAACTAAATTCTTCCAATATGGAAGGGGAATACCCTGGAGTGTTAATGTCAAATCACAGAATCTCATGTCACGGAATCAGATAAGAATCCCACTTACGAACCCCTTTTTGAGAATCCCTTTTTGGAAAACGTCTGTGGCCATGGAATACTTTGTCTCTGAAATGAGTCGAAGAGTCATATGTGGAGTCACTCGATCGAGCAAATGCTCTACAGCACATTGGACTTGGATAATCTAATTTCCTCAAACTAATGGGGGATACCTTTTATATAAAAGTGGATGCTCTGCCACTGAAAATCAAATTCAAATTTCCTATATTGGATGGCATGTGTTATTTTTATCAGGTACAGTTAAAACTAGAAGTCCTGTCATGAAATGCGCACAAATAGCACGATGAGGCTATCAAATTCTGTACATATGGCCTGTGCACAAGCAATGTTTCAGCCAATGGACCTCCGGGTAACCCGGAGGTCCATTGGCAGAAACATTGCCTGTGTTTACTATGAGTAAATAGGAGAACCTGCCGTGCTTTTGGTGCCATTCGATCTGGCAATGGCGCGCAATTCCTACGTGAAAGGACTTCTAGTTTTAACTGTATCAGATAGAAAGGCTTTCAAAATTTTTGGGGTTGTTACAAGTTGTTATTTTTATTTGTTTAAAGCTGGAAAAGCTTCTTAGCATAAATTAACTCGAATTCCACCTAAACCATCCCATGTTTTCTCCAACCAAACCAACTTGTAGGTCTACTTTGGGAAGGTCCCAGTTTCAACCTCTTGAGACAGAAGATGACCGTTATGCACAATCAGAAGTGCTAATGGAGTTATTCACTGCCTTGTAATGGCCTATACTGACTCAAGATGTGTTTTAATAATTAATAACACTTTGGTCAGCCGCTGATTTGTCGCGGTTCTCGGGTGAGAAGGCCTTGGTTATCCCTGTGCTCCCAACTGCCCCCCTATTCCCACTCTTCCTCTCTCCTCCCAACTCTCGGAGGCGAACTGCTTGGTGACATCTCTTGCCCCATTCTTCCCAATTGCTCCGATTAACATATTAACCCTCTCCTTTGGGTCACTCACTAACCACATGTCCTTCATTCTCCCATCCAACTTCCCCATTATACTCCCAGTGAATCTTATTCTTTTAGACTGGTATTTTGGGCATTCTAGAAGAAAGTCTTCCAGGGTCTCCACCACGCCTAGATAACACATCTGACACTCCTTTTCACTGTTATTTCCCCAATTTTTTACCTCAGCTCCAGGGACAGCGACCTCAGCTTGAACAACAGTTACCCCTCAAAGGTGCCATCAAGGTACTCTTCAAAACCAGACTTCTCTTTATCACGTAGACCACACAAAGACCTCTTTGATTTGACCCCCTCTCGCCAATTTTATGTTACCATCCCCATGACTCTTTTTCTGACGTCTAGGTCCGAGATCTCCACTGAGTAGTTCTCTATTAGCTCCCTCACTTGGACCATCCACCCTGTCTTGGTATTTGAGTTGAAAATACTCTGGAACATTACTTTACACCATCGGCTGTCGGGGAGATTTATCAAATAATTAAAATAACCGAGTTTCATTAAGTCTATCCTGTCCTTGATCCTCATCCACCCAAGCTCACCTCTGATTGCTTCTAGTGCTGCGGCATTACTCGACCTCGTTATCCATCGACCTGCATCGTTCTGCAGAGTTTCCAATCCCTTTACAGCTGTTTGGTTTTGGGGTACCACTTCCGTACCAAAAGTTATACTTGGCAGACCCACCATTTTCTAAATGGTTTTTCCCACGAAAACCTTATTGAAACTGCTTCTCCCTATAATTTCATTTGGTTAAGGATTCGCCCCCCCCCCCCCCCCCCCCTTCAGAATCAATTTATTTCTGTGGTTTCGGTAGATGCCTCTTCCTGTGATGTTATATTTATCCCCATATACTCGCAGTCACCTGTCTCTCCTACACTAAGAAGTTTGATGCTACCTTCCGGAATACAAAACTCTCCCACTCTCCCACTCTCCACCTTCGAGTAGTGTCCACTTACGGCCCACGGGTATAACTTTGCTTTTTGCTTTCATTTAGTTCGAGTCTCCATTTGTTCCCATATTTCCCAACAATTCCCAGCATTTTCGCTAGCCCCTCTTCGCTTTCTGACACTAGCACCATATCGTCTGCAAAAAATAGCCCTGGGATTTTTAAAGAACTAAATATGCTAAATTCAGTTTTTATCATGCATTTTGGGCATAAGTAAAAAAAATTACAAAGGCGTTAAAATATTTGTGCTCGGTCTTCTCGGACACCTACCCACCCACCCTGGCATACCTTCCTGCAATTTTATTACCCGCCTCTGCACGTGATGTATTTTCTTTGATAGATAGGCTCATGTTACACACAGTTGGTGCATATCAAAGTTAGGGGGGGGGGGGGGGGGCAAGAGTAATATCTAGGGGGCATAATCATCCGAGCCCTGCAGTAGCAAGATGTGGGCGAGCATAGGATGGGGTGTCCCCTCTCATTTTGTTCCGGGAAAATTTTTGAAATTCGAGACAAAAAAGCACAATTTCCTTGACCCTGAGTCTGTTTGTGTCCATAATTTATAGATTCTGAAAGGCATCAATAATAAGGCCACAATGTGGACTAACAAGTTGTGAAAGGCATAAATAATTAGGCCACAATGTGGCCTACTTATTGATGCCTATCACAACTTACAGATTATGAACATAAACGGACTCAGAATCAAGTAAATTGCTAGATACTAATATTACTTGGCCGATGTTCCCTATATGGGTCAACGGGGGGTGGGGGGGGGGGCATGTGCCCCCCCCCCCCCCGGCTACGCTACTGAGTTGATGAAGTCACAGTCATTGGCTACAGCTACAACTTAAGTCTCAGTTTTGAACGAGTTGGGCGGTAGGCATATTACAGCCCTAGGTTTGTCTGAAACATTTTTGTTTTTCTTTCTCCCGGTGTCCCTTTACAGCAAGACCAGTTACAAATCAAATTGTTACATGTCCACTGTAAAGGGTCCCCGTGGCAACAAAAAGGTGATTGTAAAAGGCAGGCCTATCTTTGTAAGGGTAGTCTAGCGTGGCAAAGAAATGGGGGAAAATACAGACCTAAATCAATTTGAACGTCCTGTGCAACAGAACTCTTTGGGGAGGAATGGTAGAAATAAAGTACACAAATCTATATTTGGGAATACATTGAGTAAATGTGGACTTTTTTTGCTCCATATTTACCAAATTTGTCAAATATCATCCAAAATGTGCACTTTTCTCGACTTTGAAGGCTGTGAAAGAGACAACTCATGCGACGGAATCTTCGGTCACATCTTAAGATTAAAGCATCTATGCATCCATTCCTGTTAAAACCCAATAAGATTGCAATGATCGATACCAATATTTATTTATTTATTTATTAAGGCTTAACGACACTCTAACAGCCAAGGTCATATGGTGTCGGCGACAGTTTTACTGGTAGAGGAAGCCGGAGTATCCGGAGAGAACCACCGAGCAACGACGAGCAGCTGCCAGCTCTCCAACATCGTAACTCCGCACTGCAGCACAGGCAGGGTTAGATTGGTTGGAGACATGCGCACCATCGGCGTGCAGTACGCCTTAGTATATACGGCGGCATCGTGCCCCCATGTGGACAATCGGGGTTAAGTGCCTTGCCCAAGGACACAACGCGGGAGTCCGAATCGATCGCTCAGACGGTCACCCATCCAAGGACTAACCAGGCTCGACGTTGCTTAACTTCGGTGATCTGACGAGAATCGGTTACCGCAACGCCACCGCCCCCTCCCCCTCCCCCCCTCCCGATGGATACCAAAGAGAGAAATACAAGTTTCAGGTGACTACATTTGAGTCATGAGCCTTCGTCCCTCCGATTCTCTGGTGTTAGCATTATATGTAGCAAGGAAAAATCTCTTCCTCTCTCAACCTTTTCTGGAAAACCGTTGGCGTAGTGGGGAGTGGGTGGGTGGGGGGGGGGGGGGGCTTGATTCGCTACGCCCAGATGTCTACGTCTCTGGAAGATATTTGAAATAAAAGGAAGAGACCGAACCGGCTAAGGGTGGAATTCATGAGCCAAATACAACTAAATTTGTTTACATTTCTAAACCGTATGCCCAGCAAGATAGTAGGCCCGGCGCAGTAGGAATTAAACGAGTGACTGTATATTGATCCATTGCTTACTAGCAAATTTGTGACCATGCCCACCCTGCAGCCCCTCCCCATATAGTCCCTTCCTCGCCTCCCAGGGCAAGGGAGGGGAAATTCGGGCCCCGGGGTTAATTCTTTGACGGGCCCCTTTTCGAAAGTGTCGGGACACTGATGCAGATGTTGAAGATATCTGCCGCGAGTGCGGGAGGCACGAGTGATGATGGGTTAGAGTGGTGTGGCTTTGAGGGGCCCCCCAAGAACATTTTAAAATAAGTTATTAAATGAAGATTTCCGTCGGCTTTTGGGATGAAAAATCACTATTTTTTGTCCGTCAAAATGACGGTTTCTTTTTTAAAAGTAGCATATTTTCATGTTTCAAATTTGCAAGTTCATCAGTGAGTAACCAGTGACTAAGAGTTACAGCGTTTGACTGCAGAATTCTTGAAGTGATAACTTTATTACGTCAAGTTGTTTTAATAGTTATCACTTAAAGAACCATGCAGTCCAAAATTACAACCGTTGGTCAACTGCAGAGCACCCTTGGGGATACAGCCCCCTTCTTAACATTCAGTTCTACGCAGGAACTAGGGGTTCTTAGTTGAAATGTTTTAAAAGTATGAGTAAGACCCACTAGTTCTGTTGTGTAGAACTAAAATATTGATAGGGTTACAGTGGTACTAACTTTGGAAAGGGCACTCGGCGGAAAATTTCCCAATTGAATTGCTTGAGGCTGCTCTCGTGGGAATCTTTAGCGGGAAATCCGCGGAACACTGAGTCTGGTGCATATGTGAAAAGATAGCAGTCTATTAACAGATTGAGCAACTCCACGGGGCACTCCCATTCCTTCTTTACACGAGTGGCAACTGGTATTCCAATACGATGGTCAACTTATCTCGCTCGAGGATCGGGGAGAGGGCTTTGCACAGGAGTGAGAACTTTTGGGAGCCCAGGCCTTTACATGAATCCTGGACTCTAGTCCGGGCCTCTAAAGTTCCGGGCCCCTGAGTTACTGTCCAGGGACGTGGCTAGAGGGTTCCGATTGGGGGAAGGGGTGTAGGGTAGTGAATTTCCAACTAAAGGAGGGGCAGGAAGGGTGAAACCCCCTTCCAGTCCCTCCCCGTACTTGGAAATTCACTATACCGAGAAAGATTTTGAAAATGAAGCCATAAAAGAGGGCATAAAATTGATTCTAGTGACTGAAATGCCAACACATTTATGATAGAATTATCAGGTTATTATTATTTTGTATTCTTCTGGGAAGTGAATATGTGCTAAACAAATCAGTGCTCAAGCTTAGAACTTTGAACAATTCACTCTGTCCTAACCGTAAATCAGATCTTATGCAGGAATGATCAATTTTCGATGTTTCTTCATTTTGTAACTGTGAATGATGAAATTAACTCAGGATAACGATTTTACATGATGTGATTTTCTTGAAGTGCATTTCGATGATTTTTTTTTTATTACAATAAGCAAACGTACTACAGAAATCTCGTACCGATTGACATCATGTATACTTATCAGTGAATTAAGCTCGATACTGCGTACACTGCAGTTGTAAATAGTAACAGTTAGAAATTTTTGCTGATTTGAAACAGAGTTAGAATTCTGGGAAGTAAAGGAGACATCAGCATCGCCAAAGCACCTCTAAAATCTAGATTTATGGAATTTCCAACTGCTCATGCCTTGCCCTCCGAATTTCCAACTATGGGACATTTTGGCCAGGATTGGGGGGAGGGGGTGACACCCCACACCCCTGTCGCCACGTCCCTGTTACTCTCCCCTGTCATGTCGATTCCACATCCACATACTGGTACTTCAATTCGCATGTCTTCCTTTCGGCCTACAGTTCTGTTCTTCGACGAATCTTCTCTCGAAAAAAAAACGTTTGACTTGTTTTCGGCACACGTGATCAGTCTCTGCAGCAAAGCCCGTCTTTTTATCGCGTGGAGGTTTTGTAGGGTTGCCCCAAACTCTGTCTTATTTTCTGTTTTGCA
The DNA here is from genome assembly GCA_031216915.1 of Pictodentalium vernedei. Taxonomy (NCBI): domain Eukaryota; kingdom Metazoa; phylum Mollusca; class Scaphopoda; order Dentaliida; family Dentaliidae; genus Pictodentalium; species Pictodentalium vernedei. Next base: position 258,989,508 of record CM062290.1, on the reverse strand, counting down.
AATTAATAATGCTTTTGGACACACTATCAATGAATTGATTAACATTTTATCACATGCTACCAAGTCAAAAGAGAGATGAAATCTGCAACTTTCGAACTCACATTAGACACATATGCAAGAAGAATCAATGTTGCTCTATTTCCCAACGAAGATAGTCCGTGTAAGGACAGACAGTCCGACTGGAAGACTGCTCTCACCGTCCTCATACCCACAGATGCTCTCTCATTTCACCAGGGGCGTAAATCCTGGGGGGGGGGGGGGGGTGTTGCACCCCCTAAATATTCAGATCTGTTCGCAGGGCAGCGAGTATTTACTGCGGTCTGCGGCCCACGCAACTACTGTCCTACCAAGGAATTATTTGCCAGAATGTTGCCCTGCCAAACAGAATAGAGCTGAACAGCTAGGGCTCGCCGGACACCTGATATATCACGGTCTTGTACAACTCCCATCGCAGTTCATATGCCCTGCTACCCATGCAAAAGGAGGCCAAGGTGTCCTTGTAAATTCAACAACTCTATTTTGAATACATTCATTTATCTTCCTGATGTATACTGTTGAAAAGGGCCCCACTAAATACCGAATCTGACCCTCCAAAATGTAATTGCATATATTTCTCACTTAATTTCTTGCTATTATGTTCAGTAATGATAAAAAATATTTTAAATAAAAAAAAAAAATGAAAAAGTCCCGGAAAATATTTGTTTTTAGGTAATAAGTTCCATTATTGGGGGCGTTCTAACGTTCATTTTGTGCTCATAACTACCTCCCTATTCCCACGCTTCTTCTCTCCTTCCAACACTCGGAGAATCACTCACTAACTACATGTCCTTCATTCTCCCATCCCACTTCCCCATTACACTGCTAGTGAATCTTGTTCTTTTAGACTGTTATTTTGGTCATTCTAGTAGAAAGTGTTTCAGGGTCTCCACCACACCTATATTACACACCTGGCACTCCTGTTCACGGCTCTGTCCAATTTTTCCCCTTAGCTTCAGGGACCGCGACCTCAGCTTGAACAACAGTGACCCCCCAAAGGTGTCGTCGAGGTACTTTTCAAAACCAGGCTTCTTTTTATCACGCATGCTATCCCTAGGTTGCCCCTGCCTCTAGGCCTGTGATCTCCAATGAGTAGTTCACTATTGACTCCCTCACTTGGACCATCCACCCTGTCTTGGTATTTCAGTTGAAAACACTCTGGAACAATCAATGTTATTGTGCTGAAATGCAAACTGCAGCAGTAAGGTCATAAGTTCAGTGAGTTCCCAGTTTATAGTGAAAGTTACGGAATGAGTTCAGTATATTAGGTCTGCTTTCGAAAATGAACTCGATACTGCTTAGAAAACAGTTGACAATTATTGTCCAAAAAATATGCTTTCACTTTTGATTTGATTGCTCACTGAAACAACTTGATGCAGCCCTGCTGCTGAACAAACACTAATCGGTGATAATCTGATGTATGTTAAAACAAGTCACACGTCGGCGATTATCAAAGAGGCTATTTGAACCTTCCCAAAAAATTGGTTAATGACTCCAGAACACAAAATTCGCAAAATTTTTACCATGACTTTTTCATTTAAACTGATTTTTATGCTACTTGATCACAGAATAGTAAGAAAGTAAGTACAAAGTATCTCTAATTAATCTTTTTGGGGTGAGATTCGGTATTTAGTGACACCGGTTGAAAACACTTGAAAAGGTGATATATATGCAGGGCAATATGTTCTGACAGTAGGGCAGAATGATACACCCCGCCCCCCAATATTTTTCGGTAGTTAAGGACCTGCATTTCACATGTTGAACTTTACACCAGGGACGTAGGAACGGGGTAGGGCATGGGGGGTGGGGGGGCATCTCTCACCCAATATTTTCCAGAAAGCATGGAGAGAGAGAGACATCGGGCCACCAACATTTATCATTACCAACTCCGGGTGTGTAGCCAGGTATCAATAGTGGGGGAGGGGGGAGGGCAGGGATTGGAGTGGGGGTCCAATAATTTTTATGTTGCTGGCCCTTGGCTTCAACCAATTCTAATCCTGCTTTTGCTGCAGCATGGTGGCTCTCTCCTGGTACTCTGGCTTCCTTCACCCATAAAACAGTCCGATATAAGGTGGCCCTGGCTGGTGAAAGTGTCATTAAACCCCAATAAATAAATAAATCCCATGGAGATCACAAAGCTCAGAATGTTTAGTTGGAACTGAAATTCCCCCAGCACCTCTCCCTGACCACTGACCAACCCATCATTTCAATCTTATTGGGAATTAGCAGGAAGGGGATGCATAGACTATTCACTCTTAACCCTTTGAACCCTAGTAGCCTTTTTTCTGACCAAGAACATGATACACGGCCCAGAGGCTGCACGTTAAAAATATTGACTGGTGTACCCCAAATAATGAATATGGACTCTTCTAGTTGTTTTTATTGAACTGGCATGGAAGATACCACAAGAGTTCAAAGGGTTAAGAAGTGACCTTAGCTTAACTTTTTAGCTCAACTTGACAAAGTCAAGTATGAGCTATTGGGATGGGTTGTGATCTGTTGTCCATCCACCCATCCATTCCAAATTTCTTTCGTGGCTTCATGGCAATGTCTAGATGGGAGCTATTAAATTTTTTGGAATTCCATTGGAAAGCATGGCTGCCAGTGGCTATCTTTGATTTGGATATAAATTGTCCAACAATTCCTTTAGCACACCCTACAGACTGCAGCTCTCACCTGATGACCTGATCAGTCCCAAATTTCATATCTAGCTTTGGGGCAATGTCCAGATGGGAGCTATCAGATTTTTCCAAATTGCATTGAAAAACATGGCCACCAGCAGCCATCTTAGATTTGGCATATAAATTATCAACAATTCCATTTGCACACCCTACAGGCCACATCTCTCACTCGATCTTTTCGAGATTTCACATTTAGCTTTGGTGTGATTTTTTAAAAATTTTATTGAAAAATATGGCTGCCAGCAGCCATCTTGGATTTAGATATAAATTGACAACAATTCCATTAGCACACCGTACAGACTGCATCTCTCATCTGATCTTTTTTTGAATTTCACATATACCTTTGGTGTGATGTCTAGATGGTAGCTATCAAACTTTTCTGAATTTTGTTCAAAAATCTTGGATTTGGCATATGAATTGCGAACAATTCCATTGGTACACCCTGGAGGCCCCATCTTTCACCCAATCTTTTTAAAATTTCATATGTAGTTTTGGTGTGATGTCTAGATGGGAGCTGTCAAATGTTTCCGGAAATTTTGTTGAAAAAAATGGCTGCCAGCAGCTATCTTGGATTTGGCATATAAATTGTCAACAATCCCATTAGCACTCCATGCAGGACACATCCCTCACCCCATCTTAGAATATTCATGTGTACCTTTGGTGTGATGTTTAGATGGGAGCTATCAAATTTTTCTAAATTTCATTGAAAAAAATGGCTGTCAGGATCTTAGATTTGGCGTATAAATTGTCAGCAATTCCATTAGCAGGCCCTACAGGCTGCACCTCTCCCCCGATCTTTTTCAAATTTCATGTGTAGCTTTGGTGTGATGTCTTTTCTGTAGAAACTTGAGGGAATGACTTGGAATTACTGGATCTTTCTATTTAGTTCAGTCCCTTGGACAAGTTGAGCTGCAGTGTCATTGACACTTTCATGTTGATTTATCTCTGCTGGGGTCTTTAAATTTGAGAAAATGCTCATTTTGGGCTCCTTACTTACATTTCCTCATTGAGATAAAACAATGTTGTGTAGGCCTCAAACATACCTTTGTGTATTGTCTTCTTACCATGCCACTAAGGTCACCACTAATATAGATCTATGTGTAGGTGCCCTTGTACGACTGTGCTGCCCCATCCCCTCAGCAAAGTTCAAAATGCTGCCTACAATATATGGACTCTATGGAGAGTGTATTAACAATAAATCACCCATAGAGTGGAGATTCCACCCAAGCTAATTGCAAATTTGTTGCAAAGCATAACAAGCACAAGCAAAGTTCCAGACAATGGACCTCCGGGTTTAACATTGCTTGTGTTTTGTGTCCTTATGTACAGAATGTGAAACTGATACTTTGGTTGATAATTCCACTCCATGGGTGATTTAGTCACAATCCACATTCTGTCCGTCCCTGCTTTTTATTTACCAGTATTAAAGGTGTATAATTTAGACTAGATTTCAGCTTGCAGTCATAGGCGTACATGCTAGGGGTCGGGTAGGGCTGCAGCCTCCCCATAGTTTGGAAGGAGCAGATTTTTTGAGCGAATTGCCGGAAAATTTCGGCAATTTAGTTGCCAGAAATGACAAAAAGTGTTTGTTTTCCATACAAAACTTCATTTTATGTCATATTTCCTGTCTCTCTCTTAGAAGTTGTATGTAAACTGACCAGTATATTATACGAGTTGATTCAGTGGAACATCCAAGTTAGTATTTATTTATAATTACACAAGTACATATAAAAAGTTCTATTACTGCATATTACAGTTCAAACAATCTAAATTTGGGAAATAATATACAGGGCAGAGACTTTGTTCAAAATACCGGTAACAGGTTAGCTGTAGAAATTTTCCATATTGCACTCAAACATTACAACATTTTAATTGCACGGCTTGGAAATTGTGGTATTTTGAGTATTATTAGATTATTAATAGAAGGCATGTGAAATAGAGTGAATATAAATCTCCATCTGGCTTCATTCTGAATAATGTTCTCAATCTGAAAAAGTAAAATATATCAATTTCAGTGGCATGCGTGGGGTCTCTGGGGTACGAAATTTACTGGATTCTGATGTATTTCTTCTAAAATGCCACTCCTGAAGATGTCTTAAATAGGTGCTTGGAAAGTCTCAACATTGCACTCAGGGCATCCAAATTTTAAAAAGTTTCCCACCAATGGGAGGGGGACACCCCACCCGTACGCGCTTTCAGCATCTCTTCCCGACATTCCACTTTTTCGGGCAAAAAGGGCTCCGCCCCTCCCCCCCCCCCAAAAAAAAAAAAAAAAAAATAAAGTCCTGTAGGCCTATGCTTGCAGTGATACAAAATCACAGATATGAATTGAATACCTGTTTGAAAATGTTTCAACTTGGACCATGATTCATCATTTGGATTATAAAAGTAAAATGCAAATTAAAACTCTGCCCTCATTTGAGAATGCCTCTCATTGAAAAATGTAAAAAAATTTACACAGGTTAAAAAACCAAAAAAAATATAATTTTATTTGTTTTCCTAGATAGGACCATCTCATGAAGTACCAACAGAAGAACATACAATAAAAAGTCCTTTTATTTATTATCAGTTTATCTCACGACTATTCATTTTAATAGGAACATGGTGGCTCAGTGGTTATGGCATTGGACTTCAAACCAAAACGTCCATGGTTTGATCCCTGCCAGGGGTAACTGCATCTTGTCCTTGGGCAAGGCACGTGATCCTGATTGCCCATGTGGGGGGCATTGTTGTGCTGTGTGCTAAGGCGTACAGCATGTTGATGGTGTACACTTGTCTTCAACCAATGCTAACAATACTTGTATGGAGTTAGTACATTAGGGAGTCTGACAGTTGCTTGCAGTTGCTCAGTGGTTTAGCACCCAGTGCTCCAGTTTCCTCCACCTGTGAAACTATCCGATACGAGGTGACCCTAGCTGTCAAAAGTGTCATTAAACCCCAATAAATGAAGAAATAAATTAGTGGAACATGTTGAAATATCTAACTATTTTATTCTGATGCAAAAGGATAACAGTGTGACAAAACAACCATCTACCTGTTCCTTCCCACGATAACCCTTTACCCAATGTACAGGATATAAAAATATATCATTTTAATTGTTGTTGTTTTCAAATTTTTCAATAGATGTCAACAAAACCATATCATGTGATGCCTCATTGGAATGAACTTGTTTCAATGAGGGGTCACATAATATGGTTTTGTTAATGTTTTTTTTCAAAATTTCTTTTTTCAGTTGCTCAGTTTGTATATTATGCGTGCGGTTGTGGCCAATTCATTTGATTAAGGGTTTAAGACTTGAGAGCAGTGTGCAAAATTAAAAAAAATGACTCTCACCCACTGACCGTTCACATGGTTTGGAGATGGCTAAACAAACGCTCAGCTGTGTAAAAATTTTTTGGAAAATGCTTTTTGTCATTAACCCTTTACCTAACGTAACAGCCAAAACCGGCCAGCGCTATTCTCAAAAATTGCCAATTAATTTTCATTATTTTTTTCATTTTTTTGTCTCAAAAACATAGGTTATGACCACTCGTTGGAACGAGCTCGTCAAGCTCGTTCCAGCGAGGGGTCATAACCTATGTTTTTGAGACAAAAAATGAAAAAAATTAGTTATTCAAGAATTATTTTTGCAAGTGTCGTCTGCTTTTCAGGTTAGGTAAAGGGTTAACAAGTATTCATATATTGCGTGGAATTGATCTATATATATAGTCTCTAAAAATCTGTCAATATATAAGAAAGGCTGGCTAACTGGTAGAGTGCTAGAAGTCCATATTTGGACTTTATACTGAACTGCAGGTACCCAAAGTTAAAGGCTTCATATTCTCTGGATGATGTTCTTATTATCTTTGAAATAAAATTACGTCACTTCTCCATCGATTTGCATTGTTACAATTTATGGGAGAGTGCTTATACATTATGTGGAGAGTGTATTATCACTAAATCACCCGCAGAGTGGAAATTCCACCCAAGCAATAATTGCAAATTTGTTGCAGTGCATAAGCAACACAAGCAAAGTTTCAGCCACTGGACCTCCGGATTAAACCCAGAGGTCCATTGGCTGAAACATTGCTTCTGTTTTTTGTCGATATGTACAAAATTTGAAAGTTATAGCTTGGGTGATCACCACTCTGCAGGTGATTTAGTTACAATCCACTCTCCACGTACTGTAGGCACTCTCCCATAAATTGTAACAAGATAAAAATGTGTAAACAAATCTTGAGGCTGAGAAAAAAATGAGCACTCAGCCAGTTAAGTTACTCAGACTTTACCATTCAAGATGCAACTTTTGGCTAACCAGATTCCGTTCGCATAGACTGAAATTTGCATAACCACCACACGAATGAAATGAGTGTTCTCGTCAAGTTTTGCACACTGTGAGAGAGTGGTGGTTCAGTTCAATCTCTGGTCTTTATATTGAAAGAGCGATGGTTCGATACTGACCAGCTATAACTTTGCAGTGTCATTGGGCAAGACACTTAATCCCAGATGCTCATGTAGGGACATGGTGGTGCTGTGTACTAAGGCATTATCATATGGTGCCTTTTGACTTCAGCCACTGTTAACTCTGCTTGTGGAGAGGTAGTAAGTTGGAAGAGTCTGACAGTTGCTCACAACTGCTTGGTGGTCCTCCATGCTACTCTGGCTTTTTCCACCCATAAAGCTGTCTGATATGATGTGACCCAGGCTGTTGAAAGTGCTGTTAAATCCCAATAAACAAACAAAACCATTAAAGGCTTAGACTTAAAAAAGTTAAACATCTGTTTCTTAGGTCCTCCTGCATGGTCCTTTTGGCTGCTGCATGCTCTCTTTTTATAGCCATTGCACACTTAAAAAAAAAAAATTATATGGTTTATGTCTGATGTTTTGCCCAAGTTAATAAAATTGATAAATTTGTCCCTTGAATGGTAAAGAAATAATTACAAAGTTTAAAAAAACAAAAAAATGCCTGCCCACATGCTAGTTCAGTGCTAATCCTGCTTGTGTGGAGTTAGTATGTTGGAGAGCCTGACTGTGCCCCCGTGGGAACCCGGGAAGTTAGGCAGTGCTTGTTTACAGTGGTAAATTTGCACCGATTTACTGGTAAAATAGGACCCAGCCACAAATGCTTGGTGTGTAAGTCCTCTAAAACAGGCAACATTGGGCTTAAATGATTGACTGACCTTGACTTTGTCTCCATGTTGTGGTCACAATTAGCCCTTGTGCAGAAGTATGTGACCGTAAACACCAACAAATAAATAGTCTGGCTGTGGCTTGCCAGTGCTTGGTGGTTCTTTTTCAAACCAAACTTTTGGTTGTTTTGGAAGCCTTAGCTGACATGTTCCAGAATTTAGGATATGTTTACACAAAATATAATATTCAGATGAATTTAGAATAAAAAGGAAGATGTTCATTTCAAAGGTGTTTTATAAGGTGTGCGGGTGGAATAGGGAAAATGTCCAAAACTGCATTAAGGCCCCCCCTCCTCTCCCTCTACCAATCTCAAATTCTGGGTTTCATCGAATGACAAATTGAATATTCAGTCCGAGGATTGTGAACTGAATCATGAATCAAATCCCCTTGCTTTTCAAGTTGTCAGACTAGAATCAATGTAAATGATTGGCTACACTTTATATATGTACACCACCTGTGGTTAGGCCGGGCTTATATTTCATGAAAATTTGGGAAAATCCATTTGGATTCTTGCAAAAAATGGTTGCAAGAATACATAATAATAATAGTAATAATAATAATACATAGTTAGTATATTGCGTGAAATCACATGGTTGTGCTCTAAAACACTTAACATGGAAAATCAATACTCCCTACTAAAAGCACTGATATAAACAAAAACTGATCAAATTAGATAGCTGAAACCTCGAAGGCCTCTCAAAAGAGATCGGACTTAACTTATGTTTTGAAGTAGTCTGAGCTTATGGAAGCAAGGATATGCACTGGCAATGAGTTCCAGAGTCGTGGCCTATAAAGGAAAAGGCCCTGGTGTTCACCAAGGTGGAATCCATACCAGCTATGAGTGTCCCAGGATGCCAAAGGTCCACCATGGTTGAACCCCTGTTGTATACTGATAACACATGTTTACCCTTTACCCAACTCAGCCTTTTAATGGTTCTGATCTCAGCCTTTTAATGGTTCTAATGACAGCCATATTTGTACAATTTTATTGACAGTGTTGGGATATTTCAGATCATGTTAGCCTTGTATTGGTTATTTTCTGTGGCTATGTTAGCTAACGGGTTAAGTGACTCAATAATTTTCACGCAAATTCTAGTAGAGGTGCAGCGAGAATCTACATGGATTCTCACTGGTTTTGTAGTGCACATCTTTGCGTGAATCGATTTTCTGATTCTCGTCTAAATATAAACCCTGTCAGGATATGGCCATAGATGCTGGAAGTGACATAAACATCAATAAATAAGCTTGTTGATGGTTTCCCCTCTCCATAGGTGTTTTAAGGGTAATTCATTTATCACAAACTGTAAAATCTGAAATACATGTACATTCTATGGGTCCCCAGTTATTTGAACCCCACGTTTTCACCGTGAAGATTTATGGGTTCCGTCAGTCTTTCTGTCTGTCTGTCTATCTGTCTGTCACTCTTACCTGTTACCACCTGTATCTCCAAGATGGTTGAATGTTGGCATTTCAAATTATCAACATTAATCAGACATTATGGAAAGATGATGCATGTCAATTTTAAAAAAAAAAATTCAAGATGGCCGACTGACAGCCATTTTTGTTGGAAATTGCGTGTGACTAGTTTTCTGCCTAGAACTGTAAATGGCCTTTCCTATTTCAGTAATCTTTGGTATGAAGGTGTAGCAGCATAAGTTAAATAACATTTTGTGTAGGTTTTTTTCTCATGCAAAAATTATGCAAATTAGGCAAGCTTAAGTTTTTTCAGCCATTTTTATACGCCCGTTTAAAAAACGGTCGTATTATGTTATCAGTCTGTCCATCTGTAAACAATTTGGTTTCCATTCATTTAAAGTCGAACGTCTTGACGGATCGACATCAAACTTTCAGAAGTTGTTTTTAGCATTAAAATACAGGTCAAGTTCGATATTGGTGTTTCTCAGTCCATCTGCTGCAGAGATATGGCCCTTTGAAAACACAATTTTTCTAAAAAATTGGTTTCTGTTCATTTAAAGCTGAACGCCTTGACGGATTGACACCAAATTTTTCAGATGTTGTTTTTAGCTATGAAATACAGGTAAAGTTCGATATTGGTGTTTCTCAGTCCATCCACGGCAGAGTTGTGGCTCTCAGAAAACACAATCTTTCGAAAAAAATTGGTTTCCCTTCATTTAAAGTCGAACGCCTTGACGGATCGACATCAAACTTTCAGATGTTGTTTGTAGCAATAAAATACAGGTCAAGTTCGATATTGAAATTTCTCAGTCCATCTGCTGCAGAGTTATGGCCCTTTGAAAACACAATTTTTGAAAAAAAATTGGTTTCCGTTCATTTAAAGCCGAACGCCTTGACGGATTGACACCAAATTTTTCAGATGTTGATTTTATACACTTGTTTGAAAAACGGGACGTATTATGTGAATGGTCTCTCCACCCATCAGTCTGTCTGTCCGTCCATGGACACATTTCGTTTCCAGACGATAACTTTAGTTATAATGGTTTGAGCTGAGTTAAATCTGGCATGTGGATTTAGTATGACAAAATACAGGATGGGTTCGATTTCCGTTTTTAGCGGCCCATTTGCAGTAGAGTTATGGCCCTTTATTTATGGGAATTTAGCCCAACTTTTCGTTTCCGAACGATAACTTTAGTTTGCCTTCACCGATTTTTTTCGAATTTTCAGTTTTTTGTTTTTGACCACAAAATACAGCTCAAGTTCACTTTTGACCACAATCGCATATACCTTTCCAGAGTTATTTCCCTTGAATGATTGCAAATTGGTGGATTTTGTGGTTTCCGGATGATAACTTTAGTTTGCCTTGACCGATTTTTTTCAAATTCTCAGATTTTGTTTTTGACCACAAAGCACAGCTCAAGTTCACCTTTGGCCATAATCGCATGTACTGTTCCATAGTTATTCCCCTTGAATGATTGCAAATTTGTGAATTATGTGGTTTCCGGATGATTACTTTAGTTTGCCTTGACTAATTTGTTTCAAATTCTCAGATTTTGTTTATGACCACAAAGCACAGCTCAAGTTCACTTTCGGGCAAAATCGCATGTACCTTTCCAGAGTTATTCCTCTTGAATTTGTGCATTTTGTGTTTTCCGGATTATAACTTTAGTATGACCTAACTGACTTTTTATTATGCGTCTGTTGAAAAACCGTTGAATTATGGAATCAGTCTGCCTGTCTGTCCATTTGTCCATCCATTTGTCCATCCGTCGGTCTGTCCGTTCATCAACATTTGGTTTTCAGATGATAACTTTAGTATTTTTTTTTCGATTGACTACTAAACTTGATATGTGGTTTAATCAAAACAAAAGACAGGTCAAGTTCGAATATGGGGTCAGGTCGAACTTCGAAGTTCCCCTGAATTATGGACCTTGTTGGACATAGAATGCATCAAATATTTGGCTTCTGGATGATAACTTTTATTATTTGTTTTCCGATTGGTTCCAAACTTGGTATGTTGTTTAATCACAACAAAATACAGGTCAAGTTCGAACATGGGGTTGGTCCAAACAATTTTCACCCTCACCCCCATCCTTACCCCAACCCTTCAAAAATACAAAACGGGCATATATTGACCCGCTACGTGGTGCTCTTGTTGTATATATTGTGTTGGTGTGTCCTGTTGCCACCTGTATCTCAGAGATATTTTGACGCTTTTATTTCAGATTTTCAGCATTGATCAGACATTATGTAAACTTGATGCAAATAACATATACAGGTTTTTCTCGTGTATGAATTCTGCAATTAGACAAACTTAAGGTTTTTCAGCCATTTTTGTATATATTATGTTGGTGTGTCCTGTAACCACCTGTATCTCAGAGATGTTTTGGTGCTGTGCTTTCGACCTTCCTACATTCATCAGACATAAGTCCACAATTTGGTGACGTCCCCAACTGTGGGGGACTATGTCTGATTGCAGGCGATCGGTATTGCAATTGTTAGTTTTGAAAGCTTGCTAGCCTGTTAGCCATTTGCCAGTTTTGTACCCAAAGAATGTAAGGGATGCACAAATTGGAAAACCACACATTTAAGTTCATCCAAAGGTTATTCAAAATTTTCTCTAAACTCACCCGGTTCAAATTTTAAAACCCTGTGCCACAAGTTGCTGAAACCTGTGTACCTGATGCGGTGTGGTCCTCAAATTTTACAACATCATTCAGCAATTCTGTTGCAATTGCCTCTGTCATCAAATTTTACAACCATAATTTTGTGTCGTCATAAACAATTCAATGGTGGAAATTGGAAAAGTGTCTGGAAAATAATAGTCAGTGTTTTACTTTCAGTTCTCATTTGTGAACTTTGTGTTTAAAAAGTAGGGTTAATCCTTTACCTAATCCAAAAGGAAGCCTACACTTGTAATGTAAACAAAATTCTTGAATAACTAATTTTTTTTCCTTTTTTTACATCCAAAACACAGCTTATGACCTCTCACTGGAACAAGCTCATTCCAATGAGAGGTTATAAGGTGTGTTTTGAGACACAAATTGAAAAAAATAATGAAAATTGAATGGCAATTTTTGTGATTAGTACTGACCGGTTTTGACGTTAATGTTGGATAAAGGGTTAAATAAATAACTCTCAAAATCTTAAGCATGCTATCACCTCCATTAATAATTTTTAAAAATTAAAATTTTTTTTTTTTATTTATTAAGGTTTAACGGCACTTTAACAGCCAGGGTCATATCGTGTCGGTGACAGTTTTACTGGTGGAGGAAGCCGGAGTACCCAGAGAGAACCACCGAGCATCGATGAGCAGCTGTCCGCTCTCCAACATTGTAACACTGCACTGCAGCACAGACGGTTAGATTGGTTGAAGACATGCGCACCATCGATGTGCAGTACACCTTAGTACACGGCGTCATCGTGCCCCCATGTGGACAACCAGGGTTAAGTGCCTTGCCCAAGGACACAACATGCGAGTCCGAATTGATCGCTCAGATTGTCACCCATCCAAGGACTAACCGGGCTTGATGTTGCTTAACTTTGGTGATCTGATGAGAACCGGTTAACGCAATGCCACCACGCCCCCCCCCCATTAATAATAAGAAGGCACAAGTGCAAGATTTAATAAATTTTTGAGCCATTTTACCAGATGTCTTTTGGAACGATGAAAGGTGCTCTCAATGATCTGGGCCTGGAGGAAAGGTCAATGGAATCTTGTGTAACTTCTGGGTATGGTGGTGGTGGAGCTGGGGATGGGGGTGGGAGTGTTAATCCCACCCCCACCCCCACCCACACCCCCCCCCCCCCCCCCCCAAAAAAAAAAAAAAAAAAAAAAAAAAAGAAAAGAAAAAAAGAAGGGCTTTCATCGTGCAGAGTTTGGGCAAGAAAATATGAAAGATAAAATTGGCCAGATGTCCTTGCTTGCCTGATGAAAATATACACATGCTTTGGACTGCTCAGTGTACTCACTTGGCCAAAATCTCTTGCTTGCCCGACACAAATATACACAGATTAGAAAGTGCAATAAATCCCCGACTCCATATATTGGTAGAATTCAACATCCAGGGAGAGAGTAACTAATAACAAATGATTTTTATTACCGTGACCTTTAGAAAGCACCCAGATAGTCGGGCACCACCACCTAGCTGGTGTGTAATTGACAGCACTATCATAAAACTCTAATAAATCCCCTATCATGTAAGTGTTTTATCATTGGAAACTTATGGAAAGTATATTTGTAGGTATTTAGTCTTGGGCAGTATGACTGAACCATCAGGCACCAGTGTCCTGAAAAAAAAAAAAAATTGTTGGTTACCGCCCTGAATGGAATTGCCTAAAAGCTACAGTTGCAATCATTTCACATGATTGTAAGGTCTACTATAGTATTTTAAGTGATGATAATGAAGTGAACAATCGCATTCAATCAATGGTAGGTGAACTCAACAGTAAAGGAAGATGAACCAAATTTTTCTTAAAAAAAAAAATAAATTGAACCTTAGGAGGAGACATTTGTATGCCATACAGGTGTCCATTAAGGTTTCATGACTTTACTAAAGAGAGCAGAATATATCTTGGAAGACAGGCTTTCAGTTCCATTGTGGATGGTTTATTTTGAAGCTTTTCACCTGTAACTGTAACAGAAATAAATCTGAGATCCAGTGACAATAACTCCAATTTAACTAATCTAAATTTTAATAAAAAAAATTAAAATGAAAAGAAAATGGTGCAATTCCTTTTACACTGAATGTTTTTTTCAGAAAAATAAAACAGAAATACTTTTCAGTTAGTCCAAAATAAAGTTCATTAAAATCCAGTAACAGGTATGATGAACAAACTTTACAGCTGGTATTGTAATGTCCAAGAAGCTCTGTTTTATTGGTAAAATAGGACCCAGTCACCAATGCTTGAGGGTGGAAGTCCTCTAAAATGGACAACATGGGTATAAACAATTGGTTGCACTTGACTTTATATCCATATTGTCATGATTAGCTGTTGTGCAGAAATTTGTGACCTTAAACGCCAATAATACATAAATACAGGTATAGTAGGTCTGATGCCTACCTTTACACTCCTATTTATTATGGTCCCCGAAAAAATTTGGGGGGAGCATATAGTTAACACTTGGTCCATCTGCCCGTCTCCCTGTCTGTCCATCCATCCAAAACAAATGATTTCCGGATGATAACTCTAGTTTAGTTTAATGTGTGACCATATAATTTTGCAACGTTACTACCTACTATGAAATGCAGGCCAAGTTCGATTTTCACTATTATAGTATTTACCGTTCCAGAGTTATGCCCCTTGAAAAGTTGCAAAATTGTAAAGTCAATGGTTTCCAGATGATAACTCTAGTTTGCTTTGATGTATGACCTTATAATTTTGCAACATTACTACCTACTATGAAATGCAGGTCAAGTTTAATTTTCACCATTATTACATTTACTGTTACAGAATTATGCCCCTTGAAAAGTTGCAAAATTGTAAAGTCAGTGGTTTCCAGATGACAACTCTAGTTCGCTTTGATGTCCAACCTTATAATTTTATCAAGTTGCTATACATATATACCATGCAATGCAGATCAAGTTCGATTGTCATTGTTATGGTACTTAACTTTCCAGAGTTATGCCTCTTGAAAAGTCACAAAATGGTAAAATCAATGGTGTCCGGATGATAACTCTAGTTCACTTTGATGTATGACCTTATAATTTTGCAACATTACTACCTGCCATGAAATTTAGGTCAAGTTCGATTTTCACCATAATGGCGTATACTGTTCCAGAGTTATGCCCATTGAAATGTGGCAAAATTGTAAATTGATAAAACATTTCTTATGGTATCTTAGGGGTTGCAGTGGCGTTGGGGTAACCGGTTCTTGTCAGATCGCCGAAGTTAAGCAACGTCGAGCCCTGTTAGTCCTCGGATGAGCGATCGATTCAGACTCCCGCGTTATGTCCTTGGGCAAGGCACTTAACCCTGATTGTCCACATGGGGGCACGATGACGCCGTGTACTAAGGCATACTGCACGTCGATGGTGCGCATGTCTTCAACCAATCTAACCCTGCCTGTGCTGCTGTGCGGAGTTACGATGTTGGGGAGCTGGCAGCTGCTCGTCATTGCTCGGTGGTTCTCTCCGGGTACACCGGCTTCCTCCACCCGTAAAACTGTCACGGTCATGATTAGCCATTGTGCATAAGTATGTAACCTTAAACACCAATAAATAAATAAATAAATAAATAAATAAATAAATAAATAAATTATGGTATCTTATTAAATGCCTAGGGCATGTATAACCAAACCTGCTTATGCATTCACCCTACTTAAGCGGGAGCTTTTAATACAAGTTTACTGTGTACTGTTACCTTTGTCCTTCTAAATGTTTTTGTATTTTTGGTCGAGTTGTGTTAACATCCGAGATGTTTATACAGCTTAAACCATTTCTCAGGTCTGCATTTGAAAAAATCGGTATGTTGTTTCCATCAATTTGCATTTCATGGAACATCTGCAGATTGTGACAACTTTTTACTTGTGAAACTACTTCTCAACTTTATTTTATGACGTGGACTTTTAAAGAGCCTCCTGACTCAATACCAGAAACTCTCACTTGTGCCCCCTATAGCACTTTCTTCAGAAAATGGCAAAATGTCTTCTAACATTAAAGACCGAGTAGCCCTGTGCCTCTCAGTAGATTGATTGGTAAGGAGGGGGCGTCAGATCACCAAAGTTAAGCAACGTCGAGCCCAGTTAGTCCTTGGATGGGTGACCATCTGAGCGATCGATTCGTACTCCCACATTGTGTCCTTGGGCAAGGCACTTCACCCCGATTGTCCACATGGGGGCACGATGAAGCCATGTACTAAGGTATACTGCACATCAATGGTGCACATGTCTTCAACCAATCTAACCCTTCCTGTGCTGCAGTGCAGAGTTACGATGTTGGGGAGCTGGCAGCTGCTCGTCGTTGCTCGGTGGTTCTCTTCGGGTACTCCAGCTTCCTCCACCTGTAAAACTGTCACCGACACGATATGACCTTGGCTGTTAATGTGTCGTTAAACCCTAATAAATAAATAATTGGTAAGGAGCAGTGCTTTTATTTCCCTCAAGGAAAACAAAGCCTTAAGAAATAAATGGCTTATGATTTTTTTAAGTATCTTGCGTTAGTACATTATTTTCTAGATATGGAGCACATGCAAGGGCATTCTGTTAAGTGGAGCCTCATTTCTGCTTTTTACCAGCCAGCAATCAGAAAGTGAATGCCCAGATTTTTTCCAGTCATCTGCTAATACTGCTGGTTTGTAACATTTAAGGTTTCAACTTTTTGTTCATCCATGGGGGGGTCTTTGTATCCAAATATATCTTTCTTTTAAACTCTTCATTAACATCATTTCCTTCAATTTTAAGAAATCTTTACCTATTTCTTTGCAATGTCACCACCTGTCAAATAAATTTTGCTTTTCCCTTGCAAATTTCTCATGAGTTTGATTTTCATTGTTACTATAATTGGTGAATTTCAGCACATAGGCCTCTGGAACAAGTTCATATACCTCAAGTATAGCCTCTTTAACTGTGTTATAATTATTACTTTGCTTGAAAGATAGAGCGAAATAGATTTCTTTGGTCTTCCCTTTCAAGCCACTTTGCATTAGCAAAGTCCAGACATCCCTTGGTCATTCTAAACTTGCTGCCACTTTTTCAAAGTGAGAAAAATATTTATCAACTTCCTTTTTGTGTCGCCGCCCCATGAAGTGGGGAGCGACTTATAGGGATTACTTTTGTTGTCTTGTGCCGTCCGCATCGTCTGCGTCATCGTCCGCGTCATCGTCCGCGTCGGCCGCGTCACACTTTCTCTTATCCGCCACTCCTCTTTAACCTATGAATGGATTTTGATGAAACTTTCAGTGATTCTTTATCACATAATGGCATTGTGCACCTCCTATTTTATTTTTTGATCCGCTGTATTTTTTCCAGAGTTATGCCCCTTTTCCACTTAGAATTCTGTCTGAAATATTAAAATATAGTGCAGGCGACACACGTCTTCCATGGAAGACTTACATCTAAGTTTTGAAACTAGCCTGGCATGTTTGGTTTCATAAAATCCACTTGGTGAAATTACATTTGAGCCCTGATGTTTTCAGTGATTCTTTATCACATAATGGCATTGTGACCTCCTATTTTATTTTTTGATCTGCTGTATTTTTTCCAGAGTTATGCCCCTTTTCCACTTAGAATTCTGTCTGAAATATTAAAATATAGTGCAGGCGACACACGTCTTCCATGGAAGACTCACATCTAAGTTTTGAAACTAGCCTGGCATGTTTGGTTTCATAAAATCCACTTGGTGAAATTACATTTGAGCCCTGATGTTGAGATTCCAGTTCTTTTAGTCTTGTTTCTTTTTGAATTTCCAATTCTTTTAATTTAATTTAATTTTCTCCTTTTTGGGCCTGATTTTCAAATCCCTCAATTTTTTGTTCTATTTCTAATATTTTTACCTGCGTCGCCAGCGGCAGAGCAGGTCTAGTAACCGCTTGACTCCATCCATCAGTCTGTCTGTCCAAAACACTTTTTCCGTCAAGGTTTTCCTGGCTTCTATGAAAGGGAATGATTTTATATTTGGTCTACTGCTTCATAATGATGAGTTGTATCATGTAAGCAATTTTCAGATCTGCCGTGCAGCCACTTCCTGTTTGCCGATACTTTGAAATTTTACTGTACACACTGAACATTGAAATTTTTCGTCAAACTTTTCTCGGCTTCTATGCAATGGATTGATTTTATATTTCATCTGGAGCCTGATAATGATCAGTTGTATCGTGTATGCAATTTTCAGATCTGCCGTGCAGCCACTTCCTGTTTGCCGATTCAATTGCATGCAGCGACGCAGGTCCAGACCCGGTATTGGTCTTGGCTTGTTAATTCCAACTTTTTGAGTTGGTTGTGGTTAAGTGGATGGAGGCGGAGGTGGGATTTCAGACTGGGGCAAAAGACGTTCCTCAATATAATGATTTACAATGGGCTATTTAAGTTCATGTTTGTTCAGTCTGGGAGTGGCAGGTAATTTAAGATACTGAGCAAGTTGGAATAAATCTTTCTTTACAAGAGTGTCTAAGTGGGCTAAACAAGGGGAGCACTCAAATTCAGAAATAAATTCTATCACAATAAATACAATGATGAAAAGTTTGATGGTTTTCAGATTATACGAGTTGTGATACAGAAATTTTCTAAGTAAATTGCAGTGTTTGAATACTGAGCCAAAATATTAATTTCAGTATACAAATAAAGCATTCTTGTTATCTTTTATCTTTAAGGCCACACAAAGTATATCTGTTTCTCAGGCCATTATTTGTAAAATTGCATGCAGGCAAGCAGTTTTTAGCTCACCGAAGGGAGCTTAACTTATCACTTGCCGTCCGTCGTCGTCCGTCGTTAACTTTACATTATTGACTACTCCTCACAAACTACTGGATCAAATTGAACCAAATTTGGTGTGCATGTTCCCCATCATATGTCAATTCAAACTTATACAAGTAAACTTGCCGCACCCACAGGGACACCACAAGGGGCATAACTCTGATAGCACCCATGAATTTCTTTCCAAAATTCAAAAAAATCTTCTTCTTCAGATCCACCAGTCAGAATTCTTTCCTATTTGATATACATCATCTCTAGGGGGGTCAGATTCAAGTTTGTTTAAATCGGCCCCCTGGATTCATATTTGGGTTCACTATAGAAGCCCGAATTTGAACTTTGTGCATTTCAGGCAAATTTCTTAAAAAAATCTTCTTCTCCAGATCCAGAAGGCAGAATCTTTTGATATTTGGTATGCAACATTGTGGGGGGTGGATCTGATTCAAGTTTGTACAAATTGGCCCCCTGGGTTCATATTTGGGCTCAGTATAGGAGTCCGAATTCAAACTTAGTGCATTTCAGGCAAATTTCTTTAAAAATCTTCTTCTCAAGATCCAGTAGGCAGAATCTTTTGATATTTGGTATGCAACATTGTGGGGTGGATCTGATTCAAGTTTGTTCAAATCGGCCCCCTGGATTCACATTTGGGCTCAGTATAGAAGCCCAAATTTGAACTTAGTGCATTTCAGGCAAATTTCTTAAAAAATCTTCTTCTCAAGATCCAGCAGGCAGAATCTTTTGATATTGGGTATACAGCATGCTTAGGGGGATGAGATTCAAGTTTGTTCAAGCCAAGTCCCTGGATTCATATATGGGCTCACTGTGGTAGCCCGAATTATAACTTAGTTCAAAATGAGGAATTTTCTTTAAAAATCTTCTTCTTCAGATCCAGCAGTCGGAATGTTTTGATATTTGGTATGCAGCATCCTTAGGGGGGTGAGATTCAAGTTTGTTCAAGCCATGTCCCTAGGTCCATATTTGGGCTCACTATGGCAGCCTGAATGATAACTTAGTTCAAAATGAGGAATTTTCTTTAAAAATCTTCTTCTTCAGATCTAGCAGTCAGAATGTTTTGATATTTTGTATGCAGCAATCTTAGGGGGTGAGATTCAAGTTTGTTCAAGCCATGTCCCTAGGTCCATATTTGGGCTCACTGTGGGAGCCCGAATGATAACTTAGTTCAAAATGAGGAATTTTCTTTAAAAATCTTCTTCAGATCTAGCAGTCAGAATGTTTTAATATTTGGTATACAGCATCCTTAGGGGGTTGAGATTCAAGTTTGTTCAAGCCATGTCCCTAGGTCCATATTTGGGCTCACAGTGGGAGCTTGAATTGTAACTTAGTTCGAAATGAGGAATTTTCTTTAAAAATCTTCTTCTTCAGATCCAGCAGTCGGAATGTTTTGATTTGTGGTGTGTAGCATCCTTAGGGGGGTGAGATTCATGTTTGTTAAAGCCAAGTCCCTGGGTCCATATTTGGGCTCCCTGTGGGAGCCCTAATTATAACTTAGTCAATATGAGGAATTTTTCTTTAAAAATCTTCTTCTTCAGATTTAGCATTCAGAATGTTTTGATATTTGGCATGCAGCATACTCAGGGGCTGAGATTCAAGTTTATCCAAGCCAAGTCCCTGGGTTCATATTTGGGCTCACTGCGGAAGCCCGAATGATAACTTAGTTTAAAATGAGGAATTTTCTTTAAAAATCTTCTTCTTCAGATCCAGCAGACGAATGCTTTTGATATTTGGTATGCAGCATCCTTAGGGGGGTAAGATTCAAGTTTGTTCAAGCCATGTCCCTAGTTCCATAAAATTTGTCTCTCATGACTTCATTCCTTTGTAGTGTTGATGAACCATGTCTAACTGAATGTGACCCCAAATACTTCTTTGAACCACTTTGGCCGGTAGGCGATTAAGGCTCCTTGGGGCCTCTTGTTTATTTTATTTTTTATTTCTGTAATTATTTCTTTGCCATCAAAAGTTCATGTTCTTGGTTTATGTTTTAGGGCTCATAATCAGTTTTTCGTCCCTTGAGAACAAGAAGGCTTTGCAATGCTAAAGCCTTCTTGCACTCAAGGGACAAATTTATCAATTTTTTTAACTTGGGTAAAACATCTAATTTTTATTTTTGAGCTCACCGAAGGGAGCTTAACTTATCAATTGTCGTCCGTCATCGTCTGTCATCGTGAACTTTACATTATCGACTTCTCCTCACAAACTACTCAACCAAATTGAACCAAATTTTGTGTGCATGTTCCTTATTATATGTCAATTCAAGTTTGTACAAATAAACTTGCCGCGCCCACAGGGGGCACCAAAAGGGGCATAACTCTGATAGCACCCATAAATTTTTTAAAAAATTCAAAAAAATCTTCTTCTTCAGATCCACCAGTCAGAACCTTCTCATATTTGTTATACAACATCTCTAGAGGGGTCAGATTCAAGTTTGTTCAAATCGAGTCCCTGGGTTAAGATTGGGGCTTTCTATTGAAGCCCAAAGTTTAACTTTGTGCAATTTGAGGAATTTTTAAAAAAAATCTTTTCCTTCAGATCCACCAGTCAGAATCCTTTCATGTTTGGTATACAACATCTGTGGGGGTGGGGGGTGGTCAGATTCAAGTTTGTTCAAATCCAGTCCCTGTGTTAATAACTGGGCTCCCTGTAGGAGCCCAAATTTTAACTTGCTGAAATATGAGGAAATTTCTTTAAAAATCTTCTTCTTCAGATCCACCAGTCAGAATGCTTTCATATTTGGTATACAACATCTCTATGGGAGTCAGATTCAAGTTTGTTCAAATCGGGTTCCTGAGTTAGTATTTAGGCTCTCTATTGGAGCCCAACGTTTAACTTGATGCAATTTGAGGAAATTTCTTTAAAAATCTTCTTCTTCAGATCCACCAGTCAGAATCCTTTCATGTTTGATATACAACATCTATAAGGGGGTCAGATTCAAGTTTGTTCAAATCGAATCGCTGGGTTTATATTTGGGTCCCAAATTTTAACTTTGTGCAATGTGTGGAATATTCTTTAAAAATCTTCTTCTTCAGATTCACCAGCCAGAATTCTCTCATATTTGGTATACATCATCTCTAGGGGGGCCAGATTCAAGTTTGTTCAAATCAAGTTTCTCAGTTAATATTTGGGTTCCCTATGGGAGCCTGAATTTGAACTTAGTGCAATATGAGAAAATTTCTTTAAAAATCTTTTTCTTCAGATTCACCCGTGAGAATCCTTTAACATTTGGTATGCATCATCTCTAGGAGAGGTCAGATTCAAGTTTGTTCAAATTGGATCCCTGGGCTGAAAATTTTGAGTCTCATTCAGACTTAGAAATTTTTTACCAAAATTTGAGAAAAAAAAAATCATTTGGGATTTTTTATGTGTTTTGTTCAATTTTGAAATGAAAAAAACCCCAAATTTTTAGCCTGAAAATTTTGGGTCCCATTCCAACTCTGAAATTTTGGACCAAAAATTCGGAATTTAAAAAAAAAAATATGATGCATTTTCTGTTCAATTTTGAGACAAAAAAAAAAATTTTTTTAGCTGGAAAATTTTGGGTCTAGTTCAGACTTGGAAATTTTGTACGAAAATTTGAAATTTTTGTTTTTGTTTTTTATGCGTTTTGTCCATTTTTGAGATGAAAAAAAAAATTTGAGGTCAGGTTTGGACTCCGAAATTTTGGACCAAAATTTGAACATTTTGGGGGGATTTTTATGCGTTTTGTTCAATTTTGAGATGGAAAATTTTTTTTTATAGCCTGAAAATTTTGGGTCTTGTTCTGACTTGGTTTTTAAAATCTTCTTCAGACCATGTAGTCAGAATGCTTTCATATTTGGTACACAACATCTCTAGGAGGGTTAGAATCAAGCTTGTTCAATCCTAGTCCATGGGTTGATATTTGGGCTCCCTATGGGAGCCAAAATTTTAACTTAGTACAATATCAGAAAATTTCTTAAAAAATCTTCTTCAGATCCACCAGTCAGTATCCTTTCATATTTGGTATACAATATCTCTTGGAGGGTAAGACTTAAGATTGTTCAAATCTGGTCCATTGGTTGATAATTTGGGCTACCTATGGGAGCCTGAATTTTAATTAAGTGCAACATGAGGGAATTTCTTTTAAAATCTTCTTCTTCAGATCCACCAATCAGAATCCTTTCATATTTGGTATACAACATCTCTAGGTGGATCAGATTCAAGTTTGTTCAAATCTGGACCCTGGATTTATATTTTTGCTCCCTATTTGAGCCCAAAGTTTAACTTAGTGCAATGTGAGGTGATTTCTGTAAAAAACCTTCTTCATACCCACCAGTCAGAATTCTTTCCTATTTGGTATATGACATCTCAAGGGGGATCAGATTCAAGTTTGTTCAATTTGAGTCATTGGCTTAATATTTGGGCTCTATGGGCAGGGGTGGGGGGGGGGGGGGGGGGGGCATGTTACCTTCAGGTTTGTTCAAATCCATTCCTTAGTGTTTTTCCATAAAATTTGCCTCTCATGACTTCATTCCTTTGTAGTGTTGATGGACCATGTCCAACTGAATGTGACCCCAAATACTTCTTTGAACCACTTTGGCCGGTGAGTGATTAAGGCCCCTTGGGGCCTCTTGTTTTAAGTTTACATTGGTTATAAAAAAGAGAGCATGTGGCAGCCAAAATGACCATATGGGAGGGCCTGAGAAACAGATTTTTAATTTTTTTTAGGCCTAATCCCTCCAATTTCTGTTACAGTGTGTAATAATAATTATGGTAACAGAAAAATTCTTAAATCCCAAAACAATAACTCCAATTTAACTGTACTAAAATTTAATAAAAAAAATAATTTGAAATGAAAATGGTACAAAATCTTTTACACTGTATGGTTTATAGAAAAATAAAACAGAAATACTTATCAGTTAGTCCTAAATAAAGTTCAGTAGAATCCAGTAATCCAGTGGTGAAGTAACTTTCTAGCTGGTATTATAATGTCCAAGAATGTGTCTGCAGAAACAGTGTCCAATAAATTGTAATGAAATGTTCACCCCAAAGTTCAGCAGTATCCAATAAATTCTAATGAAACTCTTGCAAAATTCAAATGGAAATAATATCCAACAGGTATTGGCTTCATAGGTAGTTTAAAAAATAATCCCGTAGAATCCTGATTCTTTCACAAGAGTAAATCCTAGTTCACCAGAAGAGTAAAAATTCTCTTCAAATTTTTGGAAACACTTTTCCAACTACAAAATGGCCCACCCGAAATGTCACAAAAATATTATTCCATAGAATATATATAATCTCAGCTGCTGTCTAAAATAAATCACTGTCCTGCAATAACAATCTCCAATGTTCAGTGAATGCTGAATGTATAAACAATTGTCACTTCTCAATGAGTTGAATGAGATGAATGAATGACAGAAGTCTGTTGACCGATGTTTTATAATCCTCAAATGAAAAGTTTCAGAGTGAGAAATTTCTCCAATGCTCTTTTGTTCCACCAATTTGCTGATTGGCTAAATTAAATTACCTGTTTAAGTTTCTGGATGATGCTGTCCAATTTCAAGAAAACAAGTATGACCAAAATAAACATTCAGTGAGTTCAAAATTTTCGGTAACAGTATTTTGTAAACATGTTGATAGATACATTCAAAGGTCACTCAGTGCAAATTAGTTATCAGTCCTACCAAAATCTGCTTATTCTAATTTTAATAATTTTAGAAAATATTAAAAAAAAAAATATTAATTGTTTATAATTATTAACCAAGGACATATCAATTCTGATATTATAAAAGCGACCTATCACACGCAGTGAAATTCTGTAATGTAGAAATACCCTGTTTAAAAAGGCTCTCAGCCCTTTCCAACAGTATTTTAAAACATCACATATAAGGCTAGTGAATGCAACCTGTGAAATAAGCCCTGGTATTGTGTGTTTCTGATTTCAGTCTTTGCATGGATGCTAATATATACAGACTTGAAAATTCAGGCCAGAATATTTTAGGAATAATGGGTAACCAATATTCATTTCTGTCATTTTCTTGTATCGGTAACAACTGGTAGTGCTCAAACGACTAGTGAATTCCAAAGTCGACTTGTCAATACCCAAAAGTCAAGTTGTCTTCGACTAGTCATTGGTGATAACCTGTCTCCTTATAACAATGCATTCAGTCCATCTTCAATATACTCTTTGTTAGCCATTGGAAATAACAGTTTGGCTCTATTCACCCAATCAGGCCCACATGGAGCACCAAATAAGACTTGGATCTACAGCAGTCTCTGCTACAACTAACTTCCACTTTATTGATCCACCAAATCCCCCACCCCCCCACCCCCCCCCCCCCCCCCCCCCAACATCATATTCTCACTGTAGCTTTCTAGGTTTCCTCTTATACTCTTTAACTACAACTGACTTGGCTAATTTTTGGGTTGACTGAAAAGGGGGAGGCAGAAACAAATGCATGCTTACAGGAAGTTGTGGGAGTCTGTTACATGACTTTTTGCAAAGAGAGTTAGGATGTCTCAAGAGCTTGCCTTTTAGCTGTATGTTTACCACTGTATGTTCGGTCTGAGTCAAGTTGTGGGTCCAGCACAGTGTGTGTGTAGCTGGAGAGGGGTGGGGGGGGGGGGGGGGACAACTCTCCAACCTCTCCACTACTTGTAGAGTATGATGTCATAATACGATGTATGCTATGTGCATGAGGTGAAAATTGTTCCAAAATTTGGTTTGTGTGTTGGACAGCTATATGGGTGGATTTCCATTCTATAGGGTTATATAACTGTTCAATGCTTAACCCTTTGTGAGGATAACTTTTATTCAGTGCGGTTACACAATTGTTTCAGAACAAAATGTTGTTTATATTTTGTACTCTCTGGTCGCCAATATTGTTCTTGCTGCTAAGATAGTATGTTTATAAAATTGCTGTGTTAGCCAATGCAGCTGTGACCAAATTATGTTGCATCTGGTTTTAAGATCATCTGATATTCGTGTTTTTTCCAAATCATTATATACAGGGGTGTCAGCCCACTGGCACTTGGGTGGTACCTATAAATGATAAGAATTACAGATACTGTGGAGGTCTGCGTGATGGTACTCTCTCAGAGAAGATCTCCCACCTGTGAGTTGTGGCCCACAGTTCTCTGGTTGTTGTCTGTCTGGGCAAAACCTCCAGCGCCAGATTCAATGCAAGCATTGAATCCTTGCGAGTCAGTCCTCCAAAGAGGGACCCAAAAGTCCAGTAGTGTGATTAAAAAGGGGGAGGCAAAAATAAAGGCATGCTTACAGGCAATTGTGGAGTCTGTTACATGCCATTTTGTAAAGAGGGTTAGGATGTCTCAATAGCTAGTCTTTGGGTTGCACTGTATCAGCTGTAAGCCAGGTTTAGTTACGGGTTACTTATGTGGCACATGATACGATGCGTGGTTTGTGGATTTAGAGTAACTGCTGCGTTTGTGAGTATGTTTTTAGCTCATCTTGGCATAGTGAAGGTGAGCTTACCTAATCGCTCTCCATCCAGTGTCCATCGTCCGTCGATCATCTGTCGTCCGTCAGCATTATGTTTTGGACTTCAGTCCTAAAACCACTGGGCCAATTCAAGTCAAAGTTTGTGTGAGTGATGGTCCCGAAGGAGCATTGCATTTTTGTTCAACTCAAGATGCCCAGCCCCATAGGGAGGGGGTAGGGGAAAATGCTCCACAATTTTTAAAAAATCTTCTTCTCATGAACCAGTGGGTACAGTGACTTGATATTTGGTGTGGAACTTCCTTTTGAGGTGTAGAATTAAATTTGTTCAAAAGAGGTTTGTAATCGAGCATTATGTGCCTTTGTAATGGGAGGGGCAAGAATTTTGGCCCTGCCCAAAATTTCTATTTTCTGAACCGATGGTCTGATTTGAACTAAATTTGATATGTGATATTATTGGGTCATAAGTACTTGACTCATGCTGTGTCCCTGTGTGAACCCCCAGGAGCTAAAAATAGAAATATTTTCAAATGCCCATATTTCCCAAACCACATGGAACAAAGAACTGTTATTTTGTATGTAGCATCCTTAGGACCAGCAGAATTGAATGGTAAAAGAAAATTGCCAGTGGTTATGTCGGAGTATTCTGTAGGGAGGGTGGATCAAAAAAATGCTGAGTCAGCATATTTGCAAAAAATAAAAAATAATATTTTTTTTCTCCAGAACCAAAGGTCAGAATCTTTTGTTATTTGGTGTACAGCATCCATAGAGTGGGGGGGGGGGGGGGGGGGGGCGGGGGGGGGGGGGGGAGGGAGGGGGGTGGTCAGATACAAGTTTGTTAAAATGAAGCCCCTTGCTTCATATTTGGGCTCAATACAGAAGCCCAGATTTTTAACTTAGGGCAATATGGGAGATAATCTTTAAAAATCTTCTCCCTCAGATCCACCGGTCAGAATTCTTTCATATTTGGTTTACAACATCTCTGGGGTGGTCAGATTCAACTTTATTCAAATTGGGTTCCTAGATTAATATTTGGGCTCCCTATGGAAGCCCAAATTTTGACTTAGTGCAGTTGGGGATAATTTTTAAAAATATTTTTCTTCAGATCCACCAGTTAGAATATTTTCATATTTGGTATACAGTATCTCCATGGGGGTCAGATTCAACTTTGTTCAAATTGAGAGCTTGGGTTAATATTGGGCTTCCTATGGGGGCCCGAATTTTAATTTAGTGTAATATGAGGAAATTTCTTTAAAAATCTTCATTTTCAGATTCACCAGTTAGAATCCTTTCATATTTGGTATACCACATCTATAGGTGGGTCAGATTCAAGTTTGTTCAAATCCAGTCCCTGGGTTAATATGTGGGCTCTGGGGAGCCCAAATTTTTTTACTGCAATATTAGAAAATTTCTTCACAAATCTTCTTCTTCAAATTCACCAGTCAGAATCCTTTCATATTTGGTATACAACATCTCTTGGGGAGTCGGATTCAAGTTTGTTCAAATCGGGTCCCTGGGTTAATATTTGGGCTCCCTATGGTTTAACTGCAATATGAGGAAATTTCTTTAAAAATCTTCAGATGCACCAGTCAGAATGCTTTAATTTTTGGTATACAACATCTCTGGGGTGGGGGGGGGGGGGTATGGTGGGGGGAGTTTCAAGTTTGTTCAGATCGAGTGCCTATGTTAATATTTGGGTTTCCTTTGGGAGCCGGAATTGGCCATTCAGCTGAAGAATTATAATTTTTTTTATTTAGTACCCTCTTATTAAGTTACCATCTGTAACTAAGCTTAATACTCATAGGTGAGGGCACGGTAGCATTGCGGAAGCCGGTTCTCGTCAGATCACTGAAGTTAAGCAACATCGAGCCCGGTTCGTCCTCAGATGGGTGATCATCTGAGTGATCGATTCGGACTCCTGTGCTGTGTCCTTGGGCAAGGCACTTAACCCCCATTGTCCACGTGGGGGCTCGATGACCCCGTGTTCTAATGCATACTGCACGTTGATGGTGCGCATGTCTTCAACCAATCTAACCCTGCCTGTGCTGCAGTGTGGAGTTACGATGTTGGGGAGCTGGCAGCTGCTCATCATTGCTCGGTGATTCTCTCTGGGTACTCCTGCTTCCTCCACCCATAGAACTGTCACGGTCATGATTAGCCATTGTGCTCAAGTATGTGACCTTAAACACCAATAAATAAATAAATAAATACACATAGGTTTTATCAAGGAGCTCCAAAGAGGAGCTTCCCTTTTTACATTAGGATTAACTGAAGAAAAAGCATGATGCTTGGACTATTTTAGTCACTCCTTACCTACCTGTTTCCTCCATCCATCTTTAGCTCTGTGAGTGGAGGAAGCCAGAGTACACTGAGAGAATAGCCAAGCAGCAACAAGCTCAAACTACTAATCAAACCTTGAGACCAGATCATACTGGTTTTGTGTCATGCTTTAACATGCTGTGCCATCCAAGTCTGGAAATAAGCAATCTGTCATCTGCAAAATGAGGTCGCCAGGGGGTGATTTTGCTGATGCTATCCCATGCAATGGGCCAGTTTATCCTCTGGGTACCTCTTTCTGTTTTGGCTTGAGACCTTGATTCAAATTAAGGTTAACTAAAAGTAAATTTAGTGATGCTTCCCTGCTGTGCAAGGTAGCATCACCAAATTCACTCTGTGGGGACCTCATTCTGCAGATGACAGTCTGCTTATTTCCAGGTTTGGTGCCAACCCATGAAGGAGATGGACATGCTTTCTGTTTTCAGAAGTTGAAAACAAAAAGAACATAGGCATACTGGCAACATGGAGAGCATGAAGACAAAGATTGAGGGATTGTGGACTGATGATATCAACAAGAATGAAAAAAGTAATGATGTATTAATGGAAGCTAATAAAAATCAATCATGTTACATGAAGAGGATAATGGCATCGAGCAGATAAAACAATGTTGTCAGTAAAAGGTAAAAGTCATTTCTTGATTACTTTTTAATTTTATGATGACCAAAGTTATTTTTTTATTTTGTATTTATTGTTTTCTTTAGACCAAATAGAGAACAGATTCAACATTTATCAGCATATTTAACCCATTACCCAATGTAACGGTCAAAACCGGCCAGTGCTATTTAAAAAAATGGCCATTCAATTTTCATTATTTTTTTTATCCAAAACATAGCTTATGACCCCTCATTGGAACTAGCACGTTGAGCTTGTTCAAATGAGGGATCATAAGCTAAGTTTTGGAGACAAAAAATGGAAATTTTTAGTTATTCAACGAATTTTGTTTGCAAATGTTGTCTGCCTTTCATGATAGGGTTAACTTGAATTCTAGAAACTTCTATCATGGTTCTTGTAGAAATTTCTAAATTGCACTTTCGTGGCTTTACATTGTATGCAGTAGCTTGTTACTGAAAAAAATAGAAATAAAAAACATTAACATGAAGTTGTTTTATTTGCACTCTCCAATAGATTATAACAAAATTATTAACTAGATAGATATTAACTAGATAGATAAATAAAAGTGAATCTCCAGATGTCATTCAATGAAACAAGGCCAATACTGTTTTTGCCCAACTTCAAGGGAGAGGCGAGGGGGGTGATGATGTTTTCTGGCATCCAGTTGGGTTTAATGTCATAGTGTTGAATATATTATGTCAATGTGAATAGAAATGTGATGTTGAATAAATTCAAGTATTCCTTCAAGTGTATGTAAAATATGAAAGTAGAATCTCATGCACTTTGTGAGTTTGGACAGTTTGAAAATGGGAGGGTATGCTGAGTAACTTTTAAAAGCACACTGAATAGAAAACTTTTATATGGTATGAAGCATAGCATCCTTAGGTTCAGTTGAATGGAATGGGCAAAAAAAATGGCAGTTGGTTGTGTCATAAGATGCCATATGGGGAAAAAATGTGGAGTCAGCATATTTTCAAAAATTAAAAATTTCTTTTAGAACTCCAAGTCTGAATCTTGATATTTGGTATGCAACTTCCTTAGGGGGATCAGATTCAAGTTTGTTCAAATCAAATCCCTGGGTTTAAGTTTTGTCTCCAAAATATGTGAAAAATTATTTAAAAATTTAAAAATCTTCTTCAGGTCCACCATTCAAAATCTTTTGATATTTTTAGTACAAGGCACCCACAGAGAGGTCAGATTCAAATTTGATCAAATCATATTTTCAGATCTGCAGATCAATATCTGAAATTCAAGGTTGACTAAGGTGACACTTTTCACCTGCTGTCCATCCATCTGTTGTTCATGAACATGGCATTCATGATTGACTTCTTAAAAAAACAGTTTCACTGAAATTTAATGGAGTTATTTGTTATGAAATCTCATTTTAATTTTGTTCAAATCAAGTTGCCCTGCCTTATTGGGAGTGGATTGGGGAATATTACACCAAATTAAAAAAAAAATTGTTTCCCGATTTGATGGATGGAAATAGTTGATATCTTTTATTCAACTTCTTTTGAGTGAGTGTACCCTAAAATTTGTTCAAGAGAGGTTTGAATTTATTTTCAAAACTGATTGGTCGATTTGAACGTAATTTGATATATAGTATTTTGGGGTCGTAATTACTTGACTCATTCAAAAAGAAATTTATTGTGTCCTCATTAGAAAGCAAGGATCAAAAGATAGGAAGATTCCCCCCGTCTCCTATATTGTCAAAAAATCATGGAACTGAGATTTGTTATTTGGTATGACCAGTAGAATCAAATGAGTAAAAAAGATTGCAATTGATTGTAATTGGGTGTGTCATGGGTACCATATGGGTGCACACTGTCAGTAATGGGGAAATGTAATGGAGTCTGCATGTCTTTAAGGCTTTGCTGATGGCACCTTGTTGCACTCAAGAGATGACATGCAATTTTTCTGACAATGCCCAGAGCATGAGAGAAAGAGTGAAGTATTCTTTGAAGAAACCTCTGCCATCAGGTCCATATCTGAACGTTGAGTGTGTCATGCATCAACTGCATAAAATGATGAAAATGAAAAGTTGTGAACATTATTGTTCAGCTAACTTGATTTGAAAAAAGAAGTGCACAAATCTGTTTCCCAATTTGATTTGAGAGTCAATTCGAAATCACATTTTTGATTCACGGAGCCCTAGATGTTTATCATGATTTATTTGCACAGATTATATTGGTTTTTTTTCACCATCGTAAATTATTACAGTACTGAATGTTTTCCCATAGGAGAACATTATAACTTTAGTGTGAAAACAAATATGATTGTATCATTTCAGTTTGGGCAGTAAAATATCTGTCATATACAGCCCTTCAGACAACTTTTTCTGTCCTCAAAACATGGGGATCACCCACAGATAAGAGAGAAAAAATGGCAGAAACTAGACTACCAGTTTTTTCTGCAAATTCCCATCAAAGTTAATTGTATTTTTTAGGCCCAAAAGTTCATCGAATGACACCTTGTTTTTTCTCTCTGGAATATACAGCAATAATGTAAGATTTCAGTACAATGCTTCAAGGTTTGTTAGAACAATTTTTTTTCCAAGGCTGCTTAGTTTTGGAGATTGCATCATTTCCAAGTGCAACTTTTCAAGGCGGGTAACTCTAATTCAAATATTTATACTGTCATATCTAAAATTGATATCCCAACTCTACCAAATATACATTTTACCTATTTATTGTGATAAATGAATCGTTTCTGCATTAATATTCAACTGGAACATTCAGCAGTGATGTAAGATTTTAGTACAATGCTTTACGCATTATTTTTTTCTTAAGGCTGCTTAGTTTCCGATATTGCATGATTTCTAAGTGCAACTTTTCAAGATGCATAACTCTAATTCAAATATCTAGTACAGTGGAACCCTGTTAATTGAATAGCAACTTCGCAATTGAAATTATTCAATTAACAGGAGTATTCAATTAACAGGGATCTGGTCACCTTACTGTATTCTAGGGATAAACTGAACATTTCGTCTATTATATCTTGTTTGACAGAGCTCAAGGAGCTCTGTCAAACAAGATGTAATAGTTGAAATGTTTTAGGAGCTCTGTCAAACAAGATCTAATTCAAATATCTAGTACAGTGGAACCCTGTTAATTGAATAGCAACTTCGCAATTGAAAATTATTCAATTAACAGGAGTATTCAATTAACAGGGATCTGGTCACTTTACTGTATTCTAGAGATAAACTGAACATTTCGTCTATTATATCTTGTTTGACAGAGCTCAAGGAGCTCTGTCAAACAAGATATAATAGACGAAATGTTTTAGGAGCTCTGTCAAACAAGATCTAATAGAAATAAATTCCTGTATTGGATGTACTGAGACCCAGTAGGTATATAAGCATGGGGAATTAGGCAATTATTGGATAATATCTCGACTTTATTTTTATTCTATTAACAGGAGTTCACTCAATAACCAACATGCAATTAACATGTGAAATTTGTACTGAAAGTATGGTAAATGGTTTTGTGTTTGGAAGTTATATTCAAATAACAGGGTTATTCAATTAGGAAATATCCAATAGACTGAGCTACACTGTACCTTCATACCAGACCCAGTAAACTGTCTCTCATGGTCTCACCCCAAACTTTTCACAGTTGTAAGCATATTGTAATCTGAAATGAACATTAAGGAGGCATATTGACAGGCAAGCCAGCTATCAGATTAGTCATGAAATTTTTGGAAGAAGTAGCTTGTCTCTACTCAGATTTTGAGGAGCTAAGGATGCCAGTGGACTGCTTTGGACCGGACTGGTTTGTGGTTCAGGAGTGGACCCTGGATATCCTCCCCCCCCCCCATGAGGAAAGATATTCTAGGATATCTTCCCCCTGCCCTGAATAGTTTTGTCTTGTTAGCTCACCTGAGCAAAGCTCAGCGGGAGCTTTACTGATTGTGATCCGTCTGTCGTCCGTCCATCGTCCATCGTCCGTCCGGCGTTAACTTTACATTATCGACTTCTCCTCCTAAATCACTAGCCCAATTTTATTCAAATGTTGGGTAAATGTTTATTACCTAATGTCAATTCAGATTTGTTCAAATGAAGTTGCCCCTCCTCCTGGGTGGGGCCACGCCGCCAAGGAGCACCAAAATCTTCTTCTCATGAACCAGCAGTAGCAGCTCCCCGTGGGAACCCCGGGAAGTAAGCAGCACTTGTTTACTGTGGTAAACCAGTTCCGCTTTACTAGTAAAATAGGACCCAGTCACCAATGCTTGGGGTGAAAGTCCTCTAAAATGGGCAACATGTTGATCAACGATTGACTAAACTTGACTTCATCTCCATGTTGTGTCACGATTAGCCATGGTGCATAAATATGTGACGTTAACCACCAACAAACAAACAAACAAACCAGCAGTAGCAGAGACTTGATATTTGGTATGCAGCTTCCTTTTGAGGTGTAGAATCAAGTTTGTTCAAGAGAAGTTTGCCGGGCATTATTTGCTTTCGTTATGGGAGGGGCAAAAATTTTGGCCACGCCTAAAATTTCTATTTTCTGTACCGTGAGGTCGATTTGAACCAAATTTGATATGAGATGATAATGGGCCATAAGTAGTTGATTGATGCAAAAAAAATTTTTCTCATTGCCCCGTGGGAACCTCGGGAGCTAAAAATAGGAAAAACCTTAAAACTGCCATATCTCCAAAACTACACGGCACAGAGAATTCTTATTTTGTATAAAGCTTACTTTTATTCAGTAGAATAGAATGGTTAAAAAAAATCCCTATCAGTTTGATCACAAGGTACTTTTTTCAGGACTTTGAAAAAGTGCTGAGTCAGCACTTTTTAACACTGTTGGCAATGGGAAAAACATTAATAAATCTTCTTCTCCAGATCCAGCAGGCAGAATCTTTTCATATTTGGTATGCAACATTCTAGGGTGGATCTGATTCAAGTTTGTTCAAATCGGCCCCCTGGGTTCATATTTGGGCTCAGTATAGGAGCCTGATTTCGAACTTAGTGCATTTCTGGCAAATTTCTTAAAAAATCTTCTTCTCCAGATCCAGCAGGCAGAATCTTTTGATATTTGGTATGCAACATTGTGGGGTGGATCTGATTCAAGTTTGTTCAAATCGGCTCCCTAGATGCATATTTGGGCTCACTATAGAAGCTCGAATTCGAACTTAGTGCATTTCAGGCAAATTTCTTCAAAAATCTTCTTCTCCAGATCCAGCAGGCAGAATCTTTTCATATTTGGTATGCAACATTGTGGGGTGGATCTGATTAAAGTTTGTTCAAATCGGCCCCCTGGATTCATATTTGGGCTCACTATAGAAGCCCGAATTCGAACTTAGTGCATTTCAGGCAAATTTCTTAAAAAATCTTCTCCAGATCCAGCAGGCAGAATCTTTTGATATTTGGTATGCAACATTGTGGGGTGGATCTGATTCAAGTTTGTTCAAATCGGCTCCCTAGATTCATATTTGGGCTCACTATAGAAGCTTGAATTCGAACTTAGTGCATTTCAGGCAAATTTCTTCAAAAATCTTCTTCTCCAGATCCAGCAGGCAGAATCTTTTCATATTTAGTATGCAACATTGCGGGGTGGATCTGATTCAAGTTTGTTAAAATCGGCCCCCTGGATTCATATTTGGGCTTACTATAGAAGCCCAAATTCGAACTTAGTGCATTTCAGGCAAATTTATTAAAAAATCTTCTTCTCCAGATCCAGCAGGCAGAATCTTTTGATATTTGGGATGCAACATTGTGGGGTGGATCTGATTCACGTTTGTTCAAATCGGCTTCCTAGATTCATATTTGGGCTCAATATAGAAGCTCAAATTCGAACTTAGTGCATTTCAGGCAAATTACTTAAAAAATCTTCTTCTCCAGATCCAGCAGGCAGAATCTTTTCATATTTAGTAAGCAACATTGTGGGGTGGATCTGATTCAAGTTTGTACAAATCAGCCCCCTGGGTTTTTATTTGGGCTCAGTATAGGAGCCCAAATTTGAACTTAGTGCATTTCAGGCAAATTTCTTAAAAAATCTTCTTCTCCAGATCCAGCATGCAGAATCTTTTGATATTTGGTATGCAACATTGTGGGGTGGATCTGATTCAAGTTTGTTCAAATCGGCTCCCTAGATTCATATTTGGGCTCGCTATAGAAGCTCGAATTCGAACTCAGTGCATTTCAGGCAAATTTCTTAAAAAGTCTTCTCCAGATCCAGCAGGCAGAATCTTTTTCATATTTGGTAAGCACCATTGTGGGGTGGATCTTATTCAAGTTTGTTCAAATCGGCTCCCCTGGGTTTATATTTGGGCTCAGTATAGGAGCCCAAATTTGAACTTAGTGCATTTCAGGCAAATTTCTTTAAAAATATTCTTCTCCAGATCCAGCAGGCAGAATCTTTTAATATTTGGTATGCAACATTGTGGGGTGGATCTGATTCAAATTTGTTCAAATCGGCTCCCTAGATTCATATTTGGGTTCACTATAGAAGCTCGAATTCGAACTTAGTGCATTTCAGGCAAATTTCTTTGAAAATCTTCTTCTCAAGATCCAGCATGCAGAATCTTTTGATATTGGGTATGCACCATGCTTAGTGGGGGGAGGGGGGGGGATTCAAGTTTGTTCAAGCCAAAGTTCCTGGGTTCATATTTGGGCTCAATGTGGTAGCCCGAATTATAACTTAGTTCAAAATGAGGAATTTTCTTTAAAAATCTTCTTCAGATCCAGCAGTCGGAATGTTTTGATATTTGGTATGCAGCATCCTTAGGGGGTGAGATTCAAGTTTGTTCAGGCCATGTCCCTAGGTCCATATTTGGACTCACTGTGGGAGCTCGAATTGTAACTTAGTTCAAAATGAGGAATTTTCTTTAAAAATCTTCTTCTTCAGATCCTTCAGTCGGAATGTTTTGATATTTGGTGTGCAGCATCCTTAGGGGGGTGAGATTCAAGTTTGTTAAAGCCAAGTCCCTGGGTTCATATATGGGCTCCCTGTGGGAATCTTTGGATATTTGGTATAAGCTTTTTTTAGGAGGAGCAGATGCAAATTGTTGTAATCAATTCTCAGGGTTGATATTTAGGCTACCATGTCAGGTGAGCGCCCTCAGGCCCCTTGGGGCCTCTTGTTAATTCAATGCTATTTGATGCTCATATGTTGAGACCTACATCGTTGTCATCAATTTCAGGTATTTATGGTTTGAAAAAACATCAGCCCACCAAATAGTAATGTCATTTGGGCCAGGATTAACAAAGTTATGTAATCGATCACCATATCACAAACTGGTGAATTTTTTTTCCAAAACTCTGCTCAGATTGTGTATGTCTCCACTTTTAAAGTCAAATAGCTTTGAATTAATGACAAATCATTTTTCATGGGGTGGGAGGAAGATATCCATTCCTACCTAGATATCTCTCCCCACCCTCCAGCTACCTCACCTAGGGCATTTTCCACTATTCGGTTGATAAGGTGTTACAGATCATATTGTGAGGGATCTATGTTACATTTCGGTGAATATTCAAATTTCGTGCTTTGTATTGTATATACAGATTTTGGATGTGGGGGAGTGGTGGCAGCCTGGATATCTCCCTCCCCTCCCACCCCACCCATGAATTTTTTTTTTCTTGTTTACTCAATGCTATTTGATGCTAAAATGTTGAGACATACATTTTTGACATCAATTTCAGGTCTGAAAAAACGTTCCCTCACCAAACAGTAATGTCATTTGGGCCAGGATTAACAAAGTCATGTGAACAATCACCATATCACAAACAGGTGAAAGTTTTTCCAAACTCTGTTTAGATTGTGTATGTCTCCACATTAATTAAAGGCCAATAGCTTTGAATTAATGAAAACTCTTTTTTAATGGGGTGTGGGGAAGATATCCAGGCCTGGATATCTTGTCCCCTCTCCATACCTCACATAGGGCATTTTCCACAATTTGATTTATATGATCATATTATAAGGGATCTATGTTATATTTCGATAAATATTGAAAATTGGTGCTTTGTGTTGTATATGCAGATTTGGTATGTGGAGGGTGGGGGGAGGGATATCCAGGCCCGGTTATATCCCCTCCATGAATATTTTTTTTCTTGGTATCTCAAAGCTATTTGATGCTCAAATGCTGAGACATACATTTTTAGCTCATCTTGATGAAGTTATTGCTGTCACTGCTTTTCCAGCAACAGTTTTTTCCATCAAAAACTGTTGCTGTTAGCAACAACTTTGAATTTATTGCATTTGTGCTTCAGTGCTTCAACATTCTTCTTTGACATACATATGTACATACGTCCACAATTTGAAACTTGGTGTGCTTGTTCGGGGTGACCTCTAGATGGGAGCTATCGATTTTCTTCTATTTCCGTAAAAAATATTGCCGCTGGCAGTGACCTTTGAACTTAAGTTTAGTTAGGCATCAATATTCCCTTTGGCACACCCTGCAGGGCACATTTATACTTGGATCACTTTGAAACCTGGAATGCTTGTTTGGAGTGATTTCCAATTGGAAACTATCTATTTTCTTCCATTTCCGTCAAAAAATGTTGCTGTTGGCAACACTCTTCAAACTTAATTTAGTCAGACATCAATATATTTGTCTGGCACGTCCTTCAGGGTACATTTATGATCGGATTGCTTTGAAACTTTGTATGCGTGTTCTGGGTGACCTCTAGATGGAAGCTATTGATTTTCTTTCATTTCTATAAAAAATTATTGTCATTAGCACCAGCCTTTGAACTTAGTGCATTTGTGCAGCAACTTTTGCACCCTCTGCAGGGCATATTTATAAAAAAAAGAAAAAAAAAAACATTGCCACTAGCAATGGCTTTCAAACTTATGCATTTGTGCATTAACATCTTCCTTTAGCACGCCTCAGAGGGCGCATTCTTTATCGGATTGTTTTGAAACTTGGTATGCTTATTCATTTCCATCAAAAACTGTTGCTGTTAGTAACAACTTTGAATTTATTGCATTTGTGCTTCAGTGCTTCAACATTCTTCTTTGACATGGACTACAGGGTACATTTTTCATAGGATTTTTTTTGAAATAGGTTTGCACATTAGGTGAGACATCTTGGTAAGAGCTATTGATTAGCATTCATTTCTGTGAAAAAAAGTTGCTGTTTTCAATGACTTTTAAACTTACTGCATTTGTGTATCAGCATTCTTCCTTTAGCCAGCCTTACAGTTTACATTTAAAAATGCATGGGTTGCTATGACGTACACACACAATGCTGTTATGTTGAAGTTTCACCAAATAACATTGGAACCAATGATCTTCAATTTTGCTATTTCACTTATAACTTACCAAGTTCAAGTTTTAGACCCTAGTTGGGTTTCCTTTTGTATTACTGAAAATCTGGACATCAATTCAAATCATCTGACATGGCCAAAAGAGTTATAAATAAGTACATGAATTTATTCCTCTGTAGTGTTAACTGGTCATGGATTCTAATTAAATCCTTCTTTAAACATCTTTGTCAGGTGAATGCCTCAGGCCACATGGGGCCTCTTGATAACCCTTTACCCAATGCAGACGATATTAAAATTTATTATTTTAACTATCATTTTTTCAAAACTTTTCAAAAAATTTCAACAAAACCATATCATGTGACCCCTCGTTGGAACGAGCTTGTCAAGCTCGTTCCAACGAGGGGTCACATGATATGGTTTTGTTGAAATTTTTTGTAAAATAATATTTTTTTCAACTGCTGAAGTTGCATAGTTCGTGGGTGGATGCGGCCGATTCGTTGGGTAAAGGGTTAAAGAATATACTGTGATATCTGAGAAAAAAGAAAATGTTGATGTTTGATGTGCACATTTTTTGCGCAAATACAAATTGAATATTTAATGCTCACCACCACAGTGGTGAGACTTATTGTTATTGCTGAAGAAAAGTTTTTTGTTTTTTCATCAAGGCTCACCACCACAGTGGTGAGACTTATTGTTATTTCTCAAAGAAAGTTTTTTTTCTTTTTTTTTTTTTTTTTTTTCCACCTATATTTTGTGACTTCTAGATCTTGAAAACTGGCTGTATGATTCTTCTAAAATTTTGCACACTTATTTGCTCGCATCCAAAATGTGCCTCCACATACTGTCATTTTAGGGAAAATGTTTAACCCCTTCAGGCGGACAAAAATATAGTAAAAATGACACTTTTTCCAAAAATTCTCGAATACTATTGCTTCTATAAGGATAACATTTTCTATATATTTAGAGTCTAACATGTCGTAATGAAATCACGTAAAACATTTTTCAACTTTTAATTCCTATCGACCTCAAAGGTCTGAAGTTTGTGATTTTCAGCAAAACAGCACAACTTTCAGAGGCCATTTCATGATATTACGAGTGATATATGCCAAAGATTTTAATATAGGAAGATAACTTGTTAATTGGAGGA
This sequence comes from Pictodentalium vernedei, assembly GCA_031216915.1. Taxonomy (NCBI): domain Eukaryota; kingdom Metazoa; phylum Mollusca; class Scaphopoda; order Dentaliida; family Dentaliidae; genus Pictodentalium; species Pictodentalium vernedei. The sequence continues at coordinate 258,950,058 of CM062290.1, read as the reverse complement.
CAACTTTTTGGTTCAAATTTGTTTGTTGCTTTTAACCCTTTAGCACAGTGATATCTAGAGTACGGGTAGTATTTGAAAAAATATGAAAATTTGCGAACTTTGGATACCGTTTTCGATCAGTTGTCCCAGGGTTAACTTGAAACTTTTTGTTTTGCCATGTGCAGAGCTATCTACTCATCAAATTTGCTTGATAAGTTTAAATATCATACTTAACCCGCAAGAGGATTAACTTCAAACTTTTTGTTTTTCCTTATAAAGAATAGCAAACTGAATAAACTTTCTTTTGTAATTGGAGATAGCAGGCTTAACCCTTATTCTGGTTACCTTAATAACAGAAATGTCGTATTTTTTAAAAAATTCCACCTCAATCCTGTGGCCTGTAGATCTAAAAATGGGATGACTTTTTCTGGAAGTTTGCACACTTATTTTTGTTTTGCAGAAATATCTACTCAACAAACTTGCTGTGATAAGTTTATTTAAATATCAGACTTAACCATCGCCAAGTTTTTTAACTTGAGTACGAGTGGTGTCTTATTTTGTACAATAGTCACTAATTTTGTGTTCAACTTTCCAGCATTGGAAACGACAATATATATAAAAGTAACAGAAAACACACGTAATATTTTATTTTTTTCTGAGGAATTTAAACTGAAATAAAATGAAAATAATTTTGGTGAATCTGCACTCAGTCAAAACCACACGATTGTACTGTCTGTTATACAATTGACAAACGGTAGGAACAACGTTTGTTCGAAGAAGTCAGTCCCCTGAAAATTCTCTGAAACAAGTCATACCCATGTATAAGACGCACCCCCGATTTTGACATAACATTTCAGGTAAAAAAGTGTGACTTATACATGGACATATACAGTAGATGTAAATTTGTTGCACAGGCATATGGATCATTAACTGACAAATATTTTTGCTGTTATTGATTATCTTGAAATGTTTAGTCAGAACTGGTCGGTAATGGGGGATCGTCTGATTATGACAACCGGCAGTTAAAAACCAGCAGTTTCTGGTTATTCTGTATTTAACACAGACTATTAAAATCTCTTTGATATCTGGCCATTTCAATAAAGTGTCCCCATTAAAAACGTGTGTAGTGCATATCAGAATATTTAGGGATTTGCAGAGCCGAGATATTACAGAATTTACCATCTGCAATCTGTACGAGATCGCCACTATTCCCAGTTGATCGAAGTCACCGGTCTTCAATCATGGTGCTGTACAATGTTGCTTTGGATATATGTATAAATAAAATGTGTTCAGCCGCTTGTCTGTAGTACTTCATGATGCAAGCATCACAATACAATAAGAAATTAAAATTGGAGAAGAACTTAAAAACACTCTTTTTTCGATGGTAGATGATTGTTATGCAACATGTAAGTCGCATGACTGTCACAAACACATTTTCAGTTTGTCAAGTTCATTTTTTAATTCAGTTACCTCCCTGGATGTTTCTCTCCAACTGAACATAAAATAATATATTCTGACATCGCGTGTGTGTCTGTAAAGAATGTGCCATACAACTTCACAACACACATTAACATCAAAGTTATTACTCAAGACACAAAGTATGTGTGCTCAATATCTTCCTGATTAATACAGCCAAGTGTAATGTATTCTTACACAAAACCGTAACACTAGTTACCAGAATAACACACAATCATCACAAAAGAACAATATCATGGCATTGTATCATTTATAATGATCTTTCCCCACCCTAACTCCCCAAAATGCAAATATTATTTTGGCTAATATTGCCAAGTACTAAACATGCATACTCAGAACTTATGTGGTATTAAGCTTTTGCAGTTGGTGATTTATCAATGAAATTCTGCAGTATAACAGGCACTAACAGATTTTCTTCTGGGTCCTATTTCAACCATCGGAATCGGCATCGAAATCGGTACAATTGGCAGAGAAATAATCGGTAATCGGTTCATAGCAAGTTTTGATAATCGGTTCATCACTAGAAATTTTTTAACCCAATGCCTCTTCTGCTTGCTTGAACATTGGAACTGTTCGAAAAACATCAAAATTTCATACTTTGGTTACAGTTTTTGGGCAAGTTGCAAGAGGGTTAACTTCACACTTTTTTTATTTCCTTGTAAGGAATTGCAAACTAAATAATCTTGCTATTGCAAGTAGAGACCTCAGGCTAAACCCTTATTAGCTCACCTGACTGAAAGTCAGGGTGAGCTATTCCGATCACTTTTCGTCCGCCGTCCGTCGTGGTGTTTGGATCTTTTTCTCCCAAACCACTAGCCACATTTTAATGAAATTTCACATGAGTAGTGGTTATATAGAGGCATTTGGGTATTTCTTCAAATTGAGTTTCTGCTCATATTGATGAGGAGGTGGGGCCAAATGACCCAATTTTTTAAAAATCTTCTCATGAAGCAGCTGTAACCGAGTCTTGATATTTGGTATACAGCTTCCTTTAGGGTGTAGACTCAAGTTTGTTCAAGAGAAGTTTGAGGGGCAATATTTGTCATCGTTACGGGAGGGGAAAGAATTTTTGCCCCGCCAAAAATTTCTATTTTCCAAACCGAGAGGCCGATTTGAACCAAATTTGATATGAAGTATGATTGAGTCATAAGTACTTGATTTATGCAAAAAAAGATTTTCAAAGTGGGAACCACAGAAGCTAAAAATAGAAAAAAATTCGAACTGCCATATCTCCAAAACTACATGTCACTGAGAATTCTTATTTGGTGTGAAACTTCCTTAGGACCAACAGAATGGAATGGTCAAAACAAAATGCTATCGGTTTTATCAGAGGGTACTTTTTCGGGAGTTTGAAAAAATTCTGAGTCAGCATTTTTTAACACTCTGGGTAATGGGGAAAATATTTAGACTCTTCTTTTCCCAAACCCATGCTCCAAAAGCTTTCAAATTTCACATATAACATCTTTGGAAGATTGTTTCACATGTTTGTGGAAATCAAATGCCTGGGTCCATATTTGGGCTCTCTATGGGAGCCCAAATTTTTAAATTAGTTCAGTATGAGGAATATTCTTTAAAAATCTTCTTCAGATCCACCAATCAGAATTTTTTGATATTTGGTATGCGGCATCCTTAGGAGGTGAGATTATAACTTAGTTCAGTATGAGGAATATTTTTTGAAAATCTTTTTTTTTTCGGATCTACCAGTCAGAATGTTTTGATATTTGGTGTATGGTTTTCTTAATGGGGTAGATGCAAGTTTGTTCAAATCAGGACCCTTGGTCGATAGTTGTCAGTGTCAGGTGAGTGCTCTCAGGCCCCTTGGGTCCTCTTGTCTATTCTGGTTATCTGAAATTTATAACAATGGGTGTGGTGGCATTGTGATAACCGGTTCTCATCAGATCACCGAAGTTAAGCAATGTCAAGCCTGGTTAGTCCTTGGATGGATGACCATCTGAGCCATCGATTCAGACTTCCATGTTGTGTCCTTGTCCAAGGCACTTAACCCTGATTGTCCACATAGGGGCACGTTGACGCCATGTACTAAGGCATACTGCACATCGGTGGTATGCATGTCTTCAACCAATCTAACCCTGCCTGTGCTGCAGTGCGGCGTTATGATGTTGTGGAGCTGGCAGCTGCTCGTCATTGCTCGGTGAGTCTCTCCGGATACTCCGGCTTCCTCCACCCATAAAACTGTCACCGACACGATATGACCTTGGCTGTTAAAGTGTCATTAAACCCTAATAAATAAATAACACCAGTTTATTACCATCTGAAGTTGTGACTCCAAATAATGTCATTTTAGTGAAAACATTTTACGTGCAAGAAAAATATAGTGAAATTTCAGGAAAATATGGTGAAGTTTGAGTCCAGGTTAGATAAAAATATTTAGAGTGTAATATGATGCAACAGCAATACTAAGCAGCGCCATCACTTTTAACCCCCATCAACCATAAACGGGCCATAGTTTGTGATTTTTAGCAAAACTGCACAACTTCACAAGTTAAAATCCCTATACATCGACTGATATGTGATCACAGTTTTACTATAGGAAGATGCCACGTTGATCATTAAACAAATTTATGGTTCAAGTTTGTTTGTGGCATTTAACCCTTTAGCACAGTGATTTACAGAGTAAGGGTATCGTTAAAAAATGGGAAAACAGCAAACTTACGTTACTGTTTCATTGTTGTATGAGGGTTAACTTTAAACTCTTTATTTCCAGGTGTGTAGAGATGCTTGGTCAGCAAAGTTGCTGTTATAAGGTTAGATCTTTGATCTGTCAGTTTTGGTAACTTGAATAGGGATAGTTTCAGTACTATTTTATCAAGCACGGTGAGCCTGTGATTCCACAGAATCACAATTTTCTAGTGTTCTATTTGTTATTCAGCTGAATTTTTACCTAAATTTTGTGGTCTCCAGATCTTGAAAACTGGTTGTACGATTCTTATGATATTTTCCACCCTTATTTACTCCACCCATATGTTCTTCCACATACCTCCATTTTTGTGAAAATGTTTTAATCCCTTCAGGCTGACCAAAATATAGCAATAATGACCCTTTTCCCCAACATTCTCGAACATTATCGGTCCTGTGAAGATAAAATGTTCTATATATTTAGAGTCTAACATATTGTACTAAAATCACCTAAAACATTTAACTTCAACCCCCATCGACCTCAAAGGGCCGAAGTTTGTGATTTTCAGTAAAATAACACAACTTCCAGAGGCCATTTCGCGAAACTGCGAGTGATATATGCCAAAGATTTTAGTATAGGAAGATGACTTGTTAATTGGAGAACAACTTTATGGTTCAAGTTTGTTTGTCACATTTAACCCTTTAGCACAGTGATATCTAGAGTAAGGGTACTGTTTGATAAATATGGAAATTTGCAAACTTTGGATACCAGTTTTGATCAGTTGGTAACTTGAAACTTTTTGTTTTGCCATGTGCACAAATATCTACTCATCAAACTTGCTTGATAAGTTTAAATATCAGACTAAACCCACATCCTGTTTTTGTAACTTGAATACAAGTATTGTCTTATTTTGTACAAAATTCACAGATTTTGTGTTTCCTTTTCTGGCATTGGGAACAACATAGATGTAAATTTGTTGCACAGGCGTATAGATCATTAACTGATGAACATTTTTGCTGTTACAAGTTATCTTGAAATGTATAACCCAGCTCCTCTTTTTCCAGGTTGAATGTTTGAACTGTTTGAAAAATAGGAAAATTTGCAAACTTTGGTTACCGTTTTCGAGCAATTATATGATGGTTAACTTGAAACTTTTTGTTTTGTCATGTGCAGAAATAACTACTCAACAAACTTGCTATGATAAGTTTAAATATTAGACTTAACCCTCCCTCTGTTTGTGTAACTTGAATATTAGTGGTGTTCTATTTTGTATAAAATTCACACACTTTGTGTTCACTTTTCCAGCATTGAGAACAACATAGATGCAAATTTGTTGCACAGGCATATAGATCATTTACTGCCAAACCTTTTTGCCGTTATAAGTTATCTTGAAATTTTTAACCCAGTATCTCTTCTGCCTACGTGCATGTGGGACTTGTTTGAAAAATAACAAAATTTACAAATTTTGGTTACTGTTTTCGGGCAGTTGCTAGAGGGTTAACTTCAGAATTTCTTATCAACCTACTCACAATTGTTTACTTCAGGCCTACACTACAGTGGAAGTCCCTAACTCGGATATAATACTCTCTATTGGCAAGTTGGGAAAGAAAAGTGGTGCAAAAGCACCAATAAAAAATAAGCCAAAACTGGGTTGAGTGCAACCGGCGCAGACCCAGTACGGGACGCTCTCTCCCAAGTACAACTCCACGACTTCCGTTGCCAGTGCGCATATACCGTCTCTAAAGACTCATTCTTTTTATAATCCGCTTCGTGTCGAGATGTTTTTGCACGCTTATCAGTGTTCCACCAGCTCGATGTTTGATGATTCCTGATTCATTGTACCCCAATGTATCCTTTGTATTCTCAGGAACAGTGTTTTTTTTATATTCTCTTTTCTATTATATGTCCATAATGTATATTTATTTGATCTCTCTCGAGTCGCGCGCGAATTTCGTGTGCCACACGGTTCGGACTTAGATTATTTCACAATTATTGTTAATGCCTTTTTTGCAAAATTTTCTAATTGTGTTAGAGTTAGGTGTCAGCGGGGTACCACTCCTACAGTGTTTCTTCTTTCTTTTGAGAGTAGTCTTCCTGTTGTGTGGTTCCCGGTCGACCGTCTGGGGTCTTTGTTTCTGTCTCCATTCTCTCTTCTTTGGGGGTGTTCTGTTTTCTGATTTCACCTTCTCTTCTCCTCTCACCTCTATCATGCCCAGGACAATTCCTTGTGGGCAATGTCTGCTGCCAAAGCATGTGGACGATGGGCATTCGTCGTGTTCCTCCTGTAATGGGTGTTCGGCCCGAGCGGCCATGTGGTGTCTGTGGAGCATGGTCTTCCACCTTCTGGGCATCAGTAAACCGTGTCGTTCGTTCTCGTGGCCGTGCCTCCCGCTCCCGCGGGAAAGGAGAACGTGGTCGTTCGGGGCCTCCCGAGCCGACTTTCTCTGGTGAGAGTTATTCCTCCTCCGTGGGGGATGTGCAGTCTTTTCCTGTGGTGGATACTGCGGGAGCCGTTCAGTGTTCTGGTGAAGAGGTGCCTGGTTCCGGGACTTCGGTTCCCTTCCAGTCGACATCTGAGGCTGTCACTAGGGTTGTGACTCCTCCTTCGGAGCCGAGCCGGTGTGCTCTCTCCACTATTTCACCAGCCTCAATGACTCTCGACGTATCTACTACTACTGCTGGTCCGTCAGCTTCGTCGTCTGTTTCAGCCGGCCTCGGCTTTTCGCTGCAGGGGACTGCAGGAATGTCCGATACTGTAGACGTGGGATATCAGCCTCAGCCTTCCCTGACTTCAACTCAGCGAAGTCGGAAGGGGCTGCCGGCCGAACCCATCTCTGTGGTCTCTTCGCCGTCGAGCACCACAGTTGTGTCTTTGGATTCGGATGTTCGTAGTGGAAACACTATGAACTCCGTGGCGTTTCCGTCCACTCATTCTGGCCACACGACCAGTTTTGGGGGACCAACGCCTTTTGTGCAGCCTGGACCTTCTGCCCCGCAGAGTTCCGCAATGACTCTCATGAGTTCTCGCCATATTGATCTTTGGGGTGCATCGTACCCCTATACACGTCTGCCTTCAGATGTTTCAGCTGCCGCCCGTCATCCCGCGTCGGGTGTTTTGGAGGATCTTGACCCTTCGCTGGTTAAGAGGGTCAGAGGTGAAGCCACTTTGCCGGTTCGCTCCCCTGTCGAAACCGGTCGGTACGGGCAGTGAGCTTAGGGAGGCCCTCTCCTTACTCACTCAGGTTCTTTCTAAGAGCCTTCCTGTTGCTTCCAGCGAGGCTATGAGTGGTTTCCAGGCGCCTCCTATGGCGCCGCCTCTCGGGATTGGAAACAGGCCGGTTTCTGATTCCTCTGGTGTTCCGACACCATGGGAGGCGTCGGCTGGTTTGCCCACGATGGGCTATGTGTCTTCCGACTCTGGGGAGGAGTCTGACATGCTTGAGGTCGAGGGCCAGCAGTCTTCGGACTTGGGGGCAGCTCTTGACTTTGTGTTTGGGTTTCTGCCTGATCTCAAACCTGCTAACCAGCCGACAGTGTCAGCCTGGCTGCGATCATCGGTCGCGTGCCAACAGCCTGTGGAGCAACCTGCTTCTGGGCGCCTTCGAACGTGCCAGTCGGTACAGGTGGTTGAAGCTTTTTCAGCATTGGATTTCAAGCTGAATTCCAAGGCTTTGAAGACTTCGTTCTTCACCAGGGTTGACACCTTTTTGCCTCCTGTGCGTTATCGTTCCTGCGATTCCGCCAATCCGTCGGTCTGCCAGACTTTGACGGTTCTGGATCAGGACTCCACTTCCCTCGGGCTTTCCAAGCCCAAGTCTGCCGTCATTCCAATGACGACTTTGGAGTCCACGTTGGGCTTATCTAGAGAGATGCTTGGCATGCTTTCTCTCTCAGATCACGTCGTCTCAGCTTTGGCTGCTTATCTGCCTCCAGATAAGTTTGACGAGGTACAGGCTCCTTTGCGTGTGCTGTCCAAGGCGCTTATGCACCTTACTCACACACATGCCTGTAACACGGCTAATTTGGAATTGGTTCGAAGGCACGCTGTGCTGGACACAGGACGATCCCTTCCCGAGGAGCAGCGTGCTGCTCTTCGATCTGCTTCTTTGGCAGGTCCGCAACTTTTCCATGGTTACGTGTCGATGGTCCGGGATGACATCCTACGTCATTCCAAAGATCAGCTGCTGTTTCGTCAGCTTGATCAGCCTTCTCAGGGAGGCAAGGGCTGTTCCAAGCCTAACAAGTACCCTTCTGCTTCCTCTGTGAAGCAAAAGGCTGGTCCTTCTGCCGCCGCCTCTACTTCTTACTCACAGGGTAAGGGTAGGGGTCGGCAGAATCGAGGGAAGTCTCAGGATTCTTCATTTAGCAGAGGAGGTGGTTTCTCCTCTCGCGGGCCTCGTCGGGGCTCGAAATGAAGGTCCTCACCTCGACTCGTCCCAGGTTGGAGGAAGGATAGCAGAGTTCGCAGACCATTGGGCCACCATCACATCCGATCCATGGGTGTTAGATGTTGTTCGGTCCGGGCAGCGCATATCCTTCCGACGGCACCCCACTCTGTCAAGGGTGCCTCTTCCAACCACAGTTCCTTCAGACGTTTTACGTCGGGAACTTTTGTCCACGGAGATTGCCAATCTCCTGGCAAAGGGGGCGATCGAGGTCGTCAAGAATGTTCAGTCAGTGGGTTTCTATTCCCGCCTGTTCTTGGTGCCGAAGAAGGACGGCCGACTCCGACCGGTTATCGATCTGAGTATCCTGAACCAGTGTATCATTGCTCCCAAGTTCAGCATGGAGACTTTCAGGTCGGTCCGCCAATCAATTCACCAGGGAGATTTCACAGCCAGCATCGACCTGCGAGACGCTTACTTCCACGTTCCGATGCATCGGGCGTCACGGAAGTATCTCAGGTTCGCTTTTCTGGGGCGAGTTTACCAGTTCAAGGTCATGCCTTTCAGCCTCAACCTGGCTCCTTGGGCATTCACCAGACTGATGTCGCATGTGATAGCATTCCATCGCACACAGTCCAGGGTGACTACTTCGGCATATATGGACGATATCCTCCAGAGGCATTCCAATGCTGCCTTACTGGAATCGGATGTCGCCACTCTGTTGAGCTTGCTCACGTCGCTAGGATTCAGAGTCAACGAGGAGAAGTCGGACCTGGTCTCTTCTCAGTTGTTTTGTCATCTGGGGATATCTTTCCAAACCAAATTCAATTTGGTGGCGGTTCCCCAGGCCAAGGCTGTGATTCTCTCAGCTTTTGCTCTGACTCTGTCCCAGTCCAGGTCCGCGACCGCTCGGAGTTTTCTCCGGCTGATCGGTCTATGCGGTTCGGTGACGGATATCATTCCTCTAGGTCGGCTGCGTGTCAGACCTCTCCAACACTTTCTGCTCAGTCGTTGGAGGCCGAATGTAGATTCTCTGGATCAGGTGCTTCCGTTTCCGGACTCTCTGTATCCTCACCTTCTTCCCTGGACAGATGTTCAGTGGATTATGCAGGGTGTTCCACTGGACTTACCCACGTCCGATCGCGTTCTGACGGCAGATGCCAGCGATCTCGGATGGGGTGCGATGTTGGATCCTCTCGGTCTTTTCCTACACGGGATGTGGGACCAGGATCAAGCAGCTCTACACATCAACCAGAAGGAGCTTCTTGCTCTTCTTCTGAGTTTCTGGCAGTGGATCCCTCACCTGTCGAATCGCCAGGTCCTTCTACTATCCGACAATTTCGACAGTGGTTGCTTACATTCGGAACCAGGGCGGCACGCACTCGGTTCCGATGTACGAGTTAGCTCGGGATCTTCTACTGCTCGCTCAGGATGTTCACGCCGGAGTGGTTGTTCGTCACATTCCCGGTCGTCTGAATGTCCTAGCCGACTCCCTGTCCCGACAGGGCAGGGTTATTTCCACCGAGTGGATGCTTCACAGGGCAGTGTTCCAGTCGCTTTGCGATCTCTGGGGACGTCCCCACATCGACCTCTTTGCGACTCGTTGGAACCATCAGGTGGACACTTTCGTGTCCCCGTGTCCAGATCCTCTGGCTTTTGCCGTGGACGCTCTGTCACTCGATACTGTAGACGTGGGATATCGGCCTCAGCCTTCCCTGACTTCAACTCGGCGAAGTCGGAAGGGGCTGCCGGCCGAACCCATCTCTGTGGTCTCTTCGCCGTCGAGCACCACAGTTGTGTCTTTGGATTCGGATGTTCATAGTGGAAACACTATGAACTCCGTGGCGTTTCCGTCTACTCATTCTGGCCACACGACCAGTTTTGGGGGAGCAACGCCTTTTGTGCAGCCTGGACCTTCTGCCCCGCAGAGGTCCGCGGTGACTCTCATGAGTTCTCGCCATATTGATCCTCGGGGTGCATCGTACCCCTTTACACGTCTGCCTTCAGATGTTTCGGCTGCCGCCCGTCGTCCCGCGTCGTGTGTTTTGGAGGATCGTGACCCTTCGCTGGTTAAGAGGGTCAGAGGTGAAGCCACTTTGCCGGTTCGCTCCCCTGTCGAAACTGGTCGGTACGGGCAGTGAGCTCAGGGAGGCCCTCTCCTTACTCACTCAGGTTCTTTCTAAGAGCCTTCCTGTTGCTTCCAGCGAGGCTATGAGTGGTTTCCAGGTGCCTCCTATGGCGCCGCCTCCCGGGATTGGAAACAGGCCGGTTTCTGATTCCTCTGGTGTTCCGACACCATGGGAGGCGTCGGCTGGTTTGCCCACGATGGGCTATGTGTCTTCCGACTCTGGGGAGGAGTCTGACATGCTTGAGGTCGAGGGCCAGCAGTCTTCGGACTTGGGAGCAGCTCTTGACTTTGTGTTTGGGTTTCTGCCTGATCTCAAACCTGCTAACCAGCCGACAGTGTCAGCCTGGCCGCGATCATCGGTCGCACGCCAACAGCCTGTGGAGCAACCTGCTTCTGGGCGCCTTCGACCGTGCCAGTCGGTGCAGGTGGTTGAAGCTTTTTCAGCATTGGATTTCAAGCTGAATTCAAAGGCTTTGAAGACTTCGTTCTTCACCAGGGTTGACACCTTTTTGCCTCCTGTGCGTTATCGTTCCTACGATTCCGCCAATCCGTCGGTCTGCCAGACTTTGACGGTTCTGGATCAGGACTCCACTTCCCTCGGGCTTTCCAAGCCCAAGACTTTGGAGTCCACGTTGGGCTTATCTAGAGAGATGCTTGGCATGCTTTCTCTCTCAGATCACGTCGTCTCAGCTTTGGCTGCTTATCTGCCTCCAGATAAGTTTGACGAGGTACAGGCTCCTTTGCGTGTGCTGTCCAAGGCGCTTATGCACCTTACTCACACACATGCCTGTAACACGGCTAATTTGGAATTGGTTCGAAGGGACGTTGTGCTGGACACAGGACGATCCCTTCCCGAGGAGCAGCGTGCTGCTCTTCGATCTGCTTCTTTGGCAGGTCCGCAACTTTTCCATGGTTCCGTGTCGACGGTCCGGGATGACGTCCTACGTCATTCCAAAGATCAGCTGCTGTTTCGTCAGCTTGATCAGCCTTCTCGGGGAGGCAAGGGCCGTTCCAAGCCTAACAAGTACCCTTCTGCTTCCTCTGTGAAGCAAAAGGCTGGTCCTTCTGCCGCCACCTCTACTTCTTACTCACGGGGTAAAGGTAGGGGTCGGCAGAATCGAGGGAAGTCTCAGGATTCTTCATTTAGCAGAGGAGGTGGTTTCTCCTCTCGCAGGCCTCGTCGGGGCTCGAAATGAAGGTCCTCACCTCGACTCGTCCCAGGTTGGAGGAAGGATAGCAGAGTTCGCAGACCATTGGGCCACCATCACATCCGATCCATGGGTGTTAGATGTTGTTCGGTCCGGGCAGCGCATATCCTTCCGATGGCACCCCACTCTGTCAAGGGTGCCTCTTCCAACCACAGTTCCTTCAGACATTTTACGTCGGGAACTTTTGTCCACGGAGATTGCCAATCTCCTGGCAAAGGGGGCGATCGAGGTCGTCAAGAACGTTCAGTCAGTGGGTTTCTATTCCCGCCTGTTCTTGGTGCCGAAGAAGGACGGCCGACTCCGACCGGTTATCGATCTGAGTATCCTGAACCAGTGTATCATTGCTCCCAAGTTCAGCATGGAGACTTTCAGGTCGGTCCGCCAATCAATTCACCAGGGAGATTTCGCAGCCAGCATCGACCTGCGAGACGCTTACTTCCACGTTCCGATGCATCGGGCGTCACGGAAGTATCTCAGGTTCGCTTTTCTGGGGCGAGTTGACCAGTTCAAGGTCATGCCTTTCGGCCTCAACCTGGCTCCTTGGGCGTTCACCAGACTGATGTCGCATGTGATAGCGTTCCATCGCACACAGTCCAGGGTGACTACTTCGGCATATCTGGACGATATCCTCCAGAGGCATTCCAATGCTGCCTTACTGGAATCGGATGTCGCCACTCTGTTGAGCTTGCTCACGTCGCTAGGATTCAGAGTCAACGAGGAGAAATCGGACCTGGTCCCTTCTCAGTTGTTTTGTCATCTGGGGATGTCTTTCCAAACCAAATTCAATTTGGTGGCGGTTCCCCAGGCCAAGGCTGTGATTCTCTCAGCTTTTGCTCTGACTCTGTCCCACTCCAGGTCCGCGACCGCTCGGAGTTTTCTCCGGCTGATCGGTCTATGCGGTTCGGTGATGGATCTCATTCCTCTAGGTCGGCTGCGTGTCAGACCTCTCCAACACTTTCTGCTCAGTCGTTGGAGGCCGAATGTAGATTCTCTGGATCAGGTGCTTCCGTTTCCGGACTCTCTGTATCCTCACCTTCTTCCCTGGACAGATGTTCAGTGGATTACGCAGGGTGTTCCACTGGACTTACCCACATCCGATCGCGTTCTGACGGCAGATGCCAGCGATCTCGGATGGGGTGCGACGTTGGATCCTCTCGGTCTTTCCCTACACGGGATGTGGGACCAGGATCAAGCAGCTCTACACATCAACCAGAAGGAGCTTCTTGCTCTTCTTCTGAGTTTCTGGCAGTGGATCCCTCACCTGTCGAATCGCCAGGTCCTTCTACTATCCGACAATTTCGACAGTGGTTGCTTACATTCGGAACCAGGGCGGCACGCACTCGGTTCCGATGTACGAGTTAGCTCGGGATCTTCTACTGCTCGCTCAGGATGTTCACGCCGGAGTGGTTGTTCGTCATATTCCCGGTCGTCTGAACGTCCTAGCCGACTCCCTGTCCCGACAGGGCAGGGTTATTTCCACCGAGTGGATGCTTCACAGGGCAGTGTTCCAGTCGCTTTGCGATCTCTGGGGACGTCCCCACATCGACCTCTTTGCGACTCGTTGGAACCATCAGGTGGACACTTTCGTGTCCCCGTGTCCAGATCCTCTGGCTTTTGCCGTGGACGCTCTGTCACTCGATTGGAACGGTCTAGTCGGCTACGCCTTCCCGCCGGTTCTGATTCTTCCTCAGGTTCTCGCCAAAATTCGAACCTGCAGTTGTCGAATCATTCTGATCGCTCCCCTGTCGCCTCAGCGGGTGTGGATCAATCAGCTCCGCTCGCTGATGGCGGCGGTTCTGGCACATCTCCTGCTATGTTGCGACCTTCTTTGTCAAGGTCACCCGAGGAGGTTTCACGTCGACCCGACTTCATTGTGCCTTCACGCATAATTTTTGTCAGGTCCTGTCTCCTCCGTAGAGGTTTTTCGAGACGAGCAGTGGAGTGCATTTCTTCTTCAAGGAGGCACCCCATTGGTTTAGCTTATGCAGCTAAATGGAAGGTCTTCTGTCGATGGTGTGCTGATCACTCTGTTGATTATGCCAATCCTTCGATTCACAGATTGCAGAGTTTTTGGTATATCTGTTTGATTCTCGGGGTCTCCAGCCTGTTACCATCAAGGGTTACAGGTCTATGCTTTCAGAGACTTTTTCTTATGTGGGGAAGCGTCGTATCGGCACTAATCCTTACCTCTCCAAGCTTGTTCGGCACTTTTCTTTGAAAAGGCCTCGGACTTTGCAGCTTACTCCACGATGGAATCTTTCGTGGGTGCTGCTTTGCTTGGGGGGGGGGGGGGATGGGGGGGGGGGGGGGGGGGGGGGGCGCCGTTCGAACCTTTATCCCAGGTGGATATGCATTTTCTCACATATAAGACGGCTTTTCTGATGGCATTTGCTTCGGCCAGACGGGTTAGTGAGCTTCACGCCCTCTCGGTTGACCCGGCCTTTTTTAGGAGCTCTCCCAACAGTGTTACTTTTACCACTGATTGCTCCTTTTTGGCTAAGAATCAGTTACCAGATACTACTCCTCCTCCTATCTGTATCAGGGCTCTTCCTTCTGTTGAGGGTACTCGCCCTTTGCTCTGTCCGGTCCGTGCTATTCGCATTTATCTTGATCGGACACGCTTCATACGGAAAGGCAGAAAACGTTTTTTTCTGTCTCTCATTCCGGGTCGACAGAAGATCTCTCCTCAATCCATTTCTCGATGGATTTGTCTTGCTATTCGTACGGCTTATAGTCGTTTAGCAGCTGGCGATTGTATTACCAATCGTATTTCTGCCCACGAGGTGCGGGCACTGTCTACCTCTTGGGCTTATTCTAACTCCGTCAAGTTGTCGGATGTTATGCAGGCAGCCTACTGGAGAAATGCTTCTACTTTCTCCACCTTTTATTTGCGCCAGATGCAGGAGCAGTCGGAGGACCTTTTTGCCCTGGGTCCTCTTTCTACTGCTCAGGCTGTTGTCTGCCATAGCCATTAGGCTTCTTGAAGGTCAGTTTCAGCCTTGTGCTGTTACTGCCCTTTTTCTGTCTGTGTGTCACACAGGCTCATATGTCTCTTTTCATTGTCCTTTACCAATGATTGCGACATTATGGTTGATAAGCCTCGGGACCTCTTCCTTCTACTTCACGGTTCCAGTGCACTGGGGTTATGTGGGGGTTGGTTATGCAATTCCCTCCAGCCTTTTGTCTATTCAGCCTGAAGTAAACAATTGTGAGTAGGTTGATAAGAAATCTAAATTTTATAGTAAATTTCCTTTCTTATTATACCTACCACAATTGTTTACATGGAAGCCCTCCCGTCTTCTTTACGGGTAAATAATCTTTCCTCCCCGCTGATCACATAACTCTAACGTTTACGGATTCAAAAAGAATGAGTCTTTAGAGACGGTATATGCGCACTGGCAACGGAAGTCGTGGAGTTGTACTTGGGAGAGAGCGTCCCGTACTGGGTCTGCGCCGGTTGCACTCGACCCAGTTTTGGCTTATTTTTTATTGGTGCTTTTGCACCACTTTTCTTTCCCAACTTGCTTGGGAAAGACAAAGATAGAGAGTATTATATCCGAGTTAGGGACTTCCACTGTAGTGCAAGCCTGAAGTAAACAATTGTGGTAGGTATAATAAGAAAGGAAATTTACTATAAAATTTAGATTTTTGTTGTTTTCCTTGTGAAGAATTGCAAACTAAACAATGTTGCTTTTTGTAAGTGGAGACATCAGACTTAAATCTTATCCATTCTGGTTGTCCTTATAAAGGAGACATGTCATATTTTTAACAAATTCCACCTCAGTTTGTGGCCTGTAGATCTCAAAAACAGGACAACTATTTCTCAAAGTTTGCACACTTATTTTACTTTTACCATGTGCAGAAATGTCTACTCAACGATCTTGCTCTGATAGATTTAAATAGCAGACTTAACCCTCAGCCAGTTTTTGTAACTTGAATATAAGTGGTGTCTTATTTTGTACAATATTCAAACATTGTGTTCACTTTTCCAGCATTGGACATAATGTAGATGTAAATATCTTGCACAGGTGTATAGATTATTAACTGACAAACACTTTTGCTGTTATAAGTTACCTTGAAATGTTTAACCCAAAGCCTCTGCTGCCTGTGTGGACACAGAAACTGTCTCGAAATATCAAAAGTTGCATACTTTGGTTACTGTTTTCAGGCAGTTGCAAGAGGATTAACTTCAAACTTTTTGTTTTTACTTATAAAGAATAACAAACTGAGTAATCTTTCTTTTGTAATTGGAGATAGCAGGCTTAACCCTCAGCCATTCTGGTTACCTTAATAACAGAAATGTCATATTTTAAAAAAATTCCACCTCAATCCTGTGGCCTCTAGATCTCAAAAACGGGCCAACTTTTTCTTGAAGTTTGCACACTTATTTTTGTTTTGCTGGAATATCTACTCAACAGACTTGCTGTGATAAGTTTAAATATCAGACGTAACCCTCACCCAGTTTCACTGGAGTACGAGTGGTGTCTTATTCTGTACAATATTCATGCATTTTGTGTTCAATTCTCAAGCATTGGGAATGACATAGATGTAAATTTGTTGCACAGGCATATAGATCATTAACTGACAGATGTATTTGCTGTTATCGGTTATCATGAAATATTTAACCTAACGCCTCCTCTGCCCTCGTGAATGTAGGAACTGTTCGAAAAACATCAAAATTTCATACTTTGGTTACTGTTGTTGGGCAGTTGCAAGAGGTTTAACTTCACACTTTTTAGCTCACCTGACTTTCAGTCAGGAGAGCTATAGTGATCACTCACCGTCCACCGTCCGTTGTCGTCCGTTGTCCGCGAACATGGTGTTTGCATCTTCTCCTCCCAAACCGCTGAACCAATTTAAATTGATATTTGAGATAATAGTTTGTTATGACATCGCAATTTTATTTTGTTCAAATCAAGTTGCCTCGCCCGTGGGTAGGGCCACACCCCAAAACTGTGCTGAAATCTTAAAAAATCTTTTTCTCATGAACTGGCAGTAGCAGAGACTTGATATTTGGTGTGCAGCTTCATTTTGAGGTGTAGACTCAGATTTGTTCAAGAGAAGTTTGTGAGGCTATATTTGGCGTCGTAATGGGAGGGGAAAGAATATTTGCCCCTCCCAAAATTTCTGTTTCCCAAACCGAGAGGCATATTTTGACCAAATTTGATATGAGGGCTTATTGGGTCATAAGTACTTAATTTATGCAAAAAAAAATTTTTCCGTTGCCCCATGGGAACTGCAGGAGCTAAAAATAGAAAAAAATTAAAATGCCCATATCTCCAAAACTACACGGCACTGAGAATTCTTATTTGTTGTGAAGCTTCCTTAGTACGAACAGAATGGAATGGTCAAAAAAAATTGCCATCGGTTTTATCATGGGGTACTTTTTGGGGACTTTGAAAAAGTGCTGAGTCTGCATTTTTTAACACTGTGAGTAATGGGAAAAACATATAAGACTACTTTTCTCCCAAACCACTGCTCCAAAAGCTTTCAAATTTCACATAGAACATCTTTGGAAGATTGTTTAACACGTTTATTGAAATCAGTTGCCTGGGTCGATATTTGGGCTCTCTATGGGAGCCCAAATGTTAAATTAGTGCAGTATGAGGAGTATTTTTTAAAAATCTTCTTCTTCAGATCTACCAATAAGAATCTTTTGATATTTGGTATGCAGCGTCCTTAGAGGGGTGAGATTCAAGTTTGTTTAAGCCAAGTCCCTGGGTTCATATTTAGGCTGAAAATTTGGGGTCCCGTTGCGGACCAAAATCTGGAAATTTTTTTTTTGTTTTTTTTATGCGTTTCAGTCAATTTTAAGACAAAAAAATTATTTTTTTTTTACACTGAAAATTTGGGGTCCGGGTGGGACTTGGAAAATTTTAGATCAAAATCCGGAATTTTTTTTTTGTTTTTTATGCGTTTCGGTCAATTTTAAGAGAAAACAATTTTTTTCTTTTTAAACTGAAAATTTGGGGTCCGGGTGGGACTTAGAAAATTTTGGACCAAAATCCGGAAATTAGTTTTTTATACGTTTTAAGAAAAAAAAAAAAATTAGGCTGAAAATATTTTGTTTGGGGGAAAAAAATCTGTTTTTTATGCGTTTATCTCAATTTTGGGACGTAAAAGTGCAGGAACTGAAAATAGAAGGAAAATCCTGTGTATTGTTTGGGCACAATCGCTTCATCTGGTTGGTATATGCTTTTCTTAGGAGGGGCGTATGCAGCTTATTCAAATCCCTGGTTTGATATTTAGACTACCATGTCAGGTGAGCGCCCGCAGGCCCCCTGGGGCCTCTTGTTGTTTTTCCTTGTAAGGAATTTCAGACTAAATAATCTTGCTTTTTCAAGTACATACCTCAGACTTAACTCATATCATTCTTGTTATCTTAATATGGGGAGAAATGTCTTAGGTTTTTTAAACAAATTCACCTCAGTTTTGTGGCCTGTAGATCTCAGAAGCGGTCCAACTTTTTCTGAAAGTTCTAACACCTATATGTTCCCATCTGAAGTTGCTTCTCCACATACCGTCATTTTAGTGAAAACATTTTACATGCCAAAATCTGAGAAAAATATGGCAAAATTTCGGAAACATATAGCGAAGTTTGAGACCAGGCTAGATTAGTATTCCATATATTTAGAGTGTAATATGATGCTGCAACATAACTAAGCAGCGTCATCACTTTTAACCCCCATTGACCATTAATGGGCCATAGTTTGTGATTTTTAGCATAACTGCTCAACTTCCCTAGTGAAAATCTCAATACAGCGACTGATATATGATCACAATTTTAGTATAGGAAGATGCGACGTTTATCGCAAAACAAATTTATGGATCAAGTTTGTTTGTGGCATTTAACCCTTTAGTACGGTGATTGATATACAGTAAAAACCTGTCTTGAGAGACCACTGTCTTGAGAGACCACCTGTCTTGAGAGACCTCATCTGCCATGCACCGATTGGTTTTATTCTATAATGGACCTGCTATGGGAGACCACCTGTCTTGAGAGACCACCTGTCTTGAGAGACCACTGTGACCTGGTACCAACTTGTATTTTTATGCCATAATGGACCTGTCTTGAGAGACCGCCCTTTTGAAGACTGAAACCATGACAAAAACTTTTTACCTGTTCTGGAATTGGAAAATCCATTGTTGTTATACTAACTTAATTAAAAGTATTAAAAGCTCTTAATTGGACTTTCAATTGCTAACTCTTTAAAGATTGAGAAGTTCTTATAAAACCCCTATGAAAAGATTAGGATTATTGCCGAAGAAACAATTTCATACATACCTGAAATGTGACAGATAGGAATAAAAATAAATTTGTGTTGAAAATATTTTTGTAACAAATTGAAATAGACTGTTATAAAAATTATAAAAATAAATTAGTGTTGAAAATCTTCAATGAAGATTTTCAACACTAATTTATTTTTATAATTTTTATAACAGTCCATTTCAATTTGTTACAAAAACTTCATAAAAAAGAACAACTACAAAGTAATTACAAAAATCTATTCTTCTCCATTTCTGAATTTTGTGGTTGGTTATTCACTGACTTGAGAAAACCTGAAACCTGTTATGAGAGACCACCTGTCTTGAGAGACCACTTTTGTGTGGCCCAAAGGGCAGTCTCTCAAGACAGGTTCTACTGTAGTAAGGGTATCGTTTGAAAAATATGAAAATTGCAAACTTTGGTTTCTGTTGATCAGTTGCATCAGGGATAACGTTAAACTCTTTATTTCCAGGTGTGTAGAGATGCTTGTTAAGCAAAGTTGCTGTTATAAGGTTAGATCTTTGATAAAACCCCCTCTCAGTTGTGGTAACTTAAATAGGGATAGATTCAGTACTATTTTATCAAGCATGGTGAGCCTGTGATCTACAGAATCACAATTTTCTAGTTACAACATATTTTACTTATTATTGACATAAAAAGTGCTGAGATTTACAAGCTGATGTCGTGTTACTAAAGTTTGTTCTAAGCTTTTGTCAAATGTCATCTGTGGGCAAGTCTGGAAATAAGCAGACTGTCATCTGCAGAATAAGGTCCCCAGAGAGTGAATTTGGCAATGCTACCCTGCATGGCAGGGTAGCATCACTAAATTTCTGATTACCCACTTGGGGGCATGTGGGTGCTGTGTACTGAGGCATACTGCATGTGAATGTTGCACATGTCTTTAACCCTCTGCACTCTGATGTCAAAATGGCGAAGTTTTTGGTAGCAAATATTTCCTGTAATGCAGTTTGTTTTTTAACCAAATATATCTTGTTTGACAGAGCTCCGTGAGCTCTGTCAAACAAGGTATAATTGGTTAAATTCATAGTTAACAAGAGAAAAACCGAATGATTGGAGAGTACCAGGGGTTAACCAATGCTAACCCAATTTGTGTGGAGTTAGTACTTGGGGAGTGACAGTTGCTTGCTGTTGCTTGATGGTTCTCTCTGGGTACTCTGGCTTCCTCAACCCGAAAAACTGTCCAACATGGGGTGTTCCTGGCTGTCGAAAGTGTTGTTAAACCCCAATAAAGAAAAAATTAAATATTACTAAATTTACCCTCTGTGAACCTCAGTCTGAATCAAGGTCTCGGGCCTAAAGAGAAAAAGGTACCCAAAGGATAAATTGGGGCTTCCAGCCAAATGTATGGGATAGCATCAGCAAATTCACCCTCTAGAGATCTCATTCTGCAAATGACAGATTGCTTATTTCCAGGCTTGTCGATGGAAGGAGTTACCGGATTGTAACTCTGCATGCTCATTCCTAAGAGTGGTCACATGATATGGTTTTGTAGAAATTTCTTGGAAGATTTTTTTCCATCTGCTCAATTTGTAAATCATGTGGGCAGATGCAGCTGATTCATTAGGTAAAGGTTAAACTAATATTGTGTTCATTGTGCTCAATATTGGAAATTTGATTTGATTCCTTCTACATCCCAGATTGATGTCTGACAGTTGACAATAACAAACTGCATATTTGCAGGCCTGTTTTTTGCCAGGGCAGTTCTAAGTATCAAATTCATCTCCGATGCCTGTATGTAAACAAACTGCATCTTTTAATATCACAGAAAAAGCAATTTAGCTTAGCAATATGAGAATTGTAAACTTGAATAATTTCTTTGAATGCAATAAAACATTTCCTGTAGGGTATTTTTAAAAGAGGTTTTCTGTTTGTTTTCATTGATTTTTAGATTACCCAAAGAATCAATTCAGAGTATCTGCTTTGCATCATGTTCACAGCTCAGTAACAACAGTTATTAGGTGGAGTGAGCCAGGACCTGAGCCCTTAAAGGTAATGCTGACTTTCTTTTTAACTCTTTTGTCTCAAAAGTCTTAAGATGTATTGTGTTTTAGTATTGTGGGTCCCATTTTTAACATTTAATACTTGGCCAGATTTGCAACATTCGATTTTGACTGTCGTAAACTCATACTGTGAGAATCTGTTTCAGTTCTTAACTGGTTGAGTGCTAGAAGCCTCTGTCATGGCTCTATTGAAAAGTGCTGGAAGCCACTTTAGTGGCTTTACACTGTATACTTTAGGTTATGTTTGCTCAGCAGTAGAACATTTTTGTTGTATAAAATTGTTTGATTGCAATTTATTGGAGAGTGCCTATTGGCACTCAAATAAATGGTAACAAAACAATTATTTTTTTAACAAAATTTTGCTAAACTAAGAGTACTCTTGCTGATAGCCAGGTATCTTTAAAAAAAAAATACCCGTGTTTCAAAACACCTTCGAAAAATAATTTAGTACTCATCCAGTTAATTAACCCTCTGCACTCTGATGTCAAAGTGGCAAAATTTTCAGCAGGAAATATTTCCCATAATGCTGTTTGATATTTAACCAACTATACCTTGTTTGACAGAGTTCAGTGAGCTCTGTCAAACAAGATATAATTGGTTAAATTCATAGTTAAATTAGAGAAAAACAGAATGATTGGATAAAATTCTGTTGCACTACCAGAGTGCTTGGGGTTAATTAAGAATTTGAGAGTACTGTACATCCTTATGAGTGCAACCAGTACATATATTCCAGAGTAAAAAAAACAACTCCTGACTATATATTTACTAGAGTTTGACCCTTATGGGCCTAGTTCCAATTTTGGTGAGTTTCTTTTCTTACATGTACATGAAGAACACATATTCCAACATATGGGTTTTAGGCAGTCTTGAAGATGGAAGTTACAGTGCCTTGGCAGTGGTTTGTAGTGAAGTCTTGGCTGCTTGGATGAGCTGTCAAGACACCACTAGGCCTCACTGATAAGTCAGTGTGTTACCTTGTTATGAGTGAACAAAAAAGAAATAAAATTCTCCAGGCCTGGAAGGACACTTTCAGAATTTAAACAAGAATCAAGGAAAAATTTAATCAAAAGCTGATTCTCATTGTTTTCCTTGCAAGATTCATTTGTGAGAATCGATTCTATTCTTGAATTCAGGAATTTTAAGCCTTGCAGTATTGTGGTTCCCACTTATCAGCTCACCTGACTGAAAGGTAGGGTGAGCTATGGTGATCACTTTTTATTTGTCGTACATCGTTATCCGTGAACATGGTGTTCACTACTTCTCCCAAACTACTGGACTGATTTCAGTTAAATTTGGGGTGGTTTGTTCTGACATCACATTTTGATTTTGTTCAAATCAACTTTCTCCACCCCATAGGTAGACAGTGGGGGAAAATGCACTCAAATTTAAAAAAAAAAAACTTTCTCATGAACCGATGGGTGCAATGCCTTGATGTATGGCATTGAACTTCCTTTTGAGGTGTAGTAAACATTGGTCCAACAAAGTTTGTAGGGCAATAATGGCCTTTGTAATGAAAGGGCCAAGATTTTGGGCTCAGCCCGAAATTTCTATTTTCTGAACTGATGTGCCAATCTGAACAAATTTGGTATGTGGTATTATTGAGTCATAAGTACCTGATTCATGCAAAAAAAAAAAAAAAAAAAATCAGGAGCTAAAAATAGAAATATGTTCAAATGCCTATATTTCCCAGACTGTATGGAAAACGAGAACTGTTTTTTTTAGTTTGAAGCATCTTTAAAGAGAACTGTTATTTGGTTTGAAGCAACTTTAGGTCCAGTAGAAACGAATGGCAAAAAAAATTACCATCAGTTCTGTCATACTGTGTACCATTGAGAAACTGATAACATGCCGGAGTCGGCATATTTGTAAAAATGAAAAAAAAAAATCTTCTTCAGAACTTCTGATCAGAATCTTGTGATATCTGGTATACAGCATCCATGAAAAGAGTGGATGAGGGAAGAGGGAGTCAGATACAAAATTGTTCAAATTAAACCCCTCGGTCAGATTGAGGCTTCATACAGGAGCCCCAATTTTAATTTGGTGCAATATCCAAATATTCTTTGTAGAATTTTATTCCCTGAAACCATCAGTTAGAATCTTTTTATATTTGGTATACAACATCACTATGGGAGCCAGATTCAAGCCCGTTCAAAGCAAGTACCTCTGGTAATATTATTTGGGCTCCCGATTCGAGCCAAAATTTTAACTAGGTGCAATATAAGGAAGAATCTTTAGAAATTCTCTTCTTCAAATCCACCAGTCAGAATCTTTTTTGATATATGGTATACTGCATCCTTAGGGTGGTCAGATCCAAGTGTTGGGTTGATATTTGGGCTCCTTGTAGGAGCCTGATTTTTACTTAGTGCAATATGGGGAATATTCCTTAAAAATCATCTTCTCCAGAACCACTAGTCAGAATCTTTTTGATATATGGAATATAGCACCCTTACAGGGGTCAGATTCGAGTGTGTTCAAATCAAGTCCCTCGCCCAATATTTGGACTCTATAGGGGAGCCCAGATATTAACTTTGTGCAATATGTGAAATAATCCTTAAAATTCTTCTTCAGATACACTAGTCAGAATATTTTATATTTGGTATACAGCATCCTTAGGGAGGACAACACCAAGTTTGTTCAAATCAGGCCCCTGGGTTGATATTTGGGCTCCCTATGGGAGCAAAAATTTTAACTCAGTGCAATATGGGAATAGTCTCTAAAAATCTTCCTTTCCAAAACTACCAGTCAGAACCTTTTGATATTTGGTGTACAGCATCTTTAGGTAGGTCAGACCGAAGTTTGTTCAAATCAGGTCCCTGGATTGATATTTGCGGTTCCTATAGGAGTCAGAATTTTAACTTTGTGCAAAAGAGATAATATTCTTTTAAAAAATCCTCTCCAGAACCACCAGCCAGAACCTTTTGATATTTGGCATGCAACATCCTATGGGAGCCTAAATTGTAACTTGGTGCAAAGAGGAAAATTCTTTAAAATCTTCTTCAGAACCACCATTCAGAATATTTCGAAATTTGGTATACAACACCCTAGCCAGGCTCAGATTCAAGTTTATTCAAAGCAAGTCCATGGTTTCATATTTTTGTTCTCTATGGGAGCCAGAATTTTAAATTAGCGTAATATGACAAATAATCTTAAAAAATCTCCATGTTCAGATCCACCATTTAGAGTCTATTGGTATTTGATATACAGCATCCTGGTGCAGGGGTGAAAGGTGCACCAGATTCAAGTTTGTTGAAGTTAAGTCCCCATGCTGGTATTTGGGCTCCCTAGTTTTGCATTACAGGAAATCTGGGCGTTATTAAATTATCTGATTTGGACAATAGAGTTATAAATAATTACATGACTTCATTCCTCTGTAGTGTTAACTGACCATAGGTGCCAACCCCATTAATTGCATATGGTTACCAAACACCAAACCATTTACAGGGTTCATTATGGTCCTTTAAAGTCATTGAATTGAACAATTTTTTAGCTCACCTGACTGAAAGTCTGAGTGAACTATTGTGATCGCTCACTGTCCGTCGCCAGTGAACATGTTGTTCATGACTTCTCCTCCAAAACTGCTGGACCAATTTCAGTTAAATTTGAGATGATTGTTTGTTCTGACATCACAGTTTGATTTGTTCAAATCAGCTTGCCCAGCCCCATAGGGAGGGAGGTGGGGAAAATGCTCGCAAATTTAAAAAAAATCTTTTCATGAATTGATTTGTGCAGTGACTTGATATTTGGTACTGAATTTCCTTTTGAGGTGTAGAATCAAGTTTGTTCAAACAAAGTTCATAGAGTAAAATTTGCCTTTGTCATGGGAGGGGCAAGATTTTTGGCACCACTCTAAATTCTTGTTTTCTGAACTGATGAGCTGCTATGAACCAAATTTACTGTGTGGTATTATTGAGACATAAGTACTTGATTCATGCAAAAAACATTGTCCCGCATCCCTTTGAGCACCCCCAAGAGCTAAAAATAGAAATATTTCAAAAACCCATATTTCCCAAACTGCAATGAACAGAAAACTGTTAGTTGGTATGAAGGAACCTTAGGACCAGCAGAATGGAATGGTAAAAAAAAGTTGCCATCAGTTGTGTCATAGTTTACTGTAAGGGGAATTGAGAAACTGCACATTTGCAAAAGTTAAGAAAATAGTCTCAGAACCACGTATCAGAATCATTTGATATTTGATATACAGCATCCATAGGGTAGGCAGATACAAGTTTGTTCAAATTAAGCCTCACAGTTTATATTTGGGTGCAATGTAGGAGCCCAAATTTGAACTTGGTGCAATATGAGAAGTACTCTTTAAAGAATCTTCATCTCCAGAACCTTTTGATATATGGTATACAGAATCCTTACAGGGGCCTCTTTCAATTTTGTTCAAATCAAGCCCATCATTTAATAATTGGGCTCTCTATGGAAGCCTGAATTTTAACTTAGTATATTCTTGGGAATTATCTTCAAAAATCATCTGCTTCAGACCCAACGGACAGAATCTTTTAATGTTTGATATACTGCATCCTTACAGGGGTCAGATTCAAATTTGTTCAAATAAGCACCTTGATTAATATTTTGGCTCTCTTATGGAGTCAGAATTTTAACTTGGTGTAATATGAGGAATATTATATAAAACCTCCCAATCAGAATCTTTTGACATACAGTATACACCATCCTTAGGGGGGGTCAGATTCAGTTTGTGAAAATCGAGTCCTTGAGTTAATATTTGGTCTCCCGATTGAAGCCCAAATTTGAACTTAGTCCAATATGAGGAATAATCTGTAGAAATCTTCTCCAGAAACACCTGTAAGAAACTTTTGATATAAGGTATACAGCATCCTTACAGGGGTCGGATTCATATTTGTTCAAATCAAGACCCTAGGTTAATATTTGGGCTCCCTATGGAATCCTGACTTTGTATTTTTTTATTTATTGGAGTTTAACAACCCTTTTGACAGCCAGGGTCACCTCGTGTCCGATAATTTACAGGTATAGGAAGCCAGAGTACCTGGAGAAAACCACTGTGCGGTGGCAAGTAATGTCTGGCTCCTCAGCATACCAAACCCACACAAACAGTGTTAGCATTGGTTGAAGGCAAGTGCACCTTTGATGTGCAGTACGCCTTAGTACACACTGCCAATGTGCCCTCATGTGGACAATCAGGATTAAGTGCCTTACCCAAGAAAACACTTCAGTTGCTGCTGGCAACCGTGGACATTTTGGTTTGAAGTCCAATGCTATACCACTGAGCCACTGTGCTCCCTCCTCACCTTTAACTTAGTGCAGTATGAGGAATTATCTTTACATATCTTCTGCTTCAGAGCCGCCAGTCAGAATCTTTTGGTATTTGGTATATAGCATCCATGGAGAAGTCAAATTCAAGTTTGTTCTAATTTGAGTCCATGGGTTCATATTTGGGCTTCCTATGGGAGCCTGAATTTTAGCCTAGTGCAATATAAGGAATTGTCTTGAAAAATCTTCTTCCTCAGATTCACCAGTCAGAATTCTTTTATATTTGCTATAATCATCTGTAGAGAGGTCAGATTCAAGTTTGTTCAAATCATACCCTTGGGTTGATATTTGGGCTCTGAATGTTAACTGTGTGCGGTATGAGGAATATTCTTTAAAAGTCCTCTTCTCCAGAACCACCAGTCAGAAACTTTTGGTTTTTGGTTTATAGCATCCAAAGAGGAGGGGAATCAGTTTCAAGTTAAACTTTGTTGAATTCAAGGGATATTCCTTAATGATCTTCTTGTCCAGAATCCCGAGTTAGAATCTTTTGATGTATGATGGTCACCCCGAGTCAGAATGATGAACACCATCCTAAGAGGAAGCAAATTCAAGTTTGCTAAAATTAAGTCACTGGGTTAATATTTGTACTCCATATTGGAGCCTGAAGTTTTACTTGGTCCAATATGAGGAATATTCCTAAAAAATCTGCTCCCCTTGGTTAATATTTGTACTCCCTATTGGAGCCCAAAGTTTAACTTGGTCCAAAATGAGGAATATTCTTTAAAAATCTGCTTCTTCAGATCCCATAGTCCAGAGGCCTGATGGGAGAAGTCGATTTAAGTTTGTTGAAGTTAAGTTCCTTGGTTGATATTTAGGCTCTCTAATTTTGCATTACTGGAAATCTGGGCATTATTTGTGTGGTGGAATCTCAATAACCGAAAAATTCATCTTACATGGACAACAGAATTATGAATAAGTACGTGACTTCATTCCTCTGTAGTGTTAACTAGCCATAGATGCTAATTAAATCCTTCTTTAAACAACTATGTCGGGTGAGTATCTTGGGGCCCATGGGCCTCTTGTTTCTTTAAGGTCTTGAAAGTACTTGTAATTTGTGCATTAGCTTTGGAGGTTCTTAAGGATGCTTAAAAGTATTAATTTGTACAAGCCTGGGAAATAAGAGAGAATTTATTGAACATTAAAAGGAATCAAGACTCATGGTCTAGCAGTTGTTTATTGTCAAGTGTCAGTCAGAAATGACTAAAATGGCTGCTCAGGCTATGCATCTTTTCATGATCACTGTTAGTCAAACATCAGTGTGAGTCCTGGCTATCCAACATCAAAGGTTAGTTGTCTCTAGCACCCTGCAAAGAAGTGGGATGCAGACCATACCGCAAAAAACTGGTATGTTACCCTCCAAGGCTGAACCAAGGACCATACTGGACCACCCCTTCTGTACCAGTACACATACACCAGACCATCCCAGGATGTCCAGGGGGCAGTTCTGGACCACCCAGACTGCCCAGTGGTAATCTTAATTTCTGATTTATCGCTAATTTGTGATAAAACACATGTTTATATTTTTGTTTGACTTGCAACTTAAACAAGACCACCACAAAATCAGTTACGCAAATAGGTTTCTCTCATGCTATCTTGGTATAGTGGCACATTGAATCCTCAAACAAGGTCACAAGGGGCACAATCCATGGGTGCAAACTATGACATATGCTGATTGTGCTCATCTAGGTCTGTGTCTCTGTGTGATTAAAGGGTCACTATGCTGACATCTGACACTCACACTAATCTCGTTCAGTTCAGCTTGTCGGAAATTGTTTGGGTTTCATTTAAGAAAATGCCATGCGAGGCTGAATATAATTAGTCTGTAGAATGAGGTCCCTAATAGATTAATTTAGCAACACAAACCGGGTAGTCAGATAGACAAGCTGTCAGGCACCTCTGTACCCGCATAGCAGGCAAAATGTTTACCATTTTGGGAACCGCAGCCTGAAGGTGGGTCATTCAAAATAGACAAGATCTCATCGACAGTCAGGTGTAAAGTCTACTAACATGGCTCCGTAGTCAGATTTGTAAATTTATGGTTGCAATTGCCCAGCTGCCCACCTTAAGTGATCAGCTTTCTGAGGTATTTATATAGCAGGTTCTGCTTCATAGGGGTGCTCTGAATTTGAAGTTATTGTTCTTGGCATTTCTTTTCAGTATAAGGATACTTTCATGTGAACATGCATAAAATTTATTTTTGTGAGTTGGTCATTATCACAGGCACACAGGCATACATAATACACACATTAACCACTCTAATTAGTTTTATAGTTTATGGTCTCAAAACTTTGTGAACACAAAAAAAACCATTACAAAATTTATAAATGGTGGTGCCGGTTACTGACATACACTTTAACTGTGTGTTGAGAGAGTCTCTTGAAGATCTGTTACATAAGTCAGCATGTACTTCGACAATAATTCGTGAACATGCCTATTGCCTGACTTGAGTGGTTTAGACCCACTAAAATATCTACAACATGCCAGCTCTGTATGAGGCATTAGCATCATGATCGCCCCATTTCTTATGGGCTAAAGGTGAAGTCTATATAGATATAATTATTATAGTCAAAATCACGACAGGAAATGTTTTCCCATTGTATACATTTGACGTGAACCTAAAAGTACAGTATCCCCACCAGGACATACACCCTGCAAATACACAATGTCAATACAATGTTAAATAACATTAACACAATGCCATGACAACATTATATAACGTTTTATTGATAACATGTGTTTATGGGGTATACATTGGTAGCTAGGTACTGACTGTAGAAACCTGCAAGTTACCAGAACTTAACTGGTAGAGTGCTGAATTATTTTTGGCCATCAAAATTTGTTCACATGTCTTTGCCTTGTTACAATTTATGGGAGAGTGCCTACAGGCACTCTTCCATAAATTGTAACAAGACAAGTCCCTACAGACTAAATAATATTACTTCAAAGATAATACGAAGCACATCCACTGAGTATGAAGCCTTCAAGTTGCAGTACCTTCACCTCAGAGTAAAGCCCAAATATGGGCTCCCAGCACTGTATCAGTTAACACATTACATTTACACCAAATTAATACCCTATATACCAGTTAAACTGAAAACACTATAATGGACACTGGACTGCCCTGAACCGGTCCATATTTATAAAAAAGGACCACCTACCCATACACCGGACCATATCAGACTGCTATTTTTTTGTCTGGACCACCAATGGTAGTCTGGTATGGTCTGCATCACTACTGCAAAGATTTGAAGAATTGATTCGATGTTGTCATGTATGATTCAATTTAATCCTCAGGGATTCAAAAATTGTTAATCTCTGGGATGAATGAACCAGGTTAACGAAGATGTTGACGTGTGCATTCAGTACGGTGCAACATAAATTAAAACACTGAAGCATTCATAAACAGTCCAAGGATTTTGCCATATAAAATCTACTTCAGTTCTCTGTCTGATATTTTACATATTTTACATGACTACTAAAATGCTTGGTTGTAGCAAATGTCTGATCATTTTTCATTTATGATCAAAATCAGTCTTCTTTTAACTTACATTAATATTCTTAATCATAAGTTTACTCAGAGCGAGACTAAAATGGTGTGTAATAGTCTCAAAAATTGTCTTAAAAAGTCCATGAAAATGACTGGAAAGTACTTGAATTAAACTGATCCTTGAAATAATGGGCCCTGAACCCAGAATAAAGCATTTGTTTCATAACATTTATAGTGTGGGTTATCACAAACTGTTGGAAAGGGCTCAGAGTATGGACTGGTGAAAGTTCAAAATTTGTTTCATTTTCAAATCTTTTCTCTGATTTGATTTTAATCCTGGAGAGTTTTGGATTTCATACATTTCTTCTTTGTTAACTTTCTAGAGACATCTCAACCTGTAAATTTAGTAAAAAAAATACCTAAAAATGTAGTAGGATGTCTAGTTTGCACAATATATTGCTCCTTGAGTGAAACAAAGTTCCATCTGCAATGCTAAAGCATTACAGAGGGCACCTTGTTCCACTCATGGGACAATTCTCACTTGCATCTAGTCCCTAGTTGCTGAGATAACTGTGGGGTGAGTTGTCACCATGAAAATATTAAGAACAGAGAATGTCTAAATTGTTTTGGTTGTGATACATAGAAAGCGATACCTTCAAATCATTGGAATGTAAATGCATCAGTACCCTGTCCTGTACAATTCTAATCAATGACAGTATGATGGACATCAGGCCTATGCACTGGTCCGGGCCCAAATTTCTGCATGAAATACCTTTGGTTGCCATATGAATAAATATACAGAACCACACATACATTCGAATGGGTTAAGAATTATTGTACAAGATTGCTTTGGCCCAAGATATCACGAAAGCCAAAGGCTTGAGTGATATCTTGGGCCAAAGCAATTGAGTGTGATAATTTTGAACCCATTCAAATGTATGTGTGGTTCTGTATTTATCACACACCTCCCATGTAACAACCAGTCTACACGAAAATTGAACTAAAAGCACTTTTTAATTGGTCTATTGCTGTGTTTCCTTCATTGCCAACAAAACATCACTCTTAGTTGGTGGAGTACCAACCCTAATTTTTAATATTTACGGCATTCAATTGGTTAAAACCAATTAGCACCGATCAGTGTCACGGTCACGATGATCGAACTTCAAATATTGGCTAAACTGCAGAGAATAACACAAAATAAAGTTTTTAAATAACTAATAAGTTTAGCACATGCCATCAATATATGACCACTTGTGGAAAGTATTTGTCAAGGAACAAGCAGTCAGAATGTTATTTTTATTTTGTAAATTTTTGACTCGAATCTGATTGTTTAAATATCCTGAGTAAACAAATCTAAATGAGGAACTTGGAATTTCCAAGACATCTTGACTCCAGTGCATTCGACCAATGATTGACGTGATTTATTTAGACGGGTTCTTTCTCTGTTTACATTGGAAATGAAATCGAATGTATTTTGTATCAGCACATGTGCGATACAACTTTATTTTTAACGTACATGCAGAAAAGTGGAAATCCCGTGTTTTACATTAATAGGTGTGTGATAAATTGCTCAACCTTTCAGAATCAAGTGATAGGTCCATCTACTTGTACTTGCGAATCAGTGGTATGAAATAGTCTAACCAGTACACTTATTGATACTAAGTACACATCGGAGATAGCACTAGTCAGAAAGTTGTAATATCGTAAGAATTGGATAGTGGATTCTATTTGAGCTCTCTCCAACAGTATTTCATCGATAAAGTCAAAGAACATTATATTTTATCATCATTATAAAATAGATCATGAATCTGGAAAAGGTAACAAATAATACCAAGGGCAGTTCGGGGGAAACTTTTCTACTAATTTGTCTGTGGGTTAATTATAAGGACTTCACTGGACATCCCTGAGATTAATGGAGCACTGCTTGTCTACTGTGGTGAAAAAGATTTGTTTTAATCAAACCTGGTAACCAGATCCTGGAGAAGAAGTACTCTAAAGAGTGAATCATGTGTACAAGCAATTGGATAAACCTGACTTTGTACTTGTGTGGAGAAAAACTGATGCAAACAGTATACAGCAACTAAAGTGACTTTGTACTTGTGTGGAGAAAAACTGATGCAAACAGTATAAAGCAACTAAAGTGACTTTCAACCCTTTTCAATAGAGGAGAGGTCCTCTGTTCGAATCCCACCTGCGGTAACCGCATTGTGCCCTTGAGCAAGACACTTCACCCCCATTGCCCACATGGGGGCATGGTGGCATTGTGTACTAAGGCGTACTGCAGGTTGTTGGTGCACTTGTCTTCAATCAGTTGCTAACCCTGCTTGTGTGGAGTTAGTATGTTGGGGAGCTGACTGCCGTTGTTCAGTGGTTCTTTCCGGGAACTCCGGCTTCCTCCACCTGTAAAACTGTTGTGGTCATGATTTGCCATTGTGCAGAAATATGTGACCTTAAACACCAATAATTAAATTTCAATAGAGCCATGATACTGTGCTTTGAGTGTTGTTTCACATTCCGCCCTGTTAATATATTTATGTAACATGACTGGCATAGTTTGTGGATAAATGTAGATTCACCTCTTAATACGCTGAGTATTTAAAAAATTTTTTATCAAATCTAGTCATGGTTGCTATGAAGCAGAAATGACTAGATTTGATAAAAAAAATTCATTTGACTTGAACTAAAGAAATCATTGGTCTGTACATTCATTCAATTTACAGGAGAGAAATTTCGTTAAATGTGTCCAAATTATATATATTTCAGTGGCAAAATATTTTGTGTCCTAGGCGGGAATATCTGCTAACAGCATGCAAGGAGTTAATGGTTTGAAGACATCAATTGAGTGATGACTGCCAGCAGTGTTTCCACTAGGGGAAAATAAATGAGGCTGTATAATGGGGCAACCCAGAGTCATCACTACCAGAGGCCGACCATGGTTTGGCACGTGGTAGGAAAGTTTTAAATTTGGGGGTCCCAAAACTCCCATTTCATTGCATCTGGGGTATATTTTGAGTTTTTTCACACCGATATTTATGTAGGTTTTCACATTCCAAGAGCTGGTAATTGTGTAAGAATAAGGACCAATGAGGAGAAATTCAGGTGGAAAATCATATTTTTTAACTCCGCTTTGGTGGATAAATGTGCCTTTGATTGTTCTCAGAACAATCAAAGGCACATTTATCTGCCAAATTGGACTAAAAAATATGGCAAAGTCAAGATAAGCTCTTGCCACCATGCATGTGGAAGACTGTGAGTGTGTTCACATTTTCTCTGGCACAGGCTACATCCCGTCCTTCCTTCCTGATTATCACGAAATTTCATTTGCAGGTTCGAGGTCATGTCTAGATGAGAATATCCCCTTTTTGTCATGATTGGTTAACCTGAAAACCTTTAGCACAATCTACAGGTCATAGTTATGAAGGGATTTCATTGTAACTTGGTAGGGTGACTCCATACAATGTCTAGATGAGAATGTCCCCTTTTGGTCATGATCGGTCAACTGTGATGGCTGCGAGAGCCTGAAACCCACTAAACTTTGGCTCAGTCTACAGGTTATTTTTATGAAGGGATTTTATTGTAACTTGGTAGGATCACTCGGTATAATGTCTAAATGAGAATGTCCCCTTTTGGTCGCGAACGGTCAACCGTGAGGGCTGTGAGAACCCCGTATTTATAAAAGGATTTAATTGTTACTCAGTAGGATGACTTTGTATAATGTTTAGATGAGAATGTCCCCTGTTGGTCGCAATTAGTCTACCATGACGGCTGTGAGAGCCTGAAAACTAAAAACCTTTGGCACAGTCTACAGGTTTTATTTTTGAAGGGATTTCATTGTAATGTGGTAGGATAACTCGGTATAATGTCTAGATGAGAACGTCCCCTTTTGGTCATGATCGGTCAACCGTGACAGCTGCGAGAGCCTGAAGCCCGATAACCTTTAGCACAGTCTACAGGTCGTATTTATGAATGGATTTCATTGTAACTTGATAGGATTACTCTATATAATGTATAGATGGGAATGTCCCCTTTTGGTTGCAATCAGTCAACCGCGATGGCCACATGGTCCTGAAGCCCGAAAACATTTATCACTGTTTACAGGTTGTATTTATGAAGGGATTTTATAGTAACTTTGTATGATGACTCTGTATAATGTCTAGATGAGAATGTCCCCTTTTCTTTTAGTCATGATCAGTCAACCATGACCAAGGGCCTGAAACACTCTAGGCTTTGGCACAGTCTACAGATCGCATTTATGAAGGGATTTCTTATCAACCTATTCACAATTGTTTACTACAGGCTTGCACTACAGTGGAAGTCCCTAACTCGGATAAAATACTCTCTATTTTTGTCTTTCCCAAGCAATTTGGGAAAGAAAAGTGGTGCAAAAGCACCAAGAAAAAATAAGCCAAAACTTGGTCGAGAGCAACCGGCGCAGACCCAGTACGGGACGCTCTCTCCCAAGTGCAACTCCACGACTTCCGTTGCCAGTGCGCATATACCGTCGCTAAAGACTCATTCTTTTTGTCATCTGCCTTGTGTCGAGATGTTCTGCACGCTTATCAGCGTTTCTCCAACTCGTTGATTGATGTTTTCTGATTCATAGTGTATCAGAGTATCCTTTGTATTCTCAGGAACAGTTTTTATTATATTCTCTTACATATTATACATCCATAATGTATTTTATATGTTCTCTCTCAAGTCGCACGCAAATTTCGTGTGCCATGCGGTTCGGACTTAAATTATTTTTCACAATTATTGTCAATGCTTAATTTGCTAATTTTTCTAATTGTGTTAGAGTTGGGTGTCAGCGGGGTACCACTCCTGCAGTTTTTCTTCTCTCTTTTGAGAGTAGTCATCCTGTTTTGTGGTTCCCGGTCGACCGTCTGGGGTCTTATTTTCTGTCACCTTTCTCTCTTCTTTGGGGGTGTTCTTCTGTTTTCTGATTTCACCTTCTTTGCTCCTCCTACCTCTATCATGCCCAGGACAATTCCTTGTGGGAAATGTCTGCTGCCAAAGCATGTGGACGATTCACATTCTTCTTGTTCCTCCTGTAATGGGTGTTTGGCCGAGCGGCCATGTGGTGTCTATGGATCATGGTCATCCACTTTCTGGGCGTCAGTTAACTGTGTCGTTCGTTCTCGTGGCCGTGCCTCCCTCTCTCGTGGGAAAGGAGAACATGGTCGTTCGGGGGCTCCCAAGCCGACCTTGTCTGGTGAGAGTTATTCCTCCTCCATGGGGGATGTGCAGTCTTTTCCTGTAGTGGATACTGCGGGAGCCGTTGAGTGTTCTGGTGAAGAGGTGACTGGTTCCGGGACTACGGTCCCCCTCCAGTCGACATCTGAGGCTGTCACTAGGGTTGTGACTCCTCTTTTGGAGCCAAGCAGGGGTGCTCCCTCCACTATTCCACCAGCCTCAACGACTCCCGACGTATCTACTACTACTGCTGGTCTCTCAGCTTCGTCGTCAGTTTCAGCCGGCCTCGGCTTTTCGCTGCAGGGGACTGCAGGAATGTCTGGTTCTGTAGACGTGGGATATCGGCCTCAGCCTTCCCTGACTTCAACTCAATGAAGTTGGAAGGGGCTGCCGGCCGAACCCACCACTGTTGTCTCTACGCCGTCGAGCACCACAGTTGTGTCTTTGGATTCGGATGTTCTTAGTGGAGACACTATGAACTCTGTGGCGTTTCCGTCCACTCATTCTGGCCACACAACCAGTTTTGGGGGACCAACGCCTTTTGTGCAGCCTGGACCTTCTGCCCCGCAGAGGTCTGCGGTGACTCTCATGAGTTCTCGCTATATTGATCCTCGGGGTGCCTCATACCCCTATACACATCTGTCTTCAGATGTTTTGGCTGCCGCCCGTCGTCCCGCGTCGGGTGTTTTGGAGGATCGTGACCCTTCGCTGGTTAAGAGGGTCAGAGGTGAAGCCACTTTGCCGGTTCGCTCCCCTGTCGAACCGGCCAGTTCGGACAGTGAGCTTAGGGAGGCCCTCTCCTTACTCACTCAGGTTCTGTCAAAGAGCCTTCCTGTTGCTTCCAGCGAGGCAGCGAGTGGTTTCCAGGTGCCTCTTATGGCGCTGCTTCTGATCCACCTGGTGTCCCGACACCATGAGAGGCGTCGGCTGGTTTGCCCACGATGGGCTATGTGTCTTCCGACTCTGGGGAGGAGTCCGACATGCTTGATGTCGAGTGCCAGCTGTTTTCGGACTTGGGGGCGGCTCTTGACTGTGTTTGGGTTTCTGCCTGATCTCAAACCAGCTAACCAGCCGACAGTGTCAGCCAGGCTGCGATCATCGGTCACGCTCCTACAGCCAATGGAGCAACCTGCTTCTGGACGCCTTCGACTGTGCCAGTCAGTACAGGTGGTTGAAGCTTTTTCAGCATTGGACTCCAAGCTGAGTTCCAAGGCTCTGAAGACTCCGTTCTTCACCAGGGTTGACACCTTTTTGCCTCCTCTGCGTTATCGGTCCTACGATTCCACCAATCCGTCGGTCTGCCAGAATTTGACGGTTCTGGATCAGGACTCCACTTCCCTCGGGCTTTCCAAGCTCAAGTCTGCTGTCATTCCAATGACGACTCTGGAGTGCACGTTGGGCTTATCTAGAGAGATGCTTGGCATGCTTTCTCTTTCAGATCACATCGTCTCAGCTTTAGCTGCTTATCTGCCTCCAGATAAGTTTGACGAGGTACAGGCTCCTTTGCGTGTGCTGTCCAAGGCGCTCATGCATCTTACTCACACGCATGCCTGTAACACGGCTAATCTGGAATTAGTTCGAAGGGACGCTGTGCTGGACACAGGACGATCCCTTCCCGAGGAGCAGCGCGCTGCTCTTCTATCTGCTTCTTTGGCAGGCCCGCAACTTTTCCATGGTTCCGTGTCGACGGTCTGGGATGACGTCCTACGTCATTCCAAAGATCAGCTGCTGTTTCGTCAGCTTGATCAGCCTTCTAGGGGAGGCAGGGGCCATTCCAAGCCTAACAAGTACCCTTCTGCTTCCTCTGTGAAGCAAAAGGCTGGTCCTTCTGCCGCCGCCTCTACTTCTTACTCAAGGGGTAAGGGTAAAGGTCGGCAGAATCGAGGGAAGTCTCAGGATTCTTCATTTAGTAGAGGAGGTGGTTTCTCCTCTCGCGGGCCTCGTCGGGGCTCGAAATGAAGGTCCTCACCTCGACTCGTCCCAGGTTGGAGGAAGGATAGCAGAGTTTGCAGACCATTGGGCCACCATCACATCCGATCCGTGGGTGTTAGATGTTGTTCGGTCCGGGCTGCGAATATCCTTCCGACGGCACCCCACTCTATCAAGGGTGCCTCTTCCAACCACAGTTCCTTGAGACGTCGGGAACTTTTGTCCACGGAGATTGGCAATCTCCTGGCAAAGGGGGCGATCGAGGTTGTCAAGAACATTCAGTCAGTGGGTTTTTATTCCCGCCTGTTCTTGGTGCCGAAGAAGGACGGCCGACTCCGACCGGTTATCGATCTGAGTATCCTGAACCAGTCTATCATTGCTCCCAAGTTCAGCATGGAGACTTTCAGGTCAGTCCGCCAATCAATTCACCAGGGAGATTTCGCTGCCAGCATCGACCTGCGAGACGCTTACTTCCAAGTTCCGATGCATCGGGCATCATGGAAGTATCTCAGGTTCGCTTTTCTGGGGTGAGTTTACCAGTTCAAGGCCATGCCTTTTGGCCTCAACCTGGCTCCTTGGGCCTTTACCTGACTGATGTCGCATGTGATAGCGTTCCATCGCACACAGTCCAAGGAGACTACTTCGGCATATCTGGACGATATCCTCCAGAGGCATTCCAATGCTGCCTTACTGGAGTCAGATGTCGCCACTCTGTTGAGCTTGCTCACATCGCTAGGATTCAGAGTCAACGAGGAGAAGTCGGACCTTGTCCCTTCTCAGTTGTTTTGTCATCTGGGGATGGCTTTCCAAACCCAATTCAATTTGGTAGCGGTTCCCCAGGCCAAGGCTGTGATTCTTTCAGCTTTTGCTCTGACTCTGTCCCAGTCCAGGTCTGCGACCGCTCGGAGTTTTCTCCGGCTGATCGGTCTCTGCGGTTCGGTGACGGATCTCATTCCTCTAGGTCGGCTGCGTGCCAGACCTCTCCAACACTTTCTGCTCAGTCGTTGGAGACTGAATGTAGATTTTGTGGATCTGGTGCTTCCGTTTCCGGAATCTCTTTATCCTCACCTTCTTCCCTGGACAGATGTTCAGTGGATTACGCAGGGTGTTCCATTGGACTTACCCACGTCCGATCGCGTTCTGACGGCAGATGCCAGCGATCTCGGATGGGGTGCAACATTGGATCCTCTCGGTCTTTCCCTACACGGGATGTGGGACCAGGATCAAGCAGCTCTACACATCAACCAGAAGGAGCTTCTCGCTCTTCTTCTGAGTTTCAGGCAGTGGATCCCTCACCTGTCGAATCGCCAGGTCCTTCTGCTGTCCGACAATTCGACAGTGGTTGCTTACATTCGGAACCAGGGCGGCACGCACTCGGTTCCGATGTACGAATTGGCTCGGGATCTTCTACTGCTCGCTCAGGATGTTCACGCCGGAGTGGTTGTTCGTCACATTCCTGGTCATCTGAACGTCCTAGCCGACTCCCTGTCCCGACAGGGCAGGGTTATTTCCACCGAGTGGATGCTCCACAGGGCAGTGTTCCAGTCGCTTTGCGATCACTGGGGACGTCCCCACATCGATCTCTTTGCGACTCGTTGGAACCATCAGGTGGACACTTTCGTGTCCCCGTATCCAGATCCTCTGGGTTTTGCCATGGACGCTCTGTCACTCGATTGGAACGGTCTAGTCGGCTACACCTTCCCGCCGGTTCCAATTCTGCCTCAGGTTCTAGCCAAAATTTGAACCTGTAGTTGTTGAATTATTCTGATCGCTCCCCTGTCGCCTCAGCGGGTGTTGATCAATCAGCTCCGCTCGCTGATGGCGGCGGTGCCGGCACGTCTCCCGCTACGTCGCGATCTTCTTTGTCAAGGTCGCCCGAGGAGGTTTCACGTCGACCCGACTTCATTGTGCCTTCACGCATATCTTTTGTTAGGTCCTGTCTCCTCCGCAGAGGTTTTTCGAGACGAGCAGTGGAGTGCATTTCTTCTTCAAGGAGGCACTCCACTGGTTTAGCTTATGCAGCTAAATGGAAGGTCTTCTGTCGATGGTGTGCTGATCACTCTGTTGATTATGCAAATCCTTCGATTTCACAGATTGCGGAGTTTCTGGTATATCTGTTTGATTCTCGGGGTCTCCAGCCTGTTACCATCAAGGGTTACAGGTCCATGCTTTCAGAGACTTTTTCTTATGTGGGGAAGCGTCGTATCGGCACTAATTCTTACCTCTCCAAGCTTATAAGACGGCATTTCTGATGGCGTTTGCTTCGGCCAGACGGGTTAGTGAGCTTCACGCCCTCTCGGTTGACCTGGCCTTTTTTAGGAGCTCTCCCAACAGTGTTACTTTTACCACTGATTGCTCTTTTTTGGCCAAGAATCAGTTACCAGATACTACTCCTCCTCCTATCTGTATCAGGGCTCTTCCTTCTGTTGAGGGTAATCGCCCTTTTGCTCTGTCCGGTCCGTGGTATTCGCATTTATCTCGATCGGACACGTTTCATACGGAAAGGCAGGAAACGTTTTTTTCTGTCTCTTATTCCGGGTCGACAGAAGATCACTCCTCAGTCCATTTCTCGATGGATTTGTCTTGCTATTTGTACTGCTTACAGTCGTTTAGCAGCTGGCGATTGTATTACCAATCGTATTTCTGCCCACGAGGTGCGGGCATTGTCCACCTCTTGGCCTTATTCTAACTCCGTCAAGTTGTCGGATGTTATGCAGGCAGCCTACTGGAGAAATGCCTCTACTTTCTCCACCTTTTATCTGCACCAGTTGCAGGAGCAGTTGGAAGACCTTTTTGCCTTGGGTCCTCTTTCTTCTGCTCACGCTGTTGTCTGCCCTAGCCATTAGGCTTCTTGAAGGTCAGTTTCAGCCTTGTGCTGTTACTGCCCTTTTCTGTCTGTGTGTCACACAGGCCCATATGTCTCCTTTCATTGTCCTTTACCAGTGATTGCGACGTTATGGTTGATAAGCCTCGGGACCTCTTCCTTCTGCTTCACGGTTCCAGTGCACTGGGGTTATGTGTGGGTTGGTTATGCGATTCCCTCCAGCCTATTGTCTATTCAGCCTGTAGTAAACGATTGTGAGTAGGTTGATAAGAAATCTAAATTTTATAGTAAATTTTCTTTCTTATTATACCTACCACAATTGTTTACATGGA
Organism: Pictodentalium vernedei; assembly: GCA_031216915.1. NCBI lineage: Eukaryota > Metazoa > Mollusca > Scaphopoda > Dentaliida > Dentaliidae > Pictodentalium > Pictodentalium vernedei. The sequence continues at coordinate 258,909,896 of CM062290.1, read as the reverse complement.
GGCCCTCCCATCTTCTTTACGGGTAAAGAATCTTTCCTCCCCGCTGATCACATAACTCTAACGTTGACGGATTCAAAAAGAATGAGTCTTTAGCGATGGTATATGCGCACTGGCAACGGAAGTCGTGGAGTTGTACTTGGGAGAGAGCGTCCCGTACTGGGTCTTGCTCTCGACCCAGTTTTGGCTTATTTTTTCTTGGTGCTTTTGCACCACTTTTCTTTCCCAAATTGCTTGGGAAAGACAAAAATAGAGAGTATTTTATCCAAGTTAGGGACTTCCACTGTAGTGCAAGCCTGTAGTAAACAATTGTGGTAGGTATAATAAAAAAGGAAATTTACTATAAAATTTAGATTTTATTGTAACTAGGTAGGATGACTTCGTATAATGTCCAAATAAGAACGTCCCCTTTTGGTCGCGATCGGTCTACTCTGACAGTTGCAAACCCCCGAAACCCTGAAAACCTTTATCGCAGTCTACAGGTAGTATTTATGAAGGGACTTCATTGTAACTTGGTATAATGACTTCATATGATGCCAGGATGAGAATGTCCCCTTTTGGTCGCGATCGGTCTACCCTAATGGCTGCAAGAGCCCCGACACCTGAAAACCATTAGCACAATCTACAGGTCGTATTTATGAAGGGATTTCATTGTAACTTAATAGGATGACTCGGTATAATGTCTAGATGAGAACGTCCCCTTTTGGTTGTGATAGGTCAATCCTGACGACTATGAGAGCCCAAAACCTGACAATTTTTAGCACAGTCTACAGGTTGTATCTGTGAGGAGATTTCATTGTAACTTGGTAGGATGACTCCTTATAATGCCTAGATGGGAATGTCCTTTTTTGGTCGAGTTCAGTCAACCGTGACTGCTGCAGGGGGCATGTTACCTAGATTCCTTTAGCACAGTCTACAGCTTGCATTTATAAAGGGAATTCATTGCAAATTTATAGGATGACTCAGTATAATGTCTACATGAGAACGTCCTATCTTGGCTGTGGTCGGTCAACCATGACAGCCACACAGGCACGTGGCCTAGATTTGTTTAGCACAGTCTGCAGTTCATATTTATGAAGCAGTTTCATTGTAACTTGGAAGAATAACTTGGTATGATGTCTGGATGAGACTGTCGTATTTTGGTCACGTTTGGTCAGCTGTTACCACCACCTGGTCACTTGACCTAGATTCCTTTAGCACTGCTTACAGGTTGTTTTTGTGAAGGGATTTCATTGTAACTTGGTAGGATAACTTTGTATGATATCTAGATGAGACTCTCATATTTTGGTCATGATCAGTCAACCATGACCGCCAAACCACCACGTGATCAAGATTCCTTAGCAAAGTCTATGAGTTAAATTTATGAAGAGATTTCATGGTAAGTTGGTAAGATGACTTGTTTTGGAATGATTTTACTGTAACTTGGTAACTTTGGTTGACATCCATTAACTGTTAGGGCCACATCAACCCAGTTCTTAATTCTTTAGTCTACACTCAAATTATTCTTATTGAAAACCCAGCATACAGGGAACAGAAATTAACATATTCTTAATTATCACAATTCTGGTCTTATTCCATAATCCTTTCACAAACATTAAATATTATCCTTTCCATCAAACACTACACACAGTCAAGTTAAGCTACAGTGTCATTGACACTTTCATTATAACCCTAGTAAAGGAACAAAAATTAATCTTTCATTAAAAAAGTTAATTCAGATTTTTTCTCCAGGACTCTATACTGAACAATGCAGCACTACATGGCAATTTATGAGAGAGTCTTGAAGTGTTAGCATCTTTTTTCTATGTAATTCATGGTGTTATTTTATGTTCACCCTGTAAAAGATTCTTTTTCCTGGGAAGTGAAGCGGTGAACAAATTCTAATTAACTGGTTAAATAGGATGGAACCAATGCCTCAGTTGAAATTCCTCAAAAGTTGGCAGCACAGATATAACTGCTTGGCTAAACTTGACCTCATACCTTTGTTGTGATTTTAATATAGCCATAGATGATGGAAGTGATATTAAACACCAATAAATAAAAAAAAATTAAAGATTCTTTTTATTCTTCTCTAATTGTAAACATATAAGGTCACCTTCCATGTTATGGTTTTGCATTTCTGAATTCCACTGCAACCAAGTGAGGGCAGCTTATTAAAAAAAATCCTATATTTAGAACATTTCCTTCAACTTCAATGTACGTACAAACTAAACTCAAATATTTTGTCAAACTCATTTTAAATGAAACATACCCATGCCTTCATTGTCTGCGTTGTCCATTCTATCTGCATGAAAATTAGATGCATGAACCCATTCCAATAGTCAAATATGATCTAAAAAGCATTTTTAGATCAAGTTTTATTCATTGAAGTGGTAATGCAAAGAGACCTTGCTGGCATTAATGTTCTAGACTGGTCTCCTGTGTGTGAAGTTCTATTTTATTTCATTAATGCTTGTGAAGTATGATTTATTTCTTACCTTGTTTTGAAATAAATGATCTGTTTTAAAACAGGCAGACATGTAATAAATACAGAACCGTCCAAGTGTTTAAATGAGTTAACGTTTATCACACAAGTTTTGTTGGGCACAAGAATTCCACAAGAGGCAAAGCCTCATGTCCAATTCTGCGCCAAACCAAATGAGGGTCTATTTCCAGTACAAGTCATGAAAGGAGTGGATGGCACCATTCTGTAATGCTGGAAAATTCAGGGTTAAAATGCTCTTGAGAAAAACATGAATTTTCTCTGGAACTGCATCTTTTATTGTTGATACAAAAGTTAACAGAGAATTTTGACAAGATCATGACTGGGTTACAAGCTGATTAAAATCCATTGTCTGCTTTCTAGCCCACAAACATGGCAGGAGAATCGAACTAGCCAAAAATGAAATGGGAATAAATTGCATTTCCAATGCTATATTTTTTATACTAGAACCAATGGCCCAGACTTAGCTGGTGCAAACTCAATAATATCAAGGGCCAAACACAAATTTTGAACACCCCCTCCCCCTCCCCCCCCCCCCCCCCCCTCAATCCCCAAAATTTGCATACAAAACCAAAATGTGAAAGTCCTGTCTGGCCCTTCATACTTTTAGTACTGCACATGTGCAGTACCCAGGAAGAGACAGGAATTGGCGCCAAGCATCATTCTTTTGTTTGGCCCAAGTCAGTACATATTTGAACTGACATCTGTGCAATAAATTCTCATTTTTGAAGATGCCAGACACAAATCAGTGATGGTTTTCATGGAATCCACAGTGTTGCAGGATGTTAGAAGTGAATAACGGAGGTTTTGAATGCTGTAACTTTATAATTTTTATGCAAAATTATTCATGTTTCCCATTTTCAGGATATGCTTCTGAACATCATCATCATTACTATGACTCCACTGTTGTTTTGTTAGTGTTTACTTCCCTTTCCTCTCCTGAACCCTCCTGTTATTCTCCCAAGCTCTTTCAGCTTTTTTATTGAGAATTTTTTATTAAAATTCTTGGGAGTTTAACTTGTTTTACAGAATGGGTATTCCATTTATCCCCTATGTTTATGTCTTGTTTGTTTACTGTTCAGGACGTTTTGTATTCTTGCATCTTCTACTAGATACATTGTTTTTCTCTTCCTATGAAGATCTAGCTTTGCATCAGGTGGTTGTTGATCTGTTACTGATTTTGGGCCTCTGTTGTGCCTGTTGTTGGTAAGCTTCCGGTTTTTCTTCTTGATGTTGTCTGTTCAATAACGTTTTGGATACGCATTAGTTCAGTTTTTAGTTAAAAACAGTTATTGTTTTTTCTATTAGGATATATATTATATCTTATTCCGGTAGTTTAGAAGCTTTAATTATGTAGTGCTTGTCCACACTTAGGCTCTGTTGGGATGTTTTGAAAATTTTTGTGATTGTCTATGTTATGTATCCTTGCCATGTTTATTCTGTATTATTATTTGGGAGTGCAGCAGACTTATGATTTTGGCTTCATTATTATTGTATCTGTTATAAATAATTTGATACCAAGCGTAAATCCAGGAAGTCTGTCTCGGATTTACATGCTTGTTGTCTGCCTGTAGTCGCTGCACTCCTTCAATACTTGTATGGGATGCGAACGTTGGAAACGGGTGTCGACCTGTGTGGTGGGCGACGAAGTTCTGATGTTGGAACTTTTACTGCTGGCTAATACTAGTCTTTCAGTCTCTTTTTCAGTGGAACAAGAACATGTTGATGATACTTTGACACCTGTCCATTATGTGCTGCTGTCGTCGCACTCTGATGAGCCCCACTCTGATGATTAAACAGAGCTAGCTGCCAAGGTGCTCATGATTATAAGCAGGGAATTGAGGTCTCTAGTTAGTTCTCTTAATCCTCTGCATGCAGCTAGCTCAACCGGTGAAGCGGTTTCCCTATTACGGGAGCGGTCGAGAAGTGCAGACGTGGGTACAGCGAGCACTTCAAAAACAAAAGCTCACCCAGCGACTATGGCAAAAGGGGAAGAAGCCTGAAAGTTTCTCTATGGGACGCTCGGCGAGATCTGGGGTCAGATTGCGAGTTGGAGAACCCTATCTGTCCCGACATCAGACAGGGCTGACTGTTTCCGTCCCGAGAAACTTCAATGACTTTGAGCACCTATCCTTGTTTGTGCTTCGGGATGCTCCTTCCACACTGCAGCTGGGGTCGACTGCGGTTATGGCTTCCTCTTCATACATGGAAGAGCACACAAGTTTCTCAACGGGGTCAGATCACGAGTTGGAGAGCATTCTCTGTCCCGTCAGCAGTTGAGGTCGACTGTTTCCGTTGTGAGAAGCTTCATTAAGTCGGATCTCCCGTCCTCGCTTGCGGTTCGGGATGCTCCTTTCACACTTCAGCCGGGGTCAACTGCTGTTACGGCTTCCTCTTCTCCCACGGAAAAGCATGCTAAGGGGTAGAAGCCTACAAGTTTCTAAACGGAGCATTCAGCGAGTTCTGGAGTCAGATCGTGAGTTGGAGAACCCTCTCCATTCCATCACAGTCAGAGTCGACTGTTTCCACTTTGAGAAACTTTAGTGAGTTGGGGCACCCATTCACGCTTGTGGTCTGGAATGCTCCTTCTGCACTGCAGCCGGGTCCAGTTGCAGCTATGGCTTCCTCTGCTTCATCGACAAAGCATGTTAGACCGCAGACTAGCTGTGCGACTTCACATGTTCAAGCTGTTCCATGGTGGCATTCCCAGTCTTCATCGCCGAAGTCGGATTAACCTGCAGCTAGTGGTTTGAGGCATATTCATTCGGGACATATGTTGAAAGATCTGGGATCAGATCTCCATCCCGTGAGCAGCATATGGTGAAGAAGTGGATAACCGCAGCTCTGCAAGCCTTGTTCATGAACCTGCGGTCACAGCTTATTGCAGCATCCCAGTTGTTGCAGATTCAGCCCTCAACAGTCTTTGGTAGTGAGCTGTCGGACGGTGATCTGTTGGTCCAGTCATCTGTTCATTCGGTTCATTCGGATGGTGTTAACCATGTTTTTCAGATGGAACATTCAGATGATGAGAGGGCTGCGGAGGACAATTCTCCATCCCTCATGGAACATCACCTTAAAATTATGTATTTTTTTCATCAGTTCTTCCAGATCTTGTTCCATCTGAACAAAAGTCTGCGTTTGCTAGGCAAAAAACAGCTTAGGGTGTCGAAGGCCTTCGGTCTGCTTAACGATGCCACCCTTGGACTAGCAATAGTATAAGAAAGGCAAATGATCTATTCGTCACGAATAGAAGAGTGCTAGCTTGTAGCAAGGTGAGGCAGCTGTCTTGTTTGGAATAGGGGCATTAAAAGGAAAAAGTATGTTTTTTTCTTCTTGGTGTTGTATTCCTAGGTGTCAGGCATTTAGTTCTATTGTTGACGCCATTGTAGCCTTATGTAATTTTAGAGCGGTCTTTTCTTATACACAGTGACCAGTGACGAATGAGAGCAAAATGGAGGCAATTGGAAAATCTCTCACCCATACATAGTTTGCGAGAGTGAAAAATGTGAGGAGAGTGATTTTGATTGAGAGTGTTGATTTCAATGTTTAACTTCATTTTTTTAATACTGTTGAATTGAACATTCAAAGTGTATTTTTTTCTAAATTAAGTTAAGTTAATGTTTGCCTGTGGTTCAGAATAAAATTGCAAGCTTGAAATCTAGAGTTTGTTTATTAAATTTATTACCAGAATTCCTGAAATGAACTTTTAACTTGTAAGATCTAGGTAATCTGAAGTGAACTATATATTATGGCATGTACAAAAATTTATTTTGCAGTTTCCATTGACAAGCGTCCTTTGAAACTGTTACAGAATTCAGTGACATACTCCCGATTGTCTGGCATAGGATTACAAATTCAGACCAAAAGATAAAAATATGCTTATTTAATGAATAAGGAAAAAAACTCCTACACAAAAAATGTACATGACAAAAACACAAACATTTGGATCGATAAAACACCCCAAAACACCCTTGACTCTACAAAATGAATACAAGATGAATTGATGATAATGAAACAACAATGTCATAAAAATGTGGATAAAAAAAGAAATCACATTTGGTGTTCGATTGTTTAGTAATAAATGTCTAACCCTCCCCAAATGTTCGTATCACAAAGGTGCTAAGAAAACGACTCAATTTCCTGAGTAACTCGTAATCAGTCACCAATCACAGGTGAAAAGTTCTTAGTTGAAAAGTTCATTTCAAAAGTCAGCTCAAAAGTTCAGCTATTATTCATTGTAGGCATATATATACTCTCCCAAAAAAGAAAGTGTGCATGCTAAAAAATAACACTAAAAAAAGATATATATCATTTTCATTCATGGAAATTTTATTCAATCACAGATGAATCAATTTGTGATCAACACGAGAAATTTCATTACGGGGTCGGTCTCGAATGTCATCATGTTGTGCATGTCGATGGACTAGCCTTTCTACAGTGTTACGGTGACAGTTCAAATGCTGGGCAACCTCTCTGTGTGTTCTACCAGCTCTAATCATACCCAGGGCAAGGAGACGTTGATTCATTGTCAATCTTGGCATGCTAATGTGGAGTCGTTTTAACAGCAGCACAAGTTTGAATGTGAACGATAGGAAGGCCTTACTTTAGTGTTTAAATACCCAAGGATTCACACTGCTGCATGAATTTTCAGACTCTCCACGTGCAAAACATGCCTTTTCACAAACGTGCAGCACATCATTTAACGTTAATGCAATTTTAACAGGGAAAGCTGTTTTTGTGTTCAATATAAACAGGTTAACACTCTTTACACCTACAAAATTATTTTTTTGGAGTTTGATCAATTTCTGCAATGCACACTTTATTTTTTGGGCGAGTATATATACAACAGTAAAGTTCCACCACACGGTCACAAAAAAAAAATCACTCCATCGTGCGTAAGTAGTAAAGTTCAATACATTACAGTTTCAGGACAAAGTTCCGTGACTGACAGATGTCCACTCTGGCACTCCATAGTTACATCCTATATGTTTACTAAAACTCATGCCATCCACTCTTCAAACATCCCTTCCAGCACCCAATATTCTATCAGTGGGTCAGCTACTAACAAGCAAAAACCTAAACATGAAAAGACCTTAATTTACCATTTAAATTTACAATTTATAAAAAGATTTATTCTGCTGTAAATTTGAATGCACATACAAAATCTAATTATTCATGACTACATGTACTCAAACAGCACCGGAAGAGTACTGCACCTATGCGCCCTACATACTCAATAACTTACAAACAGCCTAAAGGCCAAAATACACGGACCCGAAGGCACAAATTAACACGTGCCTGTTCAAAAGGTGCAATGTAAGATGTATGGACGGTCGTACATAGCATAAAATAGTATTTAAACTTTATGTAGAAAACCGTAATAAATCAACAAGGTCTACTACCGCGTTTAAGATGCATAAAATTACACTGTAGAACAATATGCATTGCCTAAACATACCTCTGATCCAAACTCCATGAGTACGAAATATTTCCTGTTGCTAAATCATCATATCCTAATAATGCCGTGAACGCAACATAAGAGACGCTGCCCTATCACGAGTCAGTATATATATCAAAATCCCACTTTTTGCACGGACCACTCGCACTATATCACACTACCCGAAAATACACAACGCAATCAAGACTAACAACATTGCCAATTATGCATACCCTGTTGCAAACAAACAGCTGGTGCACAATGCACACGATCTGAAACCAATATTGAACACCTCCGATAATACCATAGTAAAGTTAACCCCAGATACACCAAAATATTCCCGGCTGATAATACTATTTACTATGTCCTTTTTTAATAATATACAACTTAAGCAAAGATCGTAACAGAAACAAATGTATGAATACAACTGAACACGGATAGAAATTTTGACGGTGAAAATATATGTAACCCACTATAATTAGTTTTGGATTTTAAATGGCAGATTATTAAAATCGTGGAAAATGGATGCGTGAATTCCAAATTGGGCACATTAATTCGTGTCACTGGTGAATTGGTGTGACAGGTGCCATGTAAAGGAATGGGGCAACATTCCGCATGTCTTTGATAAAAGAAAATACGGAAGTATTAAAATGTTTCTCAGATCTCAGAATGGCCACCATGTTTTTTTTATCTGAACATGCTTGTTCATTTTGTGGCAGGTGTAAGCTCTGGGCGAGTTGTCAGTGTACAACCCTCTTACTGTTAGCGTGTTGTGTGTGGATGCATAAGCGAACTATTGTGTGTCATGTTCATAACGACGGAAAGGAAATTGTTTGGAATTGTACTTTAAATGCTTCAAGAGTGATTCTTAAAAATTTCAAAACTTAATTGAATGTTTCTGTTGACGCAACTCAAAAAGATGAAAACACACCCAAGAATAGAGGCGAGTGATTATTTGTGCACCTTGGACAATTTTTCTGTGAGCGATGGTGCGCGAGAGCGACTGTGCACCTTTCCCATGCGTCACTGTATACATTAGTGACTAACACCGTAAGTCTACCTTTAGTGAGCTGTCCAAGGTCGCAGGGTAACACACAGATATCTGGCTTCACGGATATAAGACTTTTTGGCTGTGTTAGATACGATGAGCCCTCTATCTTTTTGGAATAAGGCCGTTAGAAGGAAAGATTACGTTCTTTCCTTCTCGGTGTTGTATTCCTTAGCGTCACAGGCATTTAGTCTTCTTGTTGTCGCCTTAGTAGTCTTATGTGAATTAAGAGTGGTCTGTTTCTATAACATTAGCATCTAACGTCATAGTAGCCTTATGTAATTTAGAACAGTCCTTATACATTACGGCTAACGTCGTACGTCTCCATTTCGTGAGTTTTCAAAGGTTGCAAGTTACACTGAGATATCTGTCTTCACGGAGATGAAGACATCTAAGCTGCGCTAGCTAAGCTGAGACTACTGTCTCTTTGGAATTAGGGCTGTTAGAAGGAAAAAGTATGTTTTCCTATAGCTGAAAAAGGAATTTTTCACAATTCCAAGCTTTTGTATTACTACACCGGTCATACTTATCTTCTAGGGATTCAAGCAATGCAGGTGGTGGTGGTGGGTTGATATTGATTTTATGTCGACTCCCCCCCCACCCCCCCCCCTCCCCCTGCCAATATGTTAAGAAGTGATTACAGGGCAGGATGTAGCTCTCTTCCCGTAAGTCTCATATGCATTCAATTATATGCAAATTATTCATTGCTCTTCGATTGGCGGGTGGTTTGTGGCCTAATGCGACTGCGGGTGTTCGTTCATAGTTCATATACGAGCATCACGGCTTGCATTTTAGAATCATGACCAGGCTGATCGATATGCCCGGTGAAGTGGTCGACCAGGATGATTTTTCTTCACTGGGGCTGATTTATTTATTTTACTCTTGCTTGTGCATTTTATATTGGTATTTCATGTATATTGTGTTATTTGATGATTTGTTATGAATAAAGATTAATAATTCCAATTGTCTTCTATTAATTTGTTATGGGCTATTAATCAGGCAAAATTAATACCATGCTGATCCGTAGTGAATTTGAAGTGAGTAGAAAAGTGTCATTACCCAGAGGACGATGCAGATTTCCTTTTTCATCTAACCTTCAGAAATGGATTGTTGCCTGTCTTGATATGTCAAAAGGGGGTAAGTGATTTTATTTCATTAAAATTAAATCCATTCCAAAGCAAAAACAGTGTTGTTTTTATTTTCACGATTTCATTTTGCTGAAGATCAACAAACTTGACATCATGCACTTTCACTTGTCAATTATTCCCTAAAAACCCCCATAATATAAATCACTCATGAAGAATTAATGCATTAATGCATGAACCAGTACATGTTCAGTGTATATGTTTCCAAATCAATTGTAATTGCTTTGCTTTGTGAGGGGTTATTTTCGAAGACAGCTTGAAGGGAGGGGAGGAGGGAATCCACATAAGATGCAGAAATTACAAACATTTGTGTAAACATTTCAGAATAAACGCTCAATCAATCAGAGGTTATGTTTATTTTCTTTATTATAATAGACACATGTAGTTGTGTTGACAACACAGTCATACACAAAATATATTTTTTTAAAGTCTTCTGATAATGTTCGTATGGCTTTTCCCACCATATGTTAGGGCTGCACAGTAATTCGGTGTTTTACCGAAACTCAGTATTTTTTTCGATACCGAGTAAATACCGAGCAATTTTCAACTTAATCGGTATACCGACTTTCACGATATTATCGATTAAAAAAGTCCAAATGCAAAATGAGATGTATGTGGGGCTAACCAATTTCATCTTGAATCAAAGTAAGACTGAAAAATTACATACTTCAGACTAATGCACTTCTGTTAATCCGTCGAAATAAGCTTCCAACCAATGGTGTGAAATTGGTAATTGATAACTTCGCAAATTCAATACATGGACATGCTTTTCCATTGCCTGTAGCACAATTAAGAGAACAATAAATTCAATGCTTCTTTATTCGAATACATCCTGTCTCAATGTTTGCCATGTAAACTCGATTAGCATTTCTGCGACTAACAATAGAAAAGCCATACTGGTGTTTCTTGAAATAAAATAAAATGGCTCATGTTTTCTTTATGTCTTATTTACTGAGTAATGTGAGCTTGTTGGTGTGACCCTGATACTGTATAAATACCCACTGCCCCGTGTGTAAATTCACATTTCAAATCTTTGAAAATAATCATGGAACTTGTTTCGAAAACTAATACCACCTCGGCAGTCTGGACATTTTTTGGCTTTGAGTCAGATGGAAACTCCAAACCCAAGGACGACTCACAAGCAATTTGTCGGTTATGTGAGAAAATAATTGTTTCGAAATGCGGTAATACGTCAGATTTAATCTCGCATTTGAAAACTCACCACCCATCAGCTTACAGTAAACTGGAGACAAAAAAAGAGAAAAAGAGAAACAGACACTGCTCAGAAAACACCAACCAAGCAACCAACCATTATAGCTGCCATTAAAAGCTCGAAGAGCTACGAGAAGAATTCTCAATGTTGGACTACACTAACAAACTCTGTTACAAAATTTATTGTGGGATATTTAGTGTTTACATTAGCTCTCTTGACAGGCAGGCCTTTTGTGACAGTCATGGAAAGCATGTACCCCTTGATTTTCATGATGTTCTCGTGTTCTGTCTACATGTACATGACATGTGTAGGGTATTCAATCTTCATTTCAACACATCCCTTGTGATTTAATGATTGAATATGGCAAATGCAAATGTAAGAAGACGTTTGTCTGAAGCAGAAATGTGGCAGGCTGTAGGGATGGTGGAGCAAGGGGCTACCCATCGTCAGGTTGGTGAAGCCCTTGGTGTGCACCATACGGTGATCACCAGAGCCTGGGCAAGATTTCAGCAGTATGGCACACCAGTAAGATGGCATGGTGGTGACAGAGACAGGGCAACATATGCAGCTTAAGACCGATTTTTGATCATTCAGTCCCGTGGAACCGCCTTACCACAGCAACCCAGCTTCGCAATGACCTTCAGAATGCATCTGGGGTAAATGTTTTGACGTAGACTATCCGGGCAAGGTTGCAGAAAGGTGGTCTCTGACCGTGAAGACCATGTATTTGCATTCTGCTGTCCCAGAACCACCACCAGGCACGATATGAATGGGACATGGACCATGTTGGATGGACTAGAGATGATTGGAGGCCTGTCCTTTTTACAGATGAGTCAAGGTACTGCCCAGACCACACAGGCATTCTAGGGTATGGAGAAGACCAGGAGAGCGATTCCATGAAGCCAACATTGCTGAGCATGACCGCTATGGTGGAGGGTCAATCATGGTCTGTGGCGGCATCAGCAGGGATGGACGTACAGAGCGCTGTGTCCTTGAACGTGGTACATTGACTGCACAATGGTATATTGATGAGATCCTGGATGTCCACGTCAGATTGTATGCAGGTGCAGTGGGTGATAGATTCATTCTGATGGATGATAATGCCCGTCCTCATGTTGCCCATGCTGTCGGGGATTACCGACAGAGGGAGGGGATTGAGCGTATGGACTGGCCAGCAAGATCCCTGACCTCAATCCAATCGAACATGCCTGGAATGAGTTGCAACTTGCAATTTCAGCCGGTCCAGTCCAGCCAAGAAGTGTTCAGGAGCTTGGTGCCATGCTTGTCCAAGAATGGAACAACATCCCACAAAGGACAACCAGGAACCTGATTGGGAGCTTGAGAAGGCGTTGTCAAGCTGTAATTAACAGTAATGGGTCTCATACTCGATATTGAAGCCATACCAGTTCGCTCTGTCACCTTTTTGGCATATTGAAAAATTTCCTCTTTTACCAAAAATATCCATTTTCCATGGTTATCGTATTCAAAAGCTAAAAAATAATGTCTAACACAAATAAAATCTTAATTTCTGTACTTAAATCATTGAAGATATAATTCAATAAAAAATATATACACTTTTCATTGCAATATTTCAAATAAAATGTACAGCAGGTAGTTGGATGTACTTGGTGCTTAGCAAACTCTGAGTAGTATACTTACCAATGGCCCAGATGGGGTTGGCCCTCTCATGAGTGGGCACTCATACCTCCCTGCTGAGTTATAACATTAGTAGGCACAACTAGACAGAATGATGCTTGGCGCCAATTCCGGTCTCTTCCTGGGTACTTACTGTGCATGCCAAGTATTAAAAGTATGGAGTGCCAGATAGGACTTTCAAATTTTGGTTTTGTATGCAAATTTTGAGGATTGGGGGCTTCAAAATTTGTGTTTGGCACTTGATATTATTGAGTTTGCACCAGTTAAGTCTGGGCCATTGGTAAGTATAAAAAATATACAAATTACTTTAAATTTTTTTTATCCCCCCCCCTCTGCAAACAAAGTCCAGGGTGCATATCATCCATCCATCCATCCATCCATCCATCCATCCATCCATTTGTTCATCAATCCATCTGTCTGTCCATCTGCCTGCCCATCTGTCTGTGCAAGTCATGTCTGGCTCAGAACTTTTGATGGCCTTGAAGGATATTAATGATACTGGGTCTTTATGTTGTGAATAAGGTTGGAATGCCTGTCTACAAGGTCAAGGTCACAGACTTAGTTCAGGTTCACATACCCCCACATTCAAATCCGACTATAAGTTGTGTCCGGCTCGGAACTTTTGATAGCCTTGAAGGATATTAATGATCCTTGGTATTAATGTTGCCCACCACTAGAGGATGTGTTGCGAATAAGGTTGGTTGGAATGCCTGTCTACAAGGTCAAGGTCACAAACTTAGTCCAGGTTCACATACCCCCACATTCAAATCCAACTATAAGTTGTGTCTGGCTCAGAACATTTGATGGCCTTGAAGGATATTAATGATACTTGGTATTAATGTTGCTCACCACCAGAGGGTGTGTCGTGAATAAGGTTGGAATATCTGTCTGTAAGGTGAAGGTCACAAACTTAGTTCAACTTCACATACCCCACATCCAAATATGTGTCATATCTGGCTCAGAACTTTTGAATCCCTCTAAGGATATTGATGATACTTGGTATTACTGGTGCCCACTATCAGACAGTGTGTCACAAATAAAGTTGGAATGTCTGTCCTCAAGGTCAAGGTCACAAACTTAGTTCAACTTCACATACCTATATCCAAATATACAAAGTTGTATCCAGATCAGAACTTTTGATAGCCTTGAAGGATATTAATGATACTTGTTTTTATTATTGTCCACTATCACAGAATGTGTCGCGAGGGTATTCTTGGTCCCAAGTTGGGACAGGCCACATCTACTTTTATCTATTTTAGAGCTGAGAGGTTTTCATTTTTCAGATTCGGTTTTAGTTTTGTTTCAGGAAAAACCTCAGCTTTCGATCGGTTCTTCTTTGTGTTAAGAAAATATAATAAATAACATGTCAGGCTCTTTTCCTTGTGAAAAAAATCCGCAATAGTTTGTACGACACAGCTCACCACAAAAAAAACCCTTGTCTGTAAGTATCATTGGGTTCAGCCCATCTTCCTTTTGATAATTCTTATGGGCACTTGGGGACTATTTGCTAGGCTTATTCAGCCATAAAAAACGTAAAGTAGTGTAACAAATGAATAAAGTTCATTTAATCTTTATTGTGTCCTCATTGTCACATTTTCATTCTTATTGACACGTTCACTAGTCAATAAGGGAGAAAATGTGACAATGAGGTTTTGACATATTCGCCCATGGCCAGATAGACAAAGTGATGAGAGCCCTTAGGGTCCACTATTCCAGTGCCCCCCTCCCCCCACCACCACCACCAGTAAGATAGTTTGATCTGTTTATGTGCAAACACAGTAAAACAGTTCAGCTGTTTTATGCTGAGTCTTGCAGTTCAATTTTTTGGTTTGCACAAAAAACAGAATCGACCTGGAAAACAAAAGAAACCACCCAGCTCCAATCTGTTTTTATCATTTAGTAATATTTTATTTTTCATCCGTTTTGGTATATAAGTTGAGATTGGATCATGGTCTAATTGAGAAAGCGATAAAGAATTTTTATTACAATACTGTAAAATGGAGTCTGGAATATGTTTTGAAGTCCTAAAATTCAATTTTCAAAATTTAAGAAAAAACTCTTGTTACTGATATTACTGATATTTCCAGTGTTTATGCCTTAGACACCAAAACCATGTTTGTCCCTCCATCTGCTGTCCGCCTTCCGTAACTTTTACTTTCTGTCAGTTAAGTCTCTAACATCTTCAAGAAGCAGTCTCAACTTTTGATGATGTGTTGAGGGTAATGTGGTGGAAGGTTATTTTCAATAATAATTGTACCTCTCCCCCACTATTGAAGAGAAACTGTACAACATATGTCTGTCTGTTCATTCCTTCCATCATTAATTCTGTCTGTTCTTTTGTCCACACAAACATATATGGATGGATGGACAATATGACAATGGAAGATATGACATAATGGTTAGTGTTGAAACGATTAGTCGACTAGTCATTGTGGATGCTGAAATGGCCCAAAATTGACTCTCAATTTACGCATTGAACATATACTATTTCCAATAAAAACTTAACAAAATTCCAATGCAAGGTCTCCTGAGAAAGAGTTAAAACGATTGTCAGTTGATCTGTTCAGAGAGTGGAATCAACAAAACCAATAATGAATAATGAGATAACTGACAGAGACTTTGAGATCAAAGTAGGTGTGAAAGTTAACTGTTAAGTCAGCTCCTTTGAATTTGCTGGTAGTAGTTGCACTGCATGTGCCTTAATACTGTTAACTGGTTGAGTGCTGGAAGCCCAAATGTGGGCTTTACTTGGAGGTGCAGGTACCACAAGTTAAAGGCTTCATATTCTGTGGATGTGCTTCATATTATCTTTGAAGTGAAATTATTTAATCTGTACTTATTTGCCTTGTTACAATTTATGGGAGAGTGCCCATAGGCACTCTCCCACAAATTGGAACAAGGCAAGGATATGAGAACAAATTTTGCTGACCAAAAATAATTTAGCACTCTACCAGTTAACAACATAGTTATTTGAACTTTTGACCATACAGTAAAATTTCTATTATAGAGACATTCCATTTTGCCCATGTATGTCCTCCCTGAACCAGCATCAGTAAGTGTGCAAGTGAAGAAAAAATTTCAACTGCAGAGGTATTGCTATGTAAATCTTGGCGGCAGAAAGTGGGGAGTGAACTAGCCGACTTTGACTCCACTTTTGAGTGTCAACTAACCGACTCCCAAATCCCAGTCATTTCAACAAGCAAACAAGATGAACGAGATGACACATTTGGGGTTTTGACAGCCAGCCAAAATGGCCACCCTGTGCCATTTTGTCCTGGAAATAGCTACAGTAGAACCTGTCCTGAGAGACCGCCCTTTTTGCCAAGCAAAAGTGGTCTCTCAAAAAAGTGGTCTCTCATTATAGGTTTGAGCTTTTAGCTAGTCAGTGCACGACCAACCAGAGAATATTTGTTGCAGAAATGGAGATTTGATTATTCAACTTTTTTTTATTATTATTAGTCCTGTAAGGGGACTATAGGATTGCACTCCGTCTGTCTGTCCGTCTGTCTGTCTGTCCATCCGTCTGTCTGTTTTTATTTTACCACCTCTCCCTCCAACATGCTTTAAGCTACACCTTTCATATTTGATACATGGATAAATGGTTCTGAGGGGATAATGCACGCTCAAAATCTTTGTTTCAAAATCCAAGATGGCGGAATCACAGCCATTATTGTTGTGCTTTTTTAAGCTTTCTTCTCTATTTGCATGTTACCACCCTTCCCTCCAACATGGTTCAAGCTACACTTTGCATATTTGGCACAAGGATAGAGGGTTGGGAGGGGATGATACACGTTCAATATTTTTTGTTCAAAATCCAAGATGGCGGCGTGGCGGCCATTTTTGTTGTGTTTTTTAAGCTTTTTTCTCTATTTTATTTTACCACCCCTCCCTCCAACATGGTTCAAGCTACACCTTTCATATATGGTTAATGGATAAAGGGTTGTGAGGGGATTATGCACGCTCAATATTTTTTTTTCAAAATCTAAGATCTGTCTGCCTGTCTGTTTTTATGTTACCACCTCTCCCTCCAACATGCTTTAAGCTACACCTTTCATATTTGGTACGTGGATAAATGGTTCTGAAGGGATGATGCACGCTTAATTTTTTTTTTTCAAAATCCAAGATGGGGGAATGGCGGCTATTTTTGCTGTGTTTTTTAAGCTTTTTTTTCTCAATTTTTATGTTACCACCCCTCCCTCCAACATGGTTCAAGCTACACTTCTCTCAATTCTCAGTTTTTAGATTCCATTCACATTTGAAATCCTGTCTGATAGCCTGTATTTTACCCAAACCACCCCCAGGTCTGACACTCCTGTTGACTGTTGTCATGAAACCCGAATTGTCCCCAAGCCGAACCGTCCCCAGGCCAAACAGTTCCCAGTTATTTTACCAAAACTGCCCCCCCCCCTCCCCCCAGGTCTGATACTCCTGGTGACTGTGGTCATGTCTTATGTGACAAAAACACCTTATGTCACAAAAGCTCCGGTGGTCAAACAATTGTTTTATTTTAATTCACTTTTAATAAAAGTACAAAGGAATTGTTTAATAAAGTACAGTTAAAAGTACATAAATTGAAAAACTCTTTGAGATGATGATGTGTAGGGGCTGGTCCATCTAAAATAGTAATTTCTTACTTTTATATGAACAAAGTGTAATATTTTCAAATCAGCTATTTTTAGCTCACCTGAGCAAATCATCTTCCTTATCATATGTCAATTCAACTTTGTTCATATAAAGTTGCCATGCCCACAGGGGGCACCACAAGAGGCATAACTCTGATAGCATCCATAAAATACAAAAAAATCTTCTTCAGATCCAGTAGTCAGAATCTTTTCATATTTGGTATACAACATCTCTAGGGGTGTCCGATTCAAGTTTGTTCAAATTGAGTACCTGGGTTAATATTTTGAGCTCCCTATGGGAGCCCGAATTTTAACTTAGTGCAAAACGTTGAATATTCTTTAAAAATCTTCTTCTTCAGATCCACCAGTCAGAATCTTTTCATAATTGGTACACAACATCTCTACGGGATGTTCAAATTGAGTCGCTGGGTTAATATTTGGGCTCCCTGTTGTAGCCCAAATTTTAACTTTGTGCAATACGTGGAAAATTCTTTAAAAATCTTCTTCAGATTCATCAGTCAGAATCATCTTATATTTGGTACGCATCATCTTGGGGGGCCAGATTCAAGTACCTCGGTTAATATTTGGGCTCCCTATGGGAGCCCAAATTTTAACTTATTGCATTATGAGGAAATTTCTTTAAAAATCTTCTTCAGATCAACCAGTCAGAATCCTTTAACATTTGGTATACATCATCTCAAGGGGGGTCAGATTCAAGGTTGTTCAAATTGGGTCCCTGGGTTGAAAATTTTGGGTCTGTTTCGGATTTGGAAATTTGGGACCAAAATTCTCAAAAAAATGTTTTCCCTTTTTTTATGCGTTTTGTTCAATTTTAAGACAATTTTTTTTTTTTATAGCCTGAAAATTTTGGGTCCTTTTCCGTCTTGGAAATTTTGGACCAAAATTTGGAAATTTTTTTCAGATTCTTTTCAAAATCGAGTTCCTAGATGAATTAGAGTGGTTTGATGCGAAAATGTTTTACCCTATGTCCTCCCCTCCCTTCTTTGTTGGGGGTAGGGTGGGGGGGTGGAGAGGGCAGTTAGGTGTAACAAAATGCTTGGCTGCAAAATATATTTTGAAAGATTTAGAGTGATTTTATGCAACCCCCCCCCCCCCCCCCCCCCCAAAAAAAAAAAAAAAAAAATACCCCTATAACCACCAACCCCACTCCTCACCCCCGGGGATCAATTAAGTGGAGGAAAAGAAATTGCTACAAAATGCGTTTTGAAGGAATTAGAGTGAATTTATGTTAAAAAAAAGGACCCCTATGATAATTTCATGACTTCATTCCTCTGAAGTGTTGATGAGCCATGATTAGCAGAATGTGATCCAAAATACTTCTTTGAACAACTTGTCAGGTGAGCAATTAAGACCCTTTGGGGTCCTTTTGTTATTTTATAATAATTTACTGCTATACCTTGAAATATCAATGTTTTGTGTCTGTCAGGTTTTGTTTTATTAGCAAATAATTTCAGTCACATTTTGAGTAAAAATAAGCTTACCTGGGTGTTTTAGTTTGCTTAATCCTCTTTGATTTTATCACACTTAAGCAAATAATGGACATAAACTAAGTTTGTTTTTTTTTAACAATAGTCTTTGTCTTTTCACAGGGATCTTGATTAAAAATTTCCCCGGCTTAAAGAGTTATACAACTGAATAACTAGGTAATTGAAAGCCGATTAATATAGATATTATTATATAGATATTGAGGTTTTGGGGGACAATTGTCCTGACTGATGGGAGCGCGGTGGCTCAGTAGGTAGAGGTGCAGGCTGCAAGCCGAGAGGTCCTCGGTTCGAATCCCACCTGCGGCAACCGCGTTGTGTCCTTTGGCAAGACACTTCATCCCCATTGCCCACGTGGGGGCACAATGACGTCGTGTACTAAGGCGTACTGCACGTCGATGGTACGCATGTCTTCAACCAATCTAACCCTGCCTGTTCTGCAGTGTGGAGTTACGATGTTGGGGAGCTGGCAGCTGCTCGTTGTTGCTCAGTGGTTCTCTCCAGGTGCTCCGGCTTCCTCCATCCGTAAAACTGTCACGGTCATGATTAGCCATTGTGCATAAATATGTGACCTTAAACATCAATAAATAAATAATATGTCCTGACTGACAATTTCACTGTTGGGCAGATGTCCTGGTTACATTTTTGAACTATTGATTTCTGTACACATTGCATTGATCTTAATTGATTTTAATACTCTGAAATTGCCAAAAATTGATTTTCTGGTCTCTCAAAACAAGTGAAAAACTGAGTTTTTACCACAGTTTTGCAGTGTCTGGTCTCTGAAGACAGGTGATCTCTTGTGACAGGTCCATTACAGAGTGAAACCATTCCATACATGATCACAGTGGTCTCTCAAGACAGGTGGTCTCTCACGACACTGGTCTCTCAAGACAGGTTTTACTGTATTACACTTTTCAAGTAAGAACTTCTAAACAGTGATTCCTTTCGCCAATTGTCCAGATTTGATATTCAATGTGGCTGTCATGGCAGCCATCTTGATTTGAGTTTCCAATAATTAACTTAGGGAATTCCATGACTGGTCAATCTTATCTGTTGGTGATGTCTTTGGGGTGGGTAGCAGATGATTCCTTTTTCTTATTGTCTATATTTGATATTCAACATACCAATATGTCAGCCATATTGATTTTTGCCATGTCAGCCCTATTGATTTTTTTTTTCATCAATTACCTCAAGAATGACTTTAATGATCAGTCTCATCTTTTGGTGATGTGTTGAAGGTGGGTATTGAGGATTTCTTTCTAACTGACTTGTCAAATTTCATTGTTCCATCACGTAGGTGGCACTGAAAATTCTGAAAATGGTTTGCGCTCATATTTCAGGCATAGTATGATATATCAAATTGTTTTCTGAAAACTTTTCAATGATCACTATCAAAGAATGGTTGTATTCGTCAAGTCAAATTGAGTCAATTTATTTATTTATTTATTTATTTTTTTTTGGAGAGGGGGGGGGGGGGGGGGGGTGGGGATTGGAGATAATCCCCTATCTTACTCTGCTTGTTCTGAAGGGCGAGTGAAAGTGGAAAAGAACATTTACTCTAGCCCTGTGGCAGAAATATGAAGATTTCTTATCAACCTACCTCAATTGTTTTCTACAGGCTTGCACTACAGTGGAAGAACCTAACACGGATAAAATACTCTCTATTTTAATCTTTCCCAAGATTTGGGAAAGAAAAGGGGTGCAAAAACACCACGAAAAAAAAGCCAAAACTGGGTTGAGCGCCATTGGCGCACACCCTGTATGAGACGCTCTTTCATAGTACAAATCCACGACTACCGTAAAACAGTGCGCAATGCGTCAATTCGTCATTCTTTTGATTATCCGCACACGTGGTGAATGTGTGCCATCTTTGCTCAGTAACAGTGATATTTTAACTCGTCGATAATGGTTTTCCTGTGACTGGAATTATGGATCTGAAGATCGTATAATAACAGGACTGTGTTTTATATATTCTCGTTTATATTTTCAACCACATTCTCATTGTATATTATTTACTATTCCGTTTTCGCGAATGTTTTGTTTTCGACATCACGCGATTCGACAATGAATTTTTCGGTTGATGAATTAATTGTTTTTGGAGTTAGGTGTCAATCTGAGACTGTCTGGACAGGATTTCTTCACTCTGTTGGGGGCTGAATTTCTGTTTTTTCGGTCCCTGTCGACCGTCTGGGTTCTGTCATGTACCCACCGTTTTTGTGTCTTCGCCCCACGAAGTGGGGAGTGACATATAGGGATTACCTTTGTTGTCTTGCGTCGTCCGCGTCACACTTTCTCTTATCCGCCACTCCTCTTTAACCTATGAATGGATTTTGATGAAACTTTCAGTGATTCTTTATCACATAATGGCATTGTGCACCTCCTATTCTATTTTTTGATCCGCTGTATTTTTTCCAGAGTTATGCCCCTTTTCCACTTAGAATTCTGTCTGAAACGCCAGGCGACACACGTCTTCCACGGAAGACTCACATCTAAGTTTTTCTGCCACCTTCTCTCGTAGTTGAGGGTGTTCTTCTTCTTTCTGTTTCTGTTGAGTTCACCTTTTTCTTCTACTGCTCTCACCTCTGTTATTTCCAGTTCGGTTCCTTTAGGGCAATTCCTTTTGCCCTCGCCTTGGTGCGTTCTCGTGGCAGTTTCTTCCGCACCCGCGGGTAGTGTGGAACGCTGTCGTTTTGGGCCCCCCCCTGACTCGACCACGTCTGGTGTGAGTTTGACCCCCTCCGTGGGGGATGTGCAGCTCCTCCCGCTCCCGTGGGGGGTGGGGAACACTATCGTTTCGGGGTCACCCGATTCGACCATGTCTGGTGAGAATTGCTCCCCCTCTGTGGGGGATGTGCAGCTCCTCCCGCACCAGCGGGGGGTGGGGAACGCTGTCGTTTCGGGGCTTCCCGATTCAACCATGTCTGGTGAGAGTTATTCCCCTTCCGTGGGGAATGTGCAGTTTTTTACCGTGGTGGATACTGCGGGAGCTGTTGGATTTCTGGTGAAGAGATGCCTGGTTCCGGGACTATGCGCCCTCTCCAGTCGACATCTGAGGCTGTCACTAGGGTTGTGACTCCTCCTTTGGAGGCCGAGCTTGGTGGCTCTCTCCGCTTTTCCGCCAGTTCCAACAGCTCCTGTCGTATCTGCTGCTACTGGTGTTCCGTCTACAACTTCATTGGGCACCGTTTTTAGCCGGCCTCGGCTTATCCCTGCAAGGGTCTGCAGGGATGTCTGTAGTGTGGTTGTGGGGTATTGGCCTCAGCCTTCCCCGACTTCCACTCGGCGAAGTCGGATGGGGCTGCCGACTGAACCCCCTACTGTGTCCTCTCAGCCGTTGAGCACAGTAGTTTTATACCTGCAGTGGTTTGCTGCGGTGTCTGGTTGTGTAGACATGGGGGTATCGGCCTCAGCCTTCCCTGACTTCAACTCGGCGAAGTTGGAAGTGGCTGCCGGGTGGACCCTCTACTGTGGTCTCTGCGCCGTTGAGCACCACAGTTGTCCTTGGATTCGGATGTTCTTAGTGGGACACTATGAACTCCGTGGCGTTTCCGTCCACTCATTTTGGCCACACGACCAGTTTTGGGGGACCAACGTCTTTTGTGCAGCCTGGACCTTCTGCCCTGCAGAGGTCCGCGGTGACTCTCATGAGTTCCCGCTATGTTGATCCTCGGGGTGTGTCACACCCCTATACACGTCTGCCTTCAGACATTTCGGCTGCCGCCCGTCGTCCCACGTTGGGTGTTTTGGAGGATCGTGACCCTTCGCTGGTTAAGAGGGTCAGAGGTGAAGCCACTTTGCCGGTTCGTTCCCCTGTCGAACCGGCCAGTACGGTCAGTGAGCTTAGGGAGGCCCTCTCCTTACTCACTCAGGTTCTGTCAAAGAGCCTTCCCGTTGCTTCCAGCGAGGCAGTGAGTGCTTTCCAGGCGCCCCCTCCCGGGATTGGAAACAGGCCGCTTTCTGTTCCCCCTGGTGTTCCGACAGCTTGATCAGCCTTCTAGGGTAGGCAGGGGGCATTCCAAGCCTAACAAGTACCCTCTGCTTCCTCTGCGAAGTAAAGGGGCTGATCCTTCTGCCCCCGCTTCTACTTCTTACTCAAGGGGTAAGGGTAAGTGTCGGCGGTCTTGAGGGAAGTCCCAGGATTCTTCATTCAGTAGAGGAGGTGTTTTCTCCTCTCGCGAGCCTGGAAATGAAGGTCCTCACCTCGACTCATCCCAGGTTGGAGGAAGGATAGCAGAGTTCACAGACCGTTGGGCCACCATCACATCCGATCCTTGGGTGTTAGATGTTGTTCGGTCCGGGCTGCGAATATCCTTCCGAACACACCCCACTCTGTCCAGGGTGCCTCCTCCAACCACAGTTCCTTCAGACATTTTACGTCAGGAACTTTTGTCCATGGAGATAGACAATCTCCTGACAAAGGAGGCGATTGAGGTCATCAAGAACATTAGGTCAGTGAGTTTCTATTCCCGCCTGTTCTTTCTTGCCGAAGAAGGACGGCCGCCTCCGACCGGTTATCGATCTGAGTTTCCTGAACCAGTCTATCATTGCTCCCAAGTTCAGCATGGAGACTTTCAGGTCGGTCCACCGTTCAATTCACCAGGGAGATTTCGCTTCCAGCTTCGACCTGCGAGATGCTTACTTTCACGTTCCGATTCAGTGGGCGTTATGGAAGTATCTCATGTTCGTTTTTCTGGGGCGAGTTTACCAGTTCAAGGCCATACCTTTCGGCCTCAACCTGGCTCCTTGGGCCTTCACCAGACTGATGTCGCATGTGATAGCTTTCCATCGCACACAGTCCAGGATGACTACTTCGGCATATCTGGACGATATCCTCCAGGGGCATTCCAATGCTGCCTTACTGGAGTCGGATGTCGCCACTCTGTTGAGCTTGCTCACGTCGCTAGGTTTCAGAGTCAACGAGGAGAAGTCGGACCTGGTCCCTTCTCAGTCGTTTTATCATCTGGGGATGGCTTTCCGCACACAATTCAATTTGGTGGCAGTTCCCCAGGCGAAGGCTGTGATTCTCTCAGCTTTTGCTCTGACTCTGTCCCAGTCCACATCCGCAACGGCTCGGAGTATTCTCTGGCTAATCGGTCCCTGCTGTTCGGTGACGGATCTCATTCCTCTAGGTTGGCTGCGTGTCAGACCTCTCCAACACTTTCTGCTCAGTCGTTGGAGGCCGAATGTAGATTTTCTGGATCTGGTGCTTCAGTTTCTAGAATATCTTTATCCTCACCTTCTCCTCTGGGCAGATGTCCAGTGGCTTTCGCAAGGTGTTCCGTTGGACTTACCCACGTCCGATCGCGTTCTGACGTCAGATGCCAGCGATCTCGGATGGGGTGCGACGTTCGATCTTCTTGGTCTTTCCATTCACGGGATGTGGGACCAGGATCATGCAGCTCTACACATCAACCAGAAGGAGCTTCTTGGTCTTCTTCTGAGTTTCAGGCAGTGGATCCCTCACCTGTCGAATCGCCAGGTCCTTCTGTTGTCCGACCATTCGACGGTGGTTGCTTACATTCGGAACCAGGGCGGCACACACTCTGTTCCAATGTACGAATTGGCTCGGGATCTTCTACTGCTCGCTCAGGATGTCCATGCCGGGGTGGCTGTTCGTCACATTCCCGGTCATCTGAATGTCCTAGCCGACTCCCTGTCCCATCGGGGCAGGGTCATTTCCACCGGGTGGATGCTCCACATGGCGGGTTCCATCGATCTCTTGCGACTCATTGGAACCATCCGGTGGACACTTTCGTGTCCCCGTGTCCAGATGCTCTGGCTTTCGCCGTGGACGCTCTGGCCCTCCTTTGGGATGGTCTTGTCGGCTATGCCTTCCTACCGGTTCCGATTCTGCCTCAGGTTCTCACCCAGATATGCAGTCGAATCCTTTCGATCACACCCGTCGCCTCGGTGGGTGTGGATCAATCTGCTCCGCTCTCTGTTAGCGGCGGTTCCGGCATGTCTCCCTCTACCTCACGACTTTCTTTGCCAAAGTCGCCCGAGGAGGTTTCACGTTGACCCGACCTCATTGTGTTTCGCACATGTCTTTTATCGGGTCCTGTCTCCTCCGTAGTGGTTTTTCGAGACACGCAGTGGAGTTGCTTTTCTTCTTCAAGGAGACACTCACTCCACTGGTTTAGCCTCTGTGGCTAAGTGGAAGGTTCTTCTGTCGATGGTGTGCGATCACTCTGTTGCTTCTGTCACTCCTTCGATCACACCGCTTGTGGAGTTTCTGGTATATGTTTGTTTCTGGGGGTCTCCAGCAATGGGTACATGTCCATGCTTCGGAGACATTTTTTCATATGTGATACCGCATTGTTTCGACACTCATCCTTGCCTCTCCAAGCTTGTTCAGCTCTTTTCCTTGAAAAGGCCTAGGACTTTGCAGTTTACTCCAAGATGGTCACTTTCTTGGTCGCTGCTCTGCTTGGGGGTGGGGGGCATTCATGCCTTTATCCTGGATGAATATGCGTTTTCTCACATGCCAGATCTCTCCTGCATCCATTTCTTGATAGATTTGTCTTGCTATTCGTGCAGCTTCCGCTCGTCTAGCTACTGGTGATTGTATTACCAATTGTTTTTTCTGACACGAGGTGTGTGAATTGTCTTCCTCTTTTAATAACTCTGTCATGTTGTCTGATGACGGATGTTATACTGGCAGCCTTCTGGAGAAATGCTGCATTCTCCTTTTATCTGTGACAGTTGCAGGAGCCGGCAGAGAACCTTGGGGCCCTCTTTCTTCGGCTCAGGCTGTTGTCTATCCCAGCCTTTCAGCTTTTTTCAGGGTCAGTTCCAGCTTTGTGCTGTTACTGCCCTTTCTGTCTGTGCGTTGCACTTCACCATACGCCTCATCTTTCATTGTCTTTTCTAATGTTTGTGATGCTATGGATTGATAGGCCTAGGGATCTCTTCCTCTGTCCACGGTCCCAGTACTATTAAGTTATGTGTGGGTTCGTTATGTGATTCCCTCCATCCATTTGTCTATTCAGCCTGTAGTAAACAATTGAGGTAGGTTGATAAGAAGTATAAATTTTAAAGTAAATTTCCTTTCTTATTATACCTACGGAAATTGTTTACATGGAGGCCCTCCCGCCTTCTTATTCGGGTAAGAATCCTTCCTCCCCGCTGATCACATAACTCCTGTGTTGTTCGCAATCAAAAGAATGACGAATTGACGCATTGCGCACTGTTTTACAGTAATCGTGGATTTGTACTATGGAAGAGTGTCCCATACTGAGTTTGCGCCGATGGTGCTCGACCCAGTTTTGGCTTTTTTTTCGTGGTGTTTTTACACCACTTTTCTTTCCCAAATCTTGTGAAAGATTAAAATAAAGAGTATTTTATCCGAGTTAGGTTCTTCCACTGTAGTGCAAGCCTGTAGTAAACAATTTCAGTAGGTATAATAAGAAAGGAAATTTACTATAAAATTTATACTTTCAAGTATAGATATTGCTGCTGATATCAGGTAGAGGGTTAATAACTTGGGCCTACAAGACGCAACTTAAAATCATTTTCAAGTACCCACTCCTCATCCCCCTCCAAACACACACACACCTGGATACTATTTTACCACAGAGCCTTTCACAGGAATACAGAAAAAGACAGTAATCAAAAAAAGTTGAAAATGTGGTTTAACTTTAAGGAAAATGACTTTATAACATTCTAATGGATTTTGCCCAATTTGTTGCACATGTACAATATCTGCAAAAGAATGGTGCAAATCAAAACATGAAAATGCCCTGCTACTTTTATCCCCAAACCAATTAATTGTTAGTGGGTAAAATAGTTTTCTCATGAGACAAGCAT
Source organism: Pictodentalium vernedei (assembly GCA_031216915.1). Classification (NCBI taxonomy): domain Eukaryota; kingdom Metazoa; phylum Mollusca; class Scaphopoda; order Dentaliida; family Dentaliidae; genus Pictodentalium; species Pictodentalium vernedei. Next base: position 258,882,982 of record CM062290.1, on the reverse strand, counting down.
GTGCCCTTTACTGGTTTTCTGGCATATGACTGTGATGAAAATGTAAACCTACAAGTTATAATGTTTGTAAATTTCTCCAAGTTCGCAATCAAGAATAATAAGGCCTAAAAAAGTTAAAAATCTGTTTCTCAGACAAGTTAATAAAAGTGATAAATTTGTCCCTTTAGGTTCAACAAGGCATTGCAATAATTTAGCAATGCAAAGCCTTCTTGCACTAAAGGGATGAAATACACCACCACCCATACTATTCTGTAGATTATGAGGCATAAAACAAACCAAGAACATGAACTTTTGATGGCAAAAAATAATTACAAAAAATAAAAAATAAAAAACTGCCAGCCCTCATGCAATTTCACAAAAAATGGCGTGAGAAACAGAAGATCTACTTTGTGGGGCTTTTCAGCATATAAAGTTCATAAAAATCCACCAATTTTCTATTTTGAATCCTGGCTATTCAGGCTTTTAGATGATCTATGATAATTTTTGTCACTTAGAAATCTTGACTCTCCAGAGGTGGTGGAATGTGTGTGTGTGTGTGGGGATGTGGTGGGAGGGAGTTATGAGTTGAGGTGAGGTGGGAAAGTGTGGTTGCTGGGTGGTGGTGGGATGGGGGGGGGGGTGCATCTTCAGCTCCCACACTATTTTGGCTAACAATTCTCAAAGTATTTGAAAATATACTCGCCCAAAAAAGAAAGTGTGCATTGCAGAAATATTAAACTCCAAAAAAATAATTTCATAGGTGTAAAGAGTGTTAACCTGTTCATGAATAAGTTATATTGAACACAAAAACAGCTTTCCTCATTAAAATTGCATTAACGTTAAATGACATGCTGCACGTTTGTGAAAAGGCATGTTTTGCATGTGGAGAGTCTGAAAATTCATGCAGCAGTGTGAATCCTGGGGTATTTAAACACTAAAGTAAGGCCTTCATATCATTCACATTCAAACTTGCGCTGCTGTTAAAACGACTCCAATTGACAATGAATCAACATCTCATCCGATTTTGACGTTACGTCATCATCGTGCTCGACTGCAGTGGTGTAGACAACATCTCAGGCATCCCTTACACTGGTGGCGACATGTTTTATTCACAGATGAATGTAGTTTCCATCTTTCATCATCAGATGGCCGCCAGAGACTGTACAGACGTCGAAACGAACGCTACGCAGATCCATGTGTCGTGGAGCGAAACCGTTATGGGGAGGGCCTCTCATGGTGTGGGGTGGCATCACTGCCTGTAACAGAACTGAGCTGGTCATTATTGATGGCAATCTCAATGCAGCCAGATATCGTGATGAAGTGCTTACACCTGTTGTTGTCCCATTTCTGCAACGTCACGGCCCCGGCGTCATTCTACATCAGGACAACGCCCGACCCCATGCAGCTCGTGTTGTTCAGTATCTGTAGCAACAACAAGTGGATGTTCTTCCTTGGCCCGCAAATTCGCCCGATATCTCACCCACTGAGCACGTATGGGACGAAATGAAACGTCAGCTATGCCGGCTTCCCCATGCACCATCAACGCTTGAGGAACTCCAAAGACAACTTATCAGAATATGGAACAACATCCCACAACACTTCCATGCTAACTTGTTTGCTTCCATGAGGCGTAGATGCACAGCAGTAGTCGATGCAGACGGAGGTCATACCAGATATTGAGTGTGTGATTTTGTGTTTGACCCTTAGTGTCTTTGACTCTCCATGGCACCAAGAGTATTCGTCGTAGCGTAGTGAAATTTCTCGTGTTGATCACAAATTGATTCATCTGTGATTGAATAAAATTTCCATGAATGAGAATGATATATATCTTTTTTTAGTGTTATTTTTTAGCATGCACACTTTCTTTTTTGGGAGAGTATAGTACCAAGAGCTTAATTGCTTTTTATTCTCCTTGACATCTTTAATACCAAACAGCTTACTTTTGAGTTTGTGATTATCCTAATCAGGGTTGCCGGCTGAGAAGTTTCTACCCCAGTCCCCAATAGCATGTCAGAGTACACAATAAGGGAGTTAGTGGACTGCAGGTAGTCCACTATATACCACTGCACCCTCCCCACCCACACTCCCTACTCCCCCACCCTTTAAATAATTCTTTTTTTTGGTCACATTTTTTGTGTGCTTTTGTAGAAGGTACCCCTACTCCCCCACCTATTTTCAAAGTCAGCAAGAGCCCCCCTAGATGTCCCCTAAAACTGGCAATATGGGTATAAAAAATTGGCTAGACTTGAATTTTTATCCATGTTGCCAACACGATTAGCCATCATGAGGAAATATGTGACCTTAACACCAATAAATCATTGTGCAATAATAAAGGTGTGGCAGTAGGTGAGAAAACATTTTAGTGGTTTTTGTGAATCTTGAACGTATTGAGAACAACCCCCCCCCCCCCCCCCCCCCCCCCTGCTGTTTCTTTTGACTCCTAACTGGTGATGTTTGAATCTCTATCCTCCATAATACCACAGAGAGATCTATAATCTGCACAGGTGGTACCCTCTTTTTGCACAGAGCTCTGAAAGTTTATGCACCCCCCCCCCCCCCCTTCTCAATGGCATACAGTGCTGTGGAGGGCACATTGCAGTGTGGCTTGATGGAAAGGAGTGGTCATTGAGCGTTATAGAAAGTTCACAAACCCAAAATTTAAAGGGAACATAGAAAATTAATAAAAGCAACATGTCACTTCACTTCTAATTAGTTGTAAAGAAAAAAAACAGATAAACTTTATTGCCAGTTTCACAACGAGAAAAAATTCAAGACTTTTTTTACATCATTGTTTCTGTGCAGTGAAAACTGGAGAGTGTTGTTCCATCCATATGATTGAACCATTCTAATGCGAGAAAGAAAAATGCCTAAATGAATAAAAAGTAGTCTTTTGAATGCAGTCATTTTGAACAGCTAAGACTTGCCCACAATACTACTTAAAGCATTAAATCAGGTTATGGATAAGCTGTTCATCTGCCAAAAGATCTGATTTTGCAGGTGACACACTTTCCAATTTTGAAGGGCAAATGATCTGATGCAATAAAGTCTCAGAAATTTCCAAAACGAAAAGTGACTTTACCTGGGTGCATGTTGACATATAATTTTTAAACATGATCAATATTTGATTAGAATGTTTCTGGAACTCCTGCCCAAAAGAAACAGCTTCCTTTATAATGAGTTTATATGGGTGAATGCACTGAATAGCTTGAGGCATGTTTTGTTTTTTAACCCTTTACCTAACGAATCGCCCACATCCGCCCGCATAATATGCAAATTCAGCAGTTGAAAAAATATTATTTTTCAAAAAATTTACACAAAACCATATCATGTGACCCCGCATTGGAATGAGCTCCACGAGCTCGTTCCAACGAGGGGTCACATGATATGGTTTTGTAAGAATTTTTTGAAAAATTAAAAAAAATAATATTTAAAATAATAAATTTTGATATCGTCTGCATTGGGTAAAGGGTTAACTGGTAAAGTGCTCATACTTTTCAACGGTCATTTGTAACGCAAGTATTTTTTTTCAAAGATATCACACTACCAGCAAAAGGAGCCTTAGTTTTGCAAGATACTGCTCATAAAAAAAAATGTTTTGTTGAAATTTATTGGAGAGTGCCAGTTAGCATTCTCCAATAAATTGTAACAAAATAATTTTATATTAATATTTTTCTTCTGCTGAGCCAACAACAGATTAGTGCAAACAGTGTAAAGCCACTTTCAGTGCTTTTCAGTGGAGCCCTGATAGTGGCTTCCTGCACTCAACCATTTAAAAAGATTGATTGTTTTCAAATCAGTACATTCCACAAAACAGGAACATGATTCTTTCAAAGAAAGCATGTGCACATGCAGAGTATTAACTCTTCCTAGTCAATAGAACTGCTGTTTTCCTTATTACAGAAAATTTGCATGGAATTCCTCACTTCTTTTAGTCAATTGAAGTATTTGATTCATTGTATTGATGCGCTTCATGACATCAAAATGACAAAGCTGCAGTCAGAATCACTGGGGTTTTACAAACTCAGTCAAGCTGAAAATTGAGAAATTGCAACATTTTTATGTGAATTAAGTTTCAAATTAATAATAATAAATCCTGCTCAATATTAAATGTATATATTTTTCATCAGATAACATTTCAAGTCTTTTATTTAAGATTTGATGATCGATTTTGTTGGAAAGAGGTGCTTGGAACAAGTGAAAAATTATTGTAGCTTACCTTTGCGAAGGACAAAAATGCCGTCGCCAAATTTCTTTGAGACAGCATTTGCGACGACATTGTCTAATGTTTTGATAGCTTATCTCCCATTTTTCATTAAAATCGCAAAGAAACCCTTCCTTTTTTGAGTTTGAGACAGGAAATCAAACATTTTGAAAATTTTGGTAACTTTTAATTGCTTCCGTATGGTATATCGGTTTATACTAAATACCAATACTGTACCAAATTTTCGGAATAGCACCCATCGCTGGGAGCGTGATGGCTCAGTGGTAGACTGTTGGACTTCTATGCTGAGGTCCCGAGTTTGATCCAAGTCCGGGACGACCCGCTTTGTGTCCTTGGCAAGGCACTTTATCCCCTACATGGGGGTACGATGATGCCGTGTACTAAGGCGTGCCACACTTCGATGGTGCACATGTCTTCAACTGCTGTAACCCTGCTTGAGCAGAGTTTGAACAGAGTTAGAATGTTGAGGAGCTGACAGTTGCTCGTCGATGCTTGGTGGTTCTTTCTGGGTACTCTGGCTTCCTCCACCTGTAAAACTGTCACGGTCACGATTAGCCATTGTGCATAAATATGTGACCTTAGACACCAATAAATAAATAAATAGCACCCATTGCTACTTTATGACAGTAAACTACAATAAACACTTCTCTTCTAAGATGGGTGAGTGTTAGCATTGGAGAAAATCTCATACCACTTAAATTTATTGAAATATTTCAAGATACCCGTCAAGCTCAAAGATGCAAGGATATAGTTTTTATGGGGCCATATATGCAGCCAATGTTGAGCAAATGTTTGTGTCTTCTCGGCAATCTCTGTAAATTGAACTGCAGTGGGATGATTCCTATTATGTGAATCCAAATATCTTTCCGAAAAATGTTACCAGAACATTTCATGAAAAATGAAACCTGTGAATTAATTTGAAATTTCTGAAAAAGTAACATGGATTTACTATTTTGATAGGTTGAGGGTTACACTTTACAAATTGCATTGGACACATCCACCAACATAATTTACAAATTGAGCAGAAATGATTTTTTTAAAATTTCAACAAAACCATATCATGGTATGCCTCATTGGAATGAGATCTTGGAGCTCATTCCAATGAGGGGTTCACATGATATGGTTTTGATGAAATTTGTTAAAAGATTTGGAAAAAAATAATTGAAATAACAAATTTTGATATTGCTTGTGTTGGGTAAAGGATTAAACACACATACATTGTAAAATGTATAAATCACTTCACTTATAATTATGTATGGCAAGAATAAATTGAGTATAGCCAAATGGATGATGGCAACCACATATGTAGTAGCTTCAAGTCAATTACTGTCACAGGTGTTCAGCTTAACATAGTTGATACTCACTCCTTTTTTACATCTTGCAAACATCTTCTAAACAGAAAAATCCTCTTGATGCGATGAACATTTTGTGGAACAACACATCTAAAACAACAGGGACATTTGTTAAAAATCTTTGGCAGATTTTGATTTGCGCCTAATTTTTATTTGAGTCTCAGTATGCCTTGATCCAATAGGGTTGTCATGACAATCAATTTTTGTAGTCAACTAATCACCAGCATTTGTCGATGGTTAGTCGATTAATAGTCGTTCCCCATGAATTCAGCAAATTCAACAATCTCTTATATACTTAAAATTTAAAACTGATGATGTATCAATTCTGTTTTGAGATAAAAACTTCTGTTTTGAAATGTAAACATTAAAATATCTCCAAGTAATCCAAAGAATTTAACTGGTAGAGTGCTAGGGGTTAATCATCAAAATTTATTCACATATTTTTGCCTTGTTATAATTTTTTGGGAGAGTGCCTATAGGCAGGCACTCTCCCAAAAATTGTAACAAGGAAAATCCATACACACTAAATAGTTTCACTTTAAAGATAATATTAAGCATCCACAGAATATGAAGCCCTTAAGATAAAGTATCTGAACTTTAGAACAAAGCCCAAATATGGGCTTCCAGCACTTTACCAGTTAAACTGAAGAATGTTTGCAAATGTTTCATTTCTACAACTTATTTCCAGAAAATTCGAACATAAACCTCCCTCCATTCCTACAGAAGTTACAACTTAGTACTACAAGTGAATTGACCATTCTGACAACTTTCTCACTTTCGCAGTTCCGCAGTTCAGGGTGTTCCACTGGGGTCATTCAAGTGTACAGTACTGAAGATTCTATTTACCTTGCAGTCTGCAATAACTTCCCAAATCGTGAATTATTCAAATGTTACACCATTTGAACAATTCTCTTTAGTACAGATTAACGCAGTGCTGGATATACAGAACTGGTACTCAGTTAATCAGTCCTGAAATTTCAAATTACCTTGTTGCACAATCATGCAGAAAACAAAGGCAATTGGATATTAACAAGTAACTATGGTTAGACATTTCAAATGTTAGTAATCTAACTGTTCATTCACCTCATTATATAGGGCAGTTTAAACCTGACTTGTACTACTTTGAAAATGAACAATGGTCGACTAAAAATGAAAAACATCATCTACCGCAGTCGTTGATGGTTAGTCGACTGATCAAATAATCATGACAACCCTAGATTAAAATCCAGTCCACTAAACTTGATACATAAGTTTTGTACGGACTTGTGACTCATTGGAGATCCTCTGATTCTTCCAAAGGTTAAGTTATGACCATTTCACTGGATTGAGCTCAACAAGCTCGTTTCAGTGTTGGTAGAACTGACTGATATTTTGCTGATTTGTTAGGTAATGGGCTAAAAAGAGTATTTTTTTGATCAGTATGTGAATCAAACTGGAAAACATTTTATGGAATATATTGTCAGCTTGTATATTTATTTTGTTGGGGTTCAATGGGTTTTTGAACAGTCATATTGTGCAAGATGCTTTGTGATGAAGTACGTGGCGTTTCTACTGACTTATGGCAAGTAACTACCAGTCTTTATAATTTAATAACTGAATGCAGTTGTTGTTTAACTGGTTGGATGCTAGAAGCCACTATCAGGAAAAAAAATAAGGGTACCAGAGCAAAAGCCAATATTTTTTTTGCTTATGTTTCATATTCAGTCAAATGCAATGATATTTTGTTTATATAAATTTGTTTTATTACAAATTATTGGAAAGTGCCTGTGGGCACTCTCCAGTAATTTATAAAAAAAACAAATTTTGACTAACAAATTCAGACCACCCAAAATAATCTAGCCCTCAACCAGTTGAATCCAAATCATTTTGGCTTGGTAAACAAACCTGGAAAAAAAACATTCTGTTGTTTGCTGAACAAGGTCCCCAGAGGGTGAATTTTTCTGATGCTATCCCATACAGTGGCCCAGTTTATCCTTTGGATACATCTTTCTGTTTAGGCCTGAGACCTTGATTCAGATTGAGGTTCACAGAAGGGTAGCATCACCAAATTCAACCTCTGAGGACCTCATCCTGCAGATGACAGTCTGCTTACTTCCAAGTTTGATGGTAAGCTGCATTTAGTTAGAAAGACTTAACCCTTCAATGGCTTGAGATTTCAACATTTATAGTCCGACTGTTTACAGTTTAATGTATTTGCAACCATTATCTCAAAGTATCAGCATTAATACACATTATTTTTGCTTGTAATTTACCCATCTCAGATGAAACTGATCATTTCAGAAAACACATAATTTTATACCTTTTTCAGAAAAATGAAAAAAGCAGAACATTTTTCTTGTCACTTTTTACCAAAATTATTTTTCCGTAGTATTATAATAGAAGATTTTAGAAAAATAATGTTTCCTGCCCACGTCCATCCCATGATTGCTGTCACCTGCCAAATTATGGTCGGTCGCATATTTATTCATTTGGGTACTACTTACTGTTGCTATTGCCAGGGGATTATGAAGGCTTCCCTATTGTTGACAAGAGAGAGCACTAACCCGCATTGCGTGTGTGTGCGGGTCACGCATGCCTTGTAGTTATCTATCCTTGGAGTATGCATCATTCATTACAATGCAGCCGGCCAGTTGCCTTGTACTCCATCCGCCCTTACACATTTAGTGACCCATATCCAATACATTGTACCATACATTGACTTTTTAGTGTTTTTTGAATTAGTTATCTGTAGAATGTGTATTTGTTATCGTCTCTTCACTTTTCCATACTTTCAGCTTGTTTTCTTTATGGACTCTGGCTATTGTTTTCTTTTTCCCTGGGCCTCCAGATTCATACATGTAACTGCTATGATGTATTTTCTAGTATTCTGTCCTTTGTCCGTGTTTAAGGGTTGCAGTATGCGAATCCTCTCCTTCGACATGTTTTCCCTTGGTGGGATGTCTCATACCAAGGTCATATCCATCTGTGGCGTTTGTCTAGGCCCAGGGAATGCATGTTGAAGGAGAGAAATTTGCATGTTTGTACATATATGTCATCATCAATGTTTTCCATCATATTATTGGCTACACTGCTAACAGTAATAAAATAAAAGAACATCAATGTTGAAATCGATTTGAATAAATATGGGCAGTGTAGCCCCAAATCGCAATTCATGTTTTAGCGTTATTTTTAAACCTGCCCTATCCGAGAGCACAAATGGCATGCCATCGTATCGCTGGGCGTGATTTGTGTTCACGGACAGGGTTCCTTCATGCAAATTAATACCATTCATTATGACAACAACTGTACAAAACTGCTCGGGAGAGCTGCATGCGACGTGTAGGAATTAACATGCACTGTGACCTAATTTCTCTCAACTCTGTTTCTCTTTGTTTCAAGCTATTCCAGTCGGTGCATTGGTCAGTGCTGCTCATTGTTAAGTGTAATTAGCCAGGTTTTGAACACGCTCTCCTGAAGTGGATTAACCATTCCGCCATATTACTTTTGGAATTAATCGAGCAGCAGCTGAATTTTAAAAAGTTTCACCCTCCGCCACCACTTCTGCCACCATTTCACTATCTTGCCATTTCCATTGTTTCATTTGTCGGCATTTGTCATCATCAATGTTTTCCATCATATTATTGGCTACACTGCTAACAGTAATAAAATAAAAGAACATCAATGTTGAAATCGATTTAAATAAATACAGGCAATATAACCCAAATCGCAATTCATGCTTTAGCGTTGTATTTAAACATGCCCTATCCGAGAACACAAATATTACTTTCCAACCCTAATCTATTTACAATATTTGCAGTACAAATTTGACCTGTTATTTGCAAATATTGTAATGTGGCAGAATACTACTGTGACAGTCACTGAATTTCCCTTTTGTATAGTCTAGCTCTATTTGGTCTCAGAATATCCAATGTGGGTGTTTAATCAATTATATCTTGTTTGACAGAACTCCATGAGCTCTGTCAAACAAGGTATAATAAAATACAATGGCATGGCAGGGTTTGAACCCACCCCGAGAGAGTTTCCTTCGGCACCAATTGCCCAGTGAAACTATACTGAACCATGCACACTACGCGACCACCGACAGACCCTATAAAGCCAGCGTCCTTTCTTGATTCTATGGTACATGATAAATTTGAAAAATAGATGTTCTCGTTTTTCCATGAGGTACAGTATGTACAATTAAATGATGCAATTATGAGAAGAAACTGAAAAACTGAGTATTCTGTGTGTTCTGAACTGGTCTCGTATATTTTTGGTTAACAAGCATTCCCTTTATAGGGTCTGTCAGTGGCCGAATGGTGTGCATGGTTCAGTATAGTTTCGCTAGCCGGTTGGTGCCAAAGGAAACACTCTCAGTGTGGGTTCGAATAACGGCATGCCATTGTAAATAAAGCCAGCATCCTTTCTTGATTCTATGGTACATGGGAAATTTGAAAAAGGGATGTTCTCACTGATTTCCATGAGGTAGAGTATGTAGAATTAAGTGATGCAATTATGATAAGAATATAATAAAATAAATGCTCAATTTATCACTGGAAAATATCCAAATTCCCATTATTGAATACTTCTTTTAATTGAATATTTTTCACTGACAAAGAAGCTATTCAGTAAACAGGGTTCCACTGTGCTTCTTAGTCCCCCGAAGAGAATCCACTGTAATCAACAGTGTCCATCTGTAATTTTTCAGGTCATAAGGTCAAACATTGATGCCACTTTTACAAAAAATAGATTTCAGGAAAAGTAAAATTTTCATTTGGCCGTCTATTCTGAAACTTATTTGGCCCCACAAAGTAGATCTTCTGTTTCCCAGGCCATTTTTTGTAAAACTGCATGTGTGTGGGCATTTTTTAGCTCACCTGACTGAAAGTCAGGGTGAGCTATTCTGATCACTTTTCGTCCATCGTCCGTAAACTGTTGTCCGTCAGCCGTCGTGAAGGTGGTGTTTGGGCCTTTTTCTCCCAAACCACTGGCCACATTTTAATGAAATTTCACATGAGTAGTGGTTATATAGGGATATCTGGGTTATTTTTCAAATTGGGTTTCTGCTCATATTGAGGAGGGGGTGGGGCCAAAATGCTCTAATTTAAAAAAGAATCTTCTTATGAACCAGCAGTAGCAGAGACTTGATATTTGGTATGCAGCTTCCTTTTGAGGTGTAGACTCAAGTTTGTTCAAGAGAAGTTCGAGGGGCAATATTTGTCGTCGTTACAGGAGGGGCAAGAATTTTTGCCCTGACCAAAATTTCTATTTTCCAAACCGAGAGGCTGATTTGAACAAAATTTGATATGAATTATTAGTGGGTCATAAGTACTTGATCTATGCCAAAAATTTTTTTTCCAAATGCCCCGTGGGAACCCCAGGAGCTAAATATAGAAATATTTTCAAACGCCCATTTTCCCAAACCTCACGGAACAGAGAGCTGTTATTTGGTGTAAAGCTTCCTTTGCAAAAAATTTTAAAAATCTTTTCTCCAAAACCAATGGTCAGAATCTTTTGATATTTGGTTTACAGCATTCATAAGGGGGTCAGATACAAGTGTGTTAAAATGAAGACCATTGATTCATATTTGGGCTCAATACTGGAGCCCAAATTTTTAACTTAGGGCAATATGGGGAATATTCTTTAAAAATCTTCTTCAGAACCACCACTCAGAATCTTTTAATGTTTGGTATACATCATTGTTATGAGGGTCAGATTCAAGATTGTTCAAACCAAGTCCCTAGGTTAATATTTGGGCTTTCTATGGTAGCCCAAATTGTAACTTAGTGCAATATGAAGAAATTTCTTAACAATTTTTCTTCTTCAGATCCAACAGTCAGAATGCTTTCATATTTGGTATACAACATCTCTAAGGAGGTCTGATTCAAGTTTGTTCAAATTGGGTCCCTAGGTATATATTTAGGCTCGCCATGGAAGCCTAAATTTTAACTTAGTGCAATATGGGGGATAATTTTTCAATTTCTTCTTCTCCAGATCCACCTGTCGGAATGCTTTCATATTTGGTATACAACATCTGTAGGGGGGTCAGATTCAAGTTTGTTCAAATCGTGTCCATAGCTTAATATTTGGGCTTTCTGTGGTAGCCTAAATTTTAACTTAGGGCAATATGAGGAAATGTCTTTAAAAATCTTCTTCTTCAGATCCATCAGTCAGAATGCTTTCACATTTGGTATACAACATCTCGGGGGGGGGGGGGGGGGGGGGGGGGGGGGGGGGGGGGGGGGGGTTAGATTCAAGTTTGTTCAAATCGGGTCCACAGGTTAATATTTGGGCTCACTACATAGCCCAAATTTTAACTTAGTGCAATATGAAGAAATTTCTTAACAATTTTTCTTCTTCAGATCCAAGTCAGAATGCTTTCATATTTGGTACAACATCTCTAGGGAGGTCTGATTCAACTTCGTTCAAATCGTGAGCCTGGGTTAATATTGGGCTCCCAATGGGAGCCAGAATTGGCCCTGTAGATGAAGAGTTAAAAATTTTGTATTCAGTACCCTCTAGAGGTGTGTAACTAAGATTAATCCACATAGGTTGTATCAAGGGGCTTCAGGAGCTTCATAGGGGAGCTCCACATTTTACATTATGATCAGTTGAAGAAAAGGCATGATGCTCTGACTATTTTTGTCACTCCTGAGGGGCTCAAGGATTGACAATGTATCCTATGGAGATGGATTGCTTAATGTACACTCATTCTTGTTTTGCTACCCTGGCCTCGTTGCTTTCCACCCCTTTGAGTTTTCTACTCTTGTATGCAGCACATTTGACTTTTCTGCCCATTATGGCCTTTTTAGCTCACCTGACTGAAAGTAAGGGTGAGCTATTCTGATCACTTTTCATCCATAGTATGTCGTTGAAGGTGGTGTTTGGGTGTTTTTCTCCCAAACCGCTGGCCACATTTTAATGAAATTTCACATGAGTAGTGGTTATGTAGGGGCATTTGGGTTTTTCTTCAAATGTGGTTTCTGCTCATATTGAGGAGGGGTGGGGGCCAAAATGCCCCAATTTTTTAAAAAATCTTCTCATGAACCAACAGTAGCAGAGACTTGATATGTGGTATACATCCTCCTTTAAGGTGTAGACTCAAATTTGTTCAAGGGGCAATATTTGTCGTCGTTACGGGAGGGGCAAGAATTTTTGCCCCACCCAAAATTTCTATTTTCCAAACCGAGAGGCCCATTTGAACAAAATTTGACGTGAAGTATTAATGGGTCATAAGTACTTGATTTATGCCAAATTTTTTTTCAAAATGTCCCATGGGAACCACAGGACCTAAAAATAGAAAAAAATTAAAACGGCCATATCTCCAAAACTACAAAGCACTGAGAATTCTTAGTTGGTGTGAAGCTTCCTTAGGACCAACAGAATGGAATGGTCCAAACAAAATTGTTATTGGTTTTATCATAGGGTATTTTTTGGGAACTTTGAGTCCGCATTTCTCAACACTGGGTAATGGGGAAAAGACTCTTCTTCTCCAAAACCATTGCTCTTAAAGCTTTCAAATTTCACATATAACATCTTTGGAAGTTTGTTTCACATGTTTGTTGTAATCAAATCCCTGGGTCCATATTTGGACTCTCTATGGGAGCCCAAATGTTTAAATTAGTGCAGTATGAGGAATATTCTTTAAAAAACTTCTTCATATCCACCAATCAATATATAGTATGCAGCATCCTTAGGGAGGTGAGATTCAAGTTTGTTCAAGTCAAGTCCCTGGGTTCATATTTGGGCTCCCTGTGGGAGACCGAATTGTAACTTAGTTCAATATGAGGAACATTCTTTAAAAATCTTCTTCTTCACATCCACCAGTAAGAAACTTTTGATATTGGGTATACTGTATCGTTAGGGAGGTGAGATTCAAATCTGTTAAAGCCAAGTCCCTGGGTTAATATTTGAGCTCTCTATGGGAGCCCAAATGTTTAAATTAGTGCAGTATGAGGAATATTCTTTAAAATCTTCTTCATATCCACCAATCAATATATGGTATGCAGCATCCTTAGGGAGGTGAGATTCAAGTTTGTTCAAGCCAAGTCCCTGGATTCATATTTGGGCTCCCTGTGGGAGACCGAATTGTAACTAAAAATCTTCTTCTTCACATACACCAGTAAGAATCTTTTGATATTTGGTATACTGTATCGTTAGGGAGGTGAGATTCAAATTTGTTAAAACCAAGTCCCTGGGTTCACAGGGAGCCCAAATTATAACTTAGTTCAACATGAGGAATATTTAAAAAAATATTTTTCTTCAGGTCCTGTAGTCAGAATCTTTTGATATTTGGAATACAGCATCCTTAGGGAGGTGAGATTCAAGTTTGTTCAAGCCAAGTCTCTGGGTTCATATTTGGGCTCCCTATGTGAGCCCAAATTATAACTTAGTTCAATAGGAGGAATATTTAAAAAAAAAAAGTTTTTTTTAGATCCACCGGTCAGAATGTTTTGATATTTGGTATATGGTTTTCGTAATGGGGCAGATGCAAGTTTGTTCAAATCAGGATCCTTGGTTGATAGTTGTCAGTGTCAGGTGAGCACTCTCAGGCCCCTTGGGGCTGCTTATGTATTTTATTTTTAATTTTTATAATTATTTCTTTGCCATCAAAAGTTCATGTTCTTGGTTTGTTTTATGATTTAGCCCTCATAATCTACAGAATAGCATGGGTGGTGTTGAATTCCATCCCCTTGAGTGCAAGATGGCTTTGCAAGGCTAAAGCATTGCAAAGCTTGTTGCTCTCAAGGGCCAAATTTTTAAATTTTATTAACTTGAGTAAAATATCACACATAAACCATTTAATTTTTATGTTTTTTGCATTGGTTATAAAAAGAGAGCATGAGGCAGCCATCTCAGGTTTGGTTTATCGGATCTCTGTGAAATTTGCAATGAAAGTTGTTTATGGAAAGGCTTTCAAATAATATTTCTTAACTTTCACTTTCTAGACTTATCCCTCTTTGCAATTTTGAAAATTTGCTGTTTGCCTCATAAAAGAGCCAATTTTTTGTCTGTTCACCTCACATCTCAGGTTTGGGTTATTGGGTTTCAGTGAAATTTGGAATGAAGATTGTTTAAGGGAAAGGCTTTCAAATGAGTGTCTAATAGCATTTCTTAAATTTCACTTTCTAGACTTTCTACTTTTGCCATTGTTTGGCAGTATGCACCATGGGGGGTATGCACTGAATCGATGGCCCACCTCTTGTTATTTCTTTGGTGAGCCCAAGATTGAACCTTAATAACGTTCTTCAAAATTTGGTAGTGTAATTCACCTAATTTATTAGCTCCAAATGAGGCCTCATTTTACCCAATAGGTGAAGCTAAATCTATTTTCAAGCTTTTTTATGCTCCCGAGTTATCATGTTCACGATTAGACATTGTGCAGAAATTTGTGACCTTACCCACCAATAATTAAATAAGTTAATTATCAGTTATCCTTGTCTGACCATACATCTGGCTGTCTACATCTGTACATCCAAGTTTTGTTTTGTGGATGATAACTTGAGTATGCATCAAGATATTTTTTTTTAACTTTCACATTTTTGTGTTGTATGACAAAATACAAAGAAAGTTCGCATTTGACCATATTTACATTGATTGTTTATAGAGTTATCCCCCTTCACTCAGTGAAAAATAACACATTTTTAGGATTTGGGTTGATAGCTTAATTATACATTCCGATATTTTTAAAAAATTTGCTCATGTTTTCTTGAATGACAGAATACAGGTCTAGTTTGCGTTTGGTCATATTTGCGTTCTCATTTCTAGAGTTATTATACCCCCAGTTCAGAGAAGTATGTCCGTAAGTCTGTATGTCCGTCTGTATGTCCAAACTTGTGTGTGCAACTCCTACACTATTGAACCGATTTTGATATGACCCAGACTTAGCTGGTGCTAACTCCACAAAAACCAGGGCCAAACACAAATTTTGCCCCCCAATCCCCAAAATTTGCATCCAAAACAAAAAGAAATCATGTCCTAAAGGACCTCCATAGTACGACTCTACTGTGCATGCGCAGTGACGCAGTCGTCCCGAAATTGGCGCCAAATAACATTCTCTGTTTGGCCCTTCATCAGTCAACATCTCACTGATCTTTGTGCTTGTAAATCTCAGTTTAAAGGATGCCAGACACGTAATTCTTGGAGAAAATGTGATTCTAAGGAGGATAGAAGGAGGAGAGGAAAAAAGAAGTGGCAAAAAATAATCAGGGCTGTACTTAAAATTTTTTGTTGAAATTATGTTAAGTTGCCTATTTTCGAGGCAAACGCCTCTTGTTGTCATTCTTGCTAATTGTTGCACTGCTTATTCAGTGTTTCCTCTCCCCTAACCTTCTAAAGTCCCCCCTTGCAATTCTCCCATGCTTTTGGCATATTTTTGAGAAGTTTCATTTCTAAAAATTCCCTGGGAGAGTTGCTTGGTTACAGAATGTTTTCTGTTATTTTCCCCATAGTTACGTTTTCACCCATGGGTGTATAACGTTTGTGTTCTGCATCTTCCTTCTGATGTTCTGCAGATTCTCCCCTGGGAGTCTCTGTTTTGCATCAGATAGAGTGTTATTGATGACTGATTCCGGGCCAGTTTTTTCAGTGCCTGGAGTCATGTTTTCTACTGTGTTTACACTGTTTGTTTTCATTGGCAACAGCCTTTTTTGAGGGGGGCTGTTTGCCTTTGTGGTAGTTTATCTCATTATAAGATACATTTATATTATCCGAAAGTGTCTCATTAATTATTTTATATAATTTTAAAATTTTTGACCACACTTTGCCATCGGATCCATCGGGGCTCAACGTTACTTTTCAGCAACTTGGGCTTCTCTGAAAAAATATTTTTTCAAAATTATTTTGTTTTGCAATTGTTTTTTCATTTATTAATGGATCATGTTATTATGTATCTTTGTGTCAGGGGTTTTTGCGAGTAACTAGGACTTATTGTTGTTCTTTCACAATGAAGGGACTTTGTTCAAATTGTAATAGGAAGAAATCTTCCTCTGACTTTCATGATTATTGCATTAATTGTAGTCAGTGTTCTCGCATTAATCCCTGTCCTGTATGTGAACATTGGGATGAGAAACATTGGAAACGTGTGTCACGATATGTTGTTTCTGGAGAAAGAGCGATGCCGGCTCTTTCTCCACAAGGTCACTCTACTCTCTCAGTTTCTATTTCAGAGGAACCAGAACAGGGTGATGTTTCCATGTTATCTTCTTCAAGTGTGCGTCCGTCGTCACAAATAAATACAGAGCTAGCGGCAAAAGTGCTCATGGAGATTAGACAAATGTCGTCCGCTAGCTCGCCCGGTGTAGTGTCCATTCACCGTATGGTTCGGCAGCCGGGTTCGTCCGATGCGGTCCAAGAGGAAATTTTGGGTGATGCGAGCACTATAAATATAATAGATGCACACCCAGTGACGGCGGATAGTGAACGAGAACGGAGGAAGCCTTTTAGTCCGGTTCCTAGCTCGTCCAGGTCCAGCCGGGCCGCGAGCGAGAGAGGCCCCTCTCTCGTACAACAACATCTGGGACCAGATGTTGTGGTACAAAATGTGTCTTTAGCGGAGCATACGTCCGTCGCTCGGGACGCTCCGTTGTATAAGCAGTCCGCAGAGACTGTTAAGGCTTCCTCTTCTCGTCGGCGCACACGACCGCACCTTGGCTGCGTGACCTCCGATATTTTGCCAGCTTCGCCGATGAAGGATTCTTCGGCGACCAGGTCACACCATCCGGCAGCCAGGGATTCGAGACCGATGGACTCCGGACGTTCGCATAGGAAAAGTATGCGGGAGCCATCTGATGCGGAGCTGCCCTCGGCGAAGCAGCGAAAGACCGCTCCTCCGCAGGTCTCGACGTCGGACATTCTAGTGCAGATAGCACAGCTTATCGCAGCATCCCAGCAGCCGACAGAAACGGTGTCGGATCGAGAATTATCCGACGGCGCTGGGTCGGTACGCTCCGCCGAAGCATCGGGGGCGGACGACCGGGAACATCGGGAGGTCCGACCGGATGGTGAAAGGGATACGGATGAATTGGAGCTATCCCTTTCGGAACAACACAAAGCTGCCGTGGACTTCATCCGGCACTTTCTTCCTCAAGTTGTTCCGTCGGGCCAGACTGCTGCGCTTCCGGACAGGAGAATTATAGCGTCATTGGACTCTGATTTTTTCGAGCGGTTCAGGGACATCGCTCCCGAGTTTCCGTCGCAGTCCAATAATGTTGCAAGAACATTTGAATTATTGAACGACGCTATTTTTAAACTTGCTTCCAGGACGGGGAAAGCAGGCTTCTTGTCCGCAAATACTCTCAACCTGCCTTTCATTAATGCAAGGAATAAATTCGACACGGCAGGTCAGGGTATACCGAGAGTTCCTCTGCGTATGGACGACGAGGCGGAAGACTTAGAGCTATCATTACCGTCGTCAGCTTCTATTCCAACTGCAGTGTTGGAAACAGCTATTGCGTCTAACAGAGCCAATTTAGATGCCTTATCTTACGCAGATCACCTTACTAAGGCGTTATCACTGCGTCTTCAAGGGGAAGAGTTTCAGGATATACAATCCTCCTTAAGACTTCTTTCAAGGGCAGTAGCTTATTCCACGTGTAACTCCGCCCTTTCAGTGGCAAATCTGGAGTTGGTTAGACGTGACGCAGCCCTGTCTACATCCACACTAGTGGATTCTAAGGTGAAGAACTCTCTTAGAGTCGCTTCGGTCTCAGGAGATCTTCTCTTTGACGGCAAGCTTTCCGCTATTTATGATAATATTAAAAAGAAAGCTAGTGATTCTCTGTTGTTTAGATCCGCTCCTAAAAGGTCGGATACAACAGACACGAATAAGGCGGGCACTTCTGGGTCTTATCCGCCCAAGAGAGGTTCCTATAGAGGTTCCGGTGCGTCCTCTAGCTCTTATTCGAGAGACCGTCAGGATAGTGACTCTCGTTCGGGACGTCCTTCAGGCCGGGACAATCGGTCGGACGCCCCGAGGTCGACGAGGCGAGGTGCGGGTCGTGGAAGACGTGGTTTCTCCTACCGCAGGCCTCGCAGATCCAGGAGGTGATGGCTTAAACCTCTATCGCGTTCCGGTTGGCGGAAGGTTGTCGAGTTTTTCTCAAGAGTGGGCGTCGATTACGGACGACCCGTGGGTGAGAGGAGTGACTTCGGAAGGTCTAAAGATATCCTTCAAACGAAAGCCTCCATTAACTCGAAGTCCAAAGTGGACTCATCTTCCGTCAAACCCTCAGAAAAGAGACGCTCTGCTATCAGAGGTGCAGTCTCTTTTAATGAAGAACGCGGTAGAGGTCGTAGAAAACCAGGAATCCCTGGGATTCTACAGCCATCTGTTTCTGGTTCCGAAACCAGACGGCTCGTTCCGTCCAGTCATAGATTTGAGCTGGATAAACAAGCTGATCGTCGCTCCGAAGTTTTATATGGAGACGATTCGATCGGTCAGAGCGAGTATTCGGGTGAACGATTATGCAACGAGCATAGATCTCAAAGATGCGTACTTTCACGTCATGGTACATCCGACATTCCGAAAGTATCTACGCTTCGCAGTCCTAGGAGTGGTGTATCAGTTCTGGGCCATGTGCTTCGGATTGAATCTAGCACCCTGGGCTTTCACTCGGGTAATGAACTCGGTAATGATCTACTTCCGAGCTCATTCGTCTGCTGTAACGTCGGCCTACCTGGACGACATTCTTCAGAGGTACGGCAACGAGTTAACGCTTCAGAACGATGTTCAGAATCTTCTTCTATTGCTCCGACGTCTCGGTTTCATAGTAAACGAGGAGAAGTCGGATCTGGTGCCGTCCAAGTCATTCACTCATCTGGGAATGAGCTTCGAGACGCACAACAATCTCGTTCGTCTGCCATTAACCAGAGCGAAATTAGTCAGTTGCTACGCTCGCTATTGTCTGAATACAGACAAAGTCACGGCGAGAGAATTTATGAGACTGATAGGTCTGTGCGGAGCCGCCGCGGATCTCATTCCGATGGGACGGCTACGCACACGGCCTCTTCAAATTTTCCTGACTCAGAATTGGAGTGTGAAAATTCATTCGCTCGATGTAGACGTTCTCTTGTCAGATCAAGTGAAACAAGAGATTCAGACTTGGGCAAACATTCAGTGGTTAACTCAAGGAGTTCCGCTGCAGTTGCCGGATCCGAGTTTTACCATTATGACGGATGCCAGTCAAACAGGTTGGGGTGCATCATTAATCCCAACGGATTCGAGATGCCAGGGTCTTTGGGATCCGCAATTCCTGTGCAAGCACATAAACATCAAGGAAATGATGTCAATTTGGCTTGCGTTACGTCACTGGATGGACATTATTCACGATGCTCATGTCCAAATCCTATCCGACAATACGACAGTAGTGGCGTATATACGGAATCAGGGAGGCACTCATTCAGTTCCGTTGTTCAATCTAACGGAAAGAATCCTTCTGTTTGTGTTGGAACATCACGTTCTTCTTTCGGTCCGTCACATACCGGGTCGTCTGAATGTGCTAGCAGACTCCCTTTCACGAAAGGGTCGCTTGTTGCCGTCGGAGTGGACTCTCAACAAACAAGTATTCAATCAGATTTGCTACCAATGGGAACGGCCAATGATAGACTTATTTGCGACACATCTCAACAATCAGTTGCAAACGTATGTGTCCCCGTGTCCGGATCCAAGAGCATTTGCAGTAGACGCTCTGTCGATCCCTTGGGACGGAATGATAGGATATGCGTATCCTCCAGCGCCGTTAATTCAACAAGTATTGCTAAAGATAAAACAATCTCAATGCAAGATTCTGTTGGTAGCATCTCTGTCGCCACAGAGACCGTGGATAAATCTACTCAGGTGTCTGTTGTGGGACCTACCGCGGAAGCTCCCTCCACGAGAGGATCTTCTTCTTTGGCAGGGGAAATCGCGCCAACTACATCACAACCCGCAAGGTCTCAACCTTCACGTTTTTCCGTTGTGCGGTCCTTCTTGCATGGCAAGCACTTTACAGGACGAGCAGTGGACGCGATTTCTAACTGTAGGAGGACCTCCTCTTCGCTAAACTATGCGGCTAAGTGGAAGGTTTTCCGTCGTTGGTGTAGGGATCATTCTGTTGATATATTTGATCCCTCTATACCAGACATTGCTAACTTTCTAGTATACTTGTTTGACGAAATCAAACTGCAACCTGTTACTATAAAGGGTTATAGATCTATGTTATCTGATACCTATGCACATCATGATAGTTTACAAATTGGATCTAATGTCTCTTTATCGAAATTGGTTAGAAACTTTTCGATAAATAGACCCAGAACTCTTAGATTAATTCCTAAGTGGAATTTAGCTTGGGTTCTCCTTAAATTGAAGGAAAAGCCATTTGAACCTCTTGGGACAGTAGATTTCAAATTCTTATCTTATAAGACAGCTTTTCTCTTAGCTTTCTCTTCTGCCAGAAGAGTCAGTGAGCTTCATGCACTATCGGTGGATGATTCTCATTATCGTAGTGTTGGGAACACTATCACCTTCACTACTAATGTCGGTTTTTTAGCTAAGAATCAGGCTCCTAATAAATATCCGGAACCTATTGTTATTAAGGCTCTTCCGTCTTCAGACGGGCGTAGGCCTTTACTCTGTCCTGTTAGAGCACTACGTATCTATAAACAGAGATCTCAGTTCATCAGAAAGGGACGGAAACGTTTCTTTCTGTCTTTGATGCCTAATAGAAAGGACATTTCAGTCCATTCTATTGCTAGATGGATTCAGTTAACTATCCGTACTGCGTATGAAGATTTATCTTCTTCTCAGCAGTCTGTGCTTAAGATTTCTGCTCATGAAGTAAGAGCTCTTTCTACTTCCTGGGCTTATGCTAATAGTGTTGCTATTACAGATTTAATGAAGTCTGCTTATTGGTCTCAGCCATCCACATTTACTAATTTTTATCTCAGAAATATTGAGTCCATTTCTGGAGACCTGCATTGTTTAGGTCCGTTATCTGTTGCTCAGAATGTCGTCCACTAAACAGTTGCAACTATAGTTATGCAGGCTTTCTGTTCCGGCAGTGACTCCGTCCGACTGCCCTCTTCGCTCTGGGCTATTTGACCCAGGGCAAGGGGAAGGGGGGGGGGGGGCGGGTGTTCCCTTAGGTCACCTGCTTTATAGTGAAAAGCAAGGGAATGCCTCCTCCAAGACAGTATTTCTGAGTCGCTTCCGGGATGGTTTTAAAGTGTAATATTAATGTTTAATTTCATTCATGTCTTATTTTTAAAGTGTAGCTCGGTGTGAAGCATTTGTATATGTCAAGTGTCAAACGGGCTTTAATATACAATACTCGGACACTTTTAAATGATTATAAAGAGTCTCAATTCTCTGGACTACTTTATTTATTGGCTTGCTTTAAAAATAATTAGTATAAGGGTTATACTGGATGTTAATAGAGAACATGAATGTTATTGTGCTCAATTATTAAGGGTAGTGTATCTTTCTAATTTAAATATTAAATAAGAAAGATACATGTAAAGCCTAATACTCCTTTTCTCCTTAAGGGGTTACCTCTTTATTTTATAATTGAGCTTATTGGATTTTCCTCTATGTCCTAGGCCCTCCAGCCTGTTTACTATTCAGCTAAGTCTGGGTCATTGGTACAGTATAAAAATGTTAAAAAATTTATAGTAATTTATATATTTTTTATACTTACCAATGACCCAGACGGGGATGGCCCTCCCTGAGTTGGGAACTCTTGCCTCCCCGCTGAGTACATAGCGCTGACCAGGCACTGCCAGTAAGAATGATATTTGGCGCCAATTTCGGGACGACTGCGTCACTGCGCATGCGCAGTAGAGTCGTACTATGGAGGTCCTTTAGGACATGATTTCTTTTTGTTTTGGATGCAAATTTTGGGGATTGGGGGGCAAAATTTGTGTTTGGCCCTGGTTTTTGTGGAGTTAGCACCAGCTAAGTCTGGGTCATTGGTAAGTATAAAAAATATATAAATTACTATAAATTTTTTAACATTCTACTGAATTATCGACAAAACATAAATACTTAATTTTTCTGCTGGGATTGAGACGAGACTTTGCCATATTGAATTGAACCCCTCAAAGAGTGCAATACTCCCATCATCACTTTAGTATTTTGGAAACGTGTTGCTGCATTCTTAACCCTTTACCCAACATAATGGCCAAAACCGGCCAGCGCTATTCTAAAAAATCGCCAATTAATTTTCATTATTTTTTCATTTTTTGTCTCAAAAACATGGGTTATGACCCTCTCGTTGGAACGAGCTCATTCCAACGAGGGGTCATAACCTATGTTTTTGAGACAAAAATGAAAAAAATTTGCTATTCACAAAACGTTTTTGCAAGTGTCGTCTGCTTTTCATGTTAGGTAAAGGGTTAAGGACAAAAAGGAATCATCAGTGCATTAAAATATGTTGATACCATTCTGACCTATAGAAGCAAAAACAGCTTTCATAATTTTGATGAAAATTCAAGATTCAGGGGACAAGGCAAATATTATGGAGCAAAATTGTACAGGTCATTATCCCATTTCAGTTTCAAGCATTTTATTTGATCTGAATGAATTGGGATGATAAAAATATGCTTCTGTCAAATCAACAGCAGTAAAAAATACTCAGGCCTCAGTGGTCTCCAAGAGTACAGGCAATATTTGTTGTTTAAAATGAAAATATGAAATGTGTTTATTGAGATCCTTTCAAATTAATTATTGCTGAAAAACCACCAGAATATTTTTCTGTTGCAAAAAGAAAACTGATATGAACTCTCTGGTCTCATTTGAGGACCTACAAATAGCACCTTTCTGAAGCATGGACTCAATTTCGTGCAAAATTAATTATCCTTTTGTTGTGATAAAAATTTATGCCAGCGGGGACCAAGTGTTGAATTGCAGCGGTAGTGAATTCTATTTTATATTTGTTTATTGCATTCGGACTATATTAATTCTAAGTTGGTGATTCCAAGTTATATTTAAAATGTTCAGTTCTTGCAGCCTTCTTAACTGATACATCAGAGTTACGTATCTCTTATTGTCTCTCTGGCCTGGTCGGCTCCCTTGACCCCTTCTCTGACATGGGTGTCCCCTGTATTGCCCCAGCAGTCCATGACCTCTGCCAAGAAAAGAATTCTTAGACTTTAAATATGCAATGTGGTACTGTGTCTTTGCAAAGGGTACCCGAAAAACATAAGTTATTCTGTTTGTTGACAGGGGACATGGTCTCACGTTCCCTGCATGAAATTTATATTCAACCTAGGCATCAGCCGAGGTTGAATATATGTTTCATGCAGGGAACGTGAGACCATGTCCCCTGTCAACAAACAGAATAACGTATATGTCCCTTTCTTACACAAGTAAAATTGAATTGGAAAAAAAATCGCTTCATTCGAATCATTTTAAAATTTGTTGTTGTACAGCGAATATTAGAAAGTAGACGTTGTTTCGGTAAGGTGTTAACTTTTATCATAACAGACTGGAGTGATTTCCCTTTATTCAATGTTTACGTACACAATCAACGGGGCGAGATGCTCTCGATTCGTTTCAGTTTATGTTACAGTAAATTAATGAAAAGAGACCTTATAATCTAATCGGTCTCATAAATAATTACCCATGTTTACATAACTAATCTTTTTGTACGTAATAACGGTACTTTTGTGTGTATTTTACTTCAGTTAAATGTATTTGTCTCAGTTGATTTCAAGTGAAAAAAGACATGGCGATGAACGTTGCTCATGGCAACGAGACGCTTTCCTTGACATTGGACATAAGAATTGCTGACAGTAGACATATGTGCGTGGCCGGCGACATAAAATAAAATCAACGAGGCATTGACCAATCACTGCAAGGTATTGCGGTTGGTATCGGGACATTGTTTGTTGTCTTGTTCATTTCAGTGATTTTCTGAATCTTTTTCGCCACAGCATTGCTAAATAAATTATTAGAAACTGGGTTATTGCTGCAGCATAAACCCATGAAAGTATGTCTAAAATCAGTTCTGCTGTAGCCCCTCTAACCATGGATATTTCATAATTTGCATTAAAATTCAAATGGAATCTATCAGGTGTTTTCCTGAATGTAGAAATATTAGAAGATGTATGTCTTATCTCTCTACAACCAATAAACAGCAGTCATAGAAGCTAGAAAAAGCTTGGAATTTCTATCAAAATAAGCACATAGTTTGTGACAGGGCTTCCAGTTTTAATAGTCTAGTAGCATTTTCAGGGATGAGATTGTGAACTTAAATGTGGGAATGTGAAATGGTTGTGTCAAGAATAAGTTTTCTTAACTCATTATTATTGCTTCATTACAACTAGGAGTTTGGAAATGTGAAGTGGCTTTATCACAAGTATTATCCACAAATTTACGTTCAGTTTGAGAATTTGTAAACCCTAAGTCGAGCTACCAAGCTGTTTCTTTGAAATAGACTTTACTCCCTTTCAGTGATTGATTTTCAATCCATTATCTGTAACTGCAGTATGTGAATCTCCCTTTCAGATTCTGAGGAAGCTGCACTTGTAAGATGAGAAAAACTCCTTTCCTTGCTGTCAGAGGTCAACATGCTGACAATGTCCTCTAAACAGTAATTTTCCTCCACAATTGGTTCATCTGTGTCAGATTTGTCCTGATTAGTAAATTTAATCCTTTGAACTCTAGTGGTATCTTCCATGCCAGGTCAATGGCAGCAATTAGAAGAGTCCATATTCATTATTTGGGGGCTGCACGTTGAAAATATTGATTGGTCTACCCCACACATTTACTGAACAGCCATCCTATTTAATGACATTATGACGTATCATGCTGGCCGGAAAAATGGCCGCTAGGGTTAAAAGTTGATTGTTTTCATTTGTTCACTTACCCAAAACATCTCCTGTTTCTTTTTGTTGAAAATTGTTGAATGTTTTGGCATGGTATCAGAATGATTAAACTCAGTACTGAACTTAGCTATGCTTTGCAACAAAAGACGGTCAAGAATATTTACACAGGGTTTTTATATACTAACACCTACTGCATGCAACAAGGTTAGTGTGGTTGACTCATTATTTTTATCAATGAAATGAGCAAAGCATGTGACATGCAGTATCATTCCGAATATGTCTTAACTAGTAGGGTGCTCAATTACTTTTATTCCCATGGGAATGGTGGAAAGTGAAGCAGTGCTTGTTTACTGTGGTAAACAGGCTCTCTTTTATGGTAAGATAAGGCCCAATCACCAATGCTTGGAATGGAACTCCTTGAAAATTGGCAACATGGTTATAAACAATTGACTACACTTTACTGTATCTCCATATTGTGGTCACGATTAGCCATTGTGCAGAGATATGTGACCTTAAACACCAATAAATAAATCAATTTTCACAGTTTATCAGAGTGCCAGTTAGAACTATTTTAGATTAATATGTTTCACTCCTGCTGAGCTAACAAGTTAGTACAAACAGTGTAAAGCTCAGATAGTGGCTTTCAGTACTTTTCTGTTGAGCTCTGATAGTGACTTAGCACTCAAACAGTTAAGGAATTGTTAACTGGTACGTATACAAACGCCAGAGTTGTATAAATAAATTTAGACAAACAACCTGGAAAGTACTTTAACCCTTTGAACCTGAGAGACTGCTTTTAAGATCCAAGAACATGATCTGTCATAATTTCATCAAGTAGGATAGCTACTGGTGAATGTGAGGGGTAGACCAATCAATATTTTCAACATCCTCCTTCGGGCAGCATGTTGAAAATGTTAATGGGTCTACCCCCAAATAATGAATAGGGTCACTTCCTATTGCTGCCATTAAACTGAGATGGAATATACCACCCATGTTCAAATGATTAAATTTTCTTAGAAAATTTCTGGATAGTCATGGATTTGCTTCCTCTGAAGTGTGTACAAACCCTGTATTAGAAGTCGAGCTCATTAACTCTCAAACACAACTTGAAGATGACATTTGCAAAATAAATTATTGAATGAATAAAAATTTTAATTTTAGGCTCTAAAATACATCTTATGACTGCTCATTGGAGCAAACTCAGTGCACCAAACAGGTTCTGCTTAGCTAGTATAATAGGACCAAGTGACCAATGCTGGTGGTGGAATAGCCCTTCAGACGTTCCAACGTTCAACACGTCTAGGTTTACTTACGTATAACTTGCCACTAAATGAACTAAATGAAACAAGCTGCCTACTTACGATTTTCTTGAGAGTTAATTCTATTTAATTCTATTTAATTCTATTTAACATATATTCAGTCAGTATCCGACTCCCTGGTACAGTTACTTGTATCAGGGGTACGATGTAAGCACGATCCCTTTCCGAGAGTTCAATTCTTTTGGTCCCACACAAATAAATAGTTTGTTATTACATTCGTCTGCATAATACATTCTCAACTATTGCCCAAAGTATTGTAAGATAAATAAATTATTACCAACTGTGCGGGTGTGCAAGGTGTGTGTCGGAGCCTCGCTCCGGTTTCTGGGGACAGTTTGAGGCTCGTCATCGCCACATCCTGAACTGCCCTTGGAGACCGGAGTGTGACTTCGTTGCATGCTTTTTACATCAGCATAATATCTCTGTATCATGTATTCAAGCTGATTTCATCTTATTATTTTCCTATTATTTAGTTTTTGTTTTTTTTGTTTTTTTCTTCTTTTTCCTTTTTCTTTTTCTATTTATCAGCATTTCTGTTCTTCCTTTCTCTTCTTTCTTTCCCTTTAATTTTAAGTTGAAGTTTAAACAGTTTCACATGTCGTTGCCCGGCGGTCGAGGCTGCCTTCCTGTACTCCGTATTTCTTCTGATGTGTTGCTTAACTTATCTGCCAGTGATCTTCAATCGTAGCAACCAAGAGTAATTTGATATGCAATGGAGGGAGCGCCTCTGCCTCTGTGTGTCGGCATGTGAGCTCTTCATCTGATTCATACCACCTACAGGAGTAAGTTCATAAGTTATCAGGGAGACGACTTACATAAGCTTTAAGCTTTCTGTCGAATCCCTCCTTTACACAGTACTCTACTTTCATTGTTTTGTGTATACTATTGTATTTAGTGTTGTTCAGAACTTTTGTTACTCTTCTGTTATTGTGAAATGTGTACACATGTCATTTAGTGAATAAATACTGTTTAAACTAAACTCAGTAAACTTGTTCCAATGTAGGGTCATAAGCTGTGTTTTATATTGAAAAAACAGAAGAAAGTTTTTGACAGTTGTGCTGGGCATATATGGTTGTAACATTAGGTAAATGATTAAAGTGCCACCGTACTCATGTATGTAGAATATACCTGTGGATGGACAATACTGACACAAGTTTTTTGGCAGTAATTGCTGATGCGAATTGCTTTAAATGTCTGTATTTTCACCTTCTACTGCCCGATCTGCCCCTACAGATTTTTTAACCTTCTTATTTTTCCAAACTGGTCATAGTTCAGGGGCATCTATGGCCATGCGGTCCCTGTTAGTTTTGTTTCTGGTGCATTACTGTTGACTGCAGGAAGGTTTGGTCTGATAAACAATATTCTAGCATTTTCAATATTGCCACAACAGCCATATTTGATTTTTGGTTAAGTTTTTTTTCAAAAACTCAACCTATTGTTTGATGAAGTCGGTGTGCATGCGCGATAACTTCAACAAATTTCAGTGATTTGGTCATTATTTGGTATGTGAGACATTTTTTAAAATGCCTAAAACGAGTTTGAAAATCAGTGTGATTTGGCCATACTAAGTGGAGTTATGGGCCTTAATTACTGAACTTATGCCTGTTTACAGCTTGTTAGCCCTATAACTGGAACAAATATCAATAGATTCGGTCAATATTTGGTATGTGAGACTTTCTTAACGATGTCTTGAATTAGTTCGAAAACTGGTAGTGGTGTTTGTTATCAATGTTGAGAGCTTTAACAATTTAATTATTGATTAGGAGCACATTTATTTTACTAATGGGTGCTGCCATCTTGCATACGAAATATGTAATTTAAACCGGAATCAGGGCAGAATAAAAAAAATGTAACAAATATAAACCCGAACACTACATTTTTATCTTTTATGGAAGTCATTGCTGAAATGCATCAAAGGTAAGACCATAATAAAAAATATGCTAGATTTGCATCCCCGCCATGCCGATTTTTTTTTTTTTTTTTTTTTTTTTTTTACTTTCGTATCTTTATGCCTCTGAAATGAAGCTCAAAAAGTTTACCAGGAGGAATAACATAGAACAAAGTTGGCAGATGAGTGCGGTTCTGTTGCGGTTATTAGTGTTCCAATAATTCAATAATTTATTTTCTTATTTTTTTACAAATAAACGGTTGAGACTTACATATTTATAATCAATAAAACACTGAATAACTTTTGTGGAATAAAATTGGGTTTTATTGTTTTTCTAACTTTCAAAACAAATTAAGAACCACATGGTTACTTTCTTTGAAACATAATGTAAAGACATGATCTCTCAGTAAATTAGTTTTGAATATTCATTTCCACAAATTTATGATAGAAAAGGGGAGGCATATGCAACCACCCATCCCCATAAGTGAACGCTTATGCGCAGTATGTGGCTCAGGTGCAGTAGAAACAGAATGGCACTTCGTTATGGAGTACAGTGAATATGCATCTCTTAAAGAATGTGCATTTTACAAATACCAAGAGTTTGTTGAGATGGACACATCCGAGAGATTCATATTCCTGATGAGAAACAATATGCCACAGCTATGCGGTATCATCTGTGGTATGATCCAGCAATTCTTAAAACAACGAGAAGAAGTTTTGTCAATCTGACACCAAGAGGTGACATTAACAATATTATATTACAACCACAAAAAGCCTTGATATTTATGTTTGTCATTTGGAATTAGTGTTGTTTTATGTTTCTATTTATGGTGATTTTCTATATACAAAGCAATCTGCCTTTGTTCTGGTGTATTTGCATAATAAATCTTATCTTATCTTATCTTTGTGTACTTTTTGTTGACATGAACATTGGAGCATTTTCATTTCTTTCCTCTGTTTTGGGTGAGGTTGTTGGTTAAATAGTAGTGATGAACCGATAATTGGAATCGGCAATCGGAACCGTCCGGTTGTGGGGCATCGGCTGATTATGACAACTGGCAGTTAAAAACCGGCAGTTTCCAGTTATTCTATATTTAACACTGACTATTAAAAATCCCTTTGATATCTGGCCATTTCAATAAAGTTTCCCCATTAAAAACGTGTGTGGCACATAGCAGAAAATTTAAGGATTTGCAGAGCAGAAATATTACGGAATTTACCAACTGCAATCACCGCCATTTCTTGAAGATTGTAGAGTTCATGTAAACATTAGAAAAACACATCAAGGGAGGTAACAAGTTGAAAAAAGTACATTTAATAATACATTCTGACATACATGTAACCCATGCGTCATACGACTTCACAACACACATTAACATCAACATTATTATTCATTTAAGACACAAAATATGTGTGCTCAGTATATTCCTGGTTAATACAGCCAAGTGTATTGTATCCTTATACAAAACCATATTAACACTATTTACCGGAATAAAACACAATCTTCACGAGAACAGTATTGTGTGATTGTATCGTTAATAATGATCTTTTTCCCCACACCCCAACCAAAATGCAAATATTATTATGGCTAATATTGCCCAGCACTAAAAATGCATTCTCTGAGAACTTATGTGGTATTAAGCATTCGTAATTGATGATTTATCAATGAAATTCTGTAGTATAACAGGCACCAACAGATTTTCTTCAGTGTCCTACTTCAACCATCGGAATCAGCATTGGAATCAGCATAATCGGCAGAGAAATAACCGGTACTCGGTTGATAGCAAGTTTTGATAACTATTAAATAACACCAATTTTTGTATTCTGAGGAAATAAAAATTGTCCCGCCCCAATTGATAAAAAGTTGGATGAAAATCTAGCATATATTTTTTTATGGCCTAATATACACAATGTCCCATCAAGTTCTTGCAATTTTCTTGCTGTCATTTCAGGTTTTTTTTTTTTTTTATATCTACCCCACACGCATCACCTGAGTGAACACGGTTGTCTCTCAAGTTCTGCCAGTTCTAATGAATTACTAAAGAGTCATTTCAATAGAAAAGTCTTGAAGCTGGATGATGAATTGAGGAAATCTCGACAATTTTTTTTATGTGTAACCATCGGCGAGAACCGATCCCACACCCCGACTACCGATTGTCAACCGATGGGTGCTTATCGGCCGATGGCTGATTGCGTACTGATTAATTAAAATTACCCCATCACTATTTGTCTCAAAAACATGGCTTGTAAGCCATCATTGGAATGACCTCAATGAGCTTTTTCCGATGAAGGATCATAAGCTATGTTTTTGAGACAAAAAATAAAATGTTCAGTTATTAAGAAGTTTTTTGTGAGTGTCGTCAGCTGTTCATGTTGGGTAAAGGGTTAAAACTTGTGTTGTAGTATGATATAGCCATAGATGCTGAAACTTGAAGAAAGTGACCATAAACACCAATAAATAATGTTAATAATGTTTACAGTGTTTATCATGTTGAGTAGCAAAAGTAAGAACATTTTATTATATAAACATTATATCTACATGTGTGGATGCAGTCGATAAGTGAACAGATCCTAGCAAATGTATCAAGAAAAAGACCTTTTATTCCAGCACCCCTGTCCATGTGCATATGGAAAGGAAGTTTTGATTCAAATAATTTTACCAGAGCTATAGCCTTTGTCGACTTTGAATTTACCAACATTGCAGGTTTTTAGAAGATATCTTCAGTTGCGATTAAAGAAATTAAATGATATTTGGTGAGTGACATTATTGGGTATTTATACATGTCCAGGCCGATAATGAGATTATTCCTATCATAACATTAAAGTTGGCAGGGGATATGGATGTTGTTAGACTGTTTTGTCTTCAACCAATGCTAAGCCTGCTTGTGCAGAGTTAGTATGTAGGGGAGTCTGACCTTTGCTTGCTCTTGCTTGGTGGTTCTCTCTCTTGATACTCTGTCTTCCTCCACCCATAAAACCTTTGACACGAGATGACCCTGGCTGTCAAAAGTGCTTTTTAAATCCCAATAAAAAAATTTGTAGAGAGCTGTGTAAGTTTGGTTGTTTTGTGACACAAAGGCAGAATTTGTTCATTCAAGTCCTTAAAAGTACCCAGAAGTGTGCTTGAAGTTTAAAACTTAGAAATGCTTGAAAAACGTCATAGAAGGTCTTTGAAATATTTATTTATGCAGTTCTTTGGCCTGCTAAAATCAAATTTTGTGCTGTACTTTTAATTTTTGATGTGTCTGCATGTTTGGCATTTTTTATACCTGTATATGAAACTGACTCTTGGGAAGTTCTCTCTCTGGTAGAGATCCCCAAGAATGAGTGTCAAGTTTTGGTTTTATCTGTTAAGGAAAAAGTGAGGGATTTTTTCTTGCAGTTTGTCTTTCCTGTGGTCCTGTACATATGAGAATGCATTTTACTGTCCAAAAAGTGTTATCAATTTTATCATTGATGGCATCTTGTGTGGATTCAAGGGAATGTGTCATTACTTATGTACTGTAAAAGGAGGCATTTGTCTCCGGTGGAATCAAGTACCAAGTAAAAAAGATCCTTTATATTTTTGGGAATTCATGTATAGGCATTATTGACTGATATGTACAGAAATATCAAAGATGATCAAAATAATTTTTGTCAGTGGTCCTGGAAAATGTTCAAAAGGGAGTATGATGGTGTGGCACAGTGGTAGACTGTTGGACTTCTATGCTAGAGGTCCCACGTTCGATCCAGGTCCGGGACGACCCATGTTGTGTCCTTGGGCAAGGCACTTTATCCCAGTTGCCTACATGGAGGCACGATGATGCCATGTACTAAGGCATACTGCATGTCGATGCTGCTCATGTCTTCAACCACTGTAACCCTGCTTGGGCGGAGCTTGAACAGAGTTAGAATGTTGAGGAGCTGACAGTTGCTCATTGATGCTTGGTGGTTCTCTCCAGGTAGTCCGGCTTCCTCCACCTGTAAAACTGTCACAATTGGCCATTGTGCATAAGTATGTGACCTTAAACACCAATAAATAAATAATTAAGTTTTCAAAAAAACAAACAAACCCAAAAGCCCTGGATTTTTAGCTCAACTTGACAAATTGACAATGCTCAAATTTCACTGAAAAACCAGGCCGACAGCAGCCATCTTGGATTTGGCACATAAATTGTCAACAATTCCATTGGCACACTGTACAGGCCGCATCTCTCACCCAATAAGTTCCAGATTTAATACATGGCTTTGTGGCAATGTTTTGATGGGAGCCATCAAATTTATCTCAATTTTGTTGAAAAACATGGTCACCAGCAGCCATCTTGGATTTGCCACATAAATTGTCAACAATTCCATTGGCACAGCCTACAGGCTGCATCTGTCACGTGATCAGTTCCAAATTTCAAATGTGGCTTTGAGGTAATGACTAGATGGCAGCTATTGAATTGTTTCAAATTTTGTTGAAAATGTCTATTTGGCAGCTATTGAATTGTTTCGAATTTCATTGAAAAACAGTGGCCATCTTAGATTTGGCATATAAATTGTCAACAATTCCATTGGCCCACCCTCCAGGCCACATCCCTCACTCGATCTTTTTCAAATTTCAAGTGTTGCTCTGGTGTGATGTCAGATGGGAGCTATCAAATTTTTCAGAATTTTGTTGGAAAACATTCTCAACAATTCCATTAGCACACCATGCAGGCCAAATTTCTCACCCGATCTTTTTTAAATTTATTTAAATAGCTTTGGTGTCCTATCTAGATAGGAGCTATCAAATTTTTCTTAATTTTGTTGAAAAACATTGCCATCTTGAATTTGGCATATAAATTGTCAACAATTGTATTAGCACACCCTACAGGCGCCATCTCTCACCCAATTTTTTTCAAATTTCATACAGGTATGTAGCTTTGGTGTGATGTATACATGGGAGCAATCAAATTTTTCTGAATTGCGTTCAAAACATGGCTGTCATTAGACATCTTGGATTTGGCATATAAATTGTCAGCAATTCCATTAATGCACCCTACAGGTTGCTTCCCTCACCCGATCTTTTTCAGATTTCATATGTAGCTTTGGTGTGATGTCTTTTCTATAGAAACTTGATTAAATGACTTGCCGTTACTGGAGATTTCTATTTAGTTCTGTCCCTTCTTGGACAAGTTGAGCTGCAGTGTCATTGGCACTTTCATTATTTCACAGCCCTGTCAAAACTCTAAAAGTAAGGTTCCTGCAGGGCCTTGGATTCAAGAAATATCCTTGAATTTGACAATGGGTCATTCAAGGCCTGGAAATCCTGGAAAATGTGTTAGGCAGCCTCGAAAAGCCTTGAATAATCATGAAATAAGAATGCTGATGAATCACATTATCATAACTATATAGTTTTATATGCCACGGTTAGTGAAGGCATAGTCTTAACAAGGCCCCTCTGTTTATTACCCCCTCCTCCCACTTCCCTTGTGGGGAAGTGGAAGGAGTAGGTAATAACTGAATATCCCAATTGTGACTAGTGAAGGCAGGGTCTCAAAAATCCTTGAATTTGGTTATTGTAGGGCCTTGAAAAATGCTGAAATATATTGAGATATGGTCTTGAATAGCCTTGAATTGTATCTGTCCTTGCCTGCAGGAACCATGAACATTTTTAACCGCATTTCTCGAATCAATATATATAAGAAAACCTGGGAAGCCATTTGTCTACCTGATGGGACAAAATGGAATATTCATGTTTGATCAGACAGAGAAAATGATTCATTGACGTTTCTTCCTGGTATTATAATTACGATTGATTTTTTTTTCAATAATCTTGTTTTATACCCCATAAGTCTTTGATGTCTACTTCCAAAACAACTTGAAACTTCATTTTATTCTTGATTTATTGAACTACCTGAGTGTATGGCCTTTATATTTGTTCACTCAATAGAATTGCCAGATGACAGTATTAGTCCATTTTTATGGCATTCAATGTGGGAACCATGTAAGTGGAGCAGTGCATGTTTAATGTGGTACAAAAGTTCTATTTTACTGGTAAACTAGAACCCATAACCAATCCATGGTCAGGAATCCATAGAGTTATGTAAAACTTGCCTTGACCAATCATTTGCATGCTAGTCAGTTTTTTTCTACTGGGGTTTAATGATACTTTAGACACCCAGGGTTGTGTAATTTCAGAATGCAAATTGGATATCATCAAAGATATCTCACATATATTCAGTTGAAAATTATTTCTTTGTTAATATGTACTTGTTTCAAGTTCATGGTCTGTAGCATCTTGCCAATAAACTGTAATAAAGCAATTATTGATGAACAAATTCTGACAATTAGAAATAATTGAGCATGCTTCAATATTTTGAAAATCTTTGTCTGACATAAGTCCTACTAAAGGAGAATTAATCTTTATTCAAGTTGGATATTTTGCATAAAAAACTTAAGTTCAAAAGTGGACTCAGACTCAAGTTTTTACTCAACATCTGGAGTCATTAAACATAGTGCAATTGAATTTTATTAACACCAAAATTTATGTTTTCTGTTTGAGAGGGTTAAGAATCAACTTAAATCAAGGAACTGTGAAATTTTATTGGAGAAAAATCACAAACAGTGATGGAAACTTGGTACTCAGATGAGTTTACTTGAGTTTCTTTCGAAAATATTGGTTTGAGTCAAAATCTCCACTGAGTCCAGCATTGAACTTAAGTTTTGAGTTGGAAATTAATTTTTTTTTTTAAAATTATGGGCTCCAGTTTATTACTAGGATTCATGAGACAATTAAAAGCTAAGATTGGTTTTGGTTCAAAAAATTAAAAATTTATGAGGTAATAATCATTTTAGTCTGGGCATCTGAACTTCTGGCATCTCTCCTAGGTTATAGAACAGAGAAAAATACTTTTATGAAATAGAATGAAATTACAGAAGTAGGTTTGTGGGACATGCAGGTTTGATTGCAGGAAAAAAAGATCCTTTAAGGCACAATAATACTTAAGATTTTTTTTTGAATAATTTTTAGTTAAGTCTTGGCATTTGAAACTCATTGCATATTCTATGCATTATAATACTGAGAGAACTGATTAGACTGGTGTATGGTTCAAAGAGGTTGATTTAAAAAGAAAAATAAACAAATATTTTTATGCACTAATTTATTTTGTTAATCCAACTGCTTATACCGCCCCAGAACAGTTGCATAATTTTTGTTAACTGTTTTAAGCTACCTTGAAGACAGGAGAACTGTGTCGTGGGAAACTAGATTCTCAGTAGAAAGTGGAGTCTTCAGATGTTAGGTTTTATGGCTCCTCTTGAAGTCTCCAGCTGTTTCGGGGGAATAGTTGATTAATATTGCAGGAAGTCGTGTGTTTCAAACCCATCTTGATGATGCTGCAACCCCTGGTGTAACTTTACATCATCAAGGGGAAGTTGATTTCAGAGTTTTTTTTGAGGTGGCTGAAAAAATATATTTTGATAATGGATTCTGTTATGTTGGATGAGATCATGGAAAACCATTACAAAAATGTGCCTTATTCTAAGAAATGTGAGTACAAGAAATCTAAAATATTATTTTAAAATATTTTTAACTTTAAACTCCTAATGTAATGATTTAATCTTGTAATGAACATTTCACTGAAGATGATGTGAGATGGATATCTTTTCATCCTGTTTACACTTGTTTAATATTAAATGATTTAACCACAGAACATTGAATGCATGTTTCCTACCACTTGAAACTGTGACCCTTCATCAGTCACTTTCCAGAAATTATTACATTATAAAATTAAACTGGTATTTATTAAGGCTTGGATCTCAAAATTTTATGAGAGAGTTTAATAATTTTCCAACAGTGTTCCCAGGTAGTTGGAACGTCAATACAATGAAACCAAACTCTATAATGCTTTTAGCCCTTTAAACCCGAGAGGCCACTTTTCTGGCTTAGGAACATAATACGTCATAATTTCATTAAGTAGGGTGGCTGCTATGTTAAAGTGTGGGGTAGACCCATCAATATTTTCAATGTGTAGCCCCAAGGCTGCTCGTTGAAAATATTGTTTGGCCTACCCCCAAATAATAAATACGGTCTCTTACAGTTCCTTCCATTGAACTGACATGGAAGATACCACCAGGGTTCCAAGGGTTAAACAGTAATTTTAAACAGTAATAAATGAAACAGGTCAGAAACATTTGTTTATTATTACAGTGGAGCCCACTTAATTGTATATCTCTTAATTGAATAACCCTGTTAATTGAATATAACTTCCAAACACAAAACTATTTACCATACCTGCAGTACAAATTTGACTTGGTAAACTCCATATAGGTTGTAGAGTAAACTTTATTTGAATAAAAAATCTTGTAATATGTCGAGAATTTACTCTTGACAATCACCAAATTCTGGTTGTTTATAAACCTATTTCATCTCACCAAATTCTGGTTGTTTATAAACCTATTTCATCTCAGAACTTCCAATACAGAAATTTAATCTATTATATCTTTTTTGACAGAGCTCTATTAGCTGGTTAGGAACCAACCACCCACTAGTTTCTGTTGAACAAGATTAAAATGGTTCAGTTCATCGTTGCATTATTGGGAATATTTGCAGTTAGAAATTAGAAATTTTGATATTTCAACATCACCGCAGAGTGTTAACAGCTATCAGTATAGTGTTATACAAGCCTGCAAACAAGCAGCTTGTAGTGACCATTGACATGCACAACTTGCATATTTATTGGGCACCAAATCTCTTATGCCTGACATAATAACCAGTTCAATTTCTTGGAATACCAAATTCATGATTTATTATCATTTATTGCAAAGCTCTCTTATAGAGGTTATTGTCAGATCTGCTTGTACAATTAACCTGCATATGTACATGATAAACTCACATCTTCCCCATACGAACTCGGGAAGTGAAGCTGTGCTCATTTACTGTGGTAAACAAGATGTTTTTTACTGGTAACAAATGGATCCGGTCACCAATGCCTGGGGTGGAAGTCCTCTACAGTTGCAAGATGGGTATAAATGAATGGCTGGACTTGACTTAATATCCATATTGCAGTCACGATTCACCATTGTGCAGAAATATGTGACCTTAAACACCATTAAATAAATAAATGTAACTAAACATTCTACAGAATTCTCCCTTGGAGTTTAGGAAGATAAAGTGATTGCTGAATGTGACAAACATTGGGCAAAAAAAAAAAATACTTGTTTCCGGTTTGTTGACCAAAAAAATTTAGGTAGATAGGTAGAAAAATGTTTTTTTTTTAATTTGCTTTTTTTTTTAAACCAATCCACATGGCTCCAGAGTATTTATTCTTGGAGTGGAACATTTGCTTAAATGTTGATGAATTATGGACTCATTTATTATATTAATAAAGAACATCTCAAACTGTTTGAAAGGACAAATAGGATGTATGAAAATAAATATGCGTGCCATTGGAACTCTTTCAACAAGCCTGCCCCATGGACATCTATATTTGCATAGTTTCCTCATTTATTTTTTTTTAATTTTTTTATTACAAAATTAATGAGAAATCTATGCAAATATAGGTTTCTCAATGTTCTGTCTATTAATTCCATTAATGCTGAGCAGCATATGGAAACTATGAGGTTCCTGCAGGATTTTTCACCTGAATTAATTCCTTCTGGTCAGAGTTCTGTGCCTTCTAGAGCCAAGCGCCTGTCTTCTTTAGACAGGGAGGTCATTAAGTCGAAGGAAGTATCCTTTTGTATCCGTCTCAATCAGTCCAAGCATCAGATGCATTTGATTGTTGTGACGAGGCTATTGCTGACCTGGCTCAGGCTAGAAAAAATTCTTTCCTTTCGGAAAAGAAGCTTGACCTACCGTTTAGAGGCAATACCTTCTTGAATACGGTAGGCGAGAATAAGATTCAAAGAGCTCCTCTACGATTGGATGATGGAGCTAGGGACTTGGGTATGTCTCTTCCGTCATCGTGTAGCGTCAGTTCTTTTGTTATAGATACTTGCATTGAATCTAGCAGAAGTATTTTGGATGCTATGTCTTATGCAGATCATAATTTGCAGGGCATTGGCTGGCAATCTGGAATCTGAGAGCTTACAGGAGTTGTTATCTCCTTTGAGAGTGCTCTCTTGCGCCATAATGTAAACAACATCCCACTCTGCTCTTTCAGTAGCGAATTTAGAGTTGGTCAGGCGCGATGCTGCCCTTAAATCTATGTCATTTATTGACGACAGTGTTAAGAGCTCTCTAAGGGCCGCTCCCGTTTCGGGCTCTTCATTATTTAATGATAAGCTAAAAGCTGTATATGAAGATGCTTCTAAGAAAGCTACAAGTCAGCTTTTGTTGCGCTCAGCTTCGCAACCTCAGCCTTCCACAAGTGGTACTCCTCGGAGAGGTAAATTTTTCTCCAAGAGAGGCTCAGCCCGTGCTGCTTCTAAAGCTAATCGTGGGCATGGTGGCTCGAAACAGGGGAGCGATTTCAAAAAGGGGATGGCGCAGTTGGATAATAACGAAACGTGTAACCCCACACCGACGTCACAGAGGGGTGCGAGAGCTTCACGAGGTTTCTCCTCGTATAAGCCTCGTAAGTCCTACAAATGAAGATTTCGACCTCTACTGTTCTCCGGTTGGCGGAAGGCTTTCAAAATTCGCAAGCAACTGTAACAAAATAACTCAGGATCTTTGGGTTCGAGACGTTGTGAAAAATGGTGTACGTCTTTTGTTTCGGAGAAAACCTCCATTAACGCGGATTCCGCGATTTGTGAGCCTTCCACAAAATATAACAAAGAGAGAGGCTTTGATTTCAGCAGTAGACTCTCTCCTACAAAAGGAGGCAGTAGAGGTCGTAGAGAATCCCAATTCAAAGGGATTCTACAGTCATCTTTTTCTTGTGCCGAAGCCAGACGGCTTGTACAGGCCAGTCATCGATCTCAGTTGGATAAACAAGCTAATAATTGCTCCAGGATTTTATATGGAGACAATTCGATCGGTGAGAGGCAGCTTTCGAGTGAACGATTACGCCGCAAGTATAGATTTGAAGGACGCGTATTTTCACATCA
Organism: Pictodentalium vernedei; assembly: GCA_031216915.1. Taxonomy (NCBI): domain Eukaryota; kingdom Metazoa; phylum Mollusca; class Scaphopoda; order Dentaliida; family Dentaliidae; genus Pictodentalium; species Pictodentalium vernedei. The sequence continues at coordinate 258,843,442 of CM062290.1, read as the reverse complement.
TGATTCATCCGGCTTTTCGGAAATACCTCTGTTTCGCGGTTCAAGGAAAGGTATACCAGTTCAGAGCAATGTGTTTTGGCCTGAACCTTGCTCCGTGGGCGTTCACTCGGGTGATGAATGCAGTAATGAGCCATTTCAGAGCACACTCGGCTTCGATGATGTCGGCATATCTGGACGACATACTTCAAAGGTACACAAATTTTTATGCTCTCCAAAGCGACGTTCAGAGTCTGCTATCGCTGCTACGATGCCTAGGTTTTATAATCAATGTCGACAAGTCGGATTTAATGCCGACAGGTCGTTTGTTCATCTGGGAATGAGTTTTGATACTCAAAACAATCGGGTCAGTTTTCCGGTAGCAAGAGCAAAATTAGTTTCGCTTTACGCAAAATACTGCATAAACGCACAAGTCATTACGGCAAGAGAGTTTATGTGTCTGTTAGGACTTTGCGGCGCCGCCGCAGAGTTAATTCCGCTAGGTCGTTTACGCACTCGTCCACTTCAAATTTATCTAATTCAAAATTGGAGTTGTTGGACAGTCCGATTGTTTTAACACAGTCAGTAAAACATCATCTTCAAATTTGGGCGGATATCAAGTGGTTATCCCAGGGAATACCGCTTCAGATTCAGGAGCCGTCATTCATAATCATGACGGACGCCAGTCAAGAGGGTTGGGGTGCTTCTCTGATTCCGAGCGATCAAGTGTGTCACGGTTTATGGGAGAGTCAGTTTCTTGTGTCCCATATAAACAACAAAGAAATGAGGGCAATTTGGTTAGCTCTAAATCATTGGCTCAGTCAAGTAATACACTCACATGTTCAAATTCTGTCGGACAATTCAACAGTAGTAGCCTATATTCGGAATCAGGGAGGTACTTATTCCGTCCAGCTGATGAATCTTACCGAAAAGATTCTTCTTTTCTCTCAAGAGAATCAGATTCTGATATCGATTCGTCATATTCCAGGTCGTCTCAATGTAAAAGCAGACTCTCTATCGAGAAAGGATCGCCTGCTACCTTCAGAATGGATGTTAAAAAAGTCTGTCTTCAATCAGATTTGCTTCCAGTGGGAACGTCCAATGATTGATCTTTTTGCCACGAGCCTGAACAATTAGTTACAGACGTTTGTGTCTCCATGCCCGGACCCTCAGGCTTATGCAGTAGACGCTCTGTCAATTTCTTGGAACGGGATCATAGGGTGTGCTTACCCTCCAGCTCCCCTCATTCAACAGATCTTGCTAAAGATAAAACAGTCTTCTTGCAAGATTCTTCTGGTTGCAAGTCTGTTGGCTCACAGACCATGGATAAATCTTCTCCGGGAACTTCTTTGGGACGTTGCACGGAAGTTACCACCTCTCTGGGATCTTCTGACGCAGGGGAAACTCCGTCGGCTTCATCACAATCCGGAAGGCCTCAACCTTCACGTTTTTCCGTTGTGCGGTCCTTCTTGCATGGAAAACAGTTTTCCAGACGAGCAATGGACGCAATTTCTAACTGTAGGAGGACCTCCTCTTCATTAAATTATGAAGCGAAGTGGAAGGTTTTTGTTCAGTGGTGTGAATCACAATTGATTGATTTTTTTAACCCAACTATTCCTCAATTAGCTAACTTTTTTATTTATCTTTTTGATGAAGTTAAGCTACAGCCAGTCACTATTAAGGGCTATAGGTCTATGCTTTCTGACACCTATGCATACCAAAGAAAATTAAACATTGGGTCAGATTTATCTTTAAATAAATTAATGAGGAACTTCTCTGTGAATAGACCTCGCACCTTGAGACTAGTCCCTAAGTGGAATTTAGCTTGGGTTCTTCTGAAACTTCAGGAAGCACCTTTTGAACCGTTAAATACTGTTGAGTTTAAATTTCTTACTTATAAAACGTTTTTTCTCTTAGCATTTGCGTCAGCTAGAAGAGTTAGTGAGCTTCATGCTTTGTCTGTTGAATACTCTCATTATCGTGGTGTTGGTAATTCTATTACTCTCACTACGAAAGTGGGATTCTTAGCTAAGAATCAGGTTCTGGACAAACGGCCTAGTCCTATTCTTATTAAAGCATTACCGTCTTCAGATGGTCAGAGACCTTTGTTGTGTCCAGTAAGAGTGCTTAGGATTTATAAGGAGCGTTCTAGTTTTATTAGAAGAGGTAGGAAGAGGTTATTTCTTTCTCTTCTTCCTAACAGAAATGATATTTCTGTTCATTCCATATCTAGATGGATTCAATTAGCTATTCTGTTGGCTTATAATGCTTTGTCTGCGAATCAGAGAATAGCTTATAAGATTTCAGCTCACGAAGTTAGAGCTTTAGCTTCTTCTTGGGCTTATGCTAGTAGTACTTCTTTGAAGGATTTGATGCAAGCAGCTTACTGGACACAACAGACGACTTTTCCAAAACTTTATCTTCGAGATTTAGAATCAATTTCGGATGATCTCAGATCTTTAGGACCGTTATCGGTAGCTCAGAATGTCGTACATTCTAATTAGGATTTTCATTCTGCTCCAGCACTGTCTCCAGTCTGCTTCTCTCTTCGTTTTGAAGTGCAGTTACTTTCAAAACAAGGGGAAGAGTGGGGGGGATGGTATTTCCAAATAGTCATCTGGCTTTATAGTGAAAAGTATGGACATACCTCCTTCAGTGATAGTATCCTGGGTTCGGTGCTATGGTAGTTTTAATGTGTAGCTTGGTATGAAGCAATTTTCAATGTATTATATGCTTTAAATGTGTAGCTCGATGTGAAGCGTTATTGTATATGTCATTTGTCAAGACGAGCTTTACTATACAATACTCAGACACTTTTAATGATTTATAAAGAGTCTCATTTCTCTGGACTTCTTTATATTTTGGCTTCCTTTATCAAATTAGCATAATGGGTTATGCTGGGCCTTAAATAGAGTTACACCTATATTTTCATTGTTTTTTCTGTAATAAGAGCAACGAATATCAAGTACTGGGCCCGCCTGCCTGTTTACTATTCTCAGCTAGTCTGGGCCATTGGTATAGTGGAAAAATATGAAGAATTTATACCAATTTTAATATTTTTAATATTTACCAATGGCCCAGACGGGGATGGCCCTCCCTGGAGTAGACACTCCTTCCTCCCCGCTGAGTTATATATTACAGTTCTTAATAACATTTAACAGGCACAACAATAAAGAATGACATGATGGCGGTAGCCTATTGTTGTCCTTGACAACAAGTTGCGCATTGCGCAAAAGTATGGAGGACCATACTGGTCTTCTCGTTTTTGTGTTTTTTGGCAAATTTTGGGGGGTTTGGGGGATTCAAAATTTGTGTTTGGCCCTGATAATAAATTGGGTTGCACCAGCTAGTCTGGGCCATTGGTAAGTATTAAAAATATTAAAATTGGTATAAATTTTTCATTTTCGAGTCGATAACAGGCAATAGTTTTGTTAAAAAATAATTTTTCGGCAAACTTTATAGATGTTGCACATCTTCGTTGTGAGCTTCAGCATATCCTAAGATTTCAACTGCAGATGTGTGGAGCAAGTGGCAAGTTCCAGTTCAGCAATGGAAACTACAGGTGATAAACTGATAAACATTTTATAATGCTTCACCATTGGTGTTTACAGGTCATGAATATTGATGAATAACATGTTGGGTTTCATGTATTGATTATGAAAGCCCCGAATCTTGGCCTTCTGTTCTGAAAATGCCATTTGTGCAAGTGTAGGGTGCAGCATTTTTATCCCCCCGAAATTTAAATTTTGAGGGGAGGGGGGTCTGCCCGTCCATCTGTCCTTCTATCTGTCCATCTGTAGATGGAGTTATTTTCCACTCTCTAACTAAATTCTGCTTGGCCGACTGAAACCAAACCAAACTTGGCATGTGGGTTAGGCATGATGAGAGGAAGAACCCTATTTATTTTGGGATCATTGTACCAAAGGTCAAGGTTACAGTGACCCTGAACTTCAATTTTTATCAGTGTTGGTTTCCGCTCTGTTATTAAAGTTCTGCTTGGCTGACTGAAGCCACACTTGGCATGTGGGTTAAGCATGATGAGTGACCTTGACCTTGAACATTTGCCAGAGTTGGCTTCTAAAATTGAGATTTTGCTTGCCCAGTCGATACTAAACTTGGCATATGAGTTGAGCATGATGAAAGGAAGAACCATATTTATTTTTTAGGTTATTATGCCAAAGGTCAAGGTCACAGTGACCTTGAAATTGAAATTTTATCAATCTGAGTTGGTTTTGGCTCTCTTAATTATTAAGATTATGCATTCCTGATCGAAACCCAACTTGGCATGTGGGTTGAGCATGACGAGAAGGAAGCCTACATATTTTTTAGTCATTGTGCCAAAAGTCAAGGTCACAGTGACCTTGAACTTGAATTTTTATCGGCCCCGATCGAAACCAAACTTGATGTGTCATCAAATACATGTAATCTTATCTGTATTATTTACAGTGGCTGTGTTAATTTAATGTAATGTTACCGAGGTTACTGTATCAGGGCGATTTTTTATGGGGATTTGCCACCCTGGGCTGCTACTTCTATTTCTTATCAACCTACCCACAATTGTTTACTACAGGCTTGCACTACAGTGGAAGTCCCTAACTCGGATAATATACTCTCTATTTTTGTCTTTCCCAAGCAATTTGGGAAAGAAAAGTAGTGCAAAAGCACCAAGAAAAAATAAGCCAAAACTGGGTCGAGTGCAACCGGCGCAGACCCAGTATGGGACGCTCTCTTCCAAGTACAACTCCACGACTTCCGTTGCCAGTGCGCATATGCGTCGCTAATGACTCATTCTTTTTTTATCCAAAACACGTGAAGGATGTGTCTCCGCCATATGCATTATGAAACAGTGATAATTCAACTCGTCGATTATGGTTTTCCTGTGACTGGAATTATGGATCTGAAGATCGTATAAAAACGGTACTGTGTTTTATATATTCTCGTTAATATTTTCAACCACATTCTAATTGTATATTATTTACTATTCCATTTTCCCGAATGTTTTTTCAACATCATGTCAACACGGTTCGACAATGAAATTTTTCGGTTGATAAATTTAATTGTTATTGGAGTTAGGTGTCAATCAGGGACTGTCTGGACAGGATTTCTTCACTCTGTTGAGGGCTGAATTTCTGTTTTTTCGGTCCCTGTCGGCCATCTGGGTTCTGTCGTGTACCCACCGGTTTTTTTCTGCCACCTTCTCTCGTAGTTGAGGGTGTTCTTCTACTTTCTGTATCTGTTGAGTTCACCTTTTTCTTCTACTGCTCTCACCTCTGTTTTTTTCCGGTTTGGTTCCTTTAGGGCAATTCCTTTTGCCCTCGCCTTGGTGCATTCTCGTGGCTGTTTCTTCCGCACCCACGGGTGGTGTGGAATGCTGTCGTTTCGTGCCCTCCCGACTCGACCATGTCTGGTGTGAGTTATACCCCCTCCGTGGGGGATGTGCAGCTCCTCCCGCACCCATGGGGGGAGGGGGAACACTGTCATTGCAGGGCCTCCCGACTCGACCATGTCTGGTGTGAGTTATACCCCCTCCGTGGGGGATGTGCAGCTCCTCCCGCACCTGCAGGGGGTGGGGAACGCTGTCGTTTCGGGGCCTCCTGACTCGACCACGTCTGGTGAGAATTACTCCCCCTCCGTGGGGGATGTGCAGCTCCTCCCGCACCAGCGGGGGGTGGGGAACGCTGTCGTTTTGGGGCTTCCCGACTCGACCACATCTGGTGAGAGTTATTCCCCTTCCGTGGGGGATGTGCAGGGGTTTTTTTACCGTGGTGGATACTGCAGGAGCTGTTGGATTTCTGGTGAAGAGATGCCTGGTTCTGGGACTATGCATCCTCTCCAGTCGACATCTGAGGCTGTCACAAGGGTTGCTACTCCTTCTTTGGAGGCCGAGCTAGGTGGCTCCGCCAGTCCCAACAGCTCCCATCGCATCTGCTGCTACTGCTGTTCCGTCTACAACGTCATCGGGCACCATTTTTAGCCAACCTCGGCTTATCCCTGCAAGGGTCTGCAGGGATGTCTGTAGTGTGGTGGTTGTGGGGTATCGGCCTCAGCCTTCCCCGACTTCAACTCGGCGAAGCCGGAAGTGGCTGCCGACTGCCCCCCCTACTGTGTCCTCTCAGCCGTTGAGCACAGTAGTTTTATACCTACAGTGGTCTTCAGTGGTGTCTGGGAGTGTAGACGTGGGTGTATCAGCCTCAGCTTTCCCTGACTTCCAACTCAGCGAAGTTGGAAGTGGCTGCCGGCCAGACCCTCTACTGTGGTTTCTGCGCTGTCGAGTACCACAGTTTTGTCATTGGCGTTTTCCATCCACTCATTCTGGTCACACATCCAGTTTTGCGGGACCAACGCCTTCTGTGCAGCCTGGACCTTCTGCCCCGCAGAGGTCCGCGGCAACTCTCCTGAGTTCCCGCTATGTTGATCCTCGGGGTGTGTCATACCCCTATACACGTCGGCCCTCAGATGTTTTGGCTGCCGCCCGTTGCCCCGCTTCGGGTGTATTGGAGGATCGTGACCCTTCGCTGGTTAAGAGGGTCAGGTGTGAAGCCACTTTGCTGGTTCGTTCCCATGTCGAACCAGCTGGTACAGGCAGTGAGCTTAGGGAGGCCCTCTCCTTACTCACTCAGGTTCTGTCCAAGAGCCTTCCTGTTGCTTCCAGCAAGGCAGCTAGTGGTTTCCAGGCGTCCCCTATGACGCCACCTCCCGGGATTGGAAACAGGCCACTTTCTGATCCCCCTGGTGCCTACACCATGGGATGCGTCGGCTGGTTTGCCCACGATGGGCTATGTGTCTTCCGACTCCGGGGAGGAGTCAGACATCCTTGATGTCGAGAGCCAGCTGTCTTCTGACTTGGGGACAGCTCTTGACTTTGTGTTTGGGTCCCTTCCAGATCTCAAACCATCAAACCAGCCGACAGTGTCAACCAGGCCGCGATCATTGGTCGCGCGCCTACAGCCTGTGGAGCAGCCTGCTTCTTGGAGTCTTCGACCCTGCCAGTCAGTACAGGTGGTTGAAGCATTTTAAGCATTGGACTCTAAGCTGAGTTCCAAGGCTATGAAGGCTCCGTTCTTCACCAGGGTTGACACCTTTTTGCCTCCAGTGCGTTATCGTTACTACGATTTCGCCGATCCATCAGTCTGCCAGACTTTGACGGTTTTGGATCAGGACTCCAATTCCCTTGGGCTTTCCAAGCCCAAGTCGGCTGTTGTTCCTATGACGACTCTGGAGTCCATGTTGGGCTTATCGAGAGAAATGCTGGGTATGCTTTCTCTCTCCGATCACGTATCTGCCTCCAGATAGGTTTGATGATGTACAGGCTCCTTTGCGTGTGCTGTCAAAGGTGCTCATGCATCTTACTCACATGCATGTCTGTGACACGGCTATTTTGGAACTAGTTCAAAGGGACTCTGTGCTGGACACAGGCCGATCCCTTCCTGGGGGCAGCGCGCTGCTCTTCGATCTGCTTCTTTGGCAGGTCTGCTACTGTTCCATGGGTTCCGTGTCGACGGTCCGGGATGACATCCTACGTCATTCCAAAGATCAGCTGCTGCTTCGTCAGCTTGATCAGCCTTCTAGGGGAGGCAGGGACCGTTCAAAGCCTAACAAGTACCCTTTTGCTTCCTCTGCGATCCTTCTGCCACCGCTTCTACTTCTTACTCACGGGGTAAGCGTAAGCACCGGCAGGCTAGAGGGAAGTCTCAGGTTTCTTCATTCAGTAGAGGAGGTGGTTTCTCCTCTCGCGGATCTCTTCGGGGCTCGAACTGAAGGTCATCACCTCGATTCGTCCAGGTTGGAGGAAGGATAGCAGAGTTTGCAGACCGTTGGGCCACCATCACATCCGATCCTTGGGTGTTAGATGTTGTTCGGTCTGGGCTGCAAATATCCTTCCGAAGGCACCCCACTCTGTCCAGAGTGCCTCTTCCAACAACAGTTCCTTCAGACGTTTTACGTCTGGAGCTTTTGTCCACGGAGATAGACAATCTCCTGGCCAAGGGGGCGATCGAGGTCATCAAGAACGTTCAGTCAGTGGGGTTTTATTCCCACCTGTTCTTGGTGCCAAAGAAGGGCGGCCAACTCCCACCAGTTATCGTTCTGAGTATCCTGAACCAGTCTATCATTGCTTCCAAGTTCAGCATGGAGACTTTCAGGTCGGTCCGCCGTTCCATTCACCAGGGAGATTTCGCTTTCCAGCATTGACCTGCGAGACGCTTACTTTCACATTCGGATTCATCGGGTGTCGCGGATGTATCTCAGTTTGGCTTTTCTGGGGCGAGTTTACCAGTTGAAGGCCATGCCTTTCGGCCTCAACCTGGCTCCTTGGGCCTTCACCCGACTGATGTCGCATGTGATAGCCTTCCATCGCGCACAGTCCAGGGTGACTACTTCGGCATATCTAGACGATATCCTCCAGAGGCATTCCAATGCTGCCTTACTGCAGTTGGATGTCGACACTCTGTTGAGATTGCTCACGTCCCTAGGATTCAGAGTCAACGAGGAGAAGTCGGATCTGGTCCCTTCTCAATCGTTTTGTCATCTGGGGATGGCCTTCCACATTCAATTCAATACGGTGGCGGTTCCCCAGGCAGGGTAGTGATTCTCTCAGCTTTTGCTCTGACTCTGTTCCCAGTCCACATCCGCGACAGCACGGGGTATTCTCCGGCTGTTCGGTCTCTGCGGTTTGGTGACGGATCTCATTCCTCTAGGTCGGCTGCATGTCAGACCTCTCCAACACTTTCTGCTCAATCGTTGGAGGCCGATGGTCGATTCTCTGGATCTGGTGCTTCAGTTACCAGAATCTCTTATCCTCACCTTCTCCACTGGACGAATGTTCAGTGGATCACGCAGGGTGTCCCTTTGGACTTACTCACGTCCGATCGCGTTCTGATGGCAGATGTCAGTGGTCTCGTATGGGGTGCAACGTTGGATCCTCTAGGTCTTTCCCTTCACGGGATGTGGGACCCCGAACAGGCATCTCTACACATCAACCAGAAGGAGCTTCTTGCTCTTCTTCTGAGTTTCAGGCAGTAGATCCCTCACCTGTTGAATCGTGAGGTCCTTCTGTTGTTCGACAATTCGACAGTGGTTGCTTACATTCGGAACCAGGGTGGTACGCACTCGGTTCCAATGTACTAATTGGCTCGGGATCTTCTACTGCTCGCTCAGGATGTCAACGCCGGGGTGATTGTTCGTCACATTTCCGGTCGTCTGAACGTCCTAGCTGACTCCCTGTTCCCAACGGGGCAGGTTCTTTGCCACCGAGTGGATGCTCCACATGGCGGTGTTCCGTCGATCTCTTTGCGACTCGTTGGAACCATCCGGTGGACACTTTCGTGTCCCTGTGTCCAGATGCTCTGACTTTTGCCTTGGACGCTCAGGCCCTCCTTTGGGACGGTCTTGTCGGCTACGCCTTCCTGTCGGTTCCGATTCTGCCTCAGGTTCTCGCCCAGATATGAACCTGCAGTCATCGAATCCTTTTGATCACACCCCTGTCGCCTCGGTGGGTGTGGATCAATCTGCTCCGCTCTCTGTTTGCGGCAGTTCCGGCATGTCTCCCTCTACGTCGCGACTTTTTATGTGTACCCATACTACGTATGTTACACATAATGCCGGCATCCGAGGTGACCATCCGTCGTTCATCCATCCTTTGTCTGTCCATCTGTCTGTCTGTCCGTCCATCTTTCTGTCCATCCGTCTGTCCGTCTGTCCATCTGTCTGTCCGTCCGGCGTCAGTATCCATTTCTTTGGCATTCGATAACTTAAAAAATATTGCTTGGATTTTCAAATTACTTTATATTTGTGTTCAGGTTACTGATGTGCCGAGCTGTATAGTTTTTGGTGTAAATCTGATAATTTAATCCTGAGATATTAACCCTTTATCCTTCAAATTGAAAATTCCTCCAATCCCTTTGGCATTCGATAACTTGAAAAATATTGCTTGGATTGTCAAGTTACTTTATATTTGTGTTCAGGTTACTGATGTGCCAGGATGTATAGTTTTTGGTGTAAATCGGTTAATTTGATCCTGAGATATTAACCCTTTATCCTTCAAATTGAAAATTCTTCCAATCCCTTTGGCATTTGATAACTTGAAAAATGTTGCTTGGATTGTCAAGTTACTTTATATTTGTGTTCAGGTTACTGATGTGCCAAGCTGTATAGATTTTGGTGTAAATCAGATAATTTAATCCTGAGATATTAACCCTTTATCCTTCAAATTGAAAATTCCTCCAATCCCTTTGATATTCGATAACTTGAAAAATATTGCTTGGATTGTCAAGTTACTTTTTAATTGTGTTCAGGTTACTGATGTACCGAGCTGTATAGTTTTTGGTGTAAATCTGATATTTTGATCCGGAGATATTAACCCCCTTTATCCTTCAAATTGAAAATTCCTCCAATCCCTTTGGCATGAGATAACTCAAAAAATATCAATCCGATTGTCATGTTATTTTATATATTTATTCAGGTTACTGATGTGCTGTGCTGTATAGTTTTTTATGTAAATCTGATAATTTGCTCCGGAGATATTAAACCTTTATCCATCAAAGTAGACACTCCTCCAATCCATTTCTGTATGTACCCATACCTTGTATGGTGTACATAATGTTGGCATCCGTGGTGGCCCTCCTTCACACAGCTTTCTACTAGTTGCGCGTATGGGTACACATCTGACGATTTCATCGGTTTATTTTTTGGCCAAAGTTGCCCGAGGAGGTTTCAAGTTGACCCGACTTCATTGTGCCTTCGCACATGTCTTTTATCGGGTCCTGTCTCCTCCGTAGTGGTTTTTTGAGACAAGCAGTGGAGTTCCTTTTCTTCTTCAAGGAGGCCCTCACTCCACTGGTTTAGCCTCTGTGGCTAAGTAGGAGGTTCTTCTGTTGATGGTGTGCGATCACTCTGTTGCTTCTGTCACTCCTTTCGATCACACCGCTTGCGGAGTTTCTGGTATATGTTTGTTTCTGGGGGTCTCCAGCAATGGATAAAAGTCCATTCTTTGGAGACCTTTTTCATATGTGGTACCGCATTGTTTCGACATTCATCCTTGCCTCTCCAAGCTTGTTCAGCTCTTTTCCTTGAAAAGGCCTAGGACTTTTCAGTTTACTCCAAGATGGTCACTTTCTTGGGCGCTGCTCTGCTTGGGGGTGGGGGGCATTTGCGCCTTTATCCTGGATGGATATGCATTTTCTCACATGCCAGATCTCTCCTGCATCCATTTCTCGATGGATTTGTCTTGCTTTTTTTTCAAAAAATTTCAACAAAACCATATCATGTGACCCCTCGTTGGAACGAGCTCGACGAGCTTGTTCCAACGAGGGGTCACATGATATGGTTTTGTTGATATTTTTCGAAAAATACTATTTTTTCAGCTGCTGAATTTGCATATTACGCAAAGTCAAGATAAGCTATTGCCATCACGCGTGCGGAAGTCTGTTAGTCTGTGAGTCTGTTAGTATGTGAGTCTGTTTACATTTTTAGCTCAACTTTGGCGAAGCCAAATTTGAGCTTATGCCATGGCCAGTCGTCCGTCTGTCCGTCAACAATTCAATACGGCTCGGGCTAGAGGCCTTTTTTTTTAACCGATCTTTACGAAACTTCTTGGGTACCTTTGTTATGACTGTGGGACGAAAACGAGTGTTTTTGGGTCCGACTCGAAATTCAAGTTGGCCGCTGGCGGCCATTTTGTACAAACTTAGGTGCAATCAGATTTTTGTGCAGAACTTCCATATGAAAGCGCTGATTTGAATAATTTTTTTTAGGTTGTATTGATCAACCGATCTTCACAAAACTTCTTGGGTACCTTTGTTATCACCTTGGGACGAGAACGAGTGTTTCTGGGTGCGGTCCAAAATTCAAGATGGCTGCCAGTGGCCATTTTGTACCGAAATTAGGTCCAATCAGTTTTTTGTCACAACTTCTATACAGCTTGTATTTATGAACTGATCTTCACGAAATTTCTTGGGTACCTTTGTTTTCACCTTGGGGCAGGAATGAGTGTGTTTTGGGGTACCTTTGTTATCACTGTGCTATGAGAACAAATATTTGGGGGTTCAGTCAGACCCACTCTGGGACTCAAAGATTTCTTTTCTAGCTTAGCATCTGACTGTCACCCACCTTTATAATACTTTACCTATACATTTGTTACAGGCTACGGCCAGTATTTATGTACAGACGGTTATAATACTTTATATGTACTTTTGTTATCAGGTCATTACCTAGATGTTTGTCATTGGTGTGTCACATACTATACATGTACATGTCTTGACAAGTTGAGCTACAGTATCATTGACACTTTCAATCTTTTGCACAGGCTATACCCCGCAGTTCTTATCCGATCACCACGAAATTTCATATGCAGGTTTGGGGTCATGTCTGGATGAGAACGTCCCCTTTTGATTACAATCGGTCAACCGCGATGGCTGCCCGAGCCCAAAACCCAAAAACCTTTAGCACAGACTACAGGTTGTATTTATTAAGGGATTTCATTGTAACTTGGTATGATGCCTCTGTATAATATCTAGATGAGAACGTCCCCTTTTGGTCATGATCAGTCAACCGTGACAGCTGCCCAAGCCCGAAACCCCAAAACTTTTAGTACAGTCTGCAGGTCATATTTAATATGGAGGGATTTCATTGTAACTTGGTAGGATGTCTCCGTATGATGTCAAGATGAGAACTTCCCCATTTGGTCGCGATCTGTCAACTGTGATGATTGCCAGAGTCCAAAACCTTTAGCACAGTCTACAGGTCGTATTTATAGAGAGACTTCATTGTAACTTGGTAGGTTGAATCCATATAATGCCTAGATGAGAATGTCCCCTTTTGGTCGCGATTGGTCAACTGTGATGCCTACAGGGGCCAGAAGCCCGAAAACCTTGAGCACAGTCTGTAGGTCATATGTATGAAGGGATTTCATTGTAACTTGGTAGGATGACTCCAGATAATGCCTAGATGAGAACGTCCCCTTATCCTCGCGATCATTCAGCCGTGACAGCTGCCCAAGCCCAAAACCCCAAAACCTTTATCACAGTCTACAGGTCGTATTTATGGAGGGATTTCATTGTAACTTTGTAGGTTGATTCCATAAAATGTCTAGATGATAACGTCCCCATTTGGTCGCGATTGGTCAACTGTGATGGCTACAGGGGGCCAAAGCCCAAAAACCTTTAGCACAGTCAACAGGTCATATTTATGAAGGGATTTAATTGTAACTTGGTAGGATGACTCCAGATAATGCCCAGATGAGAACTTTCCCTTTTGGTCATGATCATTCAACCATGACGGCAGCCTGAGCCCAAAACCTGAAAAGCTTTAGCACAGACTACAGGTCATGTTTATGAAGGAATTACATTGTAACTTGGTAGGATGACTCAGTATAATGTCTAGATGAGGACGACCCCTTTTGGTTGTGATCGGGCAACTGTGATGTCTACACAGGCTCGAAGCCCAAAAATCTTTAACACTGTCTGCTAGCCGTATTTATGAAGGGATTTCATTGTAACTTGATAGGATGACTCGTTTTGGAATAATTTCACTGTAAATTGGTAACTTTCGTTGATATACATTAACTGTGAGGCCACATGCATTAAGTGCGAGGGCCACATTAACCCACCCCTCAATTCTTTAGTACAGTCTACACCTCATATTATTTTTATTGAAAACAGCATACAGGGAACAGAAATTAACATATTCCCAATTATCACAATTCTTGTCTTATTTCATAATCCTTTCAAAATCATTGAACATTATCCTTTTCATCAAACATAACACACAGACAAGTTAAGCTACAGTGTCATTGACACTTTCATTATACTTCAATATTTGTTTTATTTCTGTCAGAATCCATGTGCTGCTTTCAACATAATCACAACTCAAGATTGCTCTCTTGATTTTCAACCAATCACATCCTATGTCATAAACCTCTGGCGACACTTCATCCCAAACATTACCCACATACTGCTTGGTTTCAGTTGTGTTTAAGACGATTGTTTTAACAGATTAATCCACTCCACAATCAGTCAGTTTTCTTCTCTCTTCTCAAAAAACCCCCCATCACTGTGGCATCGTGAGAGCGAGTGGTCTCAGGTCGGCGCTGGTGAGATTATTCCAGGTCGGTCGGCAATCAGAAACTAGTATGGTTTTTTTGGCCTTATAAGTTATTGTGATGAATTGATGGTAACATTGTCTGAGGTTTGAGGCTTGGAGCTTATGTTCAACTGAGATGCAGATCATCTTGGTTGAACATAAGCTCTCGAGCTGCAAACCTCAAACCATGTTACTGTCAGTTTATCATAATAATGTATATGTTCCAGTAGGACCTTACCCATAGCCCAAACCTACATTGGGAAATGATCAAAACAACTTTTAATTATCACAAGTTTAGCAGATAAAGCTCTTGTGGACCCCATGCTATCACTGAGCATGTCAGCAATAAATCAGATAAAGGTCAAGGTCTCTCCATTTTGGTTCAAATTGTAAACTGATTTGTAATTTTAACAAACCTTCATTTGGAACATCATCTGCTGCATGTGTGAAAACTCTAGAAAAAAGTCAGTTACTTGATGGAATAATTGCGAAGTGGACAACCTCAAATATTTTGCGTGGTGAGGTCAGATGGTAACATATGCTATTACAGACATAAATGTAGAAAAAACTAAGTGAGCTCTTGTCCAATCAGAGGGCAAGGATTGTAGTCTTATTGGAACATAAACTATTCTTCACCTCTCATGGTGACAGCCCGACATTCAAAAATATTGTAGGCTTGAATGAATCATTTAAATCCAACATGACACTGGGTGATCTGACCAATAGGATAACAATGCTTCATACACCTGCTCATGTCAAATAACGTTTGTCAGAGTAATGATAGACACACACTATTAGGTACTAGTCCCTGACAGACACCAGGTTTGGAATGGCAGGCACAAACTGTTGGTTTCTATCACATTGACAGGTACCTAAAAATATTACTTGCAGTTATATGACACAATATTGAAGAAGTCTGAGTGAGATTTTGTTGAAGTTTTTTGAAAAATGAAAAATCTTATTTAAAGTAATAAATTTTGATATTGTGTGCTCTGCGTAAAAGGTTAAATGTATATATAGTTCTGAAAACAATCTTGACTTATTATCCTTTATTATATATTTGGTGCTGGTCATGCCAACTAAAATTGAACTTGCTTTTATGTACAGCTGGCCAGTCCAGACATGTTAACTCTCCCGGAAAGCCTGGGAAAATCCCGAAATTTCAGTGTAGTTCCCGGCCTCCTGGATGGGAATCAGTTTTGGACCAAAAATCCCGGAAAACAACTTTCGAATATTTCTTTCCCGTTGTAACAATTTAAAACGTTCGCAGTCAAATCACATGCATTTCAAACTCTGGTTTAAACTCGTGAAGCAGTAAAATATGGATTTAAGTTAAATTTATTCAAGAAAAGTGTATTTGATGATATATATTTCAACTGTGTTCATATTTATTTCTGTTTTTATGCCCTCTGACTTGGGTTGGGTGGCATATAGTGATTGAAGTGTCCGTGTGTCCGTGTGTGTGCCTGAGCCAATAACTTGAAAACTGTTAGGGCCACAGTCATCAAACTTCACACAATTATAAAGTACCATGGGAGGATGTGTCACACACCATAGCCGGGTTCGTACCTTCAAGGTCAAGGTCACATTTCAAGGTCACACTAAAGATCGGTCAATATTCGCGTCTCAGCCACAACTCGGAAACGAATCATAGTACAATTGTTAAACTTTTTACAAATGTTAAGGACAGTCAGAAGGTGTGTCACGTATAATAGTTTCTGCCACATCTGCAAGGTGGAGGTCACAGGGGGGGCATGTGTTACCTTAGTAACATTCTTCTTGTTTCTCGGATCGGAGATTCGTGATCAATGTGCGAGTGTCAAAGTGAAAATAGGTGACTTACTTTCAAAAAATCGAAAACTCCACCTTCATTTAAATGCAGTTTTGGGGTAAATAAAATGTAAAAAAATATAAGGAATTAAATAATATATATTTACTTATTCATAGAATAGCTTTAATTCAAACCCCTTTTCCAAATCAAACCGTAAGCAACACCTTGACCTCAACTATTTAACATAGTTTAAAAATAGGTTAAATTCGCTTAGGTTGCCAAAAAAATATGACTGCATATTTATACACAATGGACTTATTTTCTAACACTACATTTATTCTGTTGTGCTGACTACAGAACTGTTAACTGTTGGCCGTCTGTTTCCAGAAACTTTCGAATGGAATATAAAAAAAAAAAAAAAAAAAAAAGCTTCAATGATGAAAAGAAAAGTTTTGTGCAGGGTACAGATGTCCGTCCACACATGCATGAAGGATTTTGATAAAGATACTTTCCAAGTTCTAATCTTCTTGAAGTAACATTAGGACATCTTTTCCTGTTAACATTTCCAGACTTGGGAAATTATTAGCTTAGTAGACTTGGATAAAAACAAACCACAGGTGGTGGTGCTCTGTGGGTGGGGGATCATGAAGAAGAGGAGGGGAGTGGGGGGGGGGGGGGTCAAATCAACAATTATTTTATGATTTTTTGACATAGCATAAATGCATCAGCATTGACAACTAGATCTGGATATAACCTGGTGTTAATAGTGGTCCATGAGCTGAAAGTTTTCTTTTGTTTTGTCCCCGTGCAAACTTTTCCCTGAAATCCATCCCATTTCCCTGAAAATCACCCTGAGGTTCCCTGAAAAATTATTCTGGAGGTTAACATGTCTGGGTCAGTCTCATATGCATTTTTTAAGAAACTGTACTGGTCATTGTGTCAGACACAAATGAATTGGTTCCTGTCAAACATGCCAATTATGCCTGTCAATGACCTTGGCAGACTGCTTATTTTGAGGCTTGTGTGGTAAACGAGTTCTGCTGTATTTGTAAAATAGTACCCAGAACTAATGTTTGGGGTAAAAGTCCTCAAAAGTGGGCAGTATAAAAGATTACCTAAACTTGACTTTATCCCTGCAATCATTAGAAAGCCAAAGATGCTGATAGTGACCTTAAACACTAATAAATGAATAAATTAATAAGACAGATAGTACATTAACACCCCTTGTTGGATGAATTACAACAGGGAGCTCGGTGGCTCAGTGGTAGACTGTTGGACTTCTATGCTAGAGGTCTCGAGTTCGATCCGCATCCGGGACGACCCGCGTTGTGTCCTTGGGCAAGGCACTTTATCCCGGTTGCCTACATGGGGGTACGATGACACCGTGTACTAAGCCGTGGTTCACATGTCTTCAACTGCTGTAACAGAGTTACAATGTTGAGGAGCTGACAGTTGCTCATCGTTGCTCGGTGGTTCTCTCTGGGTACTCTGGCTTTCTCCACCCGTAAAACTGTCACAGTCACGATTAGCCATTGTGCATAAGTATGTGACCTTAAACCCAAATAAATAAATATAAATTACAACAAGGTCATCCCTGTTATCTTATGATCTGTTAGAAAAGAGAATGTTGATTTGGCTCCCCAAATGAGTAGCTGTCTATTTAACTGGTACACTGGAGCCCACTTAATTTGATATCTCTTAACCGAATAACCCTGTTAATTGAATACAATTTCCCAACACAGAACCATTTACCATACCTCCAGTACAAATTTGACCTGTTAATTGAATATAGGTTATAGAGTAAACTACTGTTAATTGATTAAGAAATCTCGTAACCTATTGAGAAATTACCCTGACTCTCCCCAGTTTTCCTTTCTTAATAGACCAACTTGGCCTCAGTACATCCAATAGAGCCATTTAATCTATTATATCTTGTTTGACAGAGCTCATGGAGCTCTGTCAAACAAGATATAATAGAATAAATGCTAAGTTTATCTCTAGAACACAGGAAAGTGACACAATCCCTGTTAATTGAATAATTTTCATTGGCAAAGATGCTATTCAGTTAACAGGGTTCCACTGTACTGAATTAGATTTGATTGCATCTGATTGCATGGCAAAATTTCTTCACATATTTTTGCCTCATAACAATTGATGTGAGAATACCTATAAGCACTCTCCCATAATTGTAACATGTCAAATTTATTTATTGGTGTTTAAGGTCACACACTTATGCACTGTGGCTAATCATGACCGTGACAGTTTTACGGGTGGAGAAAGCCCGAGTACCCAGATAGAACCACCGAGCATTGATGAGCTCCTCAACATTCTAACTCTGTTCAAGCTCCGCTCAAGCCGGGTTACAGTGGTTGAAGACATGTGCACCATCGGCATGCAGTACACCTTCGTACACGGCATCATCATGCCCCCATGTAGGCAACGGGATAAAATGCCTTGCCGAAGGACAAAACGCAGGTCGTCCCAGAGGGGGATCGGACTTTGGACCTCTAGCATTGAAGTCCAACAGTCTACCACTGAGCCACTGCGCTCCTGTTGTAACATGTCAAATCCAGGCAGACTAAATAATTTCACTTAAAAGATAACATGAAGCACATTGTCAGAATCTGAAGCCCTTAATTTTTGGTACCTATCCTTCATATGGTAGAATCCAGTTAAATTGCTGAATTTTCAGCAGAAAAGTTTTCAAATATAACCTGACTATTTTGCAGTCTAGAATACTGTTAACCCTTTACCTAACGAATCGCCCGCATCCACCCATGTAATATGCAAATTAAGCAGTTGAAAAAATTAAATTTTTCAAAATATTTCAACAAAACCATATCATGTGACCCCTCATTGGAATGAGCTCATTGAGCTCATTCCAATGAGAGCTCACATGATATGGTTTTGTTGAAGTTTTTTGAAAAATTTAAAAAAATTATATTTAAAATAATAAATTTTGATATCGTCTGCATTGGGTAAAAGGTTAAGTACCCATTTTCAAATTACTTTTGAATATCATTCATTACTCAATGAAATACCTGCACTGCATGTGATAGAGGAAGCAAATCAATAAATTCAACTTTAAACTACGTTTTTAGCTTAACTTGACAAAGTCAAGATAAGCTATTGCCATCACGCGTGTGGAAGTCTGT
The DNA here is from genome assembly GCA_031216915.1 of Pictodentalium vernedei. NCBI lineage: Eukaryota > Metazoa > Mollusca > Scaphopoda > Dentaliida > Dentaliidae > Pictodentalium > Pictodentalium vernedei. The sequence continues at coordinate 258,824,464 of CM062290.1, read as the reverse complement.
GAGTCTGTTCACATTTTCCTTTAGCACAGGCTACACCCCATAGTTCTTGTCTGATCGTCACAAAATTTCATATGCAGGTTTGGGATCATGTCTAGATGAGAACGTCCCCTTTTTAGTTGCGATTGGTCAACCGTGCGAGCCCAAGGCCAGAAAACCTTTAGCACAGTCTACAGGTCGTAGTTATGAGGGATTTCATGGTAACTTGGTAGGACGCCTCTGTATAATATCTAGATGAGAACATCCCCTGTCGGTCATGATCTGTGAACCGTGATGGCTGCCCAAGTCCGAAACCCAAAAACATTTTGCACAGTCTGCAAGTCATATTTAATATGGAGGGATTTCATTGTAACTTGATAGGATCACTCTGTATGATGTCTAGATGAGAATTTCCCCATTTGGTCACGATCTGTCAACTGTGACGACTGCCCGAGCCCAAAACCCCAAAACCTTTAGCACAGTCTACAGGTCGTATTTATGGAGGGATTTCATTGTAACTTGGTAGGTTAACTTCATATAATGTCTAGATGAGAACGTCTTCTTTTGGTCGATTGGTCAACTGTGATGGCTACAGGGGCCCGAAGCCTGAAAACTTTTAACACAGTCTACAGGTCATATTTATGAAGGGATATTATTGTAACTTGGTAGGATGACTCCAGATAATGCCCAAATGAGAACGTCCTTTTTTGGTCGCGATCATTCAACCATGACAGCTGCCCGAGCCCAAATCCCGAAAAACTTTAGCACAGACCACAGGTCATATTTAAGATGGGATTTCATTGTAACTTGGTAGGGTGACTCAGTATAATGTCGAGATGAGGACATCCCCTTTTGGTTGTGATTGGTCAACCATGATGGCTACACACGTCCCGAAGCCCGAAAACCTTTAGCATAGTCTACAGGCTGTATTTATGAAGGGATTTCATTATAACTTGATAGGATGACTCGTTTTGAAATAATTGCACTGTAACTTGGTAACTTTCGTTGATATACATTAACTGTGAGGGCCACATACATTAACTGTGAGGGCCACATTAACCCACCTCTCAGTTCTTTAGTAGCATCTACACCTCATATTATTTTTATTGAAAACAGAGCATACAGGGAACAGAAATTAACATATTCCCAATTATCACAATTCTTGTCTTATTTCATAATCCTTTCATAAACATTGAACATTATCCTTTTCATCAAACACAACACACAGACAAGTTAAGCTACAATGTCATTGACACTTTCATTTTCTTCATGTTCTTTTCATTTGGGAGCAGTTTTGTGGGAGGGGCTAGAAAGAACTATGTAAATTAGTTAGTTCACTAAAATTAACTGACAGTACCAACTTGCAAAAACCCCTTAACCCTCTACACAGCACAACAAGAAAATGAGGCTTGTAAAAATAAATTCTTGAATGGCAAAAGAGTTTCATTTTGTTGCCTCCCAAACATAACCTTTGACCAAATTTTTTAGCTCACCTGAGCGAAGCTCAAGGGGAGCTTTACTGATCACTTTCTGTCCGTCGTCCGTCGTCCGTCCGGCGTTAACTTTACATTATCGACTTCTCCTCCTAAACCACTAGCCCAATTTTATTCAAATGTTGGCTAAATGTTTATTACCTAATGCCAATTCAGATTTGTTCAAATGAAGTTGCCCCTCCTCCTGGGTGGTGCCACGCCCCCAAGGGGCACCAAAATCTTTGTAAATCTTCTTCTCAAGAACCAGCAGTAGCAGAGACTTGATATTTGGTGTGCAGCTTCCTTTTGAGGTGTAGACTCAGATTTGTTCAAGAGAAGTTTGTGGGGCTATACTTGGCGTTGTTATGGGAGGGGCAAAATTTTTTGCCCCGCCCAAAATTTCTATTTTCCAAACCGAGAGGCTGATTTGAACCAAATTTTATGTGAGGCCTTATTGGGTCATGAGTACTTGATTTATGCAAAAAAAAATTTTCCCGCAGCCCCATGGGAACCGCAGGAGCTAAAAATAGAAAAAATTTAAAACGCCCATATCTCCAAAACTGCACGGCACTGAGAATTTTTATTTGGTGTGCAGCTTCCTTAGGACCAACAGAAAGGATTGGTAAAAAAAAAATTGCCATCGGTTTTATCATAGGGTACAGTTTCGGGACTTTGAAAAAGTGCTGAGTCAGCACTTTTTAACACTGTAGGCAATGGGAAAAACATTAAAAAATCTTCTTCTCCAGATCCAGCAGGCAGAATCTTTTGATATTTGGTATGCAACATTGCAGGGTGGATCTGATTCAAGTTTGTTCAAATCGGCCCCCTGGGTTCATATTTGGGCTCAGTATAGGAGCCCGATTTCGAACTTAGTGCATTTCAGGCAAATTTCTTAAAAAATCTTCTTCTCCAGATCCAGCAGGCAGAATCTTTTGATATTTGGTATGCAACATTGTGGGGTGGATCTGATTCAAGTTTGTTCAAATTGGCCCCCTGGGTTTATATTTGGGCTCAGTATAGGAGCCCAAATTTGAACTTACTGCATTTCAGGCAAATTTCTTTGAAAATCTTCTTCTCCAGATCCAGCAGGCAGAATCTTTTGATATTTGGTATGCAACATTGTAGGGTGGATCTGATTCAAGTTTGTTCAAATCGGCTCCCTAGATTCATATTTGGGCTCACTATAGGAGCTCGAATTCGAATTTAGTGCATTTCAGGCAAATTTCTTCAAAATTCTTCTTCTCCAGATCCAGAAGGCAGAATCTTTTGATATTTGGTATGCAACGTTGCGGGGTAGATCTGATTCAAGTTTGTTCAAATCGGCTCCCTGGATTCATATTTGGGCTTACTATAGAAGCCCGAATTCGAAGTTAGTGCATTTCAGGCAAATTTCTTAAAAAATCTTCTTCTCCAGATCCAGCAGGCAGAATCTTTTCATATTTGGTAAGCAACATTGTGGGGTTGATCTGATTCAGGATTGTTCAAATCGGCCCCCTGGGTTAATATTTGGGCTCAGTATAGGAGCCCGATTTCGAACTTAGTGCATTTCAGGCAAATTTCTTAAAAAATCTTCTTCTCCAGATCCAGCAGGCAGAATCTTTTGATATTTGGTATGCAACATTGTAGGGTGGATCTGATTCAAGTTTGTTCAAATCGGCCCCCTGGGTTCATATTTGGGCTCAGTATAGGAGCCCGATTTCGAACTTACTGCATTTAGGCAAATTTCTTAAAAAATCTTCTTCTCCAGATCCAGCAGGCAGAATCTTTTGATAATTGGTATGCAACATTGTGGGGTGGATCTGATTCAAGTTTGTTCAAATCGGCTTCCTAGATTCATATTTGGGCTCACTATAGAAGCTCGAATTTGAACTTAGTGCATTTCATGCAAATTTCTTAAAAAATCTTCTTCTCCAGATCCAGCAGGCAGAATCTTTTCATATTTGGTAAGCAACATTGTGGGGTGGATCTGATTCAAGTTTGTTCAAATCGGCCCCCTGGGTTTATATTTGGGCTCAGTATAGGAGCCCAAATTTGAACTTACTGCATTTCAGGCAAATTTCTTTTAAAATCTTCTTCTCCAGATCCAGCAGGCAGAATCTTTTGATATTTGGTATGCAACATTGTGGGGTGGATCTGATTCAAGTTGTTCAAATCGGCTTCCTAGATTCATATTTGGGCTCACTATAGAAGCTCGAATTCGAACTTAGTGCATTTCAGGCAAATTTCTTAAAAAATTTTCTTCTCCAGATCCAGCTGGCAGAATCTTTTGATATTTGGTATGCAACATTGTGGGATGGATCTGATGCAAATTTGTTCAAATCGGCTCCCTAGATTCATATTTGGGCTTACTATAGAAGCTCGAATTCGAACTTAGTGCATTTCAGGCAAATTTCTTAAAAAATCATCTTTTCCAGATCCAGCAGGCAGAATCTTTTGATATTTGGTATGCAACATTGCGGGGTGGATCTGATTCAAGTTTGTTCAAATCGGCCCCCTGGATTCATATTTGGGCTCACTATAGAAGCTCGAATTCAAACTTAGTGCATTTCGGGCAAATTTCTTCAAAAATCTTCTTCTCCAGATCCAGCAGGCAGAATCTTTTGATATTTGGTATGCAACATTGCGGGGTGGATCTGATTCAAGTTTGTTCAAATCGGCCCCCTGGATTCATATTTGGGCTTAATATAGAAGCCCGAATTCGGGCTTAGTGCATTTCGGGCAAATTTATTAAAAAATCTTCTTCTCCAGATCCAGCAGGCAGAATCTATTCATATTTGGTAAGCAACATTGTGGGGTGGATCTGATTCAAGTTTGTTCAAATCGGCCCCCTGGGTTTATATTTGGGCTCCATATAGGAGCCCAAATTTTAACTTAGTGCATTTCAGGCATATTTCTTAAAAAATCTTCTTCTTCAGATCCAGCGGGCAGAATCTTTTGATATTTGGTATGCAACATTGTGGGGTGGATCTGATTGTGATTCATGAACGTATTTATTTGTAAAGTTGATAGAATCTTAGACAAAATTTGCAGAAAAGATCTACTATAGAAGGGGTGGTATCCAGGGTGAACCGTTTACCCAAATCTAGCAGTACTAATGCATTATTCACACAAATCTCCGTTCAAATTTTATGACCCCTCATTGGAACACACGCATTCAGCTCATTCCAACAAAGGTCATATGCCATGTTTTCGAGACAAAAGAATAAAAATTTTAGTTATTCATGAAATTTTTAGGCAACTGTTGTCTGTTATTCACATTGCTTCATGAAATTTCAGTACTTTTAGAAGTTACCTCAGTAATCAAGGGTTAATTCCCCTTAATTAAATGTCGCCTCTAAAAAACAACCACTTTGCATATCTTACCTTTTTACCAGCATAACTGCCAAAACTTGTCAGCATTCTTCGCAAAAATCGCTATTCAAATTTTAATTTTTGTCTCTTAAACATACATGTACTTATCGCTTGTAAATACCCCATTGGAATGAGCTTTTTGAGTTCATTCCAATGAGAGGTCGCACACCATGCTTTTTGAGTCAAAAAAGCAATTTTTTAGTTATTCCAGAATTTCGTACGTAAAACACAGCTTTATGACTTCACATTAAAATGAGCTCTCTAAGCTTGTTCCAATCAACATTCACGCACTATGTCTTTCACACAAAAAATAAAATTTTCCATTTATTCAGGAATTTTGTTTGCAAGAACACTCTTACCCCCTCCCCCCCCCCCCTCCACACACACACACACACACACACACAAACACAGACACACACATCTAAAAGTTCGTCAGCAAAAAAACAGTTACTTCAATTTTTAAATGCATTATAGGAACTACTTGCCTAATCAAATTTAAATACTTTTGCATCATTCTGTATCTAGAACAAACCATTTACCATATCTTTACGCAAAATTCTCCAGCATCATTCACAAAAAAACACCATTATTTATATATTCACATTTCTGTCTCAAAAATATACCTGATCTTCCCATACCCCTATTGGAATAAGCTGTTTGAGCTTGTTCCAATGATGATAAAAAAAACCTAATATTTTGGAAAATTTGTGAAAATTTTTGTTTTCTTGCATGCAAATATATACATGTAGCACATGGAAGATATCCACAGTTGGGGAGAGATGTCCAAGGCTATCTCTTCACATTCCTTGTTTGTGCTTCATGCTAAACCAGTTTGTCTGCAGAGATAAATTTGCTTTATTAAAAATCATTGGAGATTGGCCACACACCAATAATGTTAAATAAAACTAATTTTAGGTAACAAATGTTGAACTTCAAACAAAATCTATCACTCAACCAGTTAATGTTGATGAGGCATGACATGGTGAAGGTGACCTAAAATACTTCTTAGAGTCACTTTGTCAGGTGAGCGATTAAGGCCACGTGGGGCCTCTTGTTTTAATAGTTCTTCCTTACAAAGGCGTCCTGCACGTCGATGGTATGCTTGTCTTCAACCAGTGCTAACCCTGCTTGTGTGGACTTTGTATGGTTGGTGGTCTGATCATTGCTCGCCATTGCTCAGTGGTTCTCTCCTGATCCTCCGGCTTCCTCCACCTGCAAAACTGTCCGACACGAGGTGACCCTGATGATTCATTTAACAGGAGTATTCAATTAACAGGAATTGGATCACTTTGCTGTATTCTAGGGATAAACAGAGTATTTATTATCCCCCAACAAGGAAGGGATATAGCGAAGACCTCTGTCCAGCCATCAGTCCATTTGTCTGTCTGTCCATCTGTCTGTCCTTATGTCCATCTATCTGTCTGTCCATCCATCTGTACTTTGTTTATGGCATAACTTGATCATCAGTTAATGAATTTCACTTCTTTCAGTATATATATCTATAGCAACAGTGTCAACAGCAAGTTCGAAGACAGCAATATCCAATGAAAAGTTATTGCTCTTTGTTAAAAAATATCTTGTAATTCTTGTTTATGGAATAACTTAAACATTAGCAACCAAATTTCAATTTTTTTGAATATATCTCTTTGGAAACAATGTCTACCTCAAGTTCAGTGACCACCATTATCCAATGGAAACTGTTGGAGTTATTACCCTTTCTTAAAAGAATATTGTGCGATGCTTGTTTATGGCATAACTTGAACAATAGTAACTGGATTTCATTTCTTTTTAGTTATGTTTCTATAGCAACAATATCTACGTCAAGTTCAGTAACAACTACTATCTGATGAAAATTATAGGAATTATTGCCCTTTGTTAAAAAAATATCAAGATAAGCTTGTTTATGGACTAACTTGAACAATATTAACTGGATTTCTGTTCTTCCAGATTTTGAATATTTTTGATTTGGAGCTGTGCTGATATGTCAAATTTTCTGTGATAAAACATCATCCATGTAAATTTTTATGGGGCCTGATTGTGATTGGTTTCAAATATATTTGTTTGCAGAGGAATTGGAATCTCTTTGCGATGCTTTTCTTGTTCTATTTTATCTTGTTTGACAGAGCTCATAGAACTTGTCAAACAAGATATAATAGATTAATTGCCTGTATGAGATGTCCTGAGACAAAAGAGGTCTATAAACAAGGGGAATTTGGTGATCGTCAGGGTAATATCTTTACATCACAAGTTTTTTTTATTCAGTTACAGGAGTTTATTCTATAAGCTATGTGCAGTTAATTGTCAGGGCAAATTTGTACTGAAGGTATGATGAATGGTTTGGTGTTTGAAAATTGTACCCAATGAACAGTGTTATTCAATAAGAGATCTCTGATCAAGTGGGCCAAACTGTATTCATATTGAAAGAAACTGGGCAACCAATTTTTTATTTGCCTACATTATTAACATTTCGCAAATAGCAAGAAAATTTATTACTTGTATCTGACATAAAAGTGAGGACAATTTCTTGGAATTCAGTTTGAGTCCATAAGTTAAAAACATGTCCAAGTTTTGTAGGTTCTTCCAATTCCAAATTCTTAACTTATCATTTATTGGTATTTGAAAGTGAACATGATAAGCTGGGTTTGACCAGCATTACCTATTCTTTGCCTCTCATGTTAACAAATAGCACTAAATATTTCTCGGCCTCAGCCAGGCTCAGTGAATATATCAAAACCTACCTATACATACACTTTCTACAGAATGTGCTACTGGATTGGGAAAAGATGCTTCATTCACCTACTCAGGATATATAATATATGTTATAGTAATGGTACACCAGGGAGCGTGGTGTCTCAGTGTAGACTGTTGGACTTCTATGCTAGAGGTCCCGAGTTTGATTCCCGTCCGGGACGACCCACATTGTGTCCTTGGGCAAGGCACTTTATCCCGGTTGCCTACATGGGGGCATGATGACGCCATGTACTAAGGTGTACTGCACGTCGATGGTACACATGTCTTCAACCACTGTAACCCTGCTTGAGCAGATTGAGCAGAGCTTGAACAGAGAATGTTGAGGAGCTGACAGTTGCTCGTTGGTGCTCGGTGGCTCTCTCCGGGTACTCCAGCTTCCCCCATCCGTAAAACTGTCACAGTCCTGATTAGCCATTGTGCATAAGTATGTGACCTTAAACACCAATAAATAATTAAATAATGGCACACCAAATTTTGGAAGGTCCAAACAAATTGGAGGCAGTTCCAGTTTTTGAAGGTTAAACCCATGTTTTTATGTCAGCGAACAGGCATAAAAGTCAGCTAACCAAGGTATAAAATAATTTCAACTGTCAATCAGTTTTCAACTTTAACATAGATTAAGTTCTCTCTTCTCCAGATCCAGAATATTGCGTGCAGTTCTATTAACATAGAAGTGCAAAATATAAAGTTGTTTTCATTAAAAACAATAACACAGGAAATTCTGACTGATTGAACCTGTTGAATTTTTCCCACTGCAGTTGATTGCTATTACAGCACTTGTATTTGGTTTATGTGGAAGTGGCGCAATGAAATGGCATGAAAGGTTGTGTTTTTTAGCTCACTTGAGTGAACTGTTTACTGATGACTTTCCAATGTTTCCATCCATAGTCTATCCGTCATCTGCCCATGCATCTGTTGGTACTTCTGCTGTGGTTAATATTTAATAAATGGTTAATATTTCATTACTTTAGTGGGAGAAAGTCCAGATAACCCAGGTAATACTGGGTCAACCTTCATATATTGTTCAGATGGGAGTGATGATGAGCTGATTTGCTGTGTGACCTTCAAAGCTCTTAGTACTTTTTTTGACAAAGAAGCAATAGGATTTGCTTCTTAGAGCTCATATTTTGTGTCTGAGAGAGGGACTAGGGCAGAGACGGAAAATTTCAAGACAAATGAAAATGTCATTCAGAACAAAGAGACTTCAAAGATGCTCTCTGGTTTGAGCATTCTCTCGGGCACACTATATAAAAGAACAATTTAAGGCCAAGAAGCCCCCCCCCCCCCCCCCCTCCCCCAAATTCTAAATCTGTCTCCTTCAACCAGCTTAATCCCCCTCCCCCAGTAATGTGAGCATCACCAGTTAACAACTCCACCTTAACTGTGTCCGTTTGTCCTGTCCTATAACCAGGTAATATTTGAACAACACCCACATCCAAATTCCGAGACACCATGACAGACTTAGAATTACAGTAATAATAATAATAACCCACACATGGTGCTCTGTGGCTGTACAAAATTAAAAAAATGCCTTATGGAAAAAAAGGGTTACAGTTTGTTGCTGTGATTATAAACTTTTTGTGAGTCTGTTGGGGCAGGGTCAAGCCACAATCAGCACACATATCTGTTCGGGGGTAGGGTGAGGGATGGGTGAATACAGTTTATGCTGCTTGTTGCTATTGCCAAACACATTCACTCTGGAATAACTGCATGTGTGTTGTTGTAGCTATTCTGGAGTCGGTGTTGTCGCTGTGTGTACAAGTGTAGTGTGATTTTGCAGTGTGAGTCGGTCAGGGCAGTGTGACATGCCATGAGCAGAACGTAGAAGCATCTGTAGTGGTGAGTGTGAGTATTGAAGAGAGTTAATGAGTTAATGAATTAAATTTTTTCAATTTAAAAAAAAAATATTACCTCCTCATTTGAGTGAGTTCAGTGAGATTATTCCAGCAAGGGTCCACAGGATATGGTTTTGTTGAAACTGTTCGAAATTTTTTTTTTTTCAGCTGCCAAATTTGTAAATTATGCAGGCATATACAGTTGATTCATTAGGTAAAGGATTAACTAAACTTATCCATCCTTGTAGTGTGATCCCCTGGCAATCTGTCTTTTTAGTCCCCTACCTGCAACGCCGGAGGGGACTATAGGTTTGCACTCTGTCCATCCGTCAGTCTGTCTGTCAGTCTGTCAGTCACACTTGAGTTTTCCAGACTTTTTTTTGGAAATGCTTCAACGGAATGATTTCATTTTTGGTAATCTACTATAGAACGTTGACTTACAGATCAAGTTTGAGTTTCATGCTGATTGCATTATTCTTGTGTGAGTTATGGCCCTTGGAAATATGGAAAAGCGCCAAAATATCAGTTTTCCAGACTTTTTTTGGAAATGCTTCAATGGAATGATTTCATTTTTGGTAACGAATGATTTCATTCAACGGAATGATTTCATTTTTGGTAATCTACTATAGAACGTTGACTTACAGATCAAGTTTGAGCTTCATGCTGATTGCATTATTCTTGTGTGAGTTATGGCCCTTTGAAGTATGGAAAAGCACCAAAATATCAGTTTTCCAGAGTTTTTTGGGGAAACGCTTCAACGGAATGATTTCATTTTTGGTAACCTACTATAGAACGGATGACTTACAGATCAAGTTTCATTTGCACTCTGTCCATCCGTTAGTCTGTCCGTCAGTCTGTCAGTCACACTTTAGTTTTCCGGACTTTTTTTGGAAATGCTTCAACCGAATGACTTCATTCTTGGTAACCTACTATAGAACGTTGACTTACAGATCAAGTTTGAGTTTCATGCTGTTTGCATTATTCTTGTGTGAGTTATGGCCCTTGGAAATATGGAAAAGCACCAAAATATCAGTTTTCTGGACTTTTTTTGGAAACGCTTCAACAAAATTCATGCTGATCACATCTAGGTTATAACATTTGTATGATTATTAATGCTCATTAGTCCGGTAGGGGACATTGTATTGCTTCAGCGATATGTGAGCTCTTGTTATATTTCCCTTTGGGCAACTTGATCTTGGGTGATAAACTCTACTCTCAATCCTTCATTTTAGTTAATCAAATTTCAGAGAATCAAATTTCAGTGCAAATCAAATTGTGAAGTGATTCAGACAGTGGATTTTGAATCGAATCAAATCAACTCTCATGGCTCTTCAAAGAGTAAATTTTACACATTGGAACAATAAATATTACCAGTCTCTACTCAAATATTATATTCAACAGTGACTTGTAATCAATCAAAAAAGCAGAATAGTCCAGAATGGAATCAAAGTAGTTTAGGAGATGGGAACCTCCTTGAACTTTTCTTCATAGGAGACCTGATGATAGAAGAAGAGTTCAAGAATAGACATTTGGTAGGTTTTCGAGAACATTTTGATGATTCAAAAATTTTTGAGTCAGCATGACTCAAATCAAAAATGAATCATCGGGATGATATTGAATCGAATTGAATTTTGAAGCATTACAAGGCCCTAACCTAACAACTACAGTACAGTCACCTTGGACTGGTCATAATCCACACATGGGCAGTGATGTCCATGCTTTCGTTTACCAGGTAATAAAAATCATCAGCAAAATTTTAATTAATGCAGCATCTGGTTGTATCGTTAATTAATTTTTTGATGATTATTCCTATAATTAGTGTTTGGAATCAAATATTATTGCGTCCATGGAAATATTGCCCACCAGTGGAAAGTGACCAGTCCATGGCAGCCTTACTGTAGTAGATAGCACTTGAAGAATAAATTCTTGAAAAGCTAAAAAATTCATTCCTGTAAAGTAAATCTGTGGCTAACTTTGAGACAAGACAGGAATAGCCTGGATTTATGTAATAAACAACTCAAACAAGCCTGGAATACCTTGAACTTCTAGAAAATAAATCTACGAATATTACTTGGACAAGCCAGGAATTCCAGAGACTTTTGTCACAAAAGGTTTGGAATAGCTTGGACAAGCCAGGAAAAGTCAAGGTTATCCATTTTAATCATGGACAGCAAAATAATGTCTGAGCTATTCTGACTTATTCCTGTCAAAATACCATCCCAGCTTCTCCTGGCTTTACCTGCTTTAAAATCCCAGGACATCCTTGGATGTTCCAGGCCAAGGCCCAGCTTTTACTGGCATTTTGTTTTGGGGAAATCAATGAGCTTGTTCCAATGAGGAATCATAAGATATATTCTGGTGGCAAAATTGAAAAAAATAATACAATTTGAATTGCAATTTCTGGAAATGACTCTGCCTACCTGTCTGCATATTATGAGTGGGCATTAACCCTTTACCCAATGCAGACGATATCAAAATTTATAATTTTAAATATAATTTTTTCAAATTTTTCAATAATATTTTTTCAACTGCTGGATTTGCATATTACGTGGGCGGATGCGGCTGATCCATTGGGTAAAAGGGTTAAGATATCACACTTCTTTGAATGGAATTGGAGAGGACTAATAAGTTTGGAAAGAAAGTATATTTTCATGTCGATACAGCTCAGGTTTCAATAATATTGGATATTTCTTCTGAAAACCAAAGCGAAGGATCAAATTTTCATGTGATATATTGAGTGACCACTAGCTATTCATGGAAATAATTATTCATTTCCTTCCCAAGTATATCTTACCCTCAGTAACACCCCCCACCCCCACCCCTGACTTGAACAAACATGCTGGGAACAACAGTCTTGAAGGGTGTAGCACCTATAAAACGTCATTATCGTGGAAAATAAATTATGCTATAGTGGTACAATTGTATCTGGTAACCAATGCCAGAGCAGAGGTTTGAGTCCTTAAAATTGGTGGCAAAATTCTAAACAGTTGGTTAACCCTTTGCCTAACTTGACTAGAGGACAACCCTTGTATAAAATATTCTTGTGCAGCTAAAGATACTCCAATTTTTGCCTCAAGAACGTACATAGCCTTTGTTGTCTCTAACCAATGGGGACCCCCAGAAATAAAATCAGTGCTTGTCTTCTGAGGTAAACAAACTGTTTTACTGATAAAATAGGACCCGGTTACGAATGCCTGAGGTGGAAGTTCACAAAGATGGGGAACATGGGTAGAAACGATTGGCTGGACTTGACTTTATATCCATATGGCAGTCACAATTAGCCATTGTGCAGAAATATGTGACCTTAAGCACCAATATATAAATAAATAAATAATGTCCACTCACAAGCTCATTTAGTTTGTTCCAGTGAAGAGAGAGATCGTATGCTTTGTTCCGAACTCAAAAATGATAGAATTGGTATGGGGATTCTTGTAAATTGCAGGGTAACTGTTGTGGTCATGATATCGCCATAGTTGCTGAATGTGATCTTAAACACTAATATAACCTAATCTGACCTAATATGCAGGTTGTCATTTGTCTATCCTCAGAGGGATATTGCATGTGTCATGCTTTTAAGCCAAAAGATGTAAGGACTGCAACATTTCTGTCAAAACAAGGCAAGCCAGTGATTTTAGAAAATATTCATAATTTCTGAATGAAGAATTTATTTCATAAAAATTATATCTATTGAGTTAATTCACTGATTAGCTTCTGTGTCACTTTTTTATTATTGGGGTTTACCAACACTTAGACAGCCAGAGTCACCTCATATCAGACAGTTTTACAGGAGGAGGAAGCTAGAGTACTGGAGAGGATCACTGGACGGTGGCAAGCACTGTCAGCCACCCTAAAGTACAAACCCTGCACAAGCAGGATTAGCTGTGGTTCAAGCAGGGATGAGAATTTTCAGTTTTTCAACAAATTTAAGTTTTTTTTTATTGATACAGTAAAACCTGTTTTGAGAGACCACAGATGTGAGAGACCACCTGTCTTGAGAGCCCGCTGTGACCTTGTTCCATTTGGTTGTTTTACTCCGTAATGGACCTGTCATGAGAGACCACCTGTTTAGAGGGACCACTTTTGTCAGGCAAAACGAGCTGTCTCTCAGTACAGGTTCTACTGAAAATCACTTTTCAAAAGTTGTTCCATTTTGCTTGCGGCTTGAAAATATTAAGTAGATTTTAGAGGGAGAGGTGGATCATCTTATTTCAGTTCTTTTAATCGTTTGTTGTTCTCATCCCTGTTGAAGACAATTGCACTATCAGTGTGCAGTATGCCTTAGTACTCCCATGTAGGCAATCAGGATTAATTGCCTTGCTCAAGGACACAATGCAGTTACCCCTATTCTGTGTCATTAGGTGTTGAAACATTATACAGTGATGAAAATAAATTCAATTGCAAGAAAACTTTTTTTTGTTACCTCCAAGACCTGCCAGCCTTCTTTGCCCAGATAAACAAATTCAGGTAGTTGAAATTAACAAATTGAAACTAAACGTTGCCTCTGGTTTACTGAAACAACATCACCATGTCTAGCTTTACCGAAAATTTCCATACAATTACAACTCATGTTGCGCTTTCCTGGACTATGTTGTAGGCTGGGGTATGGTGAAGATATTAACATGTACTTCATACTGTGGATATTCTTGGTGCGGCAATTGTGTACCTCAAAAATAAACTGTGTCAACGGTGTATGGGTATGATGGCAAATCTGTTTTTAACTAGTAGCGTGTGGAATTATTTTTCATAGTGGGTGCATGGTCATGCTGTGTACTAAGGCACATAAATCGTGCACTTGTCTTTAACCAATGCTAACCCTGCCTTACAGACAACATAATTTCAATTCAAAGATATTTATATGAAGCACATACGCTGAATATGAAGCCTTTAATTTTGGTAGCTGAACTTGAGAATAAAGTCCAATAATAGGGCTTCTTGCACTCTACCCTTTAAGGAGTTCCCTCATGGGGAAACCAGGAAGTGAAACTACTAGTTTACTGTGGTAAACAAGCTCTGTTTTCATGGTAAAATAGGATCCAGTCACCAATGCTTGGGGTGAAAGTCCTCTAAAATGGGCAATAACGAGTATAAACAATTGATTAAACTTGACTTCATCTCCATGTTGCTGTCATGATTAGCCATTGTACAGTAATATGTAACCTTAAACACCAAATAAATAAATAATTTAAGAAGTCCAGTACTAATTGAGGGGGTCATAAACTTGTTTAACCCTTTACCCAGCAATGGTCAAAGCTGGCAAGTGCTATTCACAAAATTACCATTCAGTTTTCAATATTTTTTCATTTTTTGTCTCCAAAGTGTAGCTTATGAGCCCTCATTGGAACGAGCTCATGAGGAGCTATATGCTCTGTTTTTTTATGCAAAAATGAAAAAAAATTAGTTATTGAAGAATTTTGTATGCAAGTGTCATCTGCCTTTCGTGTTAGGTGAAGGGTTAAAATGAAATGAAATATTTTCAATTGATTTAACCCTTTACCAACATGAAAAGCAGATGACACTTGCAAAAAAATTCTAGAATAACTAATTTTTGTCTCAAAAACATAGGTTATGACCCCTCATTGGAACAAGCTTGACGAGATCATTCCAACGAGGGATCATAATGTATGTTTTTGAGACAAAAAATGAAAAATTAATTGGTGATTTTTTAGAACAGTGCTGGCTGGTTTTGGTCGTTATGTTGGGTAAAGGGTTTATTTTTTGGAACAAATTGTTGTTGCAATTTTATTTACTCAGGGTTAATCCTCCTGCTGCATGAAAATGAAGTTCTGTATTGAATTCATTTTGTAGCTCATCAGTTAAAAACTGATGTTTTCATCTGATGAAAATGTATATTGTCTATATTCCCATTTGATGTAAACCTAATGACAGCATGAACAGATGTTAGTAATAGAGGTTACACAAATATCTTCACAAAAAACGAGAAAACTATTTCTAGTGAATGAGTATGCTAACTAGGTAAATAAGCCAAGCAGATTTTTTGTTGGTTTGTGTAAATTCTTCAAAGTAATTAAACTTGCATATTTCTGGAAGACAGCTGCACTGGCACATTTTTAAGTCACCTTATGCCTATTTATTAGGTTTTATGTATTTAACCCTTTGAACCCCAGAAGCTGTTTTCCGGCCAGGTCACAAGCTCCGTCATAATGTCATTCATTAAGTAGAATGGCTACAAGCTTTATATAAATGTGTGGTGTGGACCAATCAATATTATAATGCATGTTGAAAATATTAATTGGTCTTACCCCAAATAATGAATATGGACTCTTCCAATTGCTTCCATTGAACTTACTTGGAAGATACCATCAGTGTTCAAAGGGTTAATAACAAATATTGAACTCCGTTTTAGTTTAGTACTGAAATGATTAACCAGATAACCGATTTGAAACCAGTTACCTACCTAGCTGATTAGATAAACCATCAATCAGTTATCTGAAATATTGATAGTGATTATCATTCCATGGTTAAGATATAGTAAATCTGCTGCTTCTCCTTTGGGATAGGTTACACTTTGAAGCTGTGTTGTATATATTGAGAAATAATAGACTTTGGCATTCAAAACTTTGTTAATGATCGGAAATGTTTGTGAGTACTGAGTAATCGCAGAAACTATTCTGTAGTATGTATACAAATGGACTTTGTTGAGAACTCGACAATGTTCTTTTGTTTATGCGCTATGGAATAGTTTCTGTGAATACTGATTTCCAATCCCTATAGTTTTGATCCCTTATTTGATGAAATAATGGCCACTGATAACCAGATAATATCCAGTTTTTCTCATGGTTAGATGGTTATGAAAATGAACCAACCATTTCTGTCCTAATTTATTTACAAAGTTACCCACTGTATTATTATGTTCAACAAGACAGTAAATATGCCACATATTTGATTGGCTTCATTCTATATTTTATTTTAAGGCTTCATCCAAGAATCATCTTATCTTCAGCTCATTAAAATATTTGATTTTTTATTTTCCATAGCCAGATTGATGACTCATTGTTAGAATAGTCCTGTGACAATCCTGAGAAGTGTAGCATTGCTTGATTACAGAATCCATAAGCAATGACGGAGGTGGAAATACTCTAAAGTAGAGGGCATCACGTAAACAATTGGCTAAATTTCACTTTATGCTCCTTATCACATAACCACCATCAGACAGCTCATTATAGAAAATATTGTTCACAACATATCCAATACGAGAATAATACCAATGTCAAGGTCAAAGTTGTAACATTGTCAGCTGGCTTTGGAAGAAGAATTGAATTAATTTCTTATTTTTCATTTACCGTCTACTAATATAAATATCAGATATGCGGAAAACTTTTCCTGAATAACTATTTTCATTTTTTGTCTTGAAAACATAGCTTATGACCCCTCATTGGAATGAGCTCGATGAGCTCATTCTAATAAGGGGTCATCAGCTATGTTTTTGTTAAAAAACTTTAATTGATTTTTATGAACAGCACTGGCCAGCTTCAGTCATTATGCTAACTAAAAGGTTAAATTGCACATTATATGATGAAAAGAATCTCAAATTGGTCATGATTTGAAATGAAATGTCTGAACCTCGTTCACTAAAGTCAATCTGAGCCTCGGTAAACCTCGGCTCAAATCGATTTTAGTGAACCTGGCACAGAAATTTCATATGAAATCCTGTCGCGTTGGAGATCTTCTGTTTAAGTGGGCAACATAAATTAAACTTAAACAATTGGCTAAACTCCACTCAATACTTGTGTTGTGATATAGGTGCTGAAAGTGACCTTAATTACCAATAAATAACCAATCTTCAGACTGTGCTTGATAAGCTTATTCCAAGGGGGTATGCTGCATTTTGGAGGGGAAAAATTCAAAGAAAAAATGGGAAAATGGTTAGGGTGGTTTTTATGTAACTGTGAGGGGGTGCGTTAGCTCAGTAGGCAAAAGTGCAGGCTGCAAGCCGAGAGGTCCTCGGTTCGAATCCTACCTGTGGCATACGCATTTTGTCCTTGGGCAAGACACTTCACCCCCATTGCCCACGTGGGGGCACAGTGGCATTGTGTACTAAGGTGTACTACACGTCAGTGATGCACCTGTCTTCAACCAATGCTAACCCTGCTTGTGTGGAGTTAGTATGTTGGGGAGCTGACAGTTGCATGCCGTTGCTCGATGGTTCTCTCCGGGTACTCTGGCTTCCTCCACCTGTAAAAGCCATTTTTGTGTATTTCTGAGCTTGACTTGTTGCTTTAAAATAGTTATATTTTAAGTGATATGATTATTATTATATATTAGTGTAGATATATAAGGTCACATATTTATGCACAATGGCTAATCATGACCATAACAGTTTTATGGGTGGAGGAAGCTGGAGTACCCGGAGATAATCACAGAGCAACAACAAGCAACTGCCAGATCCCCAACATACTAATTCCACTCAAATAGCATTAGCATTGTTTGATGACAAGTGCACCATCAACATGCAGTACACCTTAGTACACAACGCCACCATTCCCCCATGTGGGCAATGGGGATGGAGTGTCTTGCCTAAGGACACAACATGGTTGCCGCAGGTGGGACTCGAACTGAGGACCTCTCGGCTTGCAGACTGCACCTCAACCTACACATTTTAAGTGACAAAGGCATTAGAATTTCTCCTGTGCTGAGAGCAAATATTTTCTTGATTACTTTGGGAATAGGACCCCGAGTTTCTTTAATTGGGATTGTTTTGATCGATTTTGATATTTGAATATTTGGATGAGGTAATAGCAAATATTTGAATAAAATTCGAATATTTCCCGAAATCGGATAACTGAAGAAGTATAACCCCGGACAAGATATAAATACACATTTACCATTTATTTTATGATTACTGGTAACTAACCTGAGCTCAATCAAGGTAATCCCAAAGTAAAATAACCATGAAACTTTTACAGGAGAAAATCTGGTCAAAATTATCACTGCCAGACAGTCTGATGGAGTCCTTCTCCATAGGAGATCTCGTCAAAATGCATGTTTCATGGAAAAACATTCCATTGGAAATGTACAAGAAAAAGTTTCACCACAACTCAGATGAATCTGAGTTTAACATTCCTAAGGAGATTTGAGTCTATTCCATGTCTTTGTTACAAAGAGTCCAGCCATTGAAAATGTCATTTCTTGACGTCATTCTGGTCAAAGGCATGCCAAGGTCAAATTAAGAAAGTTTTGCTACCTCCTGGTATTTAGCTTCTTTATTCCTCCACCAATTGAGGGGATCCTCATTGAGGTCAATGGGGTATTCTGCCAAGTTCTCATTCAGTGCCTTGGCACTTGCACCCTATGTGACTTTCAATGGCTTTCTCTTTTGGGCATCATAACACTAAAAAATTTACACTTAATAGTGCCATAGCCATTTCTTTTTCTGCTCTTTCTTCTTGAGTTCTCTCATTCAATTCGTTTTTTTCAATGAACTTTTATTGCATTGTCACTATGGGTCTCCTAACTGCACTGTGGGTTGGCATTGTTCCTATAAAAAGGTAAGGATCATCCAGGGGGGTGGGGGTGGGGGGGGTTCTTCAAAAAATTCCGATACACAAGGCCGGGGGTGGGTGGGTGGTCCAGCAGCTCTAAAACTCACTTTTTTTCCAGGTGGTCTAAATTTTTTCCTCACATACTTTTAACAGATAATTATAGTTGGAATTTGTTGAGACGCATTTTGGGATGATTTTACAATATATTGGGGTAGTTATTATGAATTGGGAGGTCACCTATGGCTCTCAGACACCAGATCAACCCATTAACCAATGTGGATAGAAGATGACACTTGGAAAAAATTGTTGACTGACTAAAATTTTTCATTTGTTGTCTCAAAAACAAGGCTTATGACCCATTATTGGAACTATCTCAATGAACTCATTCTAATGATGGAGTGATAAGCTATGTTTTTGAAACCCAAAAGTGAACAGATAATAAAATTTGAATAGCAGTTTTAGTGAATAATGCTGGCCAGTGTTTGCCGTTACATTGACTGTTACATTGGGAAATGGGTTGAACGACTTGCCCAAAGTCTTTGACTCTGTGAGTAAATGCAACAAAGTAAATAAAATTAACATTTATATCTGGTTATAGCAGGTTATAGCTGTCCGCCTCAGAGAAAATTAACTAAAAAAGAACTAGGGTTAAAACTAAGGTCAGAAATGAAGGATAAAACATAAAATGAATTTAAAACTTGTGAAAACAGGTAAAACATAAAGCATCCAGAAGCATTGGAACTAACATAAAATAAGAAAACAGAAAATGGTTATTGTGTTCAGGTGAATTAGGTTTTAGAGATAAAAAGCAATCACAATTAATGAATATAGTCAGTCACCACCCCGCCCCTCCCCAAATATTTTTACCTTCCTACTACCCAGTAAAATACTCATCCTTCAGTTGTAAGTTGAAGTTCACAGAAAACTCACCGAGAAAACTCAGAATGTACACATGTTGTTGTGTCAGCCCGCTCGATATTGCAGGACATTGTGAAAATAAATGGATACATGAAATCTGGTTTTTATGCTAATGAATTCTGATGAATTCATGACTACTGAGCACCAAATATGATATTGTACCATCTACTTACCCTTTGTGTTGTTTGGAAAGCTGAAACCAGATGTAATAAAAGTAAAATTTGCACCGACACTGATAGAGCTGCATCAAGTTGCATATGTCTTTGTTTTGTTAGTTACCTCCCTTTGGATAGCTTAAACAATTGGACTGACTGTTAGAATGAAATAGGAAGATGACACACACACTGGCACACAAGTGCAGCTGAATGAACAAAGACAGTTTCTGTTTTCTTTTCGATGTCTTCATATACATGGTACAAGTTTATATGACATAAAATAGTCATGAAATATAATTACTGATTTTTCATAAAACCCATAACTCAATACATAAAGATTAGTTATGTACAGGAGTAGGCATATGATTTTTGACTGTCACACTGGGGTAAAAATGGCGATTCTAACACCACTTCCCTGTACCAAGGAACTCCCAAAATATTTTAACACCATATTCTGCACCACTTCTGGAGAAGTTTCGCAGGCTATACATGCTGATGTAAATTCCCCTTTACAACATCATTTTTGAGTTCCATCTGTTTAAAAAAACCTAAATTTTTGTTGATTTTTTTTTTCTTCAGACTATCACAGAATGCAATATATGTTGCAGAACCCAGATTATGACAAACAGATATATAAGGATCATTACTATGGTTACCATAAACCATTTAATGACATGTCAACTGTGGGAAGTCAGAGATATTCATTTCATAAATATGGACCCATGTGTAATTTGTGTTGCAGAGTGGATAAGCCAAGTTACGTAAATAATTTGGTAACCTATTTGAATAAGCCTCCAAAGAAAAGTGTACATCGAAATCACTCTAATCCAGGTATGAATATTTGCTGTATTTAATGTTTGTTATATTGATGACGCAACTCCCTTATATACCGAGTCAAAAAAGAAAGTACAATAGAAACAAATGTGAAAAATAGATGAAATGTAATAGTTCTAATGTTGCATGTTTGTGGACAAGAAGTCGTGCAAAGAGTTTAATGACATGTTGCTGTTGTCCACCCAACCGTATATAATTTTGCTAAGGATTTCAAAATAGCACGTGCTACTCGAGAATGTCAAATTGAATGGGTGACCGACAATTTTATTTGTGTTATGTTGTGCTAGAGAGCTTGGCTTATTGAGAAAACACTCTAGTTTTTGTCTTCTGATATTTTAAAAAATGCCAAGGTTAACCGAAAATCAGAGGTTGCGTGCCATTGGTATGCATGAGGCTGGGTTACCTCCAGATGAGCTCGCTGCTGAGTTCAGATTCACTGTGGCCACTATTGCATCCAAATGCTGCCATTCTGGAATCTGATGTCCAACGGTTGCTTGGCCTGGGTTTCAGAGTTAACTGCAGAAGTCAGATCTAATTCCTTCTCTGCAATTTCATCATTTGGGGATGGATTTCGACACTTTTCACAATGTGGTGTCTGTTCCCAAGGCTTGGGCATTGATCCTTTCATCCTGAACTTGGGACTGCTCTGATTCTTCTCGGTCTTGGCCAAGACTTTCCTTCAGTTGCTGGGCCTTTGCGGTTCGGTGACAAAGGATCTCATTCCGCTGGGTCGCTTGTTTGTCCATACTCTCCAACACTGTTTCTCCACTCCGTTTTCCTTTGTTCACCTCTTTTTCCACTTGGCCCATATGAAATCTCCCTTTTCATCTCTTGGATGTTTTCGAAACCTTTGTCACAGTTCTATGTGTATATATCTATCTGCCATCGCCCAAGTACACAAGATACAGGGCTATCCTGACCCGGCAGAGAGCACCTTGTCTAAAAAACTTCTTACACTATACCCCAGATGTCTGCTTGCCCCTAACACTACTGTTTCTAACCACACTCCTGGCAGTACTGCCTTGATGAGGCCTCTCTCATGGTAGGAGGTCCTCCTTTTCCGGGCTATGTTTTTTTAACTCAACTTTGGCGAAGCCAAATTTGAGGTATTGCAATAGCCCTTTGTTCGTCTGTCCGTCCGTTGTGCCGTACAGACAGCTCGGGCTAGAGGCCGTATTTATGAACCGATCTTTACGAAACTTCTTGGGTACCTTTGTTATGACCGTGAGACGAGAACGAGTGTTTTTGGATGCGGTCTGAAATTTAAGATGGCCGCTGGCAGCCATTTTGTACCAAAATTAGGTGCAATCAGTTGTTTGCACAGAACTTCCATATGAAAGCTCTGATTTGAATAATTTTTTGTATGAATGTTTAGTACCATGGGATACATCACATATAATACAGGTTTTTTTCTCGTGCATAAATTATGCAAATTACACTAACTTTGATTTATTTAGTGTTACTTTCAGCACTGCAAGTGCAAATGCCAATATGGCTTGGCTAGAGGCCGTATTTATGAATCGATCTTTATGAAACTTCTTGGGTACCTTTGTTATCACTGTGGGACGAGAACGAGTGTTTTGGGGGTTCAGTCTGAAATTCAAGATGACCGCTGGTGGCCATTTTGTACAAAATTAGGTGCAATCAGATTTTTGTGCAGAACTTCCATATGAAAGTGCTGATTTGAATAATTTTCTGTGTGAATGTTTAGTACCATGGGATATATCACATATAATATGGGTTTTTTTCTTGTGCATAAATTATGCCAATTAGACTAACTTTGATCTATTTAATATTACTTTCAGCACTGTAACTGCAAATGCCAATACGGCTTGGGCTAGAGGCCATATTTATGAACCGATCTTTACGAAACTTCTTGGGCACCTTTGTTATCACCTTGGGACAAGAACGAGTGCTTTTGGGTGCAGTCAGAAATTCAAGATGGCTGCCGGTGGCCATTTTGCACCAAAATTGGTGCAATCAGTTTTTTGTACAGAAGTTTTGTATGAAAGTTCTGATTTGAATAAATTTCTGTATGAATGTTTAGTAACATGGAATACATCACATATAATACAGGTTTTTTTCTCGTGCAAAAGTTATACAAATTAGATGAACTTTGATTTATTCAGTGCTACTTATACACAGTAAGTGCACATGTCAATAAACTCGGGCTAGAGTCTGTATTTATGAACCGATCTTCACGAAACTTCTTGGGTACCTTTGTTATCACCTTAGGATGAGAATGAGTGTTTCTGGGTGCTGTCCAAAGTTCAAGATGGCTGCCAGTGTCCATTTTGTACCGAAATTTGGTCCAATCAGTTTTTTGTACACAACTTCTATACGGCTCAGGCAAGAGGCCGTATTTATGAACCGATCTTTATGAAACTTCTTGGGTACCTTTGTTATCACCTTGGAATGAGAACAAGTGTTTTTTGGGTGTGGTCCAAAATTCAAGATGGCCACCAGCAACCTTTTTGTACCCAAATTACTGCAATCAGTTTTTTGTACAGAACTTTTGTATGAAAGTTCTGATTTGAATAAATTTTGTAGGAATGTTTAGTAACATGGAATACATCACATATAATTCAGGTTTTCTTCTCGTGCAGAAATTATGCAAATTAGATGAACTTTGATTTGTTCACTGCTACTTATACACAGTAAGTGCACATGTCAATGCGGCTCGGGCTAGAGTCTGTATTTATGAACTGATCTTCACGAAACTTCTTGGATACCTTTGTTTTCACCTTGTGATAGGAACGAGTATTTTTGGGTGCCTTTGTTATCACTGTGCTATGAGAACAAATATTTTTGGGTTCAGTCAGATCCACTCTGGGACTCAACGATTTCTTTTCTAGTTTAGCATCTAACTGTTGCCCACCTTTACAATAATTTACCTACACATTTGTTGCAGGCTACGGTCAGCATTTATGTACAGGCCGTTACAATACTTTACATGTACCTTTGTTATCAGGTCATTACCTAGATGTTTGTCATTGGTGTGTCACATACTATACATGTACATGTCTTAAACAAGTTGAGCTACAGTGTCATTGACACTTTCATTTTTACCAGGATCCTCAAAAGTTGTCTGTTGTCCAGTAGTGAATGCTTCCTTTTATACATCGCTCAACTTTCGTATAGGGAGTGCATCATATCTTGCTGGTCAACAACATTCCGATGCTCAGATTATGCAAATTGGTCGATGGTCTTTGAATGCTTTCAAGCTGTACCTGCATCATATTCCCTTCGCTAAAGGGTTCTCCTCTGTGGTATGCGGGTGGAGTGGCTGAAGTGTGCTAAGGTAATACTTGTGCATGGTAGCTTGTGGCATGTATTTGCACCACCTTTGACAAAAATTGTAGATATGTATATATATATATAAGCTCACATCAGTCAAGGGGCGCAGCATTTTGGGCTCGAACATTGTAATTATTCTGGGATAAAGCCTTGGGCATCCTGGGCCCATAGGCTGACCTCCTTTTAAAATTATAAATAAAATCTGGCCACCGTACCCTGTGGTTCTTTTCAAACATCTCATTTATGATTCTGTGCATTAGTTTGCTTTGTCAAACTTAGCTTATCTCCAGAGGATGGCCTTGGGGGGTGGATATTAAGGTTACAGTTGGGTATCCTCACATAAATTTACATTTATGTCAGGAGCATAAATGTCTTTATGGGAGATACACAAAGTTCAAACAGAGGTAAAGAAGATAAAAAAGTTTAATGGGTTGAAGTTACAGACGTGCCTGAAATCCAGTCATGGAAAATTCCCCTTTTGAATATTTAAATTTGGCATCTGGTTGACAGTATAATTTACATAAAAAATTCTGGCCAGTGTTTACATTCAGGCAGTTCCCTTACCAAATTTTGGCATACCCACAAAACTAGAACAAACTATATACTCCCTTTGTTTTCTGCTAATTGAGACCCGCAAAATTTCAGGAATGCCTATTGGTCATTTTTTTTTAACCCATCAGAATATTGCAACACTAGCAGCATTCTCCAGCTTTCTGTGGAAGGAACAAGTCACCATTTTCTCATCATCACCTCCTGATCTAGGTTTCCTGCGCCTTTGCTTTCTCATTGCCATTCAATCTTTTTCTGCCTATTCACCCTCTACTTTGCTGGTCATTCCAGAATATGATGCCTGCCAGGTTGGTTGGGAGGTTGTCTTCATACTCAGCTGCTAGAGAGCCCTGAAGATTCTATTCCTGCTTTTTTTCCAGATCACCATTGGACAGGCTCCAGGTTACCTGCAGAATCATAGCAATGGACACATGGGTCAGTTCATCAGGGAACCCAGCTTTCACAACAGTGTGTTCGACAAGAAGGCGAACAGGATTTATTATAATTGTCATCTTGATTCTGGGCGAGGTGCGACTATATCTGCAGGACAGCTCATCTTTCCATTTGTACAGTGTGCTTCTTTTGTAATACCATGGTTTTCACAGGATCTGCTTTGTGACTCTCTTCAAAGGTTTTGAACGCGCTCCCTGCATTTTGGGCTGGGATGTATACTGGTGTATATATTGCTATCAGCTATCAGCTTCGGTGTGACTCTTGGATCTTCTACTTGCCATGTGTTTTTGTTTTCTGCATCTTTTCGGAAGCATTTGACTATCAGCTCCCTGCATTTTGGGTGGGAATGTAAATATACACAGGTATCTGCTTTTATTCTAATTTGTTTCAATAGTACCCTGCATGCTGGGTGGGGATCCTTTAAGACTTTAACATTGGTATCTGTATTGTGGTCTTTGTGTATCTCTGCAGAGGTATTTGACTCTCATATATTTATTTATTGGTGTTTAAGGTCACATTTTTCTGCACAATGGCTAATCATGACCATGACAGTTTTACGGGTGGAGGAAGCCGGAGAACCCGGAGAGAAGCACTGAACAACGGCGAGCAACTGTCAGCTCCCCAACATACTAACTCCACACAAGCAGGGTTAGCATTGGTTGAAGACAGGTGCACCATCGACGTGCAGTACTCCTTAGTACACAGCGTCACCGTGCCCCCACGTGGGCAATGGGGGTGAAGTGTCGTGCCCAAGGATACAATGCAGTTGCCGAGGGAGGGATTTGAACCGCGGACCTCTCAGCTTGCAGCCAGCACCTCTACCATCTGAGCCACTGCGCCCCATTTGACTCTCAACTCCCTGCATTTTGGGCAGGGATGTAATATACAAAGGTATCTTCTTTTATTGTCCCCCGATACTTTGTTGGAGGACTTGAAATCGGCTGTGTGTGTGCCTGCGTGTGTCAGTGCATCCATCCATTTGGAGTGATAACTAAAGTTTGGGTCTTCAAATCAAAACCAAATTTGGTGTATATGTCCCAAACCCTAATGATTTGGAGAATTCTGAATATTGGCTGAATCCAATCATTTTTATTGGAGTTATGCCCCTTTTTTATGCTTTTTCACCCAATTTTGCAACTTTGTGGAAATTTGGTGTCCAGATGATAACTTCAGTTATTGAATCAACACCAAATTTTGTGCATAAGTTTATCTCATGAATGCAGAGGCTAAGTTCAAATTTGGGTTCAATCTGGCTAATTTTGGCTTAGCTATGGCCCGTTTTCCATTTTTTTGTTTTTGACAATTTGGTGTCTGGATGATAACTTCAGTTTGAGATATTGAATCATCACCAAATTTTGTACATTGGTTTATCTCAAGAATGCACAGGTCAAGTTTGAATTTGGGTTCAGTCCAACCAACTCTGGCTGAGTTATGATACTTTTTCCATTTTTATGTTTTTGAATATTTGGTGTCTGGATGATAACTTCAGTTTGAGATATTGAATCAACACCAAATTTTGTACATTGGTTTATCTCAAGAATGCACAGGTCAAGTTTGAATTTGGGTTCAGTCCAACCAATTCAGGGTGAGTTATGACACTTTTTCCATTTTTATGTTTTTGAGTATTCTGTTTGGCGTTGTCTGTCTGTCTGTCTGTCTGTCTGTCTGTCTCTCTCTCTCTCTGTCTGCCTGCCTGCCTGCCTGCCTGCCTGCCTGCCTGCCTGCCTGCCTGCCTGCCCTGCCTGCCTGCCCATCACAATTTTTGTGTCGCCTACTCCTCCAAAAGTGTACATGCTACATTGTTCAAACTTTGCACACATGTTGATCAGTAATTGCCATTGTGCATGTGACAAGTGCAGGTAACTCCGTTTTGTATTTCCAGAGTTATGCCCCCATTTAGTACTTAAAACTTTACAGTATTGTGTCGCCTACTCCATCAACATTTTACATGCTATATTGTTCAAACTTTGCACACATGGTGATCACCAATTGCCGTTGTGCATGTGACAAGAGCAGGTACCTCCAATATGTATTTCCAGAGTTATGCCCCTTTTTGTACTTAAACATTACAGTTTTGTGTCGCCTACTTCTTCAACATTTTACATGTTATATTGTTCAAACTTTGCACACATGGTGATCACTAATTGCCGTTGTGCATGTGACAAGGGCCAATAACTCAATTTTGTATTTCCAGAGTTATGTCCCTTTTAGTACTTAAAACATTAGAGTATTGAGTCGCCTTCTCCTTCAACAATTTACATGCTATATTGTTCAAACTTTGCGCACCTGTTGATCACCAATGGCCGTTGTGCATGTGACAAGAGCAGATAACTCTGTTTTGTATTTCCAGAGTTATACCCCCTTTTATTACTTGAAACATTACACTATTGTGTCGCCTACTCCAACATTTTACTTGCTTTATTATTCAAACTTTGCACCCATGTTGATCATCAATTGTCATTGTGCATGTCACAAGAGCAGGTAACTCTTGTTTTGTATTTCCAAAGTTATGCCCCCTTCTAGTACTTAAAACATTACACTATTGTGTCGCCTACTCCTTCAAAATTTTACATGCTATATTGTTCAAACTTTGCACACATGGTGATCACCAATTGCCGTTGTGCATGTGACAAGACCAGGTAACTCCATTTTGTATTTCCAGAGTTAAGCCCTTTTTAGTATGTAAAACATGACAGTATTGTGTCGCCTTCTCCTTCAACATTTTACATGCTATATTGTTCAAACGTTGCACCCATGTTGATCATGAATTGTTGTGCATGTGACAGGAGCAGATAACACCATTTTATTTTTAAACAACGAGAATCCTTGCCGTTTATAGCTATTATGATCCTCAAAATGTCCTTTTCCTTGGCGCCACCTATCGTCAGTCGTTATCAATGAAGTTAACCTGTCAATGAATGGATGCTACCATTGTAAACGGTGAGGAGAATCGTCTACAGCAGCCTTGTTTTTATTTTGTGAAGACCTCAGATCGATTAATATGAAAATGAGAAAACAGGTGAATTACCCTTTACCCCAGACACTGCAGTGGAATGAGCAATGATTGGAGGGTTGGGGGACAGACATAGTCGAGTGAACAAAAATTTCAAACTTTACCCCAGAGAATCTTGTGCATGTTCCAATTTTGACGGGCGTATGTTGCCCCGCTAGGCGGTGCTCTTATTATGTTTTTGAATATTTGGTGTCTGGATGATAACTTCAGTTTGAGATATTGAATCAACACCCAATTTCTTATCAACCTACCTTACAATTGTTTACTACAGGCTTGCACTACAGTGGAAGACCCTAACTTGGATAAAGTACTCTCTATTTTAATCTTTCCCAAGAGATTTGGGAAAGAGAAGTGGTGCAAAAAACACCCAGTAGGGAATGCTCTTCTCTTAGTACAATTCCACAAATTCCGTTAACCAGTGTGCAAGGCAGTCATCAAGCCATTCTTTTTTTGCCCGCTGCATGTGAAGGACGTGCCGCCATTTGCATTACGAAACAGTGATAATTCAACTCGTCGATAATGGTTTCCTGTGACTGGAATTATGGATAACAGGACTGTGTTTTATATATTCTCATTAATATTTTCAACCACATTTTCATTAAATTTTATATATATTTTCTGATGTCGCGCACGATTTTTGAAAATGTTCCGTGCGGTTCGGACATAAAATTTTTCGGTTGATAAATTTTAATATTATTATTGGAGTTAGGTGTCAATGAGGGACTGTATGGACAGGGTTTCTTCACTCTGTTGAGGGCTGAATTTCTGTTTTTTAGGTCCCTGTCGGCCGTCTGGTTTCTGTTGTGTTCCCGCCGGTTCTTTTTTCTGCCATCTTTGTCTCGTAGTTGGGGGTGTTCTTTTACTTTCTGTATCTGTTGAGTTTACCATTTTCTCCCACTGCTCTCACCTCTGTTATGTCCAGTTCTGTTCCTTTAGGGCAATGCCTTTTGCCCTTTTGGTGCATTCTCGTGGCTGTTCCTCCCGCACCTGCAGGGGGGGGGGGGGTACACTGTCGTTTTGAGACCTCCCAACACGATCACATTTGGTGAGAGTTATGCCCCCTCCATTGGGGATGTGCATTTTTTTTACCATGGTGGATATTGCGGGAGCTGTTGGATGTCTGGTGAAGAGATGCCTGGTTCCGGGACTATGCGCCCTCTCCAGTCAACATCGGAGGCGGTCACTAGGGTTGTGACTCATCCTTTGGAGGCCGAGCTAGGTTGCTCTCTTCCCTTTTCCGCTAGTTTCAAAGCTCCCGTTGTATCTGCTGCTACTGCTCTTCCATCTACAATGTCATTGGTCACCATTTTAGCCGGCCTCGGCTTATCCCTGCAGGGGTATGCAGTGATGTCTGTAGTGTGTATGTGGGGTATCGGCCTCAGCCTTCCCTGACTTCAACTCAGCGAAGTCGGAAGTGGCTGCCAACCGAACCCCCTGTTGTGTCCTCTCCACCGTTGAGCACAGCAGTTTTATCCCTGCAGGGGTCTGCAGAGATGTCTGGTAGTGTAGACATGGGGTATTGGCCTCAGCCCTCCCTGACTTCAACTTGGCGAAGTTGGAAGGGGCTGCCGGCCAAACCCTCTACTGTGGTCTCTCAGCCGTCGAGTACCTCAGTTTTTCTCATTGGATTCGGATGTTCATGGTGGGGTCACCATGAGCTCCGTGGCGTTTCCGTCCACACACTCTGGTCCCATGGCAAGTTTTGCGTGACCCAACGCTTTTTGTGCAGCCTGGACCTTCTGTCCCGCAGAGATCCGCGGCAACTCTCCTGAGTTTCTGCTCTGTAGATCCTCGGGGTATGTGATACCCCAATACACATCTGCCTTCAGATGTTTTCGGCCGCAGCCCGTCTCCCTGCTTTGGGTGTATTTGAGGATCGTGACCCTTCGCTGGTAAAATGGGTCAGGAGTGAAGCCACTTTGTCGGTTCATTGACATGGCGTACCGTTCCGACAGTCAGTGAGCTTAGGGAGGCCCTCTCCTTGCTCACTTAGGTTCTGTCCATGAACCTTTTCCGTTGCTTCCAGCAAGGCTACGAGTGGTTTACAGGTGCCCCCTGTGGTGCCACCTCCCGGGATTTGAAACAGGCCACATTCTGATCCCCCTGGTGTGCCTACACCATGGGAGTCATCGGCTGGTTTGCCTATGATGGGCTATGTGTCTTCCGACTCATGGGATGAGTCTGACATACCTGACGTCGAGAGCCAACAGTCTTCTGACTTGGGGGCAGCTCTTGACTTTGTGTTTGGGTTCCTTCCAGGTCTCAAACCGTCAAACCAGCCGACAGTGTCAGCCTGGCCGCGATCATCGCTCACGCACATACAGCCTGTGGAGCAACCTGCTACTGGGCACCTTCAACCGTGCCTGTCAGTACAGGTGGTTTAAGCATTTACATCTTTGGACTCCTAAGCTGAGTTCCAAGGCTATGAGGATGGCGTTCTTCATCAGGGTTGACACTTTTTTTGTCTCCAGTGTGTTATCGTTCCTACAATTTCCCCAGTCCACCAGTCTGCAAGACTTTGACGGTCTTGGATAAGGACTCCAACTCCCAAGCCGGCCATTTTTCATATGGAGACTCTGGAGTCCGTGTTGGGCTTATCGGGAGAGATGCTGGAATGCTTTCTCTCTTCGATCACCTCCTCTCTGCTTTGCTGCTTATCTGCTCCCAGATGAGTTTGACGACGAACAGGTTTTTTTGTGTGTGCTGTCCAAGACGCTCATGCATCTTCTCACACACATGCCTGTACCACGGCTAACTTGGAATTAGTTCACAGGGACACTGTGCTGGACACAAGCCGTTCCCTTCTAGAGGGGCAGTGCGCTGCTCTTCGATCTGCCTCTATCGTCAGGTCAGCAACTATTCCATAGTTCTGTGGCGACAGTCCTTGATAACTCCCTCTGTCATTCCATTGATCTGCTGCTGCTTAGTCAGCTTGATTGTCGGCCTTCTGTTGGAGGCAGGGGCCATCCAAAGCCTAACAAGTACTCTTCTGCTTCCTCTGCGAAGCTAAGGGCTAATTCTCCTGCCAACAATCCTACTCATTCACAGGGTAAGGGTAGGCGTTGGCAGTAGTCACCTCGAATTCGTCCCAGGTTGAGGCATTCCACTCAGTCGAGAGTGCCTCTTCCAACATGAGTTACACGTTGGGAACTTTTGTTCACGGAGATAGGCAATCTCCTGTCAAAACGGGGCAATCAAGGTCATCAAGAACTTTCTTTCAGTGGGATTTTATTCCCGCCTGTTCTTGGTGCCGAAGAAGGACGGCCGACTCAGAAAGGTTATCGATCTGAGTATCCTGACGCAGTCTATCATTGCTCCTCCGTGCAGCATGGAGGCTTTCAGGTCAGTTCTCCGCTCCATTCCCCAGGATGTTTTCCAGTTCAAGGCCATGCCCTTTGGCATCAACCTGGATCCTTTGGCATTCACCTGTCTGATGTCGCATGTGTTCGTCATCACACACAGTCCAGTTTGTCTTCTTCGATTTATCTAGTGGATATCCGCCAGAGGCATTCCAGTGTTGCCTTTCTGGAGTCTGATGTCGTCACACTGTTGAGCCTACTCACGTCACTAGGGTTGAGAGTCAACAGGGAGAAGTCTGACCTGGTCCCTTCTCCGTCGTTTTGTCATCTGGGATGGACTTCTGTATTCAGCTGGATATGGTGGCGGTTTCCCAGGCAAGGGCTGTGATTTTCACAGCCTTTTGCCCTGACTCTGCCCCAGCCCACATCCGCAACAGCTCGGAGTCTTCCCCAGCTGCTCGGTCTCTGCGGTTCGGTGACGGATCTCATTCCTCTAGGTCGGCTGCATGTCAGACCTCTCCAACACTTCCTGCTCAGTCGTTCGTTGGAGGCCGAATGTCGATCCTCTGGTTTTGGTGTTTCAGTTACCAGAGTCTCTTCCTCGTCACCTTCTCCCCTGACCGATGTTCAGTGGATTATGCAGGGAGTTCCATTGGACTTCCCCACGTCCGATCGTGATCCGACGGCAGTCGCCAGCGATCTTGGATTGGGTGTGACGTTGGATCCTCTAGGTCTTTTCCTTCACGGGTCATAGGACCAGGATCTAGCAGTTCTTCACGTCAACCAGAAGGAGCATCTTGCTCTTCTGAGTTTCCGGCAGTGGATTCCCCACCTTTCGAATTGTCAGGTCCTTCTGTTGTCCGACTATTTGACGGTGGTTGTTTACATTCAGAATCAGGGTGGCACACACTATGTTCCCATGTATGAATTGGTTCAGGATCTTCTACTGCTCGCTCAGGATGTCAATGCCGGGGTGGTGGTTTGTCACTTTCCAGGTCATCTGAACATCCTAGCCGATTCCCTGTCCCGACGGGGCAGGTTCTTTTCCACCGAGTGGATGCTCCACATGGCAGTGTTCCAGTCTCTTTGCGATCTCTGGGGTCGTCCCCACATCAATGTCTTTGTGACTCGTTGGAACCATCAGGTGGACACTTTCGTGTCCCCGTGTCCAGATGCTCTGGCTTTCGCCATGGATGCTCTGTCCCTCCTTTGGAACGGTCTTGTCAGCTACGCCTTCCTACTGGTTCCGATTCTGCCTCAGGTTCTAGCCCAGATATGAACCTGCAGTTGTCGAATCCTTTCGATCACACCCCTGTCGCCTCACTGGGTGTGAATCAATCTGCTCCGCTCTCTGTTAGCAGCAGTTCCAGCACGTCTCTCTCTACGTCGTGACTTTCTTTGCTAAGGTCGCCCGAGGAGGTTTCACGTCAACCCGACTTCATTGTGCCTTGGCGCATGTCTTTTATCGGGTCCTGTCTCCTCCGTAGTGGTTTTTTCGAGACAAGCAGTGGAGTTGCTTTTCTTCTTCAAGGAGGCACTCACTCCACTGGTTTAGCCTCTGCAGCTAAGTGGAAGGTCTTCTGTTGATGGTGTGCAGATCACTCTGTTGCTTCTGTCACTCCTTCGATCACACAGATTGCGGAGTTTCTGGTATATGTTTGATTCTGGGGGTCTCCAGCAATGGGTACAGGTCTATGCTTCGGAGAACTTTTTCGTATGTGGGACAGCGTTGTATCGGCACTCATCCTTGCCTCTCCAAGCTTGTTCTGCACTTTTCCTTGAAAAGGCCTAGGACTTTGCAGCTTACTCCAAGATGGACTCTTTCTTGTGTGCTGCTTTGCTTGGGGGGGAAGGGGGGGAGGGGCATTTGCACCTTTATCCCTGTTGGATATGCATTTTCTCACATGCAAGACAGTTTTTCTGATGGCTTTTGCCTCATCCATAACGGGTTAGTGAGCTTCACTCCCTCTCGGTTGACCTGGCCTTTTCTTGGATCTCTCCCATGAGTGTTATGTTTACAAGTGATTGCTCTTTTCTGGCCAAGAATCAGATACCGGAACTACTCCGCCTCCTATCTGTATCGGGACTCTTCCTTCTGTTGAGGGCTAACACCCTTTCCTCTGTTCATTTGGAAGGGTAGGATCGATTTTCTGTCTCTTATTCCTTGTTGACAGAAGATCTCTTCTGAATCCATTTCTCGATGGATTTGTCTTGCTATTCGTGCAGCTTCTGCTTGTCTAGCGAATGGCAATTGTCTTACCAATCGTTTTTCTGCCACGAGGTGCATGCATTGTCTACCTCTCGGGGCTTATACCAACTCTGTCATGTTGTCGGATGTTATGCTGGCAGCCTACTGGAGAAATGCTACTTTCTCCACTTATCTGCGACAGTTGCAGGAGCATGCAGAGGACCTTTGTTCTACAGGCCCTCTTTCTTCTGCTCAGGCTGTTGTCTATCCCAGCCATTCAGCTTCTTACAAGGTCAGTTCCAGCTCTGTGCTGTTACTGCCCTTTCTGTCTGTGCATCGCACATCACCACACGCCTGATCTCTCATTGTCTTTTACTAATGTTTGTGATGCTATGGTTTGATAGGCCTGGGAAACTCTTCCTCTGTCCACGGTTCCAGTGCAATTGAGTTGTGTGTGGGTTGGTTATGTGATTCCCTCCATCCTATTGTCTATTCAGCCTATAGTAAACAATTGTAAGGTAGGTTGATAAGAAATATAAATTTTATAGTAAATTTCCTTTCTTATCCCTACCACAATTGTTTACATGGAGGCCCTCCCGTTTTCTTATTCGGGTAAGAATCCTTCCTCCCCACTGATCACATAACTCCTTTGTTGGCGGACTCAAAAGAATGGCTTGATGACTGCCTTGCACACTGGTTAACGGAAGTCATGGAATTGTACTAAGAGAAGAGCATCCCCTACTGGGTGTGCGCCAATGGCGATCGACCCAGTTTTGGCTTATTTTTTCGTGGTGTTTTTTACACCACTTTTCTGTCCCAAATCTCTTGGGAAAGATTAAAATAGAGAGTATTTTATCCATGTTAGGGTCTTCCACTGTAGTGCAAGCCTGTAGTAAACAATTGCGATAGGTATAATAAGAAAGGAAATTTACTATAAAATTTATATTTTTTACATAGGTTTGTCTCAAGAATGTGCAGGTCATGCTCAAACTTGGTTTCAGTCTGACCAATTCTGGCTTACTTATTACCATTTTTCCACTTTCTGGAAATATGTCTAATGTAAGAACTTGCTGTCAGTTGACATAGCTACACCTGGTGGTGCACTTGTTATCATTTGTTTCGGTAGTTTCGGGCAGTGAACCTTTAGAACTTACACATTGGTATCACTCTCAACTCACACATTACATGTACCTCTTCGTTTTCATGCATTCTGAGCAGGGCCATTTCCTACTGGCAATAGTTCTTCATATTATCAACTTCGTAATCTTTTTTTCACACTGTTCATGCTTGTGGGGTTATCTAATATAAAA
Source organism: Pictodentalium vernedei (assembly GCA_031216915.1). Classification (NCBI taxonomy): domain Eukaryota; kingdom Metazoa; phylum Mollusca; class Scaphopoda; order Dentaliida; family Dentaliidae; genus Pictodentalium; species Pictodentalium vernedei. Next base: position 258,789,563 of record CM062290.1, on the reverse strand, counting down.
ATGCGAATGTCTGTATCTATATCTCTATCTCTCTCTATCTTTGTTCCGGGTGAACTCCTTCGTTTCTCGACCGATCGATCTCAAATTTTCTACACGGGGTAATTCGTCCCTGCGAGTAACATGGGATGGGTGCCGTGTCTGTGTGGGGTGACCTTGACCTTGAATTTGATGACCTTGACCTTTTATTTCAAAAACAGCTGGGCCGATCGGGCTAAAATTTCATATGTGCAGGTATATTGACCCATCGATCATTTTGACTTTATCAGGGTGCCCATGCAGGGTGACCTTGACCTTGAAATTGGTGACCTTGACCTTTTTATTTTGAAAACTGCTGGGCCGATCGGTATAAAATTTCATATGTGCGGGTATATTGACCCATCGATCATTTTGACTTTATCGGGGTGCCTGTGCAGGGTTACCTTGAAATTGGTGACCTTGACCTTCAATTTCGAAAACGGCTGATATAACCATCTTCTGTGCAACGCCGGGTATCACCCGCTAGTATATACATATATGTATATCATCTTTCAAACCAGGCATGTATTTGCTCCACCTTTGACAAAAATTGTAGATATGTATATTTATAGACTCACATCAGTTAAGGGCAGAGCATTTTGAGCTCAAACTTTGTAATTGTTCTGGGTTCAAGCCTTGGGCATCCTGGGCCCATACATTGACCTGCTTGTAAAATATAAATAAAATTTGGCCACTGTACCCAGTGGCTCTTTTCAAACATCACATATATGGTTCTGTGTGTTAGTTTGTTTTGTCAAACTTAGCTTAGCCCCAGAGGATGGCATGGGGGTGGGGGGGGGGGGGGGGGGGCAAGGTGGTGGATATTGATGTTGTTGTTGGGTGTCCACACATAAAGATCTTTAAATTCCCCTGAATTAGCAACTGTAAACACTGTCCTCAAATAGTGTTCACTGTGCCCAAATTCTGAGCCATGTTAAAAAACCTTTTTGCCAGGTTTTGCAATTTGTTTGCCAGTTTAGGAACGCTTCCCAAAGCATACAACATGTTTCAAGGCTTACCCATCAACATAATAGGCCTATTGAATAACTGAGAAGCAAGTTTAAAAAATCAAAGATTCCACCAGTGGAAAACATTCTGTGTGGACAGTGTTGTTTACTCTGTATTAGTATGATACCAAGGCTTGACATCTAATTTATTTAGATCTGTAGCATCTCCAATTAAACTATGTGTGTAACATAAACTCTTGATGGAAAGCCAAGAACAATGAGGAAGACCCATAACAAAGATGGTATAATTTATGTTCATAAGCAAAAGAAAATAAAAAGTGGTGGAAGCAGATGCAGAGAAGGTGAAGAGACAGCACGCTGGTTTGCTCAATTTAAGCCAATCTAAAGGTCTGGCCCTTATTTGTAAAACTGTGATCACAAAGGCAATCTCTTTCTGGAGCAGACTATGATTCAATCGCAACACTTACACCAGTGGGTAGAGATTTTGTAAATAAAACACTGCCAAATGAAGACTACATTGGGGTGTGTAAATGAAAAGAGCATCTCAGATTTAGTTTTCTAACATTTCTTTATTGACAGGAGAGATTCTACAGTGTGGCCAGATCATGACTGGTTGTGATCTGGCTGAACTTCTATGATCCCAGTTTTGTAGTGAATGCTCCCAAATCTGTCAATGCAATCAGTGATTTTGTTTAACCATGATTCTCGAGCCAAAATTCGTTCCCATTACAAAATAGTGTCTTTTTAAATTGATTTTCCTTGACTTTGAAGGTGTGTCATTGCAATATCATTGTTTTGAGAAAGACTTGAAAATTCTGCTGGCAGTATCCAATCAAAATGCTCAGGTGTGCACAGACTTGATTTTTCAATAAAATTAATTGCATGTTATTTGTTCCATGTTGATGCATGGGTAACCCTATTAATGCCATTGGCATTAATGTGCAATATTTAAATTGAACAGTCAAAAATATTCAACAAGCATTTTCACATTCACCTGACTTGACTGCAATTATCTCCTCTGTCTGAAAGTGATGGTGTCTAATACTGATCACTTTGTAAAAGTGATGTACAAGTCTTCTCCCCTTCCAGTGACTCAATTCCAATAAAATTTCTTGTGAGTGATGAATTGGGTATGAAATTTTTTTGTTACAATTAATATGTTGGGAGTGTGGAATCTCATTTTCAAAAAATCTCCATCTCATGGACTGAAAGAAGCATTGACTTGACATTAATTCATGAGTTTCCTTTTGAGGTATAGAATAAATTACAGGTTAGGGAGTTGTAATAACCATATGAGCTGATTTTGAAAATAAATTATATTCCAAAGACTAAATTTAATCAATTTATTCTTAAAACCATTTTCTGGGGGATGGTTTCAGTCCCCTGCCCAGAGGATGGTTCAGGTCAAATATGATGTTAAAAATGCATACTACAGAGTATAGAGGAAAGTAATGTAGCAGACATTTGAGGCCCTTGGATTCAGAAGAAATTTTATTGGAATCATGAAAGCACTGTACAAAGATGTGCAGAGTGTACTGAACTTGGGAAACATCACATTGAAAAGGGGTCAAATGGAAATAGGCCTTAAGCAATGGTGCATCTTGTCACTGATTCTGTTTGCATTGTAAATAAAAGATTTAGGAGAAGAGGTGATTGCATGCGTAGAGGAGACCAGAGACAAAAATCCCAGCTGTTTTTCTTTGCCGGTTAAATTGTTTTATTAGCTGAGAGTGAAGGGACAATAAAAACTCTTAACCATAGTAGGAAAGTACGGGGGAATGGCGACTTGAAATAAAAACAGAAGCAAGGTAATACTTGTGGGCCATTGGGTAGATGGGTCATGAAGGTGGTAAGTTCTCTATTGGTGATGAAGAAATCAAGGATACAACAGTGGAGGAAACGGGCGAATATGAATACTTGGGGTGAATCTATGTGTTACAGGAAGAGTTATGTACAGAAACTACACAGATAAACATAACACATAGGGAAAAGAATACTTAATCAATTAAAACTTCTTGGAAGAAATAGCTATAACAATGTGTTTGCTGGAAAAACTATCTGGGAAAGGGTGAGATTACCGAGCATAACATATGGAACAGATGTGATCTCTCTAAACCAAATGATAAAAAAGTAATACGGCCACACTGGAAGCAGTCTGATGGGAACTCGGGTGGATGCTGGTTAAAGAAGAAGAATAAATATGGGAAATTTATGCAACCTAAATTACCTGGTGAAACTCCCAGACAGCAGATGGTGTAAAATGATGTTTAACCATGTATGGAACTAGAACATTCAACAGGATGGATAAGGCAGATGAGGGAGCTAATGGGGATTTACTGTAAAGAGACTGAAGATCTAGAAGGGGGACTGAAACAGAAGAGTGGCTTTATAAGGGAAAGGGTGCTTGAGAATTGTAATAAAAACTGGCAAGGTGGAATTAGGACCAAGATTTCTTTAGACAGTTTTTGTAAAAAAGATGCACCAGCTTTTGAGGAGTACCTGGATGAATCATTTGGGGGCATTGTTGGTTAAAGTGAGAGTTGAGGGGGAGAATCGAGAAAGGTGAGGAGTGTGCCAGATGTGTAACTTAGATGAAATGGAGACCTTGGAACATTTCATTTTAGAATGCCCCAGCATCCGTGTGTCTGTGCATCCGTGCATTCGTGCGTCCGTGCGTCTGAGAATATTCGTAACTTTCATAATTTAAGTAAATTATTATTATGGAACTTGCTATGTAATTAAATTGTAACATTTCCCAAGACTAGAATGAATTTCGGTGTTGTCAGAATATTATTTTTTTTTTTATTACTTGTTCACTTAGAAATTGTGTCCGTCTGAGCCAAATTTTGTCTGTTCAGCCTGTATCTCGGGTATCAAATGTTCTATTGCAATGAAATTTGCCGTGGACACTGCTTATGGTATAGGCTTTAAAAAAAGGATTCAATGATATTTCTCACATTCTCCTTTTTAGAGTTATCTCCCTTTTTTGACTTTATTTGTCTGCTCAGCCTGTATCTCAGGTATGGGTTATTGGATTTTAGTGAAATATGGCATGCAGTTTGCCTATGACAAAGGCTTCTTCCTCATTGCATAAAACTTCAAAACACCAAACAATTGACCATACCTTTTGACTTAGAAATTGTTTGAAATTTTTGAGATACTGGATTGTGTCCATCCGTCTGTGCATCCGTCTGTCCGTACGAGAATATTCATAACTAAAGTAAATCATTATAGAATTAAATGAAACTTGGTATGCAATTAAATTGTAACATTGCCCAAGACTAGAATGAATTTCGAAAAATGCAATAATGTCGGAAAATGCAATCCTTTCTGAAAATGCAATCCTGTTGGAAAATACACATTTTTTTCTATAATATTTGGTCATAGGTATGCCCACACTAGGCGGTATACCACGTGGGGGTATGCAGCGGACGACAGTCCAGCTCTTGTTGGGTGAGGAATGACATGAGGGTAAGGGTCAGTATTATAGTTGGGGAAATTGAGAAAGCACCAATGGGGAGGAATTATGAAACAGTTTTTGACTAAATGCTGGGAGATATATTTATACGTATTTATTGGTGTTTAAGGTCACATACTTATGCAGAATGGCTAATCATGACCGCGACAGTTTTACTGGTGGAGGAAGCCGGAGTACCCAGAGAGAACCACCGAGCAATGACGAGCAGCTGCCAGCTCCCCAACATCGTAACTCCACACTGCAGCACAGACAGGGTTAGATTGGTTGAAGACATGTGCACCATCGACGTGCAGTACACCTTAGTACACGGCGTCATCGTGCCCCCATGTGGACACCGGGGTTAAGTGCCTTGCCCAAGGACACAATACGGGAGTCCGAACTGATCGCTCAGACGGTCACCCATCCGAGGACTACCGGGCTCAATGTTGCTTAAATTCGGTGATCTGACGAGAACCGGTTGCCACAACACCACCGTGCCCCCTAAATGCTGGGAGATCTGAATGGAGAGTGAGGGAGGAGTACCCTGGTGGGGCACTGGGTTAATGTAGGCCTCATCTTTAGAGGACTGCAAGAAGGCTGAAGAATTTTGATTATGAGAGGACAGTTTGTGGTGCTCAGTGAGGAACTGTTTAGCTGGGGAGTGATATGGATGCAATTCTGAGTTCATTATTAAAAATTAAAAATCTACATTGCCTCAGAACTTTTGTACATGGTCTTACTCTCGGCCATAATTATATAATTAGCTTAACTTGACAAAGTCAAGATAAGCAATTGCCATCATGCGTACGGAAGTCTCTGATTCTGTTAGTCTGTGAATCCGTTCACCTTTTCTTTTAGCACAGGCTACACCTCATAGTTCTTGTCCGATCATCACAAAATTTCATATGCAGGTTCAAGGTCATATCTAGATGGAAACTAGACATGATCGGTCAATCGTGATGATGCGAGCTCGAACCTCAAAAACCATTAGCACAGTTTATAGGTCGTGATCATGAAGGGAATTCATTGTAACTTGGTAGGATGACTCTGTATAATGTATAGATGAGAACGTTCCCTTTTGGTTGTAATCGGTCAACCATAATGACCATGCAAGCCTGAAAACCCGAAAACCTTTCGCACAGTCTACAGGTCGTACTTATGAAGGGATTTCATTGTAACTTGGTACATTTACTCTGTATAATGGATGAGAACATTCCCTTGTGGTCGCAAAAGGTCCACCATGACGGCTGCGCTGGCCCGAAACCCGAAAACCTTTAGCACAGTCTACAGGTCGTATTTATGAAGGGATTTCATTGTAGCTTGGTAGTACGACTCTGTATAATGTCTAGATGAGAACGTCCTATTTTGGTTGGGTGATGGCCACAGGGACACGTTACCTAGATTTCTTTAGCACAGTTTACAGCTTGCATTTATGAAGGGATTTCATTGTAAATTGGTAGGATGACTCGGTATAATATCTAGATGAGAATGTCTTATTTTGGCTGTGATGGGTCAGCTGTGACAACTACACAGGTATGTGACCTAGATTTGTTTAGCACAGTCTGCAGTTCATATTTACGAAGCGATTTCAGGATAACTTGGTATGATGTCCAGATGAGACTTCCTATTTTGGTCATGATCAGTCAGCCGTTACCATCACCTGGTCATGTGACCTAGATTTCTTTAGCACTGTCAACAGGTTGTTTTTAGCTTGCCAACGAAGTTGTATGAGTTTATGACATGACCTGAGGTGCGTCATCATCGGCGTCAACTCTTGCGTTAAAGTTATTGTACCAGTCCACTTTGACTTTCAGCCCTGTTGCTATGCACCTCATACTGTGTTTCTATGGCTTACAATTACCCACAGACCCTTAACCAGTGATATTTTATTGATTTTTATGTTTTTGCAATGTTAGACTTTTTTTTGGGGCAGTGTGGACTTAGAAATTTCTGACCTGTTTTGCTGTATATGAGTGGAGGCTACCACCGGTATGCTGTGGCTTTCATATTTCATATATGTGTTAAATGCATCAATATAAGATGACATTAACCCTTGGCTGGGCATATTTTTACACTGTAAACCAATGGCCCAGACTAGCTGGTGCTTAACTCAAAGTTATTAAGGGCCAAACACAAATTTTGATTCCCCCCCAATCCCCCAAATTTGCTTGCAAAACCAAAAATTAAAAGTCCTATCTGGCCCTCCATACATTTACTCTCTGCACATGCACAGACATCAGGAAGTACTGGAATTGATGGCAACATCATACTTTGTTTGGCCCTAAAATGCCATCTGTGCTTTAAAATCTCCTTTTTTGAGGATGTCAGACACAAATCATTGCAAGAATTGGTGGATACAAGGCTGTTATTGGATGAAGTGTTCAACAGTGGTTTTGTGCATTCAGGGCTGTAACTTTATAATATTTATAAAATTATTTCATGTTTCCCAATTTCGGGACATATGCCTGACGTCATCATTTTTGATAATGATTATTCCACTGTTTGTTAAGTATTCCTTCCCTATCCTTCCATGAACCCTTCCTGTTAAACTCTTAAGCTTTTTGGCTATTTTTTTATTGAAATTTTTTATTAACTGGTAGAGTGCTGGAAGCCCTATTTTGGGCTTTACTAAAAGTGACAGGCAATAACTGTCTGTAGCTACATTCTGCCTGAGGAAGCCTTTATTGTCCCTGATAAGAATCAGATTTTTTATACAATACCTTGCTCTCTGACATTTAATTGGATAGTGCCTATAAGGCACTATCCAATTAAATGTAATAGAGCAGTATATGATGAGCTTTGATTTGTTGTCAAAAAAAACTCAGCACTTTACCAGTTAAATTTCTTGGGAGTTTAACATATATTACAGAATATTATTCTGTTTCTTCCCCACGGTTACGTCCTCACCCTAGGGGTGTTAGGTCATTTAGTCTTGCATCTTCTATCTGATGTATCGTTTTTTCTTCGTATGAAGATCTAGCTTTGCATCTGATAGCATTTCAATTGGTTCTGACTTTGGGCCTTTTTGTGTGCCTGATGTCTTGTTTACATTGACGTTGTTTACATTGTCAACGTCCTCATATATAGGTAGTTTTTTATATTCTATAACTGCAGTATACTGTAGGATACATGGATTATTATTCCGGTAGTGTAGCTCCAAAACTGTGGATTTTGTCCACACTTAGGCTCTATCGGGATGCCCTTGGGCTCTTATGTTCCCTTTGGGAACTATTGCGCTTTTTCAAAATGTTTTTTTTTGTTTACAAAAAATATTTGAATTTAATTATGATTGCTATTATTCATGTAGCTCAGTTATAATTATATATTGTGGAGTTTGGAGGACTGATATCGACTTTAGTTGATACACTTCTGTGGACTCTTGTCATTCTTGTGTTCACTGGGATGACTGATGTTGGAGTCGGGTGTCACGGTACATTGTTGGTGGTGCATGAGGTTCAGAGGATCAGGCCTCTCTCTGTGTTTTAATTTATGCTGTCAGTTTCTATTTCAGAGGAACATGAAAATGGTGATGATATTCTGACACCCATCCAAGTGTGCTACCGTCATCGCGCTCCATGGAGCATATAGAGCTAGCTGCAGTGCTCATTATTGCAAGAGTTAGGGCCTTTTGTTAACAGTTTTAATCACCTGCAAGCAGCTAGCTCAAACGGTGGAGCGGTACTCCGTCCCTGGGTGCTGTGACGCCATGTAAATCCGTTGCGGTCATAAGAAGTGGATGTGGGTAGAGCGAGCACTATAATATAAATAGCTTACCCAGTGACGACGGAAATAGGGAGGAAATAGGGAGGAAGTCAGCAAGTTCTTGTACTTGGAGAGGTCTGATAGACCGCAAGCAGGAGAGGCCCCCCCCCCCCCCCTTCTCTAATCTAGCAACATCTGGGGTCAGTTGTTGTTTTTAGAAACTTGCGCAAGCCAGAGCATATATCTGCCCTGCACTCGGGACGCTCTGTTTACTGTTAAGTCCGCAGCCGGAGTCGGCTTCAGTCAAGGCTTCCTCCGCTACGTTTCACAAGGCCGAAATGAAGTTTTCTGGTTGGAAACTTTCACGAGACGGAGCATATGTCTGCCCGCTGCTCGGGACGCTCCGTCTAGTCTGCAGCTAGGGTCTGCTTCAGTCACGGCTTCCTCCGCCACGTTATTTAAGCACACACGACCGCATCCTAGCTACCCGACTGGATATCCAGCCTGTTGCTCGAAGAAGGAACCACTCTTCGCCCGTGAAGTCCAGGCCTTGAAGTAACAAGATTTTGATAAACCTTCCAGCAGGTTGCCTCATTTGACAATGGTTAACCTGTTGATTGGTTACCTAGATTTTTTTCATAAACCTATTGGTTAACCATTACATTAAAACTATTAATACTGACAAAACTTCTAACATACCCAACTACAGTTCCTCCCAAATTAGTTTGGCATTTAGACACAAGGGACCCAAGAGACCCAAGGCAGGCGCAGCAGAAAACAGGACATAGACATGCTCCCCATATACACACTCACATTCATGTATGCACGCATTAACATTTCTTGTTCTTTGCTTTATATGATTTTTGTGTCTAATAAAAATTATAGAATTTTAATTGTTTATTTTTCTGTGTGGCTTATTATTTCAGAAACCCAAACACATTTGTCTCGAACTGGGAGTGGGAATTGGGCAATTGTGTGGGGATGGGGTCAAGTACCATCGATAGACGTCTGTATTACGAATACATTGAACTTGAGGGGATGGGAGTTGCATTGGCAGTCTCTGATTAACATTAGAAAAGAAACAATTGTAAATCGTATCTACCTTCCCCTACATTTCATCCGGAGAATGTAATCCAAAGTTCCAAACTAAAACTTTATTTGCGCCACAATGTTCGAAATCATTTGGAAAAACCCATGTTCACAACCATGCTGGCTGTTTATTCAAATGGAATAAGCATGTAAATAAGAAATCTGCATTGGTGAATAAAAGACGTTTCCATAATGTGTTTGAAAATTTTTCTCCTGGATTGGTAGGGTAAAAAGGGGCGGAATGCAAATAATTAACAACAGCTCATTTGATTTTCAATATGTCTCCTTTTTATTGTATCGAAGACTTATTTTCAGCTTCGTGTAGTGCGCGAGTTAATACCTCATGTGCGGTAAATGTATTAACAAAGCAGTTAGTTCCCTTTAGCTGTAACAGACAATCGTCTTTCTCAGAATCGAAACAAATTATTTGTTTCGAGAGCCAGAGGGCACCGCGAGTTGGTACTGCAGATCTTCAGCACCGTTAATACTATAAATTTATACCCCCACAAGTACAGTAATGATTGAAACACCCTGTATGATAATCACATGAGCATTTTGTTCTCGTTTTGTTCGATGCAGTGCTTCCTTTAAATCAGTGGGAGGAAAAACGTTGAGAACTTTTCTCATCCCGTAACAACCAACTTCGTCGGCCATCGGCGCGATTTTTGGTTAACCGATTGAGCGTTCGCCTGAAAACAAATCTGCTTAACGGATAGGCGAACGGTACGAGCGTTTGCCTCTAATTTTGAGGCCTGGAAGTCAGACCATCCGGTAGCTAGGGAGACGAGGCCTTGATCATCGGGACGTTCGGAGAAAGGATCTGTTTCTGGCACACCATCCCAGGAACAGAATGCGGCTAAGGAACGAAAGACCGCTGCGCCTCAGGCCTTGATGATGTACTTGCTGTCGCAGATTGTGCAGCTGATCGCAGCATCCCAGCAAGTGCAGATGCAGTCTCCCTCAGACTTAGAATCTGAGCTGTTGGATGGTGCTGTGTCGGTCCAGTCGTTTGTTCATGCAGATGCAATGGACTGAGATTCGCAACTGATTCTCTCGGATGGTGAAAGAGATAAGGAAGAGGATTACCCTTCCCTTTTGGAACAGTACATGGTTGCGATGGCTTTCATCCATCAATACTATCCCGATTTTGATCTGCCGAATCAGAATGCTGCGATGACAAGAGAGAAACCACTGGCGTCGTTAGATGCAGACTTTATCCGGACAAAGGAGGAAGTCCTCTCTTTTCCATTTCAGTTTATGCAGGTGTTGCAGGCCTTCGGCCATATAGACGATGCCATATTTATCCTCTTGAGTACGAGGAAGAAGGCGATTTCTTATCTTCATCTTCCGTATACATACTGTTTTTTTGGACTACGTTCATTTAAAAACGGTTGGGGAAGATGTTCAGAGAGTTCTTCTGCGTTTGGATGAGCAGACCGGGGTTCTAGAGATGTCCTTACCTGTATCATTCACTATTTGCTCAGACACAACTGAGATGGCAATCTCTTCAAATAGAACGAATTTGGACGTTATGTCTTACGCAGATCACCTTACAAGAGTTATGGCGCAATGTCTCAAGGGAAAGGAATTTGAGGATGTTCATACCTCTCTTAGAGTTCTTTCCAGGGCATTTATGTATACCACGTATAACTCTGCCCTAACAGTGGCTAATCTGGAGTTAATCAGACATAATGCTGCCCTTGCGTTGTCATCACTGAGATGACAAGGTGAAAAGCTCTGAGTCACTCCAGTTTCCGGACATTTTATTTTTGATGGCTAGCTTTCGTTAGTCTATGATCAGGCTACTAAGAAAGCGTCTAGTGCTCTGCTTTTGAAGTCGGTGTATCAACGACCCGCTTCAGCAGACAAGAGTAAATGAGGGTGTTCCAGACAAAAATCGTCAAAAGGAAACTCCTCACAAGGGTACAAGAAACCCTCTTATAATTACTCTGGAGGTCATCAGTATAGCAACTTGGAAAAGGGGCGTAGGTCTGATCGGAACTATAGGTCAGACGCCCCTAGGCTGATGAGATGAGGTTTTTCATGGGGAGGACGTAGTTCCTCCTCCCATAAGCCTCGCAGGTCATACAGGTGGTGCTTTAGATCTCTATTGCCGGCGATTTGATGGAAGTGTTATCAAGCTCCATAAAATACTGGATAACAATCATGGAAGATCGGTGGGTGAGAAGTGTAGTCTTGGACGGCTTACGGTATCATTCTGAGCAAAATCCCCACTAACAAGTTGTCCGTGTTGGACAAATCTTCCATCCAATTCTTGCATAAGAGAGTTTCTCCTACCAGAGGTATAAGCTCTCTTATCAAAGGAAGCAATACAGGTCATCGAGAATCAGGATTCTCAAGATTTTTACAGTCATCTGTTCCTCGTACCGAAGCCAGACGGCTCGTTCCGACCGGTAATAGACTTGAGCTGGATAACAAGCTTATCATGGCTCCAAAAATTTATTTGTGGAGTCCATTCGGTCGGTAAAAGCGAGTGTTCGAGTGATCGACTATGTGGCAAGCATAGATCTAAGGATGCGTACTTTCATGTCCTGGTACATCCGGCATTCTAAAAGTAGCTGCGGTTCGCCGTACAAGGGAAGGTGTATCAGTTCAGAGCAATATACTTTGGTCTGAATCTGGCCCCCTGGGCATTCACTCGAACAATGAACTCGGTAATGTCATACTTTCGAGCTCATTCTTCTGCGGTAATGTCGGCTTACTTGGACGACCTTCTGCATGGATATTGCAACAGAATTATTCTTCAGAACGATGTTCAGAGTCTGCTTCTATTACTTCGACGTCTCGGTTTCAACGTAAATAAGATAAAGACGGATCTAGTTCCGTACAAGTCGACTATTCACTTGGGAATGAGCTTTGAGACTCACAACAATCTGGTTCGTCTGCCGTTACCCAGAGCGAAATTAGTCAGTTGTTATGCTCGCTTTTGTTTACACTCAGACGCATTAATAGTGAGGGAATTCATCCGACTGTTGGAGCTTTGCAAAGCGGCTGTGGATCTCATTCCGATGGGCCATCTGCATGCACTTCCCCTCCAGATATTCTTTACTCAGAACTGGAGTGAGAAGATGCTTTCGCTTGAGCCAGTATTGTTTTAACGGACCTAGTAAACAAGGGTTCAGTTTTGGGCTGTTATTCAGTGGTTAACTCGGGGAGTTCTGCTGCAACTGCTGGATCTGGCTTTCACGATTATGACGGATGCGAGTCAGACGAGTTGGGGCGCGACCCTAAGTCTCACAGACTTGAAGTGTCGGGCTTTGATAAGTGATTTGATAAGTATGTAATTATGAGTGAAGCTGTTTTGTCTGTAATTATATCCTGCATACAGCTGGAGGTTTATTAGCTCACCTGACTGAAAGTCAGGGTGAGCTTTTCTGATCACTTTTCGTCCGGCGTCCATCGTCCGGCGTGAAGGTGGTGTTTGGGCCTTTTTCTCCCAAACCACTGGCTGCATATTAATGAAATTTCATGTGAGTAGGGGTTATATAAGGGCATTTTGATTTTTTGTCAAATTAGGTTTCGGCTCATATTGAGCAGAGGGATGGGGAAAAAATGCTCCAATTCTTAAAAAATCTTCTCAAAAACCAGCAATAGCAGAGACTTGATATTTAGTATGCTGCTTCCTTTTGAGGTGTAGATTCAAGTTTGTTCAAGAGAAGTTTGTCGGGCATTATTTGCCTTAGTTATGGGAGGGGCAAAAATTTTGGCCACGCCTAAAATTTCTATTTTCAGAACCGTCAGGTCAATTTGAACCAAATTTTCTATGAGATGATAATGGGACATAAGTAGTTGATTGATGCAAAAAAAAATTTTCTCATTGCCCCGTGGGAACCTCAGGAGCTAAAAATAGGAAAAACCTTCAAACTGCCATATCTCCAAAACTACACGACACAGAGAATTCTTATTTTGTATAAAGCTTACTTTTATCCAGTAGAATAGAATGGTTAAAAAAAATCCCTATCGGTTTGATCACAAGGTACTTTTTCAGGACTTTGAAAAAGTGCTGAGTCAGCACTTTTTACCACTGTAGGCAATGGGAAAAAGATTAAAAAATCTTCTTCTCCAGATCCAGCAGGCAGAATCTTTTGATATTTGGTATGCAATATTGTAGGGTGGATCTGATTCAAGTTTGTTCAAATCGGCCCCCTGGGTTCATATTTGGGCTCAGTATAGGAGCCCGATTTCGAACTTAGTGCATTTCAGGCAAATTTCTTAAAAAATCTTCTCCAGATCGAGCAGGCAGAATCTTTTGATATTTGGCATGCAACATTGTGGGGTGGATCTGATTCAAGTTTGTTCAAATCGGCCCCCTGGACTCATATTTGGGCTCACTATAGAAGCCCGAATTCGAACTTAGTGCATTTGAGGCAAATTTCTTAAAAAATCTTCTTCTCCAGATCCAGCAGGCAGAATCTTTTGATATTTGGTATGCAACATTGTGGGGTGGATCTGATTCAAGTTTGTTCAAATCGGCCCCCTGGGTTTATATTTGGGCTCAGTATAGAAGCTCGAATTCGAACTTAGTGCATTTCAGGCAAATTTCTTCAAAAATCTTCTTCTCCAGATTCAGCAGGCAGAATCTTTTAATATTTGGTATGCAACATTGTGGGGTGGATCTGATTCAAGTTTTTTCAAATCGGCTCCCTGGATTCATATTTGGGCTCACTATAGAAGCCCAAATTCGAACTTAATGCATTTCAGGCAAATTTCTTAAAAAATCTTCTTCTCCTGATTCAGCAGGCAGAATCTTTTGATATTTGGTATGCAACATTGTGGGGTGGATCTGATTCAAGTTTGTTCAAATCGGCTCCCTAGATTCATATTTGGGCTCAGTATAGAAGCTCGAATTCGAACTTTGTGCATTTCAGGCAAATTTCTTTGAAAATCTTCTTCTCAAGATCCAGCAGGCAGAATCTTTTGATATTGGCTATGCACCATGCTTAGGGGGGTGAGATTCAAGTTTGTTCAAGCCAAGACCCTAGGTCCATATTTGGACTCACTGTGGGAGCTTGAATTGTAACTTAGTTCAAAATAAGGAATTTTCTTTAAAAATCTTCTTCAGATCCAGCAGTCGGAATGTTTTGATATTTGGTGTGCAGCATCCTTAGGGGGGTGAGATTCAAGTTTGTTAAAGCCAAGTCCCTGTGGGAGCCCGAATTATAACTTAGTTCAATATGAGGAATATTCTTTAAAAAGCTTCTTTTTTGTTTTAGATCCACAGGTCAGAATCTTTGGATATTTGGTATAAGCTTTTCTTAGGAGGAGCAGATGCAACTTGTTGAAATCAGTTCTCTGGGTTGATATTTAGGATACCATGTCAGGTGAGTGCCCTCAGGCTCCTTGGGGCCTCTTGTTTTATATGGCGCATGTTTGTGGGGGATATTCTCTCATTCTCAAATACGCCATCCTTATTTTTGAGGCTTAGTCCAGGCTAGCCTTAAAAATTCGGAACTCATTACATCCAATTAGCATAGTCTTGTTTATGGAATTACTTGAACTGTGCTCCTTTTTTAGCTCACCTGACTGAAAGTCAGGGTGAGCTTTTCTTATCGCTCTTCGTCCGTCGTCTGTTGTCCGTCGTCTGTCATCCGTCGTCCTGCATGAAGGTGATGTTTGAGCCTCTTTCTCCTAAACCACTGGCCACATTTTAATTAAATTTCATGTAAGTAGTGGTTATATAGGGGCATTTTGATTTTTATCCAAAATAGGTTTCGGCTCATATTGAGCAGAGGTGTGGGGAAAAAATGGCCAAATTTTTTGAAAATCTTCTAATGAACCACCAGTAGCAGAGACTTGATTTGTGGTATACAGAGTCCTTTTGAGGTTTAGAATCAAGTTTGTTCAAGAGAAGTATGTTGGGCATTATTTGCCTTCGTTATGGGAGGGGCAAAAATTTTGGCCACGCCTAAAATTTCTGTTTTCAGAACCGTCAGGTCGATTTGAACCAAATTTGATATGAGATGATAATGGGTCATAAGTAGTTGATTGATGCCAAAAAAAATTTTCTCATTGCCCCGTGGGAACCTGGGAGCTAAAAATCGGAAAAACCTTAAAACTGCCATATCTCCAAAACTACACGGCACAGAGAATTCTTATTTTGTATAAAGCTTACTTTTATCCAGTAGAATAGAATGGTTAAAAAAAATCCCTATCGGTTTGATCACAAGGTGCTTTTTCAGGACTTTGAAAAAGTGCTGAGTCAGCACTTTTTAACACTGTAGGCAATGGGAAAAAGATTAAAAAAACTTCTTCTCTAGATCCAGCAGGGAGAATCTTTTGATATTTGGTATGCAACATTGTAGGGTGGATCTGATTCAAGTTTGTTCAAATCAGCTCCCAGGGTTCATATTTGGGCTCAGTATAGGAGCCTGATTTCGAACTTAGTGCATTTCAGGCAAATTTCTTTAAAAATCTTCTTCTCCAGATCCAGCAAGCAGAATCTTTTGATATTTGGTATGCAACATTGTGGGGTGGATCTGATTCAAGTTTGTTCAAATCGGCCCCCTTGATTCATTTTTGGGCTCACTATAGAAGCCCAAATTCGAACTTAATGCATTTCAGGCAAATTTCTTAAAAAATCTTCTTCTCCAGATCCAGCAGGCAGAATCTTTTGATATTTGGTATGCAACATTGTGGGGTGGATCTGATTCAAGTTTCTTCAAATTGGCTCCCTGGATTCCTATTTGGGCTCACTGTAGAAGCCCGAATTCGAACTTAGTGCATTTCAGGCAAATTTCTTAAAAAATCTTTTTCTCCAGATCCAGCAGGCAGAATCTTTTGATATTTGGTATGCAACATTGAGGGGTGGATCTGATTCAAGTTTGTTCAAATCGGCCCCCTGGATTCATATTTGTGCTCACTATAGAAGATCGAATTCGAAGTTAGTGCATTTCAGGCAAATTTCTTAAAAAATCTTATTCTCCAGATACAGCAGGCAGAATCTTTTGATATTTGGTATGCAACATTGTGGGGTGGATCTGATTCAATTTTGTTCAAATCGGCCCCCTGGATTCATATTTGGGCTCACTATAGAAGCCTGAATTCGAACTTAGTCTGGGCCATTGGTTTACAGTGTAAAAATATTATAAATTTAAAGTAATTTGTATATTTTTATACTTACCGATGGGCCAGACAGAGATGGCCCTCCCATGAGTGGGCACTCATTCCTCCCCGCTGAATTATTATGTAGTATTCTCTTCTACAAAGAATGATGTTGGTGTCAATTCCGGTCACTTCCTGATGTCTGCGCATGCTCAGAGAGAAAATGTATGGAGGATCAGATAGGACTTTTAATTTTCGGTTTTGCAAGCAAATTTTGGGGATTGGGGGGGGGGGGGGGGGTTCAAAATTTGTTTGGCCCTTAATAACTTTGAGTTAAGCACCAGCTAATCTGGGACATTGGTGAGTATAAAAATATACAAATTACTTTAAATTTATAATTTTTCAGAGATTTTTGTTTTTTTTAATGCATTGTTAGACTTTTTTGTCACTGTGGACTTGGAAAATTTCTGACCTCTTTTCCTATGCATGAGTAGAGGCTGCCACCATTATGCTGTGGCCTTTATATTTCATATATGTGTTAAATGCATCAATATAAGATGACATTAATGCTTGGCCAGACATTTTTCAGAGATTTTGGACTTTTTTAATGCAATGTTAGACTTTTTTTGTCACTGTGGACTTAGAAAATTTTTGACCTGTTTTGCTATGCATGTACATGACAAGATTTGTAATAAGCCTAGATTTATAGCATGTGCTGTGTTGGTGAGCTAATGGGAATGGACACACCCCTCTTGTTTAACTTGGTATGATATCTAGATGACACTGTCCTATTTTGGTCATGATTGGTCAGCACTGACCGCCGGACCATCACATGACATAGATTCCTTTAGCAAAGTCTACGAGTTATGTTTATGACGGAATTTCAATGTATCTTGGTAAAATGAATCTTTTTAGAATAATTTTACTGTAAGTTAGTAACTATGGCTGACAGACATTAACTGTGAGGGCCGCATTAACGCAGGCCTCAATTCTTTACTACAGTCTACACCTCAAATTATTGTTATTGAAAACATAGAATGTAGAGAACAGAAATTAGCATATTCTCAATTATCACAATTCTTATCTTATTTCATTATCCTTTCATAAACATTGAACATTATCCTTTTCATCAAACACTACACAATCAAGTTAATATATAGTGTCATTGACACTTGCATTTTTGTGATCCTGTGGAGTATGGTGTATTAATTTTGTAGATTTAATTGAAAAGATACTGAGGGAATCACAACATTGTGAAAACCAAAAGATCGAACAAGATATTGGAATATCAACTATTGATACATGTAAATCATTACTTGACATTATTTCAGCTTTCAGTTTTATTTGTATGTTCATCATATGGCATCAGCTACATGTCCTTACATTTACCATTCAGGACATGGGGTTAGCATTGCTAAATTTTCTGATGGTCGGCAGCAGAAAACTGCCATAAAAATGAATTAGGACACCTTGAGACTCACACAAGTGGTTGTTCACTTAACATGAAAAAGCCTACACACAGGCTAAAATAGAATAATACTTCAAACTTTTCTTTTTCTTTCCTGAACTACATGCCACAAATAATTGAGATATGGTATGCATCATATTGATGGGGAGTATAATGAAGCAGGTAAAAAAATAGGGATATTGTGGTGATTTCCGTCCATCCTGTCCATACGTCCAAACTTCATATCACCAAGAGTATGTAAGCGAAACATTTAAACTATTCTGAGGTGTTCACAAAGCATCTGTAGATGTGCATAAAGGTTTTGGAATTTGGATTTGACCCCAAGTGGTTCCACTGTTATTGTCAGAAAATCAGTTTCTTGTGGAAGGCTCCTTAAGGGTTTTAATTTAAAATGTTTAAAGTGTGTTCATATGTTCTGGTAGGGTGTCTAAATGTGCTAAAGGTTTCAGATTTTTTATTTGACTCCATGTGAAGCCTGTAGCACCACTTATGTCATTAGAGAATCAGTTTCTGGTGGAAGGCTCCTAGGGGTTTTAATTCGAAACATTGAAAGTGTGTTCATATGTTCCAGTAGGGTCTCTAGATGTGCATAAAGGTTTTGGATTTTTAAATCGGCCCCATGTGGTGCCTGTAGCATCACTTTTGTCATTAAAGAATCGTTTTCTGGTGAAAGCTCCTTGGGATTTTAATTTGAAATGTTGAAAGTGTGTTCATATGTTCCAGTTGAGTCTCTCGATGTGCCTAAAGGTTTCTGATTTTTGATTCGGCCCTATATCGGTTTCCGGCAAAAGCTCAGAGGGGTTTTTATTCAAAATGTTGTTCATATGTTTCAGTAGGATGTCTAGACGTGCATGAAGGTTTCAGATTTTTGATTCGGCCCCCATGTGGCACCACTTTTGTCATTGGAGAATTAGTTTCCGGCAAAAGGCTCCTAGGGGTTTTAAATCAAAATGTTTAAAGTTTGTTCATATGTTCAGGTAGGGTCTCTAGATGTGCATAAATGTTTTGAAATTTTGATTCATGTAGATCCCTTCATGCCACTTTTGTCGATTGACAATCGTTTTGTGGCAAAAAGTTCCTTGGGGGTCTTAATTCGAAATGTTGAAAGTGTGTTCATATGTTCTGATAGGGTCTCTAGATGTGCATGAAGTTTTCAGATTTTTGATTGGGCACCATGTGGCACCCGTATCAACACATTTGTCATTAGAGAATCAGTTTCCTGCGAAAGGCTCCAAAGGGGTTTTATTCAAAACATTGAAAGTGTGTGCATAAAGGTTTCAGATTTTACATAATACCGTTTCATTTTTGTTGTATCAAGCATTAACCAATAATCAAGAAAGGCTCCAAAGGGGTTTTATTCAAAACATTGAACGTGTGTGCATATGTTCATGTAGGGTCTCTAGATGCGCATAAAGGTTTCAGATTTTATATAAAACCTTTTCATTTCTGTTGTATCAAGCATTAACCAATAATTGAGAATGCAAATGCAGGGATATACTATAGTGTGCTTTGCACACAAATGACACCAACTAGTTTAGTGTGAGACAAATCTTGCAATAAAAGTTTAGTACAACTCAAAGCTCACTTGATTTGTGGTTCAAAAGAAATTAAAAAAAAAAAATGAAATCAAGATTCAAATTTGTAATTCCAGGTGAAATACTGCTATTAAGGAGGTATAAAAATATGTAGACCATGTGGGGTTAACTTTTGAAATGTTTAAAAACCTTACACTCCAAACTTTTTTACCATGATCTTTTATATTTCGTTCAGTGGCAAAGCCAAGGAGGGCCTGAGGGAGTATGCCCCCAACATTACAGTGCCCCCCTCCCCCTAAAAATGGGAAAATTAAGGATATTTACCCAACCAGATAAAATAACAATTGTAATGATATGAATATATAATCTCCACTAGCTACCAAATGGAATACAGGTCTGCATCATTTGATTCTAGATGTCTTACCAAGAGTGGGTTACTCAGACTAGGTAGTCATCTAGAATCAAACCATGTACTCTTGTATTTAATTTGGTGGGCAGTGAAAGTTAATTTTAAAGGCTGACTAAATGACTAAATTGCCACTCTTGATTTATAAAAAAAAAATAGCCCCGAGTCACCTGATATTACAGTGATTCTAACTTTCACTTTTCATTTATGTTTTACAATAAGTGTTTCTGCAAGTGATACCTACTAGCCTGCATGTCTTGTTGCCTGCCTACCTGACTGTGATATTGAGACTGGTATTCATTTTCATGAATTCCATTTGTGAGTGAATAAGGGCCTCCAACCTGACCTCCTGAAAAAGTCCCCCAAACCCCCTCCATTGTGAGGGGATACCCCCTCCCATACCCACCCCCACCACAATTTCAGTGACCATCGAATATGCCTGTGGTATATATCAACCTAGCACTTCTCCCCCCCCCCCACTAAAAAAAAAATTACAGCCCCCTCAAAAGGAAATCCTATCAACTCCCCTGCTTTCTTTCAACTTTGCCAGACTGTTGTAAAAGTGTATTCAACACTTGGTTTTTAAGTCATGTTTTATTAGACTATAAAGAATCTTTAGTGGCCAATTCTAATTGATGCATAGCACAGTGGATGTTTACCAACCATTCTCTGTTATCATTTCTCATGCATGTTAACAAAACACCATAATAACCAAACTTCACAGATTGATCATCAGTGGTTGCTGCAATAAATCCATTGTGATAGCATTCTTCAATGAGCCCTACTTTATGTACCATAGGATGGTCAATACATGCTTTAGGATTTTCAGCATTGTTGCCTCCATATTCATCAATATCTTCTTGACCAGTGCAGTAATACTGGGTTGTGCCCTGGCAGACAGATCAGACAAACAAAAACTCCTTTTCTCTTTTTCTCGCTTGAGAACCATCAGTTAAGGAAGCAAAGAAACTAGATTTGCTCAGAATTTCAATTAATTTTGACCAAACTCTATGTGAAAGTACATTAATTAATCTTTGCAAAGTGGTGTTTACTCTCATGATCCATACATAAATTTAAACCAATGGCTTTTTCGAACTGGACAATAGATTTGAAAGTATTGAGAGGTTGGTCATTCACAACTAAGAGATAGGCAGAAACTAATAGTTGTTTATAAGCATCTTTTGCACTGAAGTTAATTTTTCTGTCAATTCTGGGCTGGAGAGGATGCTGTCCTTTTCCTCTCCACTGGCACCACTATCAGGGAGTGCATTTTCACTTTCTAGCCTTTGAAAAACTAGGGCAGATTCATGGCTTCCAAGATGTCTCTCAAAAGTATATTTAGAAACAAAGTCTGTCCCACAACTGAACTGATCAAACTCCAGTAAGGCCTTCCCTCTCAAATCAGTCCTCAAATGGTCGGCATTCTTGGCATCAAATGTTTTCAACAAAAGTTTTTCCAGTCATTTCATTGAAATACGCATCATAACCTATTAAGTCTTTGAATATCCACTTTAAAAGTGTTGACAACAACACCGGCATTTTAACACAAAAATAATAGTATTTATAGTACATGTGTGTGAGTTTTGATCTTGTCGTTTGCATAAAATTCAGTTGGTCTTAGTATTCAACTTATGTACTACGGAAAATGCGTTTGGTTGATCAAATTACTTTGATAATGTCCCAACAAATCAGAAAATCTGTACAACTGAATAAATTTAAAGGTCACGAATCATAATCGAACCATGAAATTAAAAATAAATTGCCCAATTAGCATATCAAAGATACAGCTAAAACATTCATTGTGATTGGAAGTTATTCTTGAAGAAATTTGACAATGTTGATCAATCACCTTCTGTATAGTAGACACAGTTGGCATGTTCATTAATGCAGTCACACTTGGGAGTGATGAATGGGGAAATCCAGTTTATTTTCAAACTTCAAACAGATGTATGAGTGTTTTGAATACTGCACATGTTGTGTGCAGAGTCTTGTTAGTTAAAACTATTAAACTTTTTACTCAACAACTCTTTAAAGCTTAAATTCATCTTTTAATGGCTGAAGATTTATCAGAATGTTACAAAAAGTTTTACGAATTAATTCTATGCTATATGCAGAACTGTTGATTCACAGTCGCTCACTCAATTTTTGCGAGTGCAATTTTCAGTGCTTGTAAATTCCAATTTGCGAGAACTTACAGGCACATTTACACGTGCGCCTGCCTCCGGGAAAGGACTGGGTAAAGGGTGCAGCTCTGGCAGCTCCCTGGAATATGCACCAAAGGGAAATTCCCTTTTCCTGACTCATGAAATTTGAATAGTGGTGCTTCTTACATACTCTGATTTCAGGGAGGTGGGGGGGGGGGGGAGGGGGAGGGCATATATTTTAACCTTTGGGAATTGAAACTTTTCCCAGTCTGTGAAGCTTTTTTTTATCACCTGTTTAAATTCCATTTGGATCTTTTGGCAAAGACATGCTAACTGCGAATCAACACAAGAAATAAAAAGCAGTGTTTTTGACATATTTGAAAATATGTCCATTGTGTATTGATTTTTAGTCATAAATATTCGGCATCACATGGAAGGAATGCATGAATTGAGTAATGTTTCAATTGTAACAGTGAGTAAGAAATTGAGTTGACAGTTGAAATAAATATACAGTATATTGTTTTATCACTTGTCATATATATTCAGTTCATAATGAAACTGTATAAATGGAAGTGGGAATTTTAAAAATGTTGAGGTTCTAAAGACCTCTTTCTTCGAATATTACCAAAGTATTACCAAAGTAACGCAAGTGCTTATCCTCATCCTATCCCACTGTTGAAAAAAAGTGCATTTTTGAAGAATCCTAAGAGAATAACCCTCAGGAAGCTTTAAAATAGTCAAAAGTCTACAAATGGACTGAAGTGGATTGACCAGGGGTCAGAAGTGCATGGTGCATCTAACCTGCGGTCCAATACACTCGACCGAACAGTCACCTATTGTTCAATTCCTGCCAGTCATGCACAAGTTACTTT